>OX465113.1:695763-1295763 GCA_949987565.1 Luidia sarsii
TATTGTTACTTATTTCAGGATGCAGTCAATGCCAATAGGAGGCCACGCCTAGTGCTAGCTAATTCCTGCATATATTAAATATCTTTAAGGGGCTACCCTGCACAGTGAATTCCAGGGAGCTTTGCCAATACAAAAAGAGCTCCACTATTAAGGTGCAGTAGCAAAGGAAGTAAAGTGATCGCTACAAGACTGTTCATGCTTAGATGATTTCCACGCCCAAGCATAACTCTGAAATTGGCCCCAGGTAATGACGTCATAGATGCATGCAGAGAGGGGAGCTTACCAGCCTCTAGAGTTGTCACCATCATCTCCTCACTGTACGGTCCCATGCTGACCACAGTCCGAGCAGCAACCTTGAACGTGTACTCGGTGAAGGGAACCAGCTCGCCTATCGTGATCTGTTCGTCTGTCGTTGAATCCTCCCTGGTGTCCGACCCCATCCCGGTGAAGGTGTAGTTGTAGCCCGTGATGACGCCACTACGGTTGCCACAGGCAGGCTGCGCCCAGGAAAACGTTACATTCCGCTGCTGTGTCGAGGTAACTCCGGTCGTTGAGGGCGCTGACCTTGGAGCTTCAGAATTTCAACCAGGAAAGGAAAGGAGTATTCAAATTAGAATCCTCAAAATATTTCAGAAACATTTTTCATAGAACAAGGACAGGTGCTTTCAAACATGGATGCGTTCAAATTTGCGTCTTGTAAGTACGTATTATCATTACTTAATATATTACTTAATATAATTAATTATTGTAACTAGTTGCAGATCTGCCTCAGATCAATTTGTGTGTGATTTGTGCAGTGATAAGGACCAGGGTTTCTTCATCACTGAAATTGCATTTTCGTTAAAAAGGAAAAACACGTGGGGTCTGACCCGAGACATAAACGCGCCTTGGTAACTTTGGTGTGAGACTTAGACTGCAGAGCAGCTGCTGTAAGCCTGTAGGCCTAACTGTAGTCAAAATTATCAAAATCAGAAATTGTTGAAAGGATTCAGAGGGCTATACAGTTACCGCAGCGCAACGCTTGGATTTCTAAGGAATAACTTAAGAAGATTTTATTGGAGATGTTGGATAACTGAGACGAAGCGGGGCCCAAGCAAGCCTGGGTCCTGAAAAGGCCATTTTACTTACAGCTTAAAATACTGTCAACTTACCTGCCATTTCAGTCGTGAAATTGGTATCTTGTGTAGGACCACTGACGCCGTCCACACTTGCACTGACTTTGACTCTGTAGGTAGAGTGAGGAAACAGATCCGCTATGGTCGTATAGTTCTGGTTACCGATGCACTCGCAGTGCTGGACATACGTGGGGCTCTGGATAGGTTGGCAGGCGTCTTTGTTAGTCAGGGCGTACTGGACACCGTAGTGGTCGGAGCAGAACACCTGTGTCCACTGTAGAGCGATGCTGTCTGGCGCCTCGGATGTGCCCGTCACAGATGTAACAGTAGTGGGAGCTGGCAATCAATCAATTAACAAATTGGAACTCCAAATCAGGTGGCGAATTCAGGCAATCGATTTTGATTTAAAATAAAGAACGGGAAGGACAACTGACCGAATAATTTTTTGGGGAAATGGAATCAGCAAAGACAATTTGACATTGCTTTTCGCTTCTTTTAAGTTATCTCTCTTATTTTGACTTAAATCGCTAAAGTTTTAGAGTAATTTTTGTTTAATGGTAATGTTTAAAAAAAAACATGGATTTAAGGTCGTTAAAAAATGAGTCAATTGGATATTATAAAACCCTGGACATTATTCCTCAACATAAATATAATTTCTATGACTGCTGTTTCAACGGTATTGTAATGTAATGATATCTATATTATACGACAGCTACAGAAGTGCGTGCCACGTAACAGGCCGTGTATAGAAGGGAATCAAAGGAATGTTTTAGAATGTTAATCTCGTGAATCAATTACCGTTTCCTCGGGGAGTTCGCAAGGCAGATTTGGAAGTACTCGGACCCAGGGTGGCGTTGTACAGAGGGTGGATGTACACGTTGTACTCTGCACACTTCTGGAGACCTTCTATACTGTAGGAGGTATCGGACTGGTCAACATCTAGGGTGACATTCTGCGGCTCAACAATCACATCGTGCTTGCCAGTCTTCGTCAGTTCGTATTTCAATTTGTGCCCAGAAACGCAAGGATCGGGCTGCCAGCTTGTGTCAAACCGAGGCAACTCGCGATCGTCGTCCATGATCGCTACCGTCAAACCCAGAGTTGGAAGCTCGGCTGTCATGTGAAAGAAAGATAACAAGTCAATCCGATAGAGGAGTACTATAAATGGCTCACTAAATCCAAAATCTGATGGGGACTTGGGACATAAGTAAATCAACAACTATGGACCATCATTGAATGATACGAAAGGAAATGTGAGGGAGCAAGATTGAATCATTGTACCTGTGAAATAAATCAAGAGCACACTATGTGCACAAGCGAGTCAAACCTGGCACAATTGGACGTCTGTGTGGCTTTTGAAAAGAGAACTTTGTTTCAAACTTGGACACAAAATTGTGGTATCTAGATTGGGAGGGCCCGTCGCATAGCAACACCACTGGCGCTCCGAAGGGGTTAGTTAAGGTAAAGGTATACGTTCTTTCAGGGTAGGAAGATGACGTCATGAATATTATCGACACATTAACAGTAAGTGGGCTTCATGAATTTGGATTTGAACCAAACTATGTATTGCCTCGTGATGGAACTAAACGTGTTTCTATTGGTATCATGGTATTATTGTGAAAATGTGTTCATACTGTTGTATAAAGCAATTATGCGTAACTTACTTGAGCACTGGCAGTTAACCCCAAAGAATGTCGCTGTACACGCTGAAGAAGACAAACAAAAATCACCTCAAATGATATAGTGATATAGCCTCACCACAAGGATAAAAGAAAATCACTGAAAAGCTATAGGATAGGATACCTTATAGTTTAAAGTTGAGAACACACTAGTGCAGACACTTAAAACATCACCTTATAGACCGATTTGGCTGCTGGGAATAGTGTTCTGTAAACCATCTAAGGTCTGTACAAACTTACCAGTGCTAATATTTCTGCACTTCCTTCCACATCCTTCCAATCAATTTGCTTCATTTTGTGATTTAGTTTTGGTATCAGATATTGTATGATTATACTTACACCCTGCCGTACATTCGCCGGTGTCTTTCAAGCAGGTGTCTTGCTGCTCACAGTTGCACGTCTGCTTGCAGTCAGCACCAAATTTACCCATATCGCATTCTGACAAAAAAAAACTATCTCAATAAAACCTCAAGCCACACCCAGGTCAGTAGGGCGATTCATCGACCCCATGCTGACTCCATGTCAGAGGTTGATGAATACAACCAAATGAAGGAAGGCTTAGGGATGCCTTTCGATCCCGAGAGAAAAGGGAAAGGGGAAGGAAAACCACTATACGCTTACGTTTAAAACGAATGCTGTGAATGTTAATCCCAGTCCCTCAAAGCTCTTCCATTTTGAGGTAATAAGCTCAAAGTTATCAACTACTTTCAAACAACGCATTTCAGGGCTTTAGGAAAGAAAGAAAAATTCATTGTGTTTGAGAAAGGTCATGCTAGGATCGAAACGTTAGGCCCTCCTTTTTTAAAAATAAATTGTGATAACAAAAAATAATTAATGAAGTTAGCATAAATAAGTACTTTTTCAAGATTGAAATTCATTGAAAAAATGGAAAAGAAAATGTTCACTGGACTAGTATAATATCAGCAATGATAAAGAACTCCAAGTTTCCCGGTTAATATCGACAAAGCACAATCCGTATGTTCAGGCATTTGTGTGATGGAGACGAAGCCTGAGCCCAAGCCTGATCCGGGAATTCGCAAAGGGCCATAGAGAAAGAGAGAGGGGTAAGAAGAAAAAAAGGGGCAGTCACTTTGAGGACATTGTCCCTTCACCTCACCTTCCGTACAGTTCAGCTCCGTGTAACCAGCAGCGCAGGAACATCCGTACGGGTCTGGGAGGCAGAGGAGTCTACCTCGGCACGCATCGCCATGCGGGTCCGTCTGGTTCGGACAGTTGTGGCTGGCTGTCTTGCCGAAGACATTCCTACCGTGAACTATCACACCAAGTCCAAGCCAAGATGTCAATTAAGTCAATAATCCCATTTCATGGCAATAGATTTGGCACATACTAACCTAACACTCAATATGCCTTCACTGTCTTTCTCACTGCGGAAAGGCCAAGCCAGGATCGAAACGTCAGATCCTTTTTGAGTGAGATTGGCATTTTATTAATTTCAGTAAGTAAACAATTATTGTTTACATTTCTTTGCATTTGAAAAGTTGTTCAAAAGTTTCTTTATTTCTTTGACTTTTTCAAAATTACTTTGCATTTACGTACATTATCTGTGCAGCATTTTAGTAATGTTTACATCACATAGTTTGGTTACCTTTCACTTTTAGTTTCTGCCTTTGAGAAAGGTTCGGCAAGGATCGAGACATCGGGTTCTCTAAACGTTTCACGACTGCATTTGGGTCATTTCGATCAGATCAGTGACCGCTTGCAATATTTATTAATCAATTAACATTCTGTCTCTTTACATTGTTTTCTTTAGCGAAATGTTTGTCAACCATTTTCTGACATGACAATCCATATAAGTTGATGAGATGATCGTGTTCTCACCGAGTTGGCAGCTGTCCCCACTAAAGCCCGGGGGACAAACGCATGCACCTGTCCGGTCGTGGCACACACCCCCATTGTAGCAGCGACGACAGGTGTCTTGGCAGGAAGGTGGGCCCCACATGCCGTCCGCGCAATCTGCAAAATATCCTTGGTGTTATTAACATGGCGCGGTGGTAGGCCTACGATTTGGATGCGCTTATTCTTCACTGGATATCAACAATACAGGGGGTTTTTTTGGGGGGGGGGAAACGCCTATCAAAAGGTTGGGTAGCTCAGTTAGTCGCATAATTTTATACTCTGAGATTTTTTATTCAACTGAAAATAGCAAACGATATCCATACATGGAACAGCATGGTGGAAGTGTATTGTTTCGTTACATTTGATGTCATTTTGCCTTTGGGAAAGGTCCTTAATCCCTCTACATTTTCGTTTAAGTACAAAAAGTAGTGCTGAGTAGAAAAAAACAACAGGTTAAAGAATGACATGCCTCTGACAATGAGTCTGGAAATGCCGTGAAGACGAAGCAACTCATGACCCTCCACAAAGCAGGTGTAGACTCCAGCATCAGTTGCAGAGACGTTGACAAGAGTCACACTGAGGTTTCCATTCCAGTCCGTCAAGACATCGCCTCCGTCTCGTCTCCACCGGTACTCGTCACTCGGCGGGCTCAGGGCCTTCATCTGCAAGACGACCGTGTCTCCAGCGCTTGCCACGTACGTCCGCTCGGCGGGACTTACGTGGACGGAGCTGACTGCAGGACACGAGGAGAGATCACATGGCACTGATGAATCTCAGACAGTCCTGACAATCAAAGCTTCCTTAGAATTGTTGCCGAGAATGAAGATTAAAACCTGCGTTCACACTGGACTTATTCATGTCAAACTACTGCGACTTTGCTGAAGATTGACAAACTTAAATCCAGTGGGAACTCCTGGCAAACTAAAATCCTCGTTAAATTTCCGCCGGCCTTAATGTAACGCTAACACACGTGTTCGCGGAAACCTTCCGCTCAGCCACCGTAGATCAACAGCACCCACATTAAATTGTATGACATTTTACCAGCTGTTCACGGCAAATAAGCTTTCCATCAGTATCCGAAGGTTTGCGGTGACACCATGTTTAAGGTCTCTTAAAGGAGAGGTGTGGTTCTGAAAAGAACCTGAGTGGTAACCCGACGTTTCGACCAGTATGCTCTGGCCGTCATCAGGAGAACCGCCAGAGCATACTGGTCGAAACGTTGAGTTACCATTCATACATGGTGTCACCGCAAACCTTCCTATATCGATTCACCCACCATGAAAAGCCTTAAGTCTTATTCTTTCCATCAGTTTAAAAGGTAAGGTCGGTACGTGGATACGCTAAGTATATTTACACTGGCGGTGAAAGAACAAGCCTAATGGGAACACGGCTTCTGATGAGTTGAGTATTTCCTGCTCCCTTCATGGTTTCACTTACCACTTTCAGGTAGAACGACAGACTGAACAGTCTCGGTTTCGTCATAGTTGGTTGCCCTAGCAAAGAGTAGCCCCGTTCGGTTGAGAGCACCAGACTCCGGTAAGGAAAGTACCCGGACTGCACAGCCCAGCGATGGGTCGTACATGGCTAGAGCTCCGGTTGGGAGTGCATCCTCGGCTGCACCTGTCGTCCCCTGACGACCAAACGAGACACCTGCTGTGACGTCCCCTGGTCCTTTGTAGGCTGCAATGATAGCATCCCCATTGCCTGTGACAGGGAGGACGGCGGGGTTCACAACCAGAGTAATGTCCATGCTCCACCCTGTACAAGAAATCAAAAGACAGCAACTTATTCAGAAGACAGCAACTTATTCAGAAATACAAATCTGTATCGCATTACTGCCCGTATGACTAAATATACCATTTTCACTAAATTTCATTTTTTTTTTTCTAAATATTTCACAAAAGATCCCAGGTATCAGAAATTCAACAATTAAAACTACCAACTCCATTTCTTTGATTATTCGGATTTGTTTAATAGAAATTCCCTCCCAGCCACCAGAGGGCGTTCGTTATAACTCTGCAATTTAGAAGGCCTTAAGATTCAATCCTAGCAGGACCTTTCTAAAACGACCTTTCATTGAGAGAGGTTGTGCTAGATCGAAACGTCAGGACCCTGCATATTTGTGAGATTTGAATGTTGACATTTACATCAATAATCCATTTGCATAGTTAATTTTGTGTACTTTTTCCTCCGCATTTATTTTCAGCTTCAAGTAAATTTCTGCTGACGTCTGTATTATTAATCTCATTGAATATTGCAAGTGTACAAGGTCTTGTTGCGGTGTCGTGCTCACCTCCTCCGATAGAAGTCATTTCAGAGTCCTTGACTTCATCGACGTAGACTTCGCTCAGGTGGAGAGGATTGAGCGAAGGTAATTCCACACTCACATATTCGGCCATAAAGACGGCATCCAACTTAAATTCAAGGTCTTCTCCGCTATTTGCTTGATCAAAAGTGACTGGTGATCCAATCTCTTCATTGTCTGTGCGAAGTGAGTTCAAACCGGCCCTCACAACGGCTCCTGCTAACCTGGCGTCTGTAAATCATTGAGTAAAAAATATGTTATGTCTACCTTGTATTAACACACGGTGGTCAAGCATGGCCAATAACCTCGGACATAGAAAGCGTGTGGAGAACTGAGAAATGTGGTATCTTAGGAAGATGTAGAAGATCCCCTTGGCAGATAAAGTATGTAGTGAGTACCGGGTAACAGAAAGCGGGTAGGTGAAATAAAAGCCAAACCAATTGAAATTCCATCCCGAGAAAAGGTGAGAGAGTGGGGGAAAGTGAAAAAAAAAAAAACTTCACAGTTATTTAGTAGGGTGTAGGTGCCGAACAAGATTTATTCTCTGAAATTCCTGCATTGTCCTATTCGTGACTGTTTACAATGTCGTCTCATCTCGGTTTGCCTCAAGCTTTGTTTTGTTTTAGTATCGCTAAGTGTACATGTTCTTTTGGGGGTAGTTTTCCTTCATGGATATTGCTTTCAATGTCATTACTTTCAAAATGTCTACTTTTTCCTGTAACGGATAATCATATTAAAACACGCAATGCGGTTTGAAAGCCAATTTTGTGGGTGTTAAAATAATGAGAACCTGAAATAGAGAATGATGTTTCAAATGGTAACAGTTAGAAATCATGTCTATTCTCATCATTGCGTATAGCCCTTCAACTGGGATTATTGTTGCTATTATATTCCACAGACAGTTTTACAACTGTTAGGGAGCTCTATAATTACACGCGTAGGTCTATGTATCTACATTGCATTTGCTTCGGTTGTTTTAAGAAAAGATCCGCCTTACCGTATGTGTCCTGTCTATTTACGACGATAACTTTTCGCAAGCAGTATATTTCACGCAGATCCGCCAACCACCATGCGTTGGTTTCTCGCACTAAAAGAAAATGTCATATGAACCATTAAACAATCAATAATAAGACTTCAGGCTTTGCTGACTCCAACATTAGCTAACAATTTTGGGGGCCTGTTGTCTCCTGTTGGGTTTAGCAGTGTACAGCACTAAAAACTGTGTTGATGATTGTTGGGGTCAGCATGGTTGTCTCTGGCCTGGCAGTCACACAATGAAGACAGTCAAAAAAATCTATAGAAAAGCCCCAAAACAAAGGGCCTAAAGGGAAAGACCCCAAAGAAACGGCTCAAGAGAAAAGGCTCAAGAGAAAAGGCACAAAAGAAAAATCCCAACAGAAAAGGCCTAACAATTGCCTGTTACTTGAGTGTTAGTCTTTGTTGGGATCAACACTGTACAATACAGTTGGATTTTGTTGGGCCTGGCATTGTATGCAAAGTTACTGCAATATTACCATCATTGCAGGACCCTGCTGAACCCAACAGTATCCACTGTTGGATACTGTTGGGATCAGCAGGCTTCACACTTTCATGCTTGTTGGATACTGTTGGGATCAGCAGGATAGAGGTAGGCTAACAGTGAGGGGGGTAGGGTTAATTAAGAGACCTTTACATGGCGTCATCGCAAACCCTCCTATTATCATTAACCAATCAATATTTGCTCACAGCTCCTGAAATAACGGTTGCCCTGACCTTCCGTTCACAACACATTCAGGCACAACACGTCTACATTCTCGTTGATCTCTATGCCAGGCAAACGTTAGCGGTGAATGTAATAACCTTTTTCTTCCCAATTCGAAAAATAGCACACAAAAAAATGTGACTGGATCGGGACTTGAACCCGAGACCTCTGGTCTTGCGTACCATTGCCCTAGCCACCTGAGCTATCCAGCCGTTTCCATGGCATTACAATGAGTGGCTTACGCTATGTTCAAGTCCCAAAATTACCTGAGAAAAAATATATCGACAGCGTCAACTGAAAAATTATTTTTAGGAATGAAAGGCTTAGACAGTCTGCCAAATCAAAGGCACAGCATTAAGGCTATTCAGTTTACTGCATTGTTCTATACCTCCTCACTCCCTGTCCTGTCCTGTCCTGTCCCGTCCTGTCATGTCCTGTCCCGTCCCGTCCTGTCCTGTCCCGTACTGTCCTGTCCTGTCCTGTCCTGCCCTGTCCTGTCCTGTCCTGTCCTGTCCTGTCCTGTCCCGTCCCGTCCCGTCCCGTCCTGTCATGTCCTGTCCCGTCCCGTCCCGTCCCATCCTGTCCCGTCCTGTCCTGTCCCGCCCGTCCTGTCAGTCCTGCCCTGTCCCGTACTATCGTGTCCTGCCCTGTCCTATCGTGTCCTGTCCCTTCCTGTCCTGTCCCATCCTGTCCTGTCCCGTCCTGTCCTGTCCTGTCCTGTCCTGTCCTGTCCTGTCCCGTCCTGTCCTGTCCCGTCCCGTCCCGTCCCGCCCGTCCTGTCAGTCCTGCCCTGTCCCGTACTATCGTGTCCTGCCCCGTCCTATCGTGTCCTGTCCCTTCCTGTCCTGTCCCATCCTGTCCTGTCCCGTCCTGTCCTGTCCTGTCCCGTCCCGTCCCGTCATGTCCTGTCCTGTCCTGTCTTGTCCTGTCTTGCCCTGTCCTGTCCCGTGTTGCCTATGTCGAATGTTTCAAGTGTGTGAGTATACACACGAGTAGAATCTCCTGATACAGTGAGATACTAACATGATAGTGCAAATGTTAGAAAATTGCCTTCAGCATGATTCTCCAGCAAAGGCCATTAAAAGTAAACATGACATACTGGTATGAGAAAACGTGTTGCGATCGTCATCCGCCGCTTCCTCAGCATAATATGTCTTTTTTAATTTACTATCGTAGAAGTTACTGCTCTGGCTCACTGCTGTGCTCGTCATATTAAGGCTAAATCCTACAAAAATAAAATAAGAAAGCAGGTAATTTGTACGTCGAAATAATTTAATTATTAAATTTGAGTATACACAAATCATCTTGCAAAATGCTTATAGGCCTACTGGCTAAATGACAAAAAATGCAAATGTCAGGCTCTCAAAATTGATTAGAAATACTACATTATTGAAATATAAATTTCTAGACAGGTTCTGACGCTTTGATCCTAGCAGGACGTTTCTGAAAGGCAAAAACCTTCCGGAAATGTCATGCTATGCGATCGAAATGTCAATCCGACTGAATGATTGAGATGAGGTGTTGGGTCTCTTAAAACCCCTACACAACATTGGTAAGATCGAAAAGCAGAAAATGTTCACAGATTTACATGAAACTTATACAGTTTGAAGATGGTTATAGTAGAAACCTCTCACTGAAATATTTCTGCCTAAAATGTTGTATTTTTAGAGAAAAGAGTAAAAGAAATCGTTTACGTCTCACTGAGATCTAAACTATTTTTCAGAACAATGCTGCATTTTCGCGAAGCAAATGAAGCGGTTTTCACGATTTTCTCGAGACTCGGTTGGCGGATTGGGCTGAAATTTTCCGTGTGCTACTTCATGTATATGTTGGATCAGACTACATGTGGATGCTATTCTTTGACCTCGACCAATGTTGTGTTGGGGCTTTAAGCCACAAGGCACACAAAGGGCAAAATACATGAACGTTGAATTAAAACATTTCTTAGTAGCAAACCCAATTAGTGTCCATTTCTATGACGGGTTTTATCTTCTTACAAAAGGTTTTCTATGTAGCGATAGAAACCAAACGCCTGCCGATCCAAACTTATCCAAGCTCTCCTGCCAATAGATCTAGAAGAGATGTCATTCCTGTGTCGTTGGACATGCAGTAATTCCCATAGCTCGCATTGTGGGCGCCTTTCACAGATTATACATTGTAAAAACGAACTGCACCTCATGCACTTCTGCAATGGCACATATTTGTCCCAGAATCATGAACACTTGAGGCACCTACTGTACTTCATGCACATGAAATACTGTAGCTCAAGCACATGTGGCATTGTAATCGCTTGAGCAAAAGTCGGATGAGGTGCACGAAGTGCTTCATGTACAAGAACATCTCCCTATTTACTGTACCTCAAGCACATGGAGTGGAAGTGAGCATCACCTCGTGCGCATGTATCGTGCACAATGTGCCTTAAAATACTTCATCCATGTGCATGATGTGTGCACCGTTTTTACAGTGTACCAAATTAAATCTCAACGAATTAGATGGCATCACGTTGTAATTCTCGCAAGACCTATCTCAAAACCAGAACGCATTATCGAAATAAAGTCACATAGCGGGTTCTATTTACCGAGTTTGGATGCTATGGCTTCATCGATTCTAATCAACAGTTTTGAAAAATGGCAAAGAGAACGTTGACTGGACCGGGACTTGAACCCAAATCCGCTGGCTTTGCGTACCGGTCTCTGGTGCGCAAAACCAGACTTGTCTCGAGTTCATGTCCCGGTCCAGACAAAGTTTTAGTTGCCATTTTTCGAAATAGAAATTAAAAGTTCCCCGTCAGTTTTTCCTTTATTTGTTTGACCTAATTTTGTATTACGTAACATTACTTCTTGTAAACGGATCAAACAAAGAAGTACAAAATGGTTTTCCGTTTACAAAAGCTTTTATACAGGCTGTTACTGGCGTATCAGTTTTAAACCATATTTTTTTGTATAGCTGGCAATTCGCGATTTCATCTTCCAAGAAATGTGAGGGGCCTGACATTTCGTTTCGAGCAGGACATTTCCCAAAATTAATGCTGAATAAAAGATCCTTGGAGCATATTGTCATACCATGGTCAGACCCTCTTAGGTTTAGTCATTCAAGTTAGTAAGCATTCTGCAACATTCTAGACCTATCCATCAAGTAGAATAATGTGACAATACCTTGGTCAGAAGCCAGACATACTACCAGCAGTGATATTACGGCCAGGTTGGAACACACCGAAGAACCACCGCCAGACGCCATAACCGTTGCCTTCTTATTACGTCACTATTTCCTCTCCGCCGATTTAAAGTTCTGAAAAACCAGTACCAACTTGGCGAGATTTAGTGAACATACGGCTTTACACTCCGCTTCTGTGTGTAGACTATAACTGCCTTGATGAGATGGTGTTTCGTTATGCTGGTGACCTTTGGACCCGGGTCATAAATGTATACAGTTATTGACACCATTATTGGTATAAGCTTTGTGTGCACGTACAGTGCATATAATTATCGTTATAAGCACAATTCCTCGAACTGCTTCCTGGTTCCTAGACATTCAAAAAAGTGGTGGTTTATTTCCGCGTTGTACAAACGCAAACTGCCCACCAACTTATGTGAGTAAATGTTAAACAAAATAGAGGATGTGCACGGCCTCTCGAGTAGTATCATAATAACATATACTAGCTGTCTGCATTAGGGAAACTTGGTCCTGCTACGACCCTCTCGATCCCTCCATCGAATCGGATACGATCCGATTAGCAAGACTGGTATTGGCCTGGAATGGACTGTCAGCAATTGCATAAGCCACAGCCTTTTTCGTTGCTGTCTTGTAGCAAGAACTGAAGTTGAAATCCTCATAATTATTATATGACAACGCGATCCTCTTACTTTGCAATGCAAGATCCCTGAACGCTAACAAGAAAATGGGAGGCAGTTTTTAATAATTATACTCATTTGGACTGTCACTCAGTGAAGGCCGTTGAGTGAGATGAATTTCCAGTTCACGAGAAAATGAATTGTAAAAATGTGATCATCTCAGACCATCTGAGATCCATTCATCAGCAAGATAGCTTAATTTAACGACTGCCTTTGCTTGGATCGATAAAACCACCCTTGTCCCCTTTCCACCCACTGACCAATTGTTGACTTTGTGCAAAGGAAGGAAAAATAAAAGTTCGCCCATAAAACAAACCCCATACAAATACAATCGTTCAAATAAACATCACTCTTTTCTGCGCACACAGATATATATTATGTGCTCTTTCACTTGCACTACCTCAGGCGGACACTGAAGGCGTGTTTACAACCTATTTTGGGTAATGACGTCATGGTGATCGGGACGAGGTTATTTTGGGATTAGTGTTGGATTACAACAGAGGATTAGAGTGATTAATCTGGTAATATACTAATAACCAGATGGGGATTCCAGGCCGATGTTTCCAACACGAGGACACTACCTGCTATACTACCAGTAACTACATGGGTTACCAGCTCCTTATACGAACAAGGAAATATGGAGTGATTCTCCAGCTCAAATAAAAACAAAACCCCCAAAGCGAAACGATAATAAAGATGTACGACATCCTGCCTTTGCCTTCCAACTAAGATAGAAGAAACGATACAAGCCCTTTAAAATGTTTGAAAAGCCAACCCCCTCCCAACCCAAGTAATTAAAAACAATGGCAAACAATTACAAAGAAACAATCAAGTGGAATTCAGAAAAGAAAACGGCAACAGCCAATTGGGGTGATCGGGAAGTAGCTTTAGCAAGGTACAGCGCAGGTAGGTTATGCATGTGTGTGTCGATTACCAGTCTCCACGTGGTACGAGTGTATTTGCATAGCTTTTATCTATGGAGATACAAACACTGGTAGAGTCAATAATTATTGGAGATAAGCAGTTAGGGTGTAGCCACCGACACAGTGAAAAAGAGGCAAAGGTTCTGTGAGTTGGTAGGGGGGGGGGTTTCTTTAAAGATTTGGTTCCCACTTTATGGAATCCCTGAACTGCTGTTGCTGATCCCTGAACTGCTGTATCCAGGAAACAGTTAAATACGGCAGTTTTAATTAAAGGCAGTTAAATGCTTTTGACTGGCGCCTCCACCTTAGGAAAGATAGGCCTATAGTTGACTATCAATTGTTGGGAAGGCAAGGCATCCACCAGTAAGCCTAGGGCTGGATAGCTCAGGGGTAGAGCACTGGTACGTACAGCCATGGTACAACCAGGGGTAACAGTTTCAAATCCCGATCTAATACTAGTGTCCGTTTTATTTTTAATTTTCATAACAAAATAATTATACGGTACAATCATGGAGGAAGGAAAATAGTACAATACATGATTGGAATTTTGATGTTTAAATCGCGGTATCGTAAAGCCAGGAGGGGAAGGATTAATGGTATAAGACAGGTTGTTTTTTTCAAGTGAAGATGGAAAACCTTGGGAGGGGAGATAGAGGGTCAAACCGTCTGATCTAGTTCGAGGGATTTCATAGGAATAGCGTTAAACGATAACCGTAGGTTTGCGGGACGGATTGCGAGTTCATAACAAGGGAAAATCCCCAGTCGATGTTCAAAGTTTAGCAAACACAACCAAGATAAGGGTTTTTCATGCTGACATGACCTAACAGATAAGAGTTCGATTGGGTCTAAAAGTCAGCGCCATGAATTGTACCAATATTGCACGATTAGCCCGCCGGTTGTCATGGGGATCGCTTTGCCAGTTCGGAAAGGTTTCAATCCGTACCTTGTGGAGTGTGGACGCTTACGGACATTTACATGTAAATGTACACTCCAAGCCGCACATAATTGTGACCCGGCACAGCATAATGAGAAATAACCCCGCTTTTGAGATTTTGAAGTTTTCTAATAATGTGAAAGAGTATACCATTAGCTTTCAAATGACATCAAAATATAATATCCTCTAATACTTAAAATTTCCGGGGAAAAAAAGAAAAAGAAAGAAAATTGATTTGTAATCGAATTGTGAAGATACTTTAACTTTAGGCGTTGTTTACTCAAAAAGGGGTTTTGTGGGATATTCCTCATGTCGTTGTGCCGGATCACAATTTTGAGGGAACGCAAAGAGAACGGTGGGGATAGAGGAAAATTATCAGGGATGGGTTTGACAGCCTGATCATCCATCGTAACTGACTTTTATGATTAGCAACTATCGTAGTTGTCAAGCAAACAGATCATGGGACGGGCAACATCGTCGTTTTGATCAATCTTCTCCGTGATTTCCATTACCCAGCGCCTTGCGATTGGTCGCAAATAAAGATGAGTTTCATGAAATCCAACACGGGCCATAACTATCCGTAATCCAATCCAAAGCGAAGATGTAAAACAAACGGACAAACCTACAGTAAAAATGTGAAAACTACGATTACCCTACTGACAAATAGTGGCAAGATCAGGACAACATCCTAACGTATAACCAGCTGTTTATAATAAGCACTACAATTCATCCAAAAGGGTGGGCAAAAGTCGATGGACTTTTATAAAATAATTTGAAAGTTTGCATAATAAAGGTTTGCACGGTGTACAAAGTTGAGTACAAAGTGGAGTGTTTGCGGTGACACCATGTAAGTCATTCTCCTCTGAGACGAACTGCATGTGACTCTGAAAATTCTGAAAAGACAGTTCCCTGTCAACGGGCAGAGTACACGCTGCACGAAACGTTGAGTTTCTGCCTCCTTTCATGGCCACACATCGACTTGTATGCTGTCACTGAAAACATTCCACTCCGTGACTGTTATAGGCAAGCAACGCCAACAGAGGCCATGGAAATGCGTTCCGGTATTTTACTTACAAAAAATGTCGTGCATGTCAGACGCAATTACTTGTCACATCAAGTTCTTGTCAGCATACGAATGAAATACAAATTGAAAGTTACTCTGAATTTGTTAGGGACATCACTTCAATCTGCCAAATCGGTTTCGGATTGGAGTGTCATTTTTCAAGAAAACTTCCTTTTGTCCAACCTCATCCGCTTCTATTTTTTACTCTTTTTCCTTTGATCTCTCCACTGCATGTTACCCCGCCCATACCCTCTGCCCTTCCCTCTGATCTCATCCTAGTCTGTACCAGTTTTCCTGCGTTGTATTTTCTGTTATCTTTTCAGAAAGGTCCTGATAGGACCGAAACGTCACGCCCTCTATAATGCTTGCGTGAAACTTCCAACCATCTAAAACAGCGCCCTCTCTCCGTTTGGACGAGATAGTCGGTGCCCTATAAACAATGCTACTTCCATTGTAACAAGCCACTCAAAAAGAGGTCAGGGAACAAGTACACAGCAATGTTGACAAAATTACCGAATATGGCGTAGAGAAGGAAATGCTGAAGAGACTTTGCTTCGCAAGTTGAACAAAGACAGGGAAACATTCCTCTCCAGTCACGTCAGTTGCAAGAGCTTGGGGTAAGTTGAAGGAAACTGTAGATTTACAGACCTGCTTGATTCTTGGTGCACCCGTAACGGTGATATTTGTATGTGTACATGTGTAGTACTGGGAGTACTACTACTTACTAGTATTATGTAGTAACTAGTATTACATCGAGTGGGATCGTACCACTACCACGGTACTGAACGAATGTTACCATGCACATACTGTATGTAGTGTAGCTACAAGTGACACACTAAGGGTCCCGTTATTAAGTATTGTACTACTAGTACTACTCAAACTACTCAATATTGTACGATCATAGTCTCAACTCAAGGGACAGGGTACGATGTAAGGGTCGAAATGACCTCGGAATGTGTCAGACTTGCTTTTTGTACGCAACGCACTGTCAGTGTCACTGTCACTGTCAGCAGTGAGCAGTTTCCAACAGTTCGGCTTTAAATTAATATGAGAACAGTCACACGACACAGCATCTCTGAATGAAAGTAGGTGTGTGATCCCTGGAGATACTATGTATGTATACAGCTGTTAATGGTTGGATTGCAATTTTTGTTTATATTTGCTTCAAATGGCTTTTGGAGGATGGTTGGAGGATTGAGGCAAGAATAATGCTTTGCCTAAGTCCCACTTACTGGGCCGCTAGTAGCTCCCCTTAAACGAGTTTGGAGATTATCTAGTGCGACAGATAATCTCCAAACTCGTTTAAGGGGAGCTACTAGCGGCCCAGTAAGTGGGACTAGCTTTGCCCAATCTTCTTTTTGTTTTCGCAGTGGCTGTTGTTACGGCAGTCGTCCATGTGGTTCCCTGACTTCACAGTATTTGTCAGGATGTTTAGCTCTTGGAACCAGACTATCAGCTAATAGACTGGTTCAACCAGCCTGCAATGCTGACGAAATACAATCAAGTCAGGGAACCACACGGACGACTGCTGTAACAACAGCCACTGCGTTTTGTTTTATATAGCCACACTTCAGCCCTCAGGTCGTCAAATTATTGTTAAACAATGTCTGCCTACAACCAGTGATTCAATGTAGATACAGGCAACTCAAGTGGGATTCAAACCCACTACTTCTGCTCCTAGTCCTAGTGCAGTGCTTATAATACATCGAGCAGGACAAACCCTCATTGAATAACATTCTCCTTGAAGCAAACATTGTGCTATATCTGTATCTATCATGTCTGTGTTGCAACACAGTACCTGCCTTTAGGGGATACATTATTCAAATCCGCCACAAGACCTCAACTAACTCGGTGGTCAAGTGGTCAAAACATTTGCATTAGAAAGCAGGAGTCGTGGGTTCGAATCCCGCCCGAGCTGCCTGAATTCTTTTCAAACAGTGAGATTGACATTAATGACGTAATCATGTATTTTTAGTTTTTTACATACATGTACCCGGTACCTGCCAAATTTACATTCTCCTTTTACTCTTATAATAACTTTAAACATAACATGGTTTTAAAAATATGTACATAAAATTGACATTTAAGCCCT
Organism: Luidia sarsii; assembly: GCA_949987565.1. Taxonomy (NCBI): domain Eukaryota; kingdom Metazoa; phylum Echinodermata; class Asteroidea; order Paxillosida; family Luidiidae; genus Luidia; species Luidia sarsii. Next base: position 713,324 of record OX465113.1, read on the forward strand.
GAGTCAATGAAAAAGTGAGAGAGGGAAAGAGTGTGAAATTAGCTTATACAAAATCAAAACAGATTGTCTCCTGAAACACGTACAACTGTACGTATACTGTGTCATGTATACTGTTTACATGTAATGTCACATCTGATGCTTCCTGTGGATTGCAAGTTTTGCAACAGCATGAAATGGAAACATGTTTCATGCACTTTAAGCGTAGTATTATTGAATCTGCCTGTTGCCCAACATGTGCCCTTCCTCGTGACAGATTTGACAGTTGCCAAGCAACTGTTGCACTGGAGATTCCTCTAGGATGTCTTCATCAAATTGACCTTAATTACGTGTGTGCATTACTTGGAGTTGGATTCATTGCTAGAGAAGATGAAGTGTGTGGGTGATGCTAGCTATGGGACTGTTCTGTCTAATTTGCAATCCATCCATCTCGTCATCTACGTACATACAGACATTTATATGTATCAATCCATCTGCCAATCCATTCATCTTTCTGTCTGTCCGTCCATCTGTCCATCCCTAATTCTATCCATAATTGCATGAAGTGATGAAGTGCATATTGATTGGAGTTTCACCAATTTATTTTAAAGAGAATCAGCATCATAAAGATCATTACCATTTACCAGATTACAGAACAAAACTAGCACTTGCAAAATATGCAAAACTTGAGTAATATGCAAAAATGTTGCTAACTGCTAATTTAAATCTAAAATGACCAAAGTGCAAACATCAATAATTAGGGCCTGGCATTTAAATCCTAGCAGGACTTTTCTCAGTAAATTCTCAAAAGTTAGAGGGCCTGACGTTTTGATCCTAGCATGACCTTTCTCAAAAGACTTTGCCTTTGAGAAAGGTCCTGCTAGGATCGAAACGTCAGGCCCTCTAAATTTTGAGATTTATGTTTTGCAAGTCATTTTAGTCAGTGAGCAGTTTGCAACAGTTTTTGTATTAACTTCAAAGGGAAAATGGCGGTCATTCTGTCTTTGAAAAGGACTTGCAAATCTTGATAGGCACTTGTAGCTGTACTTTCTCTGTAACCATTCTATGTTTTACAAGAAGGCAATACATACACGTACATGTACATGTACATGTACAATGTACATGTACATGTACACCTGCACGTACAGTACGTACACACTGTCAAGAGCAATTTACAGTCTGTGATTAAATCACATCACACTCCCAGTGCAGTGACGTTTATTTCCTCAAACCTCCAGTGGGGGTGACTTGACTTTAGGGAGGTCAAAGGGTCATTGACGCACTCATATTTACTGTATGCTTGCATACATGTACCGTACCCTTATATGTACACGTGTTGTACACAGACTTGTACACAATAGAAAATGTACACTTTTGAAGGAAACCTAGATCTATAGTTAGTGCACTGTGTGCAACCCATTCAATCGAAATGAAGAATTGTACACTAAAGCACAAACCTTTTTTGTACATATTATGTAAATTTTTCATACTGTTATTTATCTGTACATAAGATAGTTTGAATTAGTGAATCTGAAAGGATGAAGTCTAACCAGTTGAAAAGAGTCGAGAAACAACGACTAAATGTCAAATAAATGAAGAAATACATACATATTTTGCAGATAAAATATGAAAAACTGACTGGGAACTTTTGAAAGTTGACAAACGGCAACTTAGAAAACTTTGGCTGGACTGGGACTTGAACCAGATACATGTACCTCTGTTTTTGCATTATCAGTGCTCTTATGTACCTGAGCTACCAAGCCCTTAGATAGATGGTGGCCTTCCCAAAAAGTCAATCAGAAGCATTTAACAATTGATTGCATAGGCCTATACCAACACAATGTAGCCTGTCTGAATTTGTCGACAAAAATGAGTTTTTGTTTTTTTCTGTACTAGATATTCATTCATTATTCATGACATTTATTTGTGATCTTACTTCTCCCTTAATTGTACATGTAAGGAAATAGCCTTCAATTTAGCTTGAAAAATTCCTTCAAAAGAAGATTCAAAATTTTGAACGTAAGTTTATTTCAGAATTCTGATAACTGAGAGAGGTCACTCAGTTGTTCAACTGACGTGTACAAATAGTACAGAACTTCATCTGTTCATCTGTAAAACTGTATCTCAATGTCATCTGTCACCTGCTAATCCCAATCGATAATGAATAATGTAGTCCAGTTTTACGTAAATTGTACATGTACATGTACATGGGCATGCAGGCCTACATGTACAGTAGGCCTACATGTTGTACAAGGGATGTACGTGCGGTATAATGAAGCTTAAGCATACACGTACATGTACTGTACTAGTTTGTTGTTAATTTTATGCACCTAATATCAATTACACAGTCTTATCTTCTGTGAATAAAGGACAAAGTGTAACCAGGTGCACACCACAGATGGTCCAGTACGGCATTGTTTAAACGGCACTGGTCAAGTTCAGATGAATAAAAAATACACTAGATGTGTAATAATACTCATTGTTCTCTTGTATGGGCTGTTTATGGTCAATAAAAAAATATGAGTTGTACAGTTTGTAGCCTATAGATAATGAATGTATGAATAAATGAAGTAGATCTGGTTTGATGGCAGTTAGTGAGAAAGCATGGTGATCATGCACATGTATACACTGAAGTGACCGAACATGGTGATGCACATACATGTACTATTTACTTTGGAGTTCTGCTTACATTACATACAGTAAAAAAAAAAGCAAAAATGTTACAAACTGCTTACTAACTAAAATGACCAAGATGCTAATTGTTAAAGATTAGAAGGTCCTGACGTTTCAATCCTAGCAGGACCTTTTTTCAAAGGCCTCTTTTCAGTTTGCTGAGCACTGCTCAAGTTTTCTTTTCTATAGCTGCTTGGGCTTGATAAAAGGTGATGTTCGGCGCTAAAGCAATTAGTTTGTCGTTGCTGTCATATGTGAATGTATGAGATGTAAATTCTAAGTGTGCCCACAGGGCGTTGTTTTTGTAGAGCTGACCTAAGGTTTGTAGGAATGTCAGTTACGTGTACATGTACACTTGTACGGTATGTACATGTTCATGTTCAATACATGAATACTATTCAATGCATTTTCACACGATCATGTACATGTGTGTGCATACACTTTAATATTGCACTGTACTGTACATGTACATATGTACATGTACAATTTACCCCTGTACATGTACATGTCAATGCGACACTGTAGGCCTATTTGATTACCAACTGGTATGATAATGTGTACACTTGTATGTACATATGTACGTGTAGTATACATGAAAGTACAGAATGAAGTTCAATGTACTTTGTGGGCTACTACTGTATGTTCGTGTACTGTACATATTGTGTACGCACACTGTACATGTATACACAGTGTACATTTGTACATGTACATGTACATGTACATTGAGTACATACACTTGTTTTCATTACCGGTAATTTATTTCCACGCACGCATATGTACATTATGTGTTCATTTTATCACAAATGGATGACATTGAAAGTTGCTAATATTGCTTTTTTTCTGCACATTTGTTTGAGTATGTGTTATCCTGTTATCCTCTGCTATCCCCTGTTATCCTCACCAGTTACACGACATACAGAGATGAAGCCGTCACTAGATGATAGAATGTCATCAAGACACACAAGAGCATCTCCCCATCCCTCTCACCGCTAGCGACAAGCTCATTGCGATGTCACAGAGACAGCAGTCTCTCTCCAAAAAGCCCATGCCTCTGCGAGTGGATACAGGCAGTCGCCGGCTTGAGCAGGGTACCAGCTTATCCCGCAGCTTCACCGAGGATGGGGAGGACTGCCGGGCAATCCGGTCAACCGTGACTGAGGTCTCGGCTGGGTGCACGTGTCCGGCATTGCCCGAAATCTCCTCCACCGGTTCATGCCTGGCTTCTAATGATGGCTCGGTGTGTCTCGCCTCGCAGCCATCGGGACGAGATCAAGGTCACAGCCACTCCGTGCCTGGGAAGTTGGCCCTCTCCAGACACGACACGGTCGGCTACACAGACTGCGATGGTCAAGGGCAGGTTTGGTGTGACGGTAAGGCACGGACTCACCCCTGGATGACCGAGGACTCCTTGAGACCCCTCAGCCCAGGGTCATCGGTCACCACTGTCAAGTCACTCCTCTCCAGTGTGGCCAGGTTGGAGGACTTTGAGAGGGAACTTATCGGAAGGGGATTCTTCTCCGAGGTTTACAAGGTGAGATTTTCAGATAAGACACTTGAAGGTTTGCATGATGGATTGTTTGCACACAAGATTGCATTAATATCCACTGACCACTATCCAGAAACCAACATAAATGACATTGACCTTGAAGAGCAAGGAATTCTCAAGTTGAAGGACAGGAAACTTAAAGTTTGACAACAAATTGCTGTGGCACAGCTTCTTCTATCCCGGACGACTGATAATGGTGATGGATCATTTTGTACAGTAACCAAGTAACTTTCTGGAATCCCCCAGCAAATCTTCAATCAAATCATGTAGGCCTACGGCTGTGCAATTGTAGACATTCCTCAAGTTATGAATCTTCTTGAGGAATGGACAAGGAGTTTTTAAGTCCTCACTACACATTAACACTGTGTGAACCACTCAGAGCCAAAACAACATGCTGTGGGAGTACATGTTTCACTTCATTCTCGTCTGTACATGTACATGTATATGTTATAAGCATTATTTGCACACACACAAAAATAACTTGTTGGCAGAAATAGGCCTAGATGTATCTTTGAGATCTTCTGACAAGATTGTGAATTCTGAGCATTACAGTGTGTATTGTAGGCTACATTTACTCAGTTGTAGACATAATGTGTATCTTTACATGTACATGTACACTGTATACATCTATTTCAAAGAGCTGTCTATGTGGGCATTGTGATGCTGTCATGCGGAAAAGAAAGGACTAGAAATGTGGCCGTGACCTCAACGCATTTACACCCGCGCAGCAGCGTTACCATCCCTGGATGATTATCAGCCCTCTGCTATTAAGTGAACGTGGTGTTATGTATTCATGCCAAAGGGCTTTTAAAGGGTACATGTACATGTACGCAATACCTAGGCCTGTAGGCTATAGTGTGTACATTACTGTACTTCAGGGTTTTCCCTTCATACAGAATGTGAGATGCTCCATCTCATACTTTTAATTGACCATTTCAGGTGTTTGTCTTTCAAATCACCCTCTCCCATTGACCCCAGGGGTGGATTTCACAAAGCCTTACGATGCATCGTAACTCAACTTACGATGCATAGTTGTGATAGGCTGTATGGTTTCTGTGCATCGCTCTTTGTCTTGCGATGGATCGTACATGTAAGTTACAATGGGTTTGGTGACATGGACTTCAGAACTCATCTACTGAACCAGTTATCAGTTGCCATCAGACTCACAATTGCAGTGCAAATCCTGGTGCACTTGTGTAGCAAGTTGGGGCTCAAAGTTAGCGAGCCTTACTACATGTTGTACATTGATTTTTCTGTCAAGTAGAATGTATGCAGTTCTATGGGCAAACCCCCCATTAAATTGCTTTTAAATACATATATACACAAAAAGCTGACAGAGACACTATACTGCACTGAGTACATGTACATGTACAGTACATGTACAGTACCTTACATGTAGAGTGTACAGTTATGTACAGTACATATTACATACATGTACATGTACATGTACATGTACATGTGTAAACTGTGTGTAAACTGCTCTTTGGAGAACTTTGGAGTTGGGAGCATGTACTTTTATAGGCCTACATGTACATGTACGTACATGTACAGTACATGTACATGTAGGCCTACATTATGTACATGTACATGTACATGTACATGTACATGTACGTACATGTACAGTACATGTACATGAAGGCCTACATTATGTACATGTACATGTACAATGTACATGTACATGTACGTACATGTACAGTGCATGTACATGTAGGCCTACATTATGTACATGTACATGTACATGTACATGTACATGTACGTACATGTACAGTACATGTACATGTAGGCCTACATTATGTACATGTACATGTACAATGTACATGTATACATGTACATGTACATCCATGGGCATTGTTGTTCTATTCCACTGATACTCCAGGGATTTTGGCTAACAGCCAAAAGTCAGTTCTAGAACCAAACAAACTTTCCATGTTTATCTGCATGTACATGTACATGTACATTACTATGTATACGTATGTATGTATGTGTACACAGGCAGGGACAGGATCAGGAAGAGGACTGTTTGACAAAGATATTTATCCGAGTATTTCATTTCCTCAACTTTTCATTTGGAAATGGTGAATTAATTTCTATTCTAATAGTAATACAGTACAGGACAGTGTAAATATAGTAGGGGCCTTCCGGTACATGTACATGTATATGTACATGTAGCATTTACATTTACTTCTGAAGGCATTGTGGTTATAATATCCTTTCAAATCATAAATTTGGTTTCAAAAGCAAGATGAACACAGCTTGGTCTGGCTTATTTTTAAAAAAAAATGTATCAAGGACATCTTAGTCCACATACACATGTAGGCCTACATGTAGAAGTAGGTACACCTGTGCCCTCTTAGTAGTACAGTAATTCAATTTGTATTGACACTGTTTTGGTCTGCAGGTGCAACACAAACAGACAGGTCAGGTTCTGGTGCTGAAGATGAACAATTCTCAGTCCAGCATTGCCAGTGTTATCCAGGAGATACAGTTACTGAAGAAGCTGCAACATCCCAACATCATCAAGTGAGATTGAATTATTATTTTTTAAATACCAAAGAAATTTGACTGGATCAGGCTGCAAACCAAGACCTCTTGTTTTAAGTACATGTACTAGCACTAAAGATTGAACCAGAGGTCTTGGGTTCGAGTCCCGGTCCAATCAGATTTTCTTGGCTTTTTCAGTATTTTCAACAACAAAAAAGCCAGGGGTTAAAAACAACTTTAGGCCTTACCATACTTTAACAAGCAAGGAAAACAGTGCATTCACATTTATCGACAGATGATAGCACTTCAAAAAGGAAATGGAAAGATAACAAGAAATAAGCTACATGTACTAGCTCCAAGGAAATCATTACATAGGATTGCTTTTTCAGTACGTGAACCTGAGGGGGAAAGGCATTGTTGTTTTAGACCATGCAGGGATATTTGTTCCCTTGTTCATAAGATTAATTGTGAGTACTTCAATGGTCGGTACCTACATGTAGTTGCCTATGGTTTCAATTGGCAGGGGTTGACAGACAAGTTGGAACTCAAGACCTGAAAGACATCTTTGTGTCCCCAAGCATTCGTAGTCTCCTCTTACTTGTGTCGCAGAATTTTAGATGAGAGTGGATTCTAGGACCTAGGAATAAATTTTGTCAGGAACTCTAAAGCCAAATAAAATGCACCTAGGCCTTTTGATGTATTTAGGTCTTGGAAGATACAGAAGCTTTCTTATTGCAATGCTGTTATCTTAAAGGTCAAATTTTCGATTGTTGTTTAATCCGGGTACATGTATGTTGTGCCATCATCTTCTCAAATTTCTGTAAGTTGTATTTCAGCGAATAACCTTGCTTTCATTTCCTGAAACCCAAAAGCATTTTTTCCCATTCTTGTTCAAATGTCAAGGTTTTTTTTAACATCAAGAAATTATAAAAAAATTACCAAAAAATAGTATGCAAACCTCGAAATATACTTTGCAGGGGCTGAGATCATAATCCTACATGCACATGAACATGTACATGTACATGAATGTACATGTACTGTACCAGGATCTTTCTCAGTGGTTCAACATGTAGTGAATTGATGAAATATAGCTCTGACGTTACTGGATTTTAATTGTCAAGTGCTATAAATATCTAGGAGGTCCTGCTAGCATGGCTAGGTTCAAAACGTCAGGTGCACTAAATTTTGAGATAAATGTATATGAGATAGATATCTTTTGTTAATTACAAAAACTGTTGCAAACTGCTCACTGACTAAAAGGACCTGCAATACATAAATCTCCAAAAATTAGAGGGCCGCCTGACGTTTCGATCCTATCAGGACCTTTCTCAAAGCCTTTCTCAGAGCCTTTGAGAAAGGTCCTGCTAGGATCGAAATGCCAGGCCCTCTAATTTTTGAGATTTTTGAGTTTTCCTAATCTTGCATTTTCTCTCCTTGCAGGTTACTCGGAGTGTGCGTTCATGAAGCAAAGATCCACGGTCTTATTGAGGTAAAGTTGATATTCTATCTTTCAGATACAGGCATTATGGGTTGGCCACTATTTAAACTCTACATGATGACATTATGGCAGGCAATAAACCCACTTATTCCACACCATTGCCAATCAGTGACTTCAGAGGTATTTGCCTTGGCTTTACTGCCCTTGTAAAGTGAAAAGTAAAGCATTCAGATTTTGTAAAGTCATTGCCTGGACAGTGTCCAACTCTGAATTGTATATTTAGAACAAAAAAGTAATGTCTTTGGGAAAAGATTTATCATTTCAAAGTGTACTAATTACCATTGGTTGGTCTAGTTGGGCTTAAACCAAAACAGGTTTATGTACAGCTCCTGCATTTTGGAATTTGAAGCCTTTATTTGCCCATGTTCTTTTCTTGTAAATACCAGCCAATTAAGTGTTTTGCAAAAGAAAACAAATTAAGAAATGAGTCCTACACCCGTTCTTGTCTCAGGCAAAGACCCTGGTTTGCTAGAGACAACGGTACATGTACAGTACACATGTTTTCCTGCAGTTTTTGTTTGTCTACCTTATCTCAACCCACAAAATTGAACCCCATTCTGATTCTTTCTTGATAACCAAAAGTCCAAGGTGTTTAAAAGGTATTATTATTTGCTATAGTTGTAAATTGTACTCAAAATTTGGAGTACATATTAATTATGTATGATGTACCAGTACAGTGTGCATGTAAACAAAGAAGAAGATATGTATTTTGCATGTACATGTACATGTACCAGGGTACCAGTGCACCGGAGCCAAATGATGAAGATTAGGGTCATATTGAACTATAACCAGCGGACGATGAACTTAATCAGTAACGATCAAAATAAAAAAAGAGCATCTACTTTATGCCTACAGTTACTGTAGAGCCTACATGTACATGTACACTGTGCCTTTTCAGTACTGTACATGTACCTTGGGTGAGTGAATTCCATCAATCATCTCTCTGTGTGCCAAATACCGATCTGTACTCCATCATCCGTGTCATTGCGAGAGATTCAGTGGGAAAAAACCCAACAACAAACCTTTCCCTTTTCAGTTTGTTCTGTAGTGAAAACATAAAATTAATACACACACATGTGTACATGTGTAAATTAACAAATGTACACAAAAACATGCACGTACTATGTCCTGCATGTGTACAGTACATTCGTCAAAGTGGAATATGTGTAATGTATTTTGCAAAATAGTATATAAAACAATTCTCAAAATTTATTGGGCCTGGCGTTTTGATCCTAGCAGGACCTTTCTCAAAGGCAGAGTGACATGGACAAAACAGATACAAAAACAATTTGCAAAGTGTTCACTGACTCAATTAAACCCAAATTAAATTCTCAAAAATTAAGACGTAAGAGGGACCTTGTTTTTGTCCACCCTTTTTGGGGGTCCTGTTTCTTTGGTGTGTATTGTGCTGTATTTCGCAGTGCATAAAGTTAATCAAATACCCAAACATCTGGTATCGATGGTCCGTTAAACACCAAGGAGAAATTACTCTAACGCCTGCATCCACAGACCAGAGACCAAGGACCACCTCCCCCCCTCCCTCCCTCCCCCCTCCCCATCTTCGTCCTGCTGAAGAAAATGACAGCAAGTTGCCCCTTACCATCTGCTAATGACATGCTATGGTGCTGATTAGGTATAAGATATAACCAGAGGCCTGGCCGGCTGGGCGATGATACATGCATACCAATCATCGACATCTGATTGCAATCATTGGCATGTATTTACACAGTGAAAGGTTATCGTTATTCAGCTACACTAGGATGCCCCAAGCCATCATATGCCAGTTCATGCTAATTCAAATATAGCTCCAAGGAGTCCAAGGAAAACTCTTTGTACAAAGACACTTCATGTCTATGCACATGTAGCAGGTAATTTGGATTAAGATCCCTTTAGCGCTGACTTTGTAACCTCGGGGAAACTTAAAATGTACTTTGCATTTCTCATTATTAGGTCCATATACGTGCCTTAAACCGATCTCAACTTCCCAGGGAGTACACTATGAAAACACTGCATACACATGGGCTTGTAGCATCAGCTGCTGGTGTCTGAAACTATAGGAAGGTTGCCAAAACAAACTCAAAGCCTTTGGAACACATTTACTCCCGGAGTCCTTACATAAAAGAGGCATTAGATAATTTGATTTTAAATGTACATGTTAAGTATCTTGCTAAAGGACAAGAACATCTCTAAAACATGGCTGGACCTGGACCTGCCACTTTGGAAGGCAAGTTTAGGGAGAAGGTTAAAGTTTGCACATCCCCTCTGTGCCGTTAGCTCACAAAAGAAGCTTTATTGGCACAGTATAGTGTACTGTGCATACAGTACAACCACATACAAATTGACACTGAGCCACACATGTACACATGCACACGCAATACATGTACATAATGTACTTGTACATGTACACTGTACCTACAAAGTGTGTGTATCAAAGCTACAATGTAAGCAAACAAATTCCATTGAATCATGAAAATTTACGGGGAAGAAGTCACCGTTTCAAAACACACTTTTGATAATCTTTAACAGGTTTAATCACAAAATACAAGTACAGTGTACATGTATGTATGTACATTTTGTACATGTGTATGTCTAAACTTTTATTGTACAGAACTGTACTACATACACATGTATACATGTATAACAGGTGCAAGAACTTTGCATACCACTACATGTACAGGTACACACCTGTACAATAGTCATCCATGGGCAATTGATACATGTACACTGTAAATACATGTACCATCTTCCCCATAGCTCATCAATGCCTTACATTTTCAGAGGCTACATTAATAATGTACATGTCGTTTCTCAGCAATTATATTTTAAAATTTAGTGGGCCTGACGTTTCGATCCTAGCAGGACCTTCAAAGGTCCTGCTAGGATCGAAACGTCAGGCCCACTAAATTTTGAGATTTGCATTTTTGTAATTTTAGTCAGTAAACAGTTTGCAACATTTTTGTATATCAATTAGTCATATCAGACTGGCATTATCTCATGCCATTGGGTTGATAATTTAATCTCCAGACAAAATATTGGTGTGTCATGTCGGATAAATAAAAGATAATACATCATGCAATGAATGTTTGTAGGCTAATGAATAGATATGTAAAAGATCTGTACCTAGGAACCAGCTGAACCAGCAACTGTGTATACATGTATGTACACCTGCACATGTATACATACATTTACATATAATTAATTTATAAATGTCGAAATTGAATTTATAAAAAGCTCTTTTAGATAAGCAAGTAATTTAGGGTCTTCATGTGTTTTTGTTTTAGGTTTTTTTTACTGCATCTTTCTGACCCGTCTTATTCTTATTGAACATGTCCATGCACCTGTTTAAAGACAAATTTTCTGTCATAATAGGTTAGAAAACGAACTGGATGGTTTTGAATACCGAGATAAGTAGATTTACGTGAAGATGTATCCTAGAAGGAAGCCGGTACCAGCCAGTCCTCACTGCTTTACCATTTTGTGCACACGTTGCTTCCACATGACACCAGCATGACACCCTTTATTCCCTGTTACCCTCACACATCTACTAGGTAGTACCAAGAAGCTATCAGGCAAGCTTCCTGATACCTCCTTGCAACTACCACATCTGACCAAAAGAAGAATTAATTTTGGTGAGCTGTGAAATGTGGTTAAGAAGACGATGAAGATCCCATGGACAGATCAAGTATGTAGCGGGGATGCACACTGTTCAGTACTGGTACATGTAAGTGTACTTTGAAGTGTGGACATGAACAGAAAGCTGATGAGTAAAAAGAGAACCAACCATTTGAAAATCCTTAGTCAAATCATGTGAAAGGTTGGTTTGGGGAACCTGCCTTGGCTGCCTTTGACAGGAAAAAGTCGAGGAACAGAGGAGCAGAGGAAAGACGCCCAGCTGGATGCCCAGCCTGAAAGATTGGTTACAAGAAAGAGGAGTAACACATCAGGAGGTGGGCCTGCTGGAGGAAGACAAAAACTTGTGCCATGATATGATGTTTCCGACGTCAAGAAATACTGTATGCCACCTAGAAAGAGAGAGTGAGAGAGAGAGAGAGGGAGAGAGAGAGAGAGTGAGAGAGAGTGAGAGAGAGAGGGTGAGAGAGAGAGAGAGAGAGAAGGAGAGAGAGAGAAAGAGGGAGAGAGAGAGAGGGAGTGAGAGGGAGGGAGAGAGGGATGGAGAGAGAGAGAAAGAGAGGGGGTAGAGAGAGGGAGAGATGGGGGTCAGAAAGAGGGAGACAGAGAGAGAGAGAGAGAGAGAGAAGAGAGAGGGAGAGAGACAAGGAGAGAGAGCGGGGGGGGGGGGGGGGATGGATGGAGAGAGAGGGGAGGAAGAGGGGAGAGAGAGAGAGAGACATAGAGGGGGGTAGAAAGAGGTAGAAATGTGGGTTAGAAAGAGGGAGAGAGAGAGGGGGAGAGGTGGTGAAAATGAGTGACCGGGAGAGAGTCAGAGATGGCGATGGGGTCATAAAGGGAGAGGGAGAGATACTCATACTGTCCTGTGTCCAAACAACAGTATTACTTCCTTTCCTTCTTCCAGTAGTAAATATCATCTGCCTATCTGTAGATAGCTTGCTTGGTGAACCATTCCAAGGGGATCAAGTGTCAAACATTTGTCCACCTCTCTGTTGCTGTCATGTGTTGCCGACAAGTCAGGAATTCTACATATGTTGTACTACAGGATGGTGCTCAAGCTTGAATACATAGGAGATGCTTGAGTTTATGCATCATCCACTGGTCATTTCATCATCAATAGCAATACCTCATCAATTGCAATTCATGATACAAACAGCAATGAATGAAGGGATTAGTATGGCTACATTACTTAGTTTCCACATGCATTGTAATTGGTGTTCAGCTGTTTACATGCAGATAATTATATGACTTGAATTAGAAGGAAGTTCAGAGTCCTATTCTCGTTTCAATCCTTAAAATTTAGTGGGCCAGACGTTTCGATCCTAGCAGGACCTTTCTCAAAGGCAGTGTATATCACCTAGTTTCAATCCTGTTCTTATTCGGGCAAGCTCCATCAAAGACATGCATTGTGCCTTTGGATTGTTTTGACCTTTTGCCCAGGCTCCTAACCAGAAGGATAGTTTGGTTTTGATCAAACATGCTGGCATCCTAACAGGAAATTATTTGATATTTGAGATGTTTGAGAATCAGGATAGTGGGGATATTGCTATCTACACATGCTGTGCATTGTGTCACAAACCTACATGGGTGTGTATTTATTACAGAGGAAACCCATAAATATATATGACACAAATGTGCATTGAAGGCTTGTACAACATTGGTAAAGGTCAAAAGATTGCCACAGTTTGTGTGTTGAACCATTAAACATGAAAAAAAAATCCTACGAAGGTTTTAGCTCAAATTGTGATCAGAGAAAGTAGAAAAGGGTAGAAAAACGTCAAGGTTTTTGGAACATTCTGTAGTGTAAGAAATAGTTTATTACTTGTGAGTAATAAACTATTTGTCGATGTTTGAGTGAAGATTTCTAGGGAAGTACAGCATCCCAGACCGTAAGATTTCAACATGAGGATTCTATCATGACCATCTACAAACTGTGTAAATTAGAAGTAAATCTGTGGACATTGATGTTTTCCGATCTTGGGCCTTTAAGACCTTACATGTATATTTGTATAAGCGATTGGTTCTTTAAGAGCCATCCCACTCAACAAAAGAGCGAGTTTCATGGTCTTAAATCTACTCGCAGTGTATGCATACCTACGTTGTAAAGGCAGTTTAGTCATAATCAGACCCAAGCTCTTTACAAGGAAAAACACCCACATATGTGTCTTCTTAGTACACTTATATCAAGAATGGCATTTTTATAGGCCTACTCTCTAAAGCCGGCCTAACCGATGATGAGAAAACAAGCATTCCTTTAAGCTTGCATGCTGTTATGCTGTTACAGTTACGTACACGTAGTTACTGCCAAGATGCTCATAAAGAATGACTTGTGACAGTTGTGGTCTTGAATAGTTTCCCATATTTATAGGACTTTGCCCTTCTGCTTGGTAGAGTTTAGGTCAGAGAGGAATGTGTCCCAGGAAAATATCAACTCAGTCTCTCCTTGCAGCTAAAACAAACGGGAGCAACTTAACTATTTATTTGATTTAAAAAAGAGGATAGGAAGTTTGACTGGACTGAGACTGGGTTTAAAAATGGGGGGGGGGGTATTTCAATTTTCCCATCACTTTTATTTTGAGTATGGAAATCTGCCTGTCTGTCTTTTGACAGCTTTCTAAAGAAACTTGACATACTCTGTCTTTTTGTTGAACATTTTGAGCTGAATCTTTGAACAAGTTTTACTTTGTTGCGTGCTAGCGGCTTGGTGTACAATATCCTGTCCCAACCCAGTGGGATCCGGATGTGTCTGGTTTCAGTCAGGACATAGCCTTGTGTCCTGGACCAATGAGGAGGCTCCCTTCTGGCCTACATTCCCTCACCATTTCCTGCTGGTTTCCCCTTGTTATTCATGATACACAAATCTGCAGATAAAGTCTGAACTCAAGGACATCCCTTGGCCAAATGAAGGGAGATACTACTGGCAGTGACATGGACACTGAATTGGTCCATTCCTCTTCCCTCAAAAGATTACAAAAAAACGATCTACAGTAGGAGTGGGCTGAAGCAAACAGACAAACAAGCAAACATTCATGTAAACAAGCATACAAGCAAGCGAGCAAGGCAGCAACCAAGCAAGTACACTCTAAGCTAATAAGCAAGCAAGGTGTAGCTTACAAGCAAGCATTATGGGAGCTAACAAGAAAGCAAGCTTACAAGCAAGCAAGCTAACAAGCAAGCAACCTAACAGGCAAGCAAGCTAAAAAGCAAGCAAGCAAGCATGCAAGCTGGCAATCAAGCAAGCGAGTAAGCAAGGGAGTGAGCTTGCAAGCAAGAAATCTAACAACAAGCAAACGACTGCCTGACTGTACCAGTAAATGTACACTGTACGTGCATGTTTGCAGTTTGCACTTTGCCTAGTGTATGCTGTACAAGGACAAACTACTTGGAGCTACCTGTACATGTCCATGGCTCAGTCAATAAACCTAGGACTTCACATTGAAACAAGATGGGCCGTCACAATGTGAATAGAATGTACATACAAGGAGTACATGCACACAGACACTGTTACTAGCCTCTAAGTAGGGATAAGCCACCACTCCATAGGATGGTGGAGAGACTTAAGAAACAGGCTATTGATAATTTGCATCAATAATTGGTTTTGTCTTCTTCTTTTTCTCTTACAGTACATCAATGGTGGAGACCTAAGCAGCTTACTGTTGGACAATAAGGTTCACCTATCATGGCTTTTACGGATGGGATTGGCCAAGGACATAGCATCAGGCTTGAGTTATCTCCACCTTCACGCTGTCATTCACCGAGACCTTACGTCCATGGTAAGGGCTCCTAGGTCCAAAACTGTGTTTATAAGACAAGCTATTCCTTGAGGCAGCCTCCACCCACAGTGCTCCAACCCATCAACTGATCAAAGTGATTTACACAAGACTTGCAAACTCCTTACTGACTAAAATGAGCAGAATGTAAATCTCAAAAGTATGATGAGACTGATAGAGTCGGACGTTTTGATACTAGCAGGACCTTTCTCAAAGGCAGTATCGTATAGAGAAGAAAACTAAAAGGATAGCCCAGATGAAATACATGCACACATACTGCATACCAGATGTACATGTACATGCACACTTGTTGAAATTTGACCCAGTTAATTACCTTAAACCCACTTACACCTGTAAAATGCATATTAATGATAAGTACAAGTGCTTCAACTGTTTTGTATCTACAATGGGTTAAAGATCAGCAGCTAGCCTGCTCCTGTAACTTAATTGGATTCTGTAGAAGGCAGCTCAGAAAACAAGAAGCCTTTTATTTGGGCTCTGGTTTCTTGTTACACCGGGGAAACTTTGTACAATAGGCTGTTATTCAACCCTGTTGAGGTGGAACACAAGTAGAAGCTGAAAGTTATCTTTAGCTTACACACTCAGGTTTTTTTTGTGGCCCACAGAAAATTTTACAAAATGCATACAGGCAAAGTAAAGTGCAAACATCTGTGAATATGTGTGCTTGTATTTTTTGTTCTGCCTTTGAGAAAAGTCTTGCTAAGATCAATACATCATGATCCTCTTCAGCTTTGATTGCTGTCTATTTGTTGATAAAATATTAATTTAAGAGGTCTAATCCTGAGTGTTGGACTGAAAGCTTGATCATAATTATGGGGGAAAAAAGATAACGACCAGTATGTGTTTGTAACATTCTCCCCATCCTCATTTGGCTTTTGTCCTACTGCAACATTTACTTCTTCTTATCTCATTTATCCAGTCAGTATTTTTTGCCGAGTCGCTTACTTGGTTAAAGCCAAAACTAAATGTACTACTTGGCCAGCTGACAAATGTTTGTTGAATTTCCAAACCTGAACCAAAAGGAAGTAAGCTGCATGCACTGTCACTGACTGTAGCTACATGTAGTATGCATTGGATCAAGGAGGTATTAGAAGAGCTCCTTGATTGGATCAGGCTATGATGAAACATTTTCACAACAAAATTTGACCATGTATAGTGTGATCTTGATTTCGAGTTTTATCATAGATTATTCTGCTGTCCCATGTACAGTAGTTCTCCATAATGATATCGTGAGAAAAACCCACTAAAGAAAAAAGTTTATATACTTTTTGTTTATTTTCTTTGTTTTGTGTTTAGAACTGCCTTGTGAGAAAGAATAGCAACGGATCAATGCATGCATTGGTGGCTGACCTGGGACTTGCTGCTAGGATACCAAGGTACGTAGGTCAGGGGTCACCTTGTGTGAGGTCAATTCTTAGGCTCCTAGCAATTGGTAAGCTAGCAGTAATAAATCAATAGGGACAATTCAAGTGTATTTCTATTTTCATTCTCTAGTTTTCGGGAAACAACTGCAAAGATTTGCCTGCAAGACCAAAGTTAGGTTTTTCTTGTCCGTCATTGTTTACTGAAACAAAAAGGAAAAATAGAGATTATTTGTGTGGGAAAATCTAAGGTATTTTAAATGATTCTAAAGTCATAAAAAAAGAAGGAGTTGGAAACTTCTTGCTGCAAGAATTGATTGAAATACATAAATCTCAAAAATATTAAGGTGTTTGACATTTTGATCAAGACAGGACTTCTCAAGGGCATCAAGAGTGGATTTCCTTGATTTGTTTCGGCAGTGAATTTGGTCAGAACCTTGATAAAGAAAACCCCTTTCTTTTACCTCTTACAGAGAGATGTCAGAGAAGCTAGAAACAGTTGGTACTCCATTTTGGGTGTCACCAGAGAATCTCAAGGGTCAATTCTACAATGAAAAGGTAAAAATCTGCTTCTTAACAATTGAAATGCTACATACATGTAGCCTCAATGTATCCCAATACTGTTCAGTTAAAACTTAAGCATTGACATTATCACTGTCACTTTGAATCTAAATAATCTGAGATGAATAGGAGTGGGTGGTTCTGAAAATAGTTTACAGTATTTACTTGACATTCCAGAGGGAATGTTTAGCTGGCTCCCAGAGACCACATCAGAGAAGAGAAGAGACGAGTTGGGTTAGATAATGCAAATATGGTGGCTGAAGACGGAAGGTTCTGGAAATCATTCCCACATAGTGCCATCATAACAATGCACTCGTTATCAAAGTGGAAATCCTGAGATCATGTTTTGATCACAATTGCTATCATTGAACTGCTTATGTCCAGGATGTGGTTGCACCATATGCTTAATTTCTTCTTTGGTAGACCGTCGATTCAACAATATTATTTATGCCTTCTTCTTTGGTAGATTTGATTGTGGCTGTACAGTCGTATCTTAGATGTACTGGACATAGGCGATGGGATACACATATCTTCTTTGCCCAATTTCATAGAGTTGCTTAATCGAGAAAACCTGCTAAGCGTGACAAATATTCCTTGGCTCAAACAAGATTATTAGCTTTTTTTCCAAGTGATACTGATTGTGATGCATTGGGATAAATTGGTGATTCGCAAAAATTACAAGTGGAAATTCAGCTGGCAATCTTGGCCCAATTTCATAGAGTTGCTGAAGCATGAAAATTTGCTAAGCAGGAAAAGTCTTGTGTTAACGGGATTGCAAACCACACTGCGATGAAGTGTCAAGAGCTTTGGACTTGTATTCCACTCTTCTTTACTTAGCATTAAACGTTAGTGAAGTTTTGGTTGGCAAAGTGATCTTGTGAATTGTGATAACTTGTACTTTTTTAAGGCAAAATTTGATGCTTCAGCATTTCTGTGAAATTTGGCCCTGTTTCAATGAGCAATGCATTTCAGCAGATTTTTGGTGCTTAAGCGACTCTATGAAATTGGCCCCTGGTTGTAGCGTGATGTTCAGTCAAGTTACGAGTCTCTCATTCTCATCCCTGTTTGGGAAATCTTTGACTTCATTCTCTCCTGTGTGTATTTCTAGACGGATTTGTTCTCCTTTGGTATCATCTTGTGTGAGATCATTGCACGGATCACGGCCAATCCTGATGAACTTCCTCGGCTACACGTACGTTCTGCAGAATAGACGGATTGTGCGACCACTGTTTACATGCCATCACGTGACTTATAGTGGGTATTTTTTCATCCCATTCCGCACAGAGCAGCAATGGAAATGTACAAAGAAGAATGTGGACGATGTCTTCTTTGCTCATTTCCACTTCTGTACTGCATCAAATGAGATGCAAAAACCCCACTGATGGCATGTAAACATTGGTCACGCAATCCGTCTTTTCTTTTCTTTTTTCTTTTTTCATTGCACTTCATACTTTACATGTAAATCTCAGGCAACCAGTCTCTTATAAACCCGGCGGTCGATTTCATCAAACTCATCGTAACTTAAGATCAATTGCAAGGCAGTGGAGATGCACAGAAACCATAGGAGAATTACGAGAATTATCCATCGTAAGTTGAGTTACGATGCATCGTAAGGCTTTGTGAAATCCACCCCAGCAAAGATAGTCGACTATATGAGTTTGTAAAGACTGCAACCTGGAGATAATAGTCTGCCGATGTGTTAAACCAGAGGTCTCGGGTTCAAATCCCAGTTCAGGGAAGTCTTCTTTGCCATTTATCAATTTGTTTTAAAGTATTTCCTTTACTTTTTTCATTTACAATAACCAGTTTTGAATTTCATGGTTTTAATGATAAATTCTCAGAAATTCCATCCCTTTCAACCTTCCATTTCAATTTCTTAGGATGGTTGAATACCTGGAGTGTTGAAGTTATAAAAAGTTACTTTTCCAAAATTTTCTTTATTCTCAAAAGTTAACTTTTCTCAAAGAAAGGTCCTGCTAGGATCGAAACATCAGGCCCTCTAACTTTCGAGATTCGTGTATTGTAGGTCATTTTAGTCAGTGAGTAGTTTGCAACAGTTGTTGTATTAACTTCATTTTCTTTTTTCCTTTCAGAATTTTGGCTTGGATGTTGAAGCATTCCGCATGATGAGTGGCAACTGTCCTGAGACACTGCTCCTGCTAGCTTTTAGCTGTTGTGATGTAAGTGTGAGGGGACCCCTAGTGGTTACCAACTCTTTTCAGAGATAAGACTTGAATGTTTTCTTGGTGGAAATACTAAGTGGAAGGTTTGCAGTGACACCATGTAACACTTCGCTTTCGAGTTACAAGTTAAAGTGGCAAATGTGCTCTGCCCTGCCCTGCCCTGCCCTGCCCTGTCCTGTCCTGTCCTTCCCTGCACTGCTCTGTCCTGTCCTGTCCTTCCCTGCCCTGCCCTGCCCTGTCCTGACCTGCCCTGACCTGCTCTGTCCTGTCCTGTCCTGTCCTGCCCTCCTCTGCCCTGACCTGTCCTGCCCTGCCCTGTCCTGTCCTGTCCTGCCGTGCCCTGTCCTGCCCTGCCCTGTCCTGTCCTGCCCTGCCCTGCCCTGACCTGTCCTGCCCTGACCTATCCTGCCCTGTCCTGTCCTGCCCTGACCTGCCCTGCCCTGCCCTGCCCTGCCCTGCCCTGCCCTGCCCTGACCTGTCCTGCCCTGCCCTGACCTGCCCTGCCCTGCCCTGCCCTGCCCTGCCCTGCCCTGACCTGTCCTGCCCTGCCCTGCCCTGCCCTGTCCTGCCCTATCCTGTCCTGCCCTGCCCTGCCCTGCCCTGCCCTGTCCTGCCCTGTCCTGCCCTGACCTGCCCTGCCCTGCCCTGCCCTGCCCTGCCCTGCCCTGCCCTGCCCTGCCCTGACTCAAAAGAAGCTCCATCCCATTTACTGCCTAGCAGAACACTACTCATTAACTGCTTTGTTTTTTTACCCCTACATGTAACTCATGAGACAGATGGAGCCATGCAAGCGGCCAGCTTTCACCGAAGTGGTCCTCAGCATCAGAAACA
This sequence comes from Luidia sarsii, assembly GCA_949987565.1. Lineage (NCBI taxonomy): Eukaryota > Metazoa > Echinodermata > Asteroidea > Paxillosida > Luidiidae > Luidia > Luidia sarsii. The sequence goes on from OX465113.1 coordinate 733,855, forward strand.
TCGAGACAGACTTTGCCCGGCAGACAAAACGGCCCCCGTTGCTATCAGGTAAAAACAGACTACTCTAATGTCTTCAGTTGCAACCCATCTTTGATATTCCATTAAGACTCAATATTCCTGATAGAGAAAACAATTCCAGACAGCTGATCCAGTATGGCCACGCACTACAGTAGACCAATGATGAAATTACTAGACTCGGGCCACAGTTTTTTGACACCAATTAGTGGGAAAAGTCTGTTGAAAGTTGTGTCTGGCTCACCGGAGGGGGAATAAGTGCTTCTAATTTGCTCCTTAAAACATACTTGGTCAACTCCAATGAAACACTGAGTAGCCAACAGAGAGTAAAATGAGTTTTCCAGACCACTATCCATGTACATGTACGTGTAGGTTCCGCATTGAGTTGGATGATCAGATCAGAGAGGGCCTACATTTCAACTCTAGAAGGACCTCACTAGGCAGATTCTGCCTTTGAGAAAGGTCCTGCTGGGATCGAAATGTCAGGCCCTTTTATATTTTCTATAGAATTATATGGTGGTCATTTTAGTGAGTTACCAAATTTCAAAATTTTTGTTTATTACTCAAGGTGATTGTATTGGCAACATTAAGACTAGTCTTTTCATTAATTTATCATCCATCTGACTTTCTTCTCCTAAGGACGTTTGAGATCTCAATCCACAGTCATCAGTTATGAGGAAGCACCCCTGCCTGAGGCCAAGTCCCGCCTCATGCGATCCCCGCGCAACTCTGTCGTCCGCAGCCACTCCGACTCCGGATCCCGACCCCGCCACCTGCCCAGCGTCTCCAAGAAGTGGGTGAACCCCTTTGACACGCCCCACCTGAAGAACGGCCAGACCAAATTGACGGCGCAGACGTCCACCGCCCTCTTTGAGCTGCCGGAGGAGATTCTGGAGAGTCTTCAGGCTATGTGCATGGAAGACGAAGACGAAGAAGATGAAGACGACTCAGAAGAAACCAGCCAATCCATGAGAAAGAGATCTAAGTCACTGCCTAATTCACCGACCATACACAGAGTTGGACGCAAGTTTGATGAGAACACCAATTATCTGGAAGTGGGAGGGGACCTTGGCAAAGAGCTGTCAGTAGCTGATCGTCGGAAGACTCTATCACCAGGCTTTGTGCCGCCCAACTGGCTGGAAGGATGGAGAACGAGGAGCAAGACAGCCTCAGATTTGACACAGTGTGACTCGGGATTGGGCTTGCTTTGCGATGAGCATTTGGGACAGCCTGAAGGAGAGATTCGCAGACAAGCTAACATCATCGAGACACTTGAAGACGCTTGATCACAGCAGGGTGCTTGGCTGCAAGACAGAGATTGGCTGAACAGGGGTGGATTTCACAAAGCCTTACGATGCATCGTAACTCAATTTATGATGGACAACCCATCGTGAGTGTTTACAGGCCGTATGGTTTCTGTCCCCCTTATCGTGTTCCGATTGATCTTAAGTTATGATGGGTTTCATGAAATTGACCAATGAACCCCTAAAATGACGAGAGATTGTGGCACCTCATGCATCCATTGTGTCTTCAGTACAGAAGCAGATAGCCAGGAACCTATATGGTTTGTTATTTTACATCTTACGGTGTGTATCTAGACTTTTATATGCATTTCTATAAAAATAACAATTAGATGCGGATTGTCAGCTTTTTAGCTGACAGAGTGAAAGGTATTGCTTGTGTGGTTGAAATAGACAGCTGTGAAGCAATGCGATTTCACTGCTAGGGAGAATAAGTGTCTTCCATCTTGGTCCCTGTCTAAATCCATTGGCTACAGATAGAAATACACAAGGTCTCTGAAATGAGGTCTGCATTATGTAACATTCCTAGATCTTGAAGGTTTCAGCGTTTTGCCGTTTATTGTCAGATCTTTTATGTAAATCATGGGCGATACCGGTATATCAACCAACATAAACATGCACATAAGTATATGCATTAGAATGAACTGCATAGGTACATCTACATGTACAGTATGTGGCCTTTCCATGGAGTGCTAACCAATTTTCACTGGGAACTCGTTCGGAGTTTGAGTTGTTACAATGCACCTGGCCCACTGAATCCAGGCACCACTATTGTCCAAGTTTTAAACAAAGACTTTTTTCAACCTACCACAAAACAACATAGCATGACAAAAGTCACATTCTGATTGTACCAGATACACAAAGTGTACTCTTACTGATTTATTTTACAGCTATTTATTCTTCTCGATTGTTCAGCAAGTTTTTAAAATCACAGTGGCTGTTGTTACGGCAGTCGTCCGTGTTGTTCCCTGACTTGATTGTATTTCGTCCGCATTGCAGGCCGGTTGAACCAGTCTATTAGCTGATAGTCTGGTTCCAAGAGCTAAACATCCTGACAAATACTGTGAAGTCAGGGAACCACACGGACGACTGCCGTAACAACAGCCACTGCATTTTAAAATAGCACATTAATCAGAGACCTCCGTACGGCAGTCATGGGAACTGACAATTTGCCCGATGTGAAGTAGTTAAGTTTACTCTTCTTTCAAGTCTAGTGACCCACGATTCAGGTATACTCCCAGTCCTTGGGATCTAGACATTCCTTGCTACCATTATCACCACCCCTCCAGACTGATTCACTCACCCGGCAATGGCATTCATCCTGGAGGTGGTTCCTGCTGATGTCATGCATATTCATGAAAACTCTTTACTCTGATTGGCCAGTGTCAGAGTATAGAGCATACATGAATACGCATAAACATGATGCGATGACATTGGCCAATCAGACTAAGGGACCAGCAGAATAGCGTTTGTGGGAAGAATGCCGTTGCCGGATGAACATAACCTGCAAAAGGTAAAACACTTCCATGTACATGTCTCATTTGAACAATGTTATTAGGATCAGATCAACCATTTATTAAACAGGTGTAACACAAATCTCCACATTTTTTCCCTTTTTCCCCCTTTTGGACTACTGTGGGTTTTTTTTAATATTGCATCAGTATGTTTTTTGAAGCATTTTACTATCTCTTGCCAAAATAAACCTATTCTATGTTGCATGCTTGAATTTATAGGAACATATTACATATATAGTAGAAGTGTATTCAAGTTACACAAGTACATACCTCACCAACTGTGGAACACACTCAACATTATTTAATATACTGCATGTACATGTACTTACATATATATATATAAATATATATATATATACGTTTGTTTGGGGTTTTTTTCTTCAAAGTACACTTTAAGTTTCCTCAAGTTGTCTTGAGAAGTTATCACAGAAATTTGGATTCTTAGATTTTTGCAGCTTTCTTTTCAGCAAGTACCATAAACTTACTAATTAGCTTTTTTTTCTCGTGTCAGATGGTTTTGGAAGTACAGATAACTTTGAAAACTTAATTCTTACAATCCAGTCCCCATGTAGCCTGAAACTTTCGTGGCAATAATGACCAAAATGAAAATTATTTGAAAATGAAATGTAGAGTGGCTGATGTTTCGATTCTAGCAGGACCTTTCTCAAAGGTAGAATGCCTTTGAGAAAGGTCCTCCTAGGATCGAAATGTCAGCACTCTGTACATTGTTTAGATAACGTCTAACGTATATTTGGACGCAGACAGAAAAGCAAATGTGCAATGAATGATTCCACTTGCTTAGTGATGGAGGCAAATATGTAGCATAACCCCCAAGGTATTACCAGTGTAAAGTTTCTCTGGGTGTTTCACCAAGCAATGATTGATGACGTCCTCTTAAAAAATAAACCGGCTAAGAGAAAGTTGGCAACAGTTCTACTGCCAAGCTACAGTCCTGGGGCATCTCATAGAGCTGCAACATTTTCTTAAGCTAAACATTTCATGATTCATAGGTTCACCTTGGCAGGCAAAGCTTCATCTTTGTTTCTGCAAAGAAAAAGAAAAGTGGAAAACAAGTTAAAGCAAATTGACATCCCATTACGATGTGGTTTGTAATCCTGTTTACACAAGGACTGCATGCTGATGAGATTCCCATACTGAAGTGACTTCTTGAAAATGTCCCCTGCTAGTTATTAGAAAGTTATAGAGACACCAGTTTGTACCCGGCTAGAGGGAGGCAAGGTGATGCTCTTAGTCTTAGTTATGTTGTCATTTTCCCAACCCCCACATTCTTTGACTTGTGATGACAATCCCATTCAAAGCTCCTTGAGTCTGTGTTAGACTCCTGAGCTTCCTTCCCTCAAACCAGTCTGCTGAGGCCGAGAGATTTCTTCATTATCATCCCACCAAAACAATTCAGGCTTTTGAGATCACAGTGCTAATAAGCAATCCTTTATTTAATCAAAAAGCAGCAATTTAATAGTTGATACTTTCGTTCAGTGTGAAACAGAAGCTGTCCGTGTCTTTGGTTTTTTTTTTATTACAAGCCAGCCTCTGGGTAGTGTAAGTAAACATCACTTTACTATGCAAGTAGGGGCAGGTGTAGGATGTACTTTAATAAGTAGGTGAACACTTCATGGGTGGATGCTAAGGAGCCCCGAGGCATTCTTTAAATAGACTTCACCGCTAAAGCCCGACTGCCTTGTTTCTTCGTCTACCTCATAGGGTTCTTGGTCATGTCATCAAAGACGGCCCAATGAAATAATGGCCAAGATTCAAGGTCCAGAAGAGACTAATCAGTAAGCCTTCATATTGTCACTAAATAAGCGGAATTTTGTCACTGCTGGTGTTCGTTCAAAAAAGACATTATGGAGATTATTTTTTGTACCATACTAAGAGAAAATGTTGTAATTCCATATAATAGTGCGAGTCAGTGGGCATAGAGTGTGGCTATGCTGCACAAGTCCTGTATTTCTATCAGAAAAAGAAGTTTAATAGATTTATGCAAATTAGTGTTTGAATTTCTATAGCTATTATGTTACAATTTAACAGTCAAGAACTGGGTTGCCACAGTATTTTGCAATTTTGTTGCCTGAAGTGAAATGTATCTTTCTTTTTTTTGCAATATTAATGTCGGTTCTACTTGTGTATTGTTTGTATGTAAGATTGGAGTATATGTACATTATGTGTAAACGAGACTTGTCCTGTATTTTCTACTGAATATAATCAAAGGGGTAAAGATGTTTCATTTTTGTCATTTCATAATTTGTTTTATAAATTATACAAATCTATGCATAGTGTCTACAGGAAGGATTTGGGTCTCGAGCAAAGAGTTATATTTGACATCATTTCACGTTTCTGTTGATCAGAGAAATTTAGATTCAGGTATGAATATTACTTGTTCTCAAGTGAGCAAGCTGTAGATGGTTGTCAGTTGTACAGAAAAAAACTCAATTAGTTCCATCAATTAATGATCAACTCTTCAAATAATTTCAAACCCTAGCTGAAACAGGTGGAACCCCTGTCAGGAAGTGATGATGAAGAATTGCTTTGTGGGAAGTTCAACACCACAGTTACTTAAATACTTAAGTTACTTAAGTTACGCTTTTTCAGATGTTCATGTATACGTATCTTTAAGAAGAGGAAAGATGTGAGACCACATTTTGGGGAAATTCCTGATGTAACACCAACTAGGAGTTGGTACTTTATATTTGAATTTGAATGGTATTGCGAACAATTAATACAATGAGTTTTAAAAGCTTTGTAGCTTTGTACACATCTATTTAACTTTTCCTCAGATTTAATTTCTATGTTTTGGCATGGTGAAAAGCCCTTACTTTCGCTTGAAAAAATCAGCATCATATATACATTAGAAGCAAGTCGGCAATCTTTAAAAAAACATGTTAAATTGCGTTAGCAATTAACATGTTTTTGGTTAATTAATTTTCAAGTGTATACCAAAGCCTACAAATTGCAATCAATGTCTGTAAGGAAATGTCACCTTTAGCAATAGGTGTATAATACGTCTTCTGATGATGGGCAGAGTACACACTACCCGAAACATTGAGTTACCGGCTCTTTTCAGAGCCACACTCCTTCTTGAAAGAGAAGTGCTACATGGTGTCACCGCAAACCCTCCGCTGTGTATAATACTCTTAGGACGAAGATACTGCAGCTATTGGAAAGCAAACAAAGATGAGTACACAGCTGACTTTTAAGTGAATAGTTTCGCTATCTGTCTGATGGAAAAGATAAACTTAATTTGTCAGCTTTCATCCTCGATCTACCCTGGATGAAAACAATCCTAAATGGCTTAAGTATCCTACCTAACTATGATTTGAATTTATAATCAGTTAACTAAGAGTTTTTTATTTCTTTGTTTGCGCCAAAATTTGATTTGATTTGATTTGACACTTCTTCCAGCCTCAGTTTGGATTATTACTCAGTTATAGAATAACCAGCCTTTGTTTTGTGTGAAACTTTGTGTGATTTGTATGAATTAAAGATGAAATTGTATTGATTTTGTAAGGATTATTTGTAAAACACATTTGTATCATAACAGCCATATGGAAACAAAATGTATAATTATGTAATATTACAATCAAGTTGTAAAATTTGTACAGTGTATAAAACGGAAAAACACATTAAAATAATTTCAGTATAGTACTGTTTTGAATTGACTGAATAATTCTATTTTTCTCTAGTTTATATGCAGAAGAATTTAAAAAGAATTCAAATAAATAGCAATGCAGAAGGAAAGTTGTCTCAAGTCATTTGTTTTATTTCTTACGCTTGGGGTTTTTATTTTCATTTATTAGAATGCTGCGTGGTGCTTGTTTTAAAAGTTCACTGAATAATTTCTAAAAGAAAATTAGCAAAGACAATTTGACTGGGCCCAGGACTTGAAGCCAAAACATCTGGTTTAACATACCTGTGCAACCAGATAATTATCTGAAGTTTACAAATCATAAAAGGTAGGGGTGTCTGTATAGAAGAACCTTTTTTGAAGAGTCCTCATCTGGTAGGAAAAGTCAAGCCTTTATGATTTGGTACTCACCTTGAGGTGAGAAATGTCTTGATGAGGATAAGTAAATTGTAAATCGTTCGTCTGTTCATTTACCTGAGGATTGGTGAATGGGCCGCTCTACAAGCACGGTCATCGTCAGATCGTCATTCCCCTGCTTCCGGATCCTAGTGACATGACATTCTTGCAAGAAGTGGAGCCTGTCTTCACAGATGCATCTATGGTAATGTAAAATGATTAGAATTGAGTGTTAAAATGGACTCATTCTTTTTGGTTTGTAAATCAGAAGATTAAGACAGTCCGACATCCTCCTAAGAAGAAAATAAGAAAGGATTACACAGAGAGGTATACAACAAAAGAATGCTTTGTTTTTGTTGTTTTCTTTTTAGTTTTTTCATTTACCTGAGGATTGGTAAATAGATCACTCTACAAGCAGGGTCATCGTAGATCATCATCACCTCCCCCCGTACTTCCGGATCCTAGCGACGTCTGCAGTTATAGAGTTCCTTGAATCTCTGTCTTAGAGGAAGTAGATGTTGTCTTCTCATGTATCTATGGCAACGTTAAAGGATGAGAAATGAGTGATACCATTGGCTGATTGAGTTTGGTTTTTATAAATAGCTGGTAGCACAGTACAATCCCCTAAAAGATAAGAGAACAAAAGCTACCCCAGAAGGGTATACAGCAAACAACCTCTGTGTTTTGTTTTGTTCTCTTTTGTTTTGTCTGTTCATTTACCTGAGGATTGGTGAATGGACCGCTCTACAAGCAGGGCATCGTAGATCACCATCCCCCCTGCTTCCGGATCCTAGCGACGTCAGCAATCAGAAATCCTTGGACTTCTTGCAGCTGGAATTAGTAGAAGTTGTCTTCACAGATGTGGCTATGGCAAAGAAAAAGTATATAGTGATAAAATGGACTCATTGTTTTTGGTTTTTGAATCAGAAGATGAAGACAGCCAGACATCCTCCTAAAAAGAAGAGAAGAAAGAATAACCAAGAAAAGTATGAACAAAAGAATGCTTCGTTTTGGTTGGTTTTATTTTGTTGATTTGTTTAACTATTTTTCATTTACCTGAGGATTGATGAATGGACCGCTCTACAAGCAGGGCATCGTAGATCAGCTTCCCCCTGCTTCCGGATCCTAGCTACGTCAGCAATCAGAATTCCTTGGACTTCTTGTAGGATGTGGAAGTCGTCTTCACAAAATAATGTATCATGGGAAAGTAAAATGATTAGAATTGAGTGATAGTATGGACTCATTGTTTTTGGTTTATGAATCAGAAGATCAAGACAGTCTGACAACCCTCTAAAAAGAAAGTAAGAAAGGATTACACAGAAAGGTATGCAACAAAAGACTTCTTTGTTTTGTTTTGTCAGTTCATTTACCTGAGGATTGGTGAATGGACCGCTCTAGAAGCAGAGCATCGTAGATCAGCATCCCCCCTGCTTCCGGATCCTAGTGATCATCAGCAACTTACTTTCTTCCCTTTCTCTTGCCTTGGATTTTTGGTGAACAAGAGTTGACCTAAATCTTTTTTTCTAGTTTGACAGAAAGCAATTTCATATGGTCACCCTCTCAATATTGTTAGCAGTTGGTAAGTCTATAATTAAGAAACACAAATCAGTTGAAATACAGGACGTTAAACAAAAACAGTAACAAAAGGCAGCACTGGGAAAGATGTTATCTTTGAATGCAAATAAGGGAGGAATCAAACTTACCAACTGGAGAAAATGCTTGATTCTGGGAGGGGCAATTTTCTGAGGCAGTTTTCTGAGACAATTCTCAGAGATGGATTTCCGAGTTGTTTTTCGAGGACGATTTTTAGAGATGATTTTCGGAGATGATTTTCAGAGATGATTTTCGGAGACGATTTTCGGAGACAATTTTCGGAGACGATTTTGAGAGACGATTTTGAGAGACGATTTTGAGAGACGATTTTGAGAGACGATTTTGAGAGACGATTTTGAGAGACGATTTTGAGAGACGATTTTGAGAGACGATTTTGAGAGACGATTTTGAGAGACGATTTTGAGAGACGATTTTGAGAGACGATTTTGAGAGACGATTTTGAGAGACGATTTTGAGAGACGATTTTGAGAGACGATTTTGAGAGACGATTTTGAGAGACGATTTTGAGAGACGATTTTGAGAGACGATTTTGAGAGACGATTTTGAGAGACGATTTTGAGAGACGATTTTGAGAGACGATTTTGAGAGACGATTTTGAGAGACGATTTTGAGAGACGATTTTGAGAGACGATTTCCTAAGACAATTTTTGATGCCATTTTCAGGAGTGGTTTTCGCATGCAATTTTCGAAGACGATTTTGAGAGACGATTTTGAGAGACGATTTTGAGAGACGATTTTGAGAGATGATTTTTAGAGACGATTTTCAGAGATGATTTTCGGAGACGATTTTCGGAGACGATTTTGAGAGACGATTTTTGGATGCAATTTTCAAAGACGATTTTCGGAGACGTTTTTGGAGACGTTTTTTAGAGAAATTTTTTTTTGAGATTTTTTCCAAGACGATTTTCGGAGACGATTTTGAGAGGCGATTTTGAGAGACGATTTTGAGAGACGATTTTGAGAGACGATTTTGAGAGACGATTTTGAGAGACGATTTTGAGAGACGATTTTGAGAGACGATTTTGAGAGACGATTTTGAGAGACGATTTCCTAAGACAATTTTTGATGCCATTTTCAGGAGTGGTTTTCGCATGCAATTTTCGAAGACGATTTTGAGAGACGATTTTGAGAGACGATTTTGAGAGACGATTTTGAGAGACGATTTTGAGAGATGATTTTTGGAGACGATTTTCAGAGACGATTTTCGGAGACGATTTTCGGAGACGATTTTGAGAGACGATTTTTGGATGCAATTTTCAAAGACGATTTTCGGAGACGTTTTTTATGACGTTTTTTTGAGAAATTTTTTTTGGAGATTTTTTCCAAGACGATTTTCGGAGACGATTTTGAGAGACGATTTTTGGATGCGATTTTCGGAGACGATTTTCGGAGACGTTTTTTGGAGATGATTTTCAGCAATTATTTTCCGAGACGTTTTTTGGAGACGTTTTTTGGAGACGATTTTGAGAAACGATTTTGAGAAATGATTTTGAGAAACGATTTTGAGAAATGATTTTGAAAAACGATTTTGAGAAACGATTTTGAGACGATTTTCTAAGACAATTAGTCGATGCCATTTTGAGCAGCAGTTGTCGAAGACGATTTTCGGAGCATTTTTTAAAGATGATTTTCAGAGATTTTTTTTTGGAGACGATTTTCGGCGAAGATTTTTGAAGATGATTTTCAAAGACGATTTTCAGAGATGATTTTCGGAGACGATTTTCGGAGACGATTTTGAGAAACAATTTTGAGAAACGATTTTGAGAAACGATTTTGAGAAACGATTTTGAGACGATTTCCTAAGACGATTTTCGGGGACGATTTTCATAGACGATTTCGTAAGACAATTCTTTTGCTGCCATTTTCAGGAGCGGTTTTCGCATGCAATTTTCTAAGACGATTTTGAGAGACGATTTTCGGAGAAAATTTCCTAAGACAATTTTTCGATGCCATTTTCAGGAGACTTTTTGGAGATGATTTTCAGAGATTTTTTCCGAGACGATTTTCGGAGATGATTTTCGAAGACGATTTTCGGAGACGATTTTGAGAGACGATTTTTTGATGCGATTTCGAAGACGATTTTCGGAGACGTTTTTGGAGATGTTTTTTAGAGATGATTTTGAGAGATTTTTTCGGAGAAGATTTTGAGAGACGATTTTCGGAGAAGATTTTTGAAGACGATTTTTGGATGCGATTTTCAAAGACGATTTTCAGAGACTTTTTTTGAGATGATTTTCAGAGATTTTTTCAGAGACGATTTTGAGAGACGATTTTCGGAGACGATTTTGAGAGACAATTTTTGGATGCGATTTTTGAAGACGATTATTAGAGACGATTTTCGGAGACGTTTTTCGGAGACGATTTTTGGAGCATTTTTTAGAGATGATTTTCAGAGATTATTTTTGGAGACGATTTTTGGAGACGATTTTTGGAGACGATTTTGAGACGATTTTCTAAGATAATTTTTCGATTCCATTTTCAGCAGCGGTTGTCAAAGTTGATTTTCAGAGACGATTTTCGAGGACGATTTTCGTAGACGATTTCGTAAAACAATTTTTCGAGGCCATTTTCAGGAGCGGTTTTCGCATGCAATTTTCGAAGATGATTTTGAGAGACAATTTTCGGAGACGATTTCCTAAGACAATTTTTCGATGCCATTTTCAGGAGCGGTTTTCGCATGCAATTTTCAAAGACGATTTTGAGAGACGATTTTCGGAGACGTTTTTCGGAGACGATTTTCGGAGCATTTTTTAGAGATGAATTTCAGAGATTATTTTCGGAGACGAATTTGAGAAACGATTTTGAGACGATTTTCTAAGACAATTTTTCGATGCCATTTTCAGCAGCGGTTGTCGAAGACCGATTTTCGGAGACGATTTGCGAAGATTTTCGGAGACGATTTTTGGAGACGATTTTCGGAGAGGATTTTGAGAAACGATTTTGAGACGATTTCCTTAGACAATTTTTCGATGCCATTTTCAGCAGTGGTTTTCAAAGACGATTTTCGGAGACGATTTGCGGAAACGATTTTCGGAGACGATTTTCGGAGACGATTTTCGGAGACGATTTTCAGAGACGATTTTCAGAGACGATTTTCGGGGACGATTTCGTAAGACAATTTTTGTAGATGATTTTGTAAAACAATTTTTCGAGGCCATTTTCAGGAGCGGTTTTTGCATGCAATTTTCGAAGATGATTTTGAGAGACGATTTTCGGAGACGATTTCCTCAGACAATTTTTCGATGCCATTTTCAGGAGCGGTTTTCACATGCAATTTTCAAAGACGATTTTGAGAGACGATTTTTGGGGACGATTTTGAAAGAAGATTTTTGGATGCGATTTTCGGAGACGATTTTCGGAGACGATTTTCGGATACGTTTTTTAGAGATGATTTTTAGAGATTATTTTCGGAGACAATTTTTGGAGACGATTTCCTAAGACAATTTTCGGAGACGATTTTCGGAGAAGATTTTTAAAGACGATTTTCAAAGACGATTTTCAGAGATTTTCGGAGACGATTTTGAGGATTGGTGAATGGGCCGCTCTACAAGCACGGTCATCGTCAGATCGTCATCCCCCTGCTTCCGGATCCTTGTGACATGACATTCTTGCAAGAAGTGGAGGCTGTCTTCACAGATGTATCTATGGTAATGTAAAATGATTAGAATTGAGTGTTAAAATGGACTCATTCTTTTTGGTTTATGAATCAGAAGATTAAGACAGTCCGACATCCTCCTCAGAAGAAAATAAGAAAGGATTACACAGAGAGGTATACAACAAAAGAATGCTTTGTTTTTGTTGTTTTCTTTTTAGTTTTTTCATTTACCTGAGGATTGGTAAATTGACCGCTCTACAAGCAGGGTCATCGTAGATCATCATCACCTCCCCCCCTACTTCCGGATCCTAGCGACGTCTGCAGTTATAGAGTTCCTTGAATCTCTATCTTAGAGGAAGTAGATGTTGTCTTCTCATGTACCTATGGCAACGCTAAAGGATGAGAAATGAGTGATACCATTGGCTGATTGAGTTTGGTTTTTATAAATAGCTGGTAACACAGTACAATCCCCTAAAAGATAAGAGAACAAAAGCTAACCCAGAAGGGTATACAGCAAACAACCTCTGTGTTTTGTTTTGTTCTCTTTTGTTTTGTCTGTTCATTTACCTGAGGATTGGTGAATGGACCGCTCTACAAGCAGGGCATCGTAGATCAGCATCCCCCCTGCTTCCGGATCCTAGCGACGTCAGCAATCAGAATTCTTTGGACTTCTTGCAAGAAGTGGAAGTTGTCTTCACAGATGTTTCTATGGCAACTCTAAAGGATGAGAAATGAGTGATACCATTGGCTGATTGGGTTTGCTTTTTATCAATAGCTGGTAACACAGTACAATCCTCTAAAAGATAAAAGAACAAAAGCTAACCCAGAAAGGTATACAGCAAACAACCTCTGTGTTTTGTTTTGTTCTCTTTTGTTTTGTCTGTTCATTTACCAGAGAATTGGTGAATGGACCGCTCTACAAGCAGGGCATCGTAGATCTAGATCAGCATCCCCCCTGCTTCCGGATCCTAGCGACGTCAGCAATCAGAATTCTTTGGACTTCTTGCAAGAAGTGGAAGTTGTCTTCACAGATGTTTCTATGGCAACTATCAATGATAAGAATTGAGATAGAATGGACTTATTGATTTTGGTTCATGATTCAGAAGATTAAGACAATCAGACAACCCCCTAAAAAGAAAAGGAAAAAGAATTATCCAGAAAGTTTTTAACAATTTTTTTGTTTTGTTTTGTTTTCTTCTGTTTTGTCTGTTTATTTTTTAGTCTTTTATATACCTGATCATCATCAAATAGTCATCCCCCCTGCTTCCGGATCCTAGTGACGTCGGTAGTCGGAGTTCTTGGGGTCGTCTTCTCAAATGTATCTATGGCAACAAATAGAGAAAAAAAATATCTGTGACATATAATGGATAGAACTGGCTTATTTTTTCTTTATTCAATAGTTTGCTTTGTTTTATTCAGGTTTTTCTTTCCATTTGGGCCTACTTGAGGATTGGTGAATGGACAGCTCTACAAGCAGGGCATCATAGATCAGCATCCCCCCTGCTTCCAGATCCTAGTGACATCTGCAATCAGAATTCCTTGGACTTCTTGCAAGAAGTGAAGGATGTCTTCACAAATGTATCTATGTGAAAGTAAAATGATTAGAATTGAGTGATACAATGGAGTCACTGTTTTGGTTTATGAATCAGAAGATTAAGACAGTCTGACAATCTTCTAAAAAGAAAATAAGAATGAATTACACAGAAAGGTATACAACAAAACAATGCTTTGTTTTTGTTTTTTTAGATTTTTCATTTACCTGAGGATTGGTGAATGGACCGCTCTACAAGCAGGGCATCGTAGATCACCATCTTCCCTGCATCCGGATCCTAGCAATGTCTGTACAGTAGTTAGAGTTCCTTGAATCTCATCTGTCTTGGTAAAGTAGATGTTGTCTTCTCATTTATCTAAGGCACAATGCAAAAGGACAACAAAATGAGTGATACAATGGGCTCATTGTTTTGCTTTTTATAATTAGTTGGTAACACACCTTAAAAGGGAAAAGAACAAAGGGTAACTCAGAAAGGTATACAAAGAACAAATTCTTTGTTTTGTCAGTTCATTTACCTGAGGACTGGTGAATGGACCGCTCTACAAGCAGGGCATCGTAGATCAGCTTCCTCCTGCCTCTGGATCCTAGTGACGTCAGCAATCAGAATTCTTTGGACTTCTTGCAAGAAGTGGAAGTTGTCTTCACAGATGTTTCTATGGCAACGCTATAGGATGAGAAATGAGTGATACCATTGGCTGATTGGGTTCACTTTTTATAAATAGCTGGTAGCACAGTACAATCCCCTAAAAGATAAAAGAACAAAAGCTAACCCAGAAAGGTATACAGCAAACAACCTCTGTGTTTTGTTTTGTTCTCTTTTGTTTTGTCTGTTCATTTACCTGAGGATTGGTGAATGGACCACTCTACAAGCAGGGCATCGTAAATCAGCATCCCCCTGCTTCTGGATCCTAGCGACGTCAGCAATCAGAATTCTTTGGACTTCTTGCAAGAAGTGGAAGTTGTCTTCACAGATCTTTCTATGGCAACGCTATAGGATGAGAAATGAGTGATACAATTGGCTGATTGGGTTCACTTTTTATAAATAGCTGGTAGCACAGTACAATCCCCTAAAAGATAAAAGAACAAAAGCTAACCCAGAAAGGTATACAGCAAACAACCTCTGTGTTTTGTTTTGTTCTCTTTTGTTTTGTCTGTTCATTTACCTGAGGATTGGTGAATGGACCGCTCTACAAGCAGGGCATCGTAGATCAGCATCCCCCCTGCTTCCGGATCCTAGCAACGTCTGTAGTTAGAGTTCCTCGAATCTCATCTGTCTTGGTAAAGTAGATGTTGTCTTCTCATTTATCTAAGGCGCAATGAAAAAGGACAACAAAATGAGTGATACAATGGGCTCATGATTGTTTTGCTTTTTATAATTAGTTGGTAACACACCTGAAAAAAAGAAAAAGAACAAAGGGTAACTCAGAAAGGTATACAACGAACAAATTCTTTGTTTTGTCTGTTCATTTACCTGAGGATTGGTGAATGGACCGCTCTACAAGCAGGGCATCGTAGATCGCCATCCCCCCTGCTTCCGGATCCTAGCGACGTCATCAGCAATCAGAAATCCTGGACTTCTTGCAGCCGGAATTAGTGGAGGTTGTCTTCACAGATGTGTGACAGTGTCTATGGCAAAGAAAAAGTATATAGTAATAAAATGGACTCATTGTTTTTGGTTTTTGAATCAGAAGATGAAGACAGCCAGACATCCTCCTAAAAAGAAGAGAAGAAAGAATAACCAAGAAAAGTATGAACAAATGAATGCTTCGTTTTGGATGGTTTTTTTTGTTGATTTGTTTAACTATTTTTCATTTACCTGAGGATTGATGAATGGACCGCTCTACAAGCAGGGCATCGTAGATCAGCTTCCCCCTGCTTCCGGATCCTAGCAACGTCAGCAATCAGAATTCTTTGGACTTCTTGCAAGAAGTGGAAGTTGTCTTCACAGATGTTTATATGGCAACAATCAATGATAAGAATTGAGATGGAATGGACTCATTGATTTTGGTTTATGATTCAGAAGATTAAGACAATCAGACAACCCCCTAAAAAGAAAAGGAAAAAGAATTATCCCGAAAGTTTTGAACAATTTTTTTGTTTTGTTTTGTTTTCTTCTGTTTTGTCTGTTTATTTTTTAGTCTTTTATATACCTGATCATCATCAGATAGTCATCCCCCTGCTTCCGGATCCTAGTGACGTCGGTAGTCAGAGTTTGTGGGGTCGTCTTCTCAAATGTATCTATGGCAACAAATAGAGAAAAAAAATACCTGTGAGATATAATGGATAGAACTGGCTTTTTTTTTCTTTTTTCAATAGTTTCCTTTGTTTTATTCAGGTTTTTCTTTTCATTTGGGACTACTTGAGGATTGGTGAATGGACTCCTCTACAAGCAGGGCATCATAGATCAGCATCCCCCCTGCTTCCGGATCCTAGTGACATCTGCAATCAGAATTCCTTGGACTTCTTGCAAGAAGTGAAGGATGTCTTCACAAATGTATCTATGTGAAAGAAAAAATTATTAGAATTGAGTGATACAATGGAGTCATTGTTTTGGTTTATGAATCAGAAGATTAAGACAGTCTGACAATCTTCTAAAAAGAAAATAAGAATGGATTAAACACAAAGGTATACAACAAAAGATTGCTTTGTTTTTGTTTTTTTAGATTTTTCATTTACCTGATGATTGGTGAATGGACCGCTCTACAAGCAGGGCATCATAGATCAGCTTCCCCCTGCCTCCGGATCCTAGCGACGTCAGCAATCAGAATTTCTTGAACTTCTTGTAGCGTAGAGGTCGTCTACACAAAATAATGTATCTATGGGAAAATAAAATGATTAGAATTGAGTGATAGAATAAACTGATTATTTTGGGTTAATTATGAATTAGAAGATCAAGACAGTCTGACGAACCTCCTAAAAAGAAAGTAAGAAAGGATTACACAGAAAGTTATACAACAAACGACTTCTTTGTGTTGTTTTGTCTATTCATTTACCTGAGGATTGGTGAATGGACCGCTCTACAAGCAGGGAATCGTAGATCGACATCCCCCCTGCTTCCGGATCCTAGCAACATCAGCAATCAGAATTCCTTGGACTTCTTGCAAGAAGTGAAGGATGTCTTCACAAATGTATCTATGTGAAAGTAAAATGATTAGAATTGAGTGATACAATAGAGTCATTGTTTTGGGTTTATGAATCAGAAGATTAAGACAGCCAGACATCTCACTAAAAAGAAGAGAAGAAAGAATTATGCACAAAGGTATACAACGAACGACTTCATTATTTTCTTTTGATTTATTTGGTTTTGTCTGTTCATTTACCTGAGGATTGGTGAATGGACCGCTCTACAATCAGGGCATCGTAGATCAGCATCCCCCTGCTTCCGGATCCTAGCGGCGCCTACAGTTAGAGTTCCTTGGGCTTCAGTCTTGGAAGAAGTAAATGTTGTCTTCTCACATTTCTAAGGCAACGCAAAAGGATGAGAACTGAGTGATGCAATCATGACAATTAGCTGATTGGTTTTGCTTTTCATAATTAGTTGTTAACCTTACCCCTTAAAGGGAAAAAAGAACAAAGGCTAACTAACCCAGAATGATATACAATAAATGAATTCTGGGTTTCATTTTGTTTTGTTTTGTTTTGTTTTGGGTTTTTTTGTTTTGTTTTGTTTTGTCAGTTCACTTACTGGAGAATTGGTGAATGGACTGCTCTACAAGCAGGGCATCGTAGATCAGCTTCCCCCTGCTTCCGGATCCTAGCTACGTCAGCAATCAGAATTCCTTGGACTTCTTGTAGGATGTGGAAGTCGTCTTCACAAAATAATGTATCATGGGAAAGTAAAATGATTAGAATTGAGTGACAGAATGGACTCATTGTTTTTGGTTTATGAATCAGAAGATCAAGACAGTCTGACAACCCTCTAAAAAGAAAGTAAGAAAGGATTACACAGGAAGGTATGCAACAAAAGACTTCTTTGTTTTGTTTTGTTAGTTCATTTACCTGAGGATTGGTGAATGGACCGCTCTAGAAGCAGAGCATCGTAAATCAGCATCCCTCCTGCTTCCGGATCCTAGTGATCAGCAACTTATTTTCTTCCCTTTCTCTAGCCTTGGATTTTTGGTGAACAAGAGTTGACCTAAATCTTTTTTCCTAGTTTGACAGAAAGCAATTTCATATGGTCACCCTCTCAATATTGTTAGCAGTTGGTAAGTCTATAATTAAGAAACACAAATCAGTTGAAAGACAGGACATTAATCAAAAACAGTAACAAAAGGCAGCACTGGGAAAGATGTTAGCTTTGAATGCAGATAAGGGAGGAATCAAACTTACCAAGAGGAGAAAATGCTTGATAATTATTGGGAGGGGCAATTTTCTGAGACAATTCTCAGAGACGGATTTCCAAGTTGTTTTTCAAGGACGATTTTCAGAGCTGATTTTCGGAGATGATTTTCGGAGACAATTTTGAGAGACGATTTTTTGATGCGATTTTCGAAGACGATTTTCAGAGATGTTTTTTGGAGATGATTTTCGGAGACGATTTTCGGAGACAATTTTGAGAGACGATTTTTTGATGCAATTTTCGAAGACGATTTTCAGAGATGTTTTTTGGAGATGATATTCGGAGACGATTTTCGGAGACAATTTTGAGAGACGATTTTTTGATGCGATTTTCGAAGACGATTTTCAGAGATGTTTTTTGGAGATGATTTTCGGAGACGATTTTCGAAGACGATTTTCGGAGACGTTTTTGGAGATGTTTTTTGCAGATGATTTTCAGAGATTTTTTCTGAGACGATTTTGAGAAACGATTTTCGGAGATGATTTTCGGAGACGATTTTTGGATGCGATTTTCAAAGACGATTTTCGGTGACTTTTTTGGAGATGATTTTCGGAGACGATTTTCAGAGACAATTTTGAGAGACGATTTTTTGATGCGATTTTCGAAGATGATTTTCAGAGATGTTTTTTGGAGATGATTTTCGGAGACGATTTTCAAAGACGATTTTCGGAGACGTTTTTGGAGATGTTTTTTGCAGATGATTTTCAGAGATTTTTTTTGAGACGATTTTGAGAAACGATTTTCGGAGACGATTTTCGGAGACGATTTTGAGAGACGATTTTGAGAGACGATTTTGAGAGACGATTTTGAGAGACGATTTTGAGAGACGATTTTGAGAGACGATTTTGAGAGACGATTTTGAGAGACGATTTTGAGAGACGATTTTGAGAGACGATTTTGAGAGACGATTTTGAGAGACGATTTTGAGAGACGATTTTGAGAGACGATTTTGAGAGACGATTTTGAGAGACGATTTTGAGAGACGATTTTGAGAGACGATTTTGAGAGACGATTTTGAGAGACGATTTTGAGAGACGATTTTGAGAGACGATTTTGAGAGACGATTTTGAGAGACGATTTTTTGATGCGATTTTCGAAGACGATTTTCAGAGATGATTTTTGAAGACGATTTTCGGAGACGATTTTCGGAGACTTTTTTGGAGATGATTTTCAGATGCGATTTTTGAAGACGATTATTGGAGACGATTTTCGGAGACGATTATTGGAGAAGATTTTCGGAGACGATTTTCGGAGCATTTTTTAGAGATGATTTTAGAAGATTATTTTCGGAGACGATTTTGAGAGACGATTTTCGGAGACGAATTTTGGAGAAGATTTTTGAAGACGATTTTCAGAGATGATTTTCGGAGACGATTTTTGGAGACGAGTTTTGGAGACGATTTTTGGAGACGATTTTGAGAAACGATTTTGGGACGATTTTCTAAGACAATTTTTCAATGCCATTTTCAGCAGCGGTTGTCGAAGACGAATTTTGGAGACGATTTGCGGAGACGATTTTCAGAGATGATTTTCGGGGACGATTTTCGTAGACGATTTTGTAAGACAATTTTCGTATACGATTTCTTAAAACAATTTTTCGAGGCCATTTTCAGGAGCGGTTTTCGCATGAAATTTTCGAAGATGATTTTGAGAGACGATTTTTGGAGACGATTTTGATAGACGATTTTTGGATGCAATTTTTGGATGCGATTTTCGAAGACGATTTTCGGAGACGATTTTCAGATACGTTTTTTAGAGATTATTTTCGGAGACAATTTTTGGAGACGATTTCCTAAGACAATTTTCGGAGACGATTTTCGGAGAAGATTTTTGAAGACGATTTTCAGAGATGATTTTCGGAGACGATTTTGAGGATTGGTGAATGGGCCGCTCTGCAAGCACGGTCATCGTCAGATCGTCATCCCCCTGCTTCCGGATCCTT
Organism: Luidia sarsii; assembly: GCA_949987565.1. Lineage (NCBI taxonomy): Eukaryota > Metazoa > Echinodermata > Asteroidea > Paxillosida > Luidiidae > Luidia > Luidia sarsii. Next base: position 753,766 of record OX465113.1, read on the forward strand.
GTGACATGACATTCTTGCAAGAAGTGGAGGCTGTCTTCACAGATGTATCTATGGTAATGTAAAATGATAAGAATTGAGTGTTAAAATGGACTCATTCTTTTTGGTTCATGAATCAGAAGATTAAGACAGTCCGACATCCTCCTAAGGAGAAAATAAGAAAGGATTACACAGAGAGGTATACAACAAAAGAATGCTTTGTTTTTGTTGTTTTCTTTTTAGTTTTTTCATTTACCTGAGGATTCGTAAATTGACCGCTCTACAAGCAGGGCATCGTAGATCGCCAACCCCCCTGCCTCCGGATCCTAGCGACGTCTGCAGTTATAGAGTTCCTTGCATCTCTGTCTTAGAGGAAGTAGATGTTGTCTTCTCATGTATCTATGGCAACGCTAAAGGATGAGAAATGAGTGATACCATTGGCTGATTGGGTTTGCTTTTTATAAATAGCTGGTAACACAGTACAATCCCCTCAAAGATAAAAGAACAAAAGCTAACCCAGAAGGGTATACAGCAAACAACCTCTGTGTTTTGTTTTGTTCTCTTTTGTTTTGTCTGTTCATTTACCTGAGGATTGGTGAATGGACCGCTCTACAAGCAGGGCATCGTAGATCAGCATCCCCCCTGCTTCCGGATCCTAGCGACGTCAGCAATCAGAATTCTTTGGACTTCTTGCAAGAAGTGGAAGTTGTCTTCACAGATGTTTCTATGGCAACGCTAAAGGATGAGAAATGAGTGATACAATTGGCTGATTTGGTTTGGTTTTTATAAATAGCTGGTAACACAGTACAATCCCCTAAAAGATAAAAGAACAAAAGCTAACCCAGAAAGGTATACAGCAAATTAAACAACCTCTGTGTTTTGTTTTGTTCTCTTTTGTTTTGTCTGTTCATTTACCTGAGGATTGGTGAATGGACCGCTCTATAAGCAGGGCATCGAAGATCAGCATCCCCCTTGCTTCCGGATCCTAGCAACGTCTGTAGTTAGAGTTCCTTGAATCTCATCTGTCTTGGTAAAATAGATGTTGTCTTCTCATTTATCTAAGGCGCAATGCAAAAGGACAACAAAATGAGTGATACAATGGGCTCATTGTTTTGCTTTTTATAATTAGTTGGTAACACACCTAAAAAGGGAAAAGAACAAAGGGAAACTCAGAAAGGTATACAACGAACAAATTCTTTGTTTTGGCAGTTCACTTACCTGAGAACTGGTGAATGGACCGCTCTACAAGTAGGGCATCGTAGATCGCCATCCCCCCTGCTTCCGGATCCTAGCGACGTCAGCAATCAGAAATCCTGGACTTCTTGCAGCCGGAATTAGTAGAGGTTGTCTTCACAGATGTGTCTATGGCAAAGAAAAAGTATATAGTGATAAAATGGACTCATTGTTTTTGGTTTTTGAATCAGAAGATGAAGACAGCCAGACATCCTCCTAAAAAGAAGAGAAAAAAGAATAACCAAGAAAAGCATGAACAAAAGAATGCTTCGTTTTGGTTGGTTTTATTTTGTTGATTTGTTTAACTATATTTTTCATTTATCTGAGGATTGATGAATGGACCGCTCTACAAGCAGGGCATCGTAGATCAGCTTCCCCCTGCTTCCGGATCCTAGCGACGTCAGCAATCAGAATTCTTTGGACTTCTTGCAAGAAGTGGAAGTTGTCTTCACAGATGTTTCTATGGCAACTATCAATGATAAGAATTGAGATAGAATGGACTTATTGATTTTGGTTCATGATTCAGAAGATTAAGACAATCAGACAACCCCCTAAAAAGAAAAGGAAAAAGAATTATCCCGAAAGTTTTGAACAATTGTTTTGTTTTGTTTTGTTTTCTTCTGTTTTGTCTGTTTATTTTTTAGTCTTTTATATACCTGATCATCATCAGATAGTCATCCCCCTGCTTCCGGATCCTAGTGACGTCGGTAGTCAGAGTTCTTGGGGTCGTCTTCTCAAATGTATCTATGGCAACAAATAGAAAAAAAATATATCTGTGAGATATAATTGATAGAACTGGCTTATTTTATCTTTATTCAATAGTTTGCTTTGTTTTATTCAGATTTTTCTTTTCATTTGGGCCTACTTGAGGATTGGTGAATGGACCGCTCTACAAGCAGGGCATCATAGATCAGCACCCCCCTGCTTCCGGATCCTAGTGAAATCTGCAATCAGAATTCCTTGGACTTCTTGCAAGAAGTGAAGGATGTCTTCACAAATGTATCTATGTGAAAGTAAAATTATTAGAATTGAGTGATACAATGGAGTCATTGTTTTGGTTTATGAATCAGAAGATTAAGACAGTCTGACAATCTTCTAAAAAGAAAATAAGAATGGATTAAACACAAAGGTATACAACATCAGAATGCTTTGTTTTTGTTTTTTTAGATTTTTCATTTACCTGATGATTGGTGAATGGACTGCTCTACAAGCAGGGCATCATAGATCAGCTTCCCCCTGCTTCCGGATCCTAGCGACGTCAGCAATCAGAATTTCTTGGACTTCTTGTAGGATGTGGAAGTCGTCTTCACAAATATTGTATCATGGGAAAGTAAAATGATTAGAATTGAGTGATAGAATGGACTCATTGTTTTTGGTTCATAAATTAGAAGATCAAGACAGTCTGACGAACCTCCTAAAAAGAAAGTAAGAAAGGATTACACAGAAAGTCATACAACCAACATCTTCTTTGTTTTGTTTTGTCTGTTCATTTACCTGAGGATTGGTGAATGGACCGCTCTACAAGCAGGGCATCGTAGATCAGCATCCCCCCAGCTTCCGGATCCTAGTGAAATCTGCAATCAGAATTCCTTGGACTTCTTGCAAGAAGTGAAGGATGTCTTCACAAATGTATCTATGGCAACTATCAATGATAAGAATTGAGATAGAATGGACTCATTGTTTTGGGTTTATGAATCAGAAGATTAAGACAGCCAGACATCTCCCTAAAAAGAAGAGAAGAAAGAATTATGCACAAAGGTATACAATTAACGACTTCATTATTTTCTTTTGATTTATTTGGTTTTATCTGTTCATTTACCTGAGGATTGGTGAATGGACCGCTCTACAAGCAGGGCATCGTAGATCAGCATCCCCCCTGCTTCCAGATCCTAGTGGCGCCTACAGTTAGAGTTCCTTGGGCTTCAGTCTTAGAAGAAGTAAATCTTGTCTTCTCACATTTCTAAGGCAACACAAAAGGATGAGAACTGAGTGATACAATCATGACAATTGGCTCATTGGTTTTGCTTTTCATAATTAGTTGGTAACCTTACCCCTTAAAGGGAAAAAAAGAACAAAGGCTAACTAACCCAGAATGATATACAATAAATGAATTCTGGGTTTCATTTTGTTTTGTTTTGTTTTGTTTTGGGTTTTTTTGTTTTGTTTTGTTTTGTCAGTTCACTTACCGGAGAATTGGTGAATGGACTGCTCTACAAGCAGGGCATCATAGATCAGCTTCCCCCTGCTTTCGGATCCTAGCTACGTCAGCAATCAGAATTCCTTGGACTTCTTGTAGGATGTGGAAGTCGTCTTCACAAAATAATGTATCATGGGAAAGTAAAATGATTAGAATTGAGTGATAGAATGGACTCATTGTTTTTGGTTTATGAATCAGAAGATCAAGACAGTCTGACAACCCTCTAAAAAGAAAGTAAGAAAGGATTACACAGGAAGGTATGCAACAAAAGACTTCTTTGTTTTGTTTTATTAGTTCATTTACCTGAGGATTGGTGAATGGACCGCTCTACAAGCAGGGCATCGTAAATCAGCATCCCTCCTGCTTCCGGATCCTAGTGATCAGCAACTTATTTTCTTCCCTTTCACTAGCCTTGGACTTTTGGTGAACAAGAGTTGACCTAAATCTTTTTTTCTAGTTTGACAGAAAGCAATTTCATATGGTCACCCTCTCAATATTGTTAGCAGTTGGTAAGTCTATAATTAAGAAACACAAATCAGTTGAAAGACAGGACATTAATCAAAAACAGTAACAAAAGGCAGCACTGGGAAAGATGTTAGCTTTGAATGCAGATAAGGGAGGAATCAAACTTACCAAGAGGAGAAAATGCTTGATAATTATTGGGAGGGGCAATTTTCTGAGACAATTCTCAGAGACGGATTTCCGAGTTGTTTTTCAAGGACGATTTTCAGAGATGATTTTCGGAGACGATTTTGAGAGACGATTTTCGGAGACAATTTAAGAGACGATTTTAAGAGACGATTTGAGACGATTTCCTAAGACAATTTTTCCATGCCATTTCAGCAGCGGTTGTCGTAGACGATTTTCGGAGAAGATTTTCTGAGAAAATTTTCAGAGACGATTTTTGGATGCGATTTTAGAAGATGACTTTCGGAGACGATTTTCGGAGACAATTTTTGGAGACGATTTTTGGAGACGATTTTCGGAGCATTTTTTAGAGATGATTTTCAGAGATTATTTTCGGAGATGATTTTGGAGGAGATTTTTGAAGACGATTTTCAAAGACGATTTTCAGAGATGATTTTCGTAGACGATTTTCGGAGACGATTTTGAGACGATTTCATAAGACAATTTTTCGATGCCATTTTTCAGCAGCGGTTCTTGAAGACAATTTTCGGAGACGATTTTCGGGGACGGTTTCGGAGACGATTTTCGGAGACGATTTTCAGAGACGATTTTCGGGGACGATTTTCGGAGACGATTTTCGGAGACGATTTCGTAAGAAAATATTTCGAGGCCATTTTCAGGAGCGGTTTTCGCATGCAATTTTCAAAGCCGATTTTGAGAGACGATTTTTGGATAAGATTTTTAGAGACGATTTTCGGAGACAATTTTTGTAGACGATTTTTTGGAGAAGATTTTTGAAGATGATTTTCAAAGACGTTTTTCAGAGATGATTTTCGGAGACGATTTTTGGAGACGATTTTTGGAGACGATTTTTGGAGATGATTTTTGGAGACGATTTTTGGAGATGATTTTCGGAGACGTTTTTGGAGACTTTTTTTTTAAGATGATTTTCAGAGATTTTTTCCGATACGATTTTCGGAGATGATTTTCGGAGACGATTTTCGGAGACGATTTTGAGAGATGATTGTTTGATGCGATTTTCGAAGACGATTTTCAAAGATGTTTTTTGGAGATGATTTTCGGAGACGATTTTCGGAGACAATTTTGAGAGACGATTTTGAGAGACGATTTTTGGATGCGATTTCGAAGACGATTTTCGGAGACGTTTTTGGGGATGTTTTTTGGAGATGATTTTCAGAGATTTTTTCGGAGACGATTTTGAGAGACGATTTTCAAAGATGTTTTTTGGAGATGATTTTCGGAGACGATTTTCGGAGACAATTTTGAGAGACGATTTTTGGATACGATTTCGAAGACGATTTTCGGAGACGATTTTGAGAGACGATTGTTTGATGCGATTTTCGAAGACGATTTTCGAAGATGTTTTTTGGAGATGATTTTCGGAGACGATTTTCGGAGACGATTTTCGGAGACAATTTTGAGAGACGATTTTTGGATGCGATTTCGAAGACGATTTTCGGAGACGATTTTGAGAGACGATTGTTTGATGCGATTTTCGAAGACGATTTTCGAAGATGTTTTTTGGAGATGATTTTCGGAGACGATTTTCGGAGACGATTTTCGGAGACAATTTTGAGAGACGATTTTTGGATGCGATTTCGAAGACGATTTTAGGAGACGTTTTTGGGGATGTTTTTTGGAGATGATTTTCAGAGATTTTTTCGGAGACGATTTTGAGAGACGATTTTCGGAGACGATTTTTGAAGACGATTTTCGGAGACGATTTTCGGAGACAATTTTTGGATGCGATTTTCAAAGACGATTTTCGGTGACTTAATTGGAGATGATTTTCAGATGCGATTTTTGAAGACGATTATTGGAAACGATTTTCGGAGACGATTTTCGGAGACGTTTTTCGGAGCATTTTTTAGAGATGATTTTAGGAGACGATTTTGGGACGATTTTCTAAGACAATTTTTCGATGCCATTTTCAGCAGCGGTTGTCGAAGACGAATTTCGGAGACGATTTGCGGAGACGATTTTCAGAGATGATTTTCTGGGACGATTTTCGTAGACGATTTCGTAAGACAATTTTCGTATACGATTTCTTAAAACAATTTTTCGAGGCCATTTTCAAGAGCGGTTTTCGCATGAAATTTTCGAAGATGATTTTGAGAGACGATTTTGAGAGACGATTTTTGGATGCAATTTTTGGATGCGATTTTCGAAGACGATTTTCGGAGACGATTTTCGGATACGTTTTTTAGAGATGATTTTTAGAGATGATTTTCGGAGACGATTTTTGGAGACAATTTCCTAAGACAATTTTCGGAGACGATTTTCGGAGACGATTTTCGGAGAAGATTTTTAAAGACGATTTTCAGAGATGATTTTCGGAGACGATTTTGAGGATTGGTGAATGGGCCGCTCTACAAGCACGGTCATCGTCAGATCGTCATCCCCCTGCTTCCGGATCCTTGTGACATGACATTCTTGCAAGAAGTGGAGGCTGTCTTCACAGATGTATCTATGGTAATGTAAAATGATAAGAATTGAGTGTTAAAATGGACTCATTCTTTTTGGTTTGTAAATCAGAAGATTAAGACAGTCCGACATCCTCCTAAGAAGAAAATAAGAAAGGATTACACACAGAGGTATACAACAAAAGAATGCTTTGATTTTGTTGTTTTCTTTTTAGTTTTTTCATTTACCTGAGGATTGGTGAATGGACCACTCTACAAGCAGGGCATCGTAGATCGCCATACCCCCTGCTTCCGGATCCTAGCAACGTCTGTAGTAAGAGTTCCTTGAATCTCATCTGTCTTGGTAAAGTAGATGTTGTCTTCTCATTTATCTAAGGCACAATGCCAAAGGACAACAAAATGAGTGATACAATGGGCTCATTATTATGCTTTTTATAAATAGTTGGTAACACACACCTGAAAAAGGAAAAGAACAAAGGGTAACTCAGAAAGGTACACAAAGAACAAATTCTTTGCTTTGTCTGTGCATTTACCTGAGGATTGGTGAATGGACCACTCTACAAGCAGGGCATCGTAGATCGCAATCCCCCTGCTTCCGGATCCTATTGACGTCAGCAATCAGAATTCTTTGGACTTCTTGCAAGAAGTGGAAGTTGTCTTCACAGAGGTTTCTATGGCAACGCTAAAGGATGAGAAATGAGTGATACAATTGGCTGATTTGGTTTGGTTTTTATAAATAGCTGGTAACACAGTACAATCCCCTAAAAGATAAAAAGAACAAAAGCTAACCCAGAAGGGTATACAGCAAACAACCTCTGTGTTTTGTTTTGTTCTGTTTTGTTTTGTCTGTTCATTTACCTGAGGATTGGTGAATGGACCGCTCTACAAGCAGGGCATCGTAGATCAGCATCCCCCCTGCTTCCGGATCCTAGCAACGTCTGTAGTTAGAGTTCCTTGAATCTCATCTGTCTTGGTAAAGTAGATGTTGTCTTCTCATTTATTTAAGGCGCAATGAAAAAGGACAACAAAATGAGTGATACAATGGGCTCATTGTTTTGCTTTTTATAATTAGTTGGTAACACACCTGTAAAAGGAAAAGAACAAAGGGTAACTCAGAAAGGTATACAACGAACAAATTCTTTGTTTTGTCTGTGCATTTACCTGAGGATTGGTGAATGGACCACTCTACAAGCAGGGCATCGTAGATCAGCATCCCCCTGCTTCCGGATCCTAGCGACGTCAGCAATCAGAATTCTTTGGACTTCTTGCAAGAAGTGGAAGTTGTTTTCACAGATGTTTCTATGGCAACGCTATAGGATGAGAAATGAGTGATACAATTGGCTGATTGGGTTCACTTTTTATAAATAGCTGGTAGCACAGTACAATCCCCTAAAAGATAAAAGAACAAAAGCTAACCCAGAAAGGTATACAGCAAACAACCTCTGTGTTTTGTTTTGTTCTCTTTTGTTTTGTCTGCTCATTTACCTGAGGATTGTTGAATGGACCGCTCTACAAGCAGGGCATCGTAGATCAGCATCTTCCCTGCTTCTGGATCCTAGCGACGTCAGCAATCAGAATTCTTTTGACTTCTTGCAAGAAGTGAAAGTTGTCTTCACAGAGGTATCTATGGCAACGCTAAAGGATGAGAAATGAGTGATACAATTGGCTGATTGGGTTTGGTTTTTATAAATAGCTGGTAGCACAGTACCATCCCCTAAAAGATAAAAGAACAAAAGCTGACCCAGAAAGGTATACAGCAAACAACCTCTGTGTTTTGTTTTGTTCTCTTTTGTTTTGTCTGTTCATTTACCTGAGGATTGGTGAATGGACCGCTCTACAAGCAGGGCATTATAGATCAGCATCCCCCCTGCTTCCGGATGCTAGCAACGTCTGTAGTTAGAGTTCCTTGAATCTCATCTGTCTTGGTAAAGTAGATGTTGTCTTCTCATTTATCTATGGCACAATGTAAAAGGACAACAAAATGAGTGATACAATGGGCTGATTGTTTTGCTTTTTATAATTAGTTGGTAACACACCTGAAAAGGGAAAAGAACAAAGGGTAACTCAGAAAGGTATACAATGAACAAATTCTTTGCTTTGTCTGTGCATTTACCTGAGGATTAGTGAATGGACCGCTCTACAAGCAGGGCATCGTAGATCAGCATCCCTCCTGCCTCCAGATCCTAGCGACGTCAGCAATCAGAAATCCTGGACTTCTTGGAGCTGGAATTAGTGGAGGTTGTCTTCACAGATGTGTCTATGGCAAAGAAAAAGTATATAGTGATAAAATGGACTCATTGTTTTTGGTTTTTGAATCAGAAGATGAAGACAGCCAGACATCCTCCTAAAAAGAAGAGAAGAAAGAATAACCAAGAAAAGCATGAACAAAAGTATGCTTCGTTTTGGTTGGTTTTATTTGGTTGATTTGTTTAACTATTTTTCATTTACCGGAGGATTGATGAATGGACCGCTCTACAAGCAGGGCATCGTAGATCAGCATCCCCCCTGCTTCCGGATCCTAGCGACGTCAGCAATCAGAATTCTTTGGACTTCTTGCAAGAAGTGGAAGTTGTCTTCACAGATGTTTCTATGGCAACGCTATAGGATGAGAAATGAGTGATACAATTGGGTGATTGGGTTCACTTTTTATAAATAGCTGGTAGCACAGTACAATCCCTTAAAAGATAAAAGAACAAAAGCTAACCCAGAAAGGTATACAGCAAACAACCTCTGTGTTTTGTTTTGTTCTCTTTTGTTTTGTCTGTTCATTTACCTGAGGATTGGTGAATGGACCGCTCTACAAGCAGGGCATCGTAGATCAGCTTCCCCCTGCTTCCGGATCCTAGCGACGTCAGCAATCAGAATTCTTTGGACTTCTTGCAAGAAGTGGAAGTTGTCTTCACAGATGTTTCTATGGCAACGCTAAAGGATGAGAAATGAGTGATACAATTGGCTGATGGTTCACTTTTTATAAATAGCTGGAAGCACAGTACAATCCCCTAAAAGATAAAAGAACAGAAGCTAACCCAGAAAGGTATACAGCAAACAACCTCTGTGTTTTGTTTTGTTCTCTTTTGTTTCGTTTGTTTATTTACCTGAGGATTGGTGACTGGACCGCTCTACAAGCAGGGCATCGTAGATCAGCATCCCCCTTGCTTCCGGATCCTAGCAACGTCTGTAGTTAGAGTTCCTTGAATCTCATCTGTCTTGGTAAAGTAGATGTTGTCTTCTCATTTATCTAAGGCGCAATGCAAAAGAACAACAAAATGAGTGATACAATGGGCTCATTGTTTTGCTTTTTATAATAAGTTGGTAACACACCTGAAAAGGGAAAAGAACAAAGGGTAACTCAGAAAGGTATACAATGAAAAAATTCTTTGTTTTGTCTGTGCATTTACCTGAGGATTGGTAAATGGACCACTCTAAAAGCAGGGCATCGTAGATCAGCTTCCTCCTGCCTCTGGATCCTAGTGACGTCAGCAATCAGAATTCTTTGGACTTATTGCAAGAAGTGGAAGTTGTCTTCACAGATGTTTCTATGGCAACGCTATAGGATGAGAAATGAGTGATACAATTGGCTGATTGGGTTCACTTTTTATAAATAGCTGATAGCACAGTACAATCCCCTAAAAGATAAAAGAACAAAAGCTAACCCAGATAGAAAGGTATACAGCAAACAACCTCTGTGTTTTGTTTTGTTCTCTTTTGTTTTGTCTGTTAATTTACCTGAGGATTGGTGAATGGACCACTCTACAAGCAGGGCATCGCAGATCAGCTTCCCCCTGCTTCCGGATCCTAGCGACGTCTGTAGTTAGAGTTCCTTGAATCTCATCTGTCTTGGTAAAGTAGATGTTGTCTTCTCATTTATCTAAGGCGCAATGCAAAAGGACAACAAAATGAGTGATACAATGGGCTCATTGTTTTGCTTTTTATAATTAGTTGGTAACACACCTGAAAAGGGAAAAGAACAAAGGGTAACTCAGAAAGGTATACAATGAAAAAATTCTTTGCTTTGTCTGTGCATTTACCTGAGGATTGGTAAATGGACCACTCTACAAGCAGGGCATCGTAGATCGCCATCCCTCCTGCCTCCGGATCCTAGCGACGTCAGCAATCAGAAATCCTGGACTTCTTGGAGCTGGAATTAGTGGAGGCTGTCTTCACAGATGTGTCTATGGCAAAGAAAAAGTATATAGTGATAAAATGGACTCATTGTTTTTGGTTTTTGAATCAGAAGATGAAGACAGCCACACATCCTCCTAAAAAGAAGAGAAGAAAGAATAACCAAGAAAAGCATGAACAAAAGTATGCTTCGTTTTGGTTGGTTCTATTTGGTTGATTTGTTTAACTATTTTTCATTTACCGGAGGATTGATGAGTGGACCGCTCTACAAGCAGGGCATCGTAGATCAGCATCCCCCCTGCTTCCGGATCCTAGCGACGTCAGTAATCAGAATTCTTTGGACTTCTTGCAAGAAGTGGAAGTTGTCTTCACAGATGTTTCTATGGCAACGCTATAGGATGAGAAATGAGTGATACAATTGGCTGATTGGGTTCACTTTTTATAAATAGCTGGTAGCACAGTACAATCCCCTAAAAGATAAAAGAACAAAAGCTAACCCAGAAAGGTATACAGCAAACAACCTCTGTGTTTTGTTTTGTTCTCTTTTGTTTTGTCTGTTCATTTACCTGAGGATTGGTGAATGGACCGCTCTACAAGCAGGGCATCGTAGATCAGCATCCCCCCTGCTTCCGGATCCTAGCAACGTCAGCAATCAGAATTCTTTGGACTTATTGCAAGAAGTGGAAGTTGTCTTCACAGATGTTTCTATGGCAACGCTATAGGATGAGAAATGAGTGATACAATTGGGTGATTGGGTTCACTTTTTATAAATAGCTGATAGCACAGTACAATCCCCTAAAAGATAAAAGAACAAAAGCTAACCCAGATAGAAAGGTATACAGCAAAAAAACTCTGTGTTTTGTTTTGTTCTCTTTTGTTTTGTCTGTTCATTTACCTGAGGATTGGTGAATGGACCGCTCTACAAGGAGGGCATCGTAGATCAGCATCCCCCTTGCTTCCGGATCCTAGCAACGTCTGTAGTTAGAGTTCCTTGAATCTCATCTGTCTTGGTAAAGTAGATGTTGTCTTCTCATTTATCTAAGGCGCAATGCAAAAGGACAACAAAATGAGTGATACAATGGGCTCATTGTTTTGCTTTTTATAATAAGTTGGTAACACACCTGAAAAGGGAAAAGAACAAAGGGTAACTCAGAAAGGTATACAATGAAAAAATTCTTTGTTTTGTCTGTGCATTTACCTGAGGATTGGTAAATAGACCACTCTACAAGCAGGGCATCGTAGATCAGCTTCCTCCTGCCTCTGGATCCTAGTGACGTCAGCAATCAGAATTCTTTGGACTTATTGCAAGAAGTGGAAGTTGTCTTCACAGATGTTTCTATGGCAACGCTATAGGATGAGAAATGAGTGATACAATTGGCTGATTGGGTTCACTTTTTATAAATAGCTGGTAACACAGTACAATCCCCTAAAAGATAAAAGAACAAAAGCTAACCCAGAAAGGTATTCAGCAAACAACCTCTGTGTTTTGTTTTGTTCTCTTTTGTTTTGTCTGTTCATTTACCTGAGGATTGGTGAATGGACCGCTCTACAAGCAGGGCATCGTAGATCAGCTTCCTCCTGCCTCTGGATCCTAGTGACGTCAGCAATCAGAATTCTTTGGACTTATTGCAAGAAGTGGAAGTTGTCTTCACAGATGTTTCTATGGCAACGCTATAGGATGAGAAATGAGTGATACAATTGGCTGATGGTTCACTTTTTATAAATAGCTGGTAACACAGTACAATCCCCTAAAAGATAAGAGAACAAAAGCTAACCCAGAAGGGTATACAGCAAACAACCTCTGTGTTTTGTTTTGTTCTCTTTTGTTTTGTCTGTTCATTTACCTGAGGATTGGTGAATGGACCACTCTACAAGCAGGGCATCGAAGATCAGCTTCCCCCTGCTTCCGGATCCTAGCGACGTCTGTTGTTAGAGTTCCTTGAATCTCATCTGTCTTGGTAAAGTAGATGTTGTCTTCTCATTTATCTAAGGCGCAATGCAAAAGGACAACAAAATGAGTGATACAATGGGCTCATTGTTTTGCTTTTTATAATTAGTTGGTAACACACCTGAAAAGGGAAAAGAACAAAGGGTAACTCAGAAAGGTATACAACAAACAAATTCTTTGTTTTGTCAGTTCATTTACCTGAGGACTGGTGAATGGACCGCTCTACAAGCAGGGCATCGTAGATCAGCATCCCCCTGCTTCCGGATCCTAGCGGCGCCTACAGTTAGAGTTCCTTGGGCTTCAGTCTTGGAAGAAGTAAATGTTGTCTTCTCACATTTCTAAGGCAACGCAAAAGGATGAGAACTGAGTGATGCAATCATGACAATTAGCTGATTGGTTTTGCTTTTCATAATTAGTTGTTAACCTTACCCCTTAAAGGGAAAAAAGAACAAAGGCTAACTAACCCAGAATGATATACAATAAATGAATTCTGGGTTTCATTTTGTTTTGTTTTGTTTTGTTTTGGTTTTTTTTTTTTTTTTTTTTTTTGTCAGTTCACTTACCGGAGAATTGGTGAATGGACTGCTCTACAAGCAGGGCATCGTAGATCAGCTTCCCCCTGCTTCCGGATCCTAGCGACGTCAGCAATCAGAATTCCTTGGACTTCTTGTAGGATGTGGAAGTCTTCTTCACAAAATAATGTATCATGGGAAAGTAAAATGATTAGAATTGAGTGATAGAATGGACTCATTGTTTTTGGTTTATGAATCAGAAGATCAAGACAGTCTGACAACCCTCTAAAAAGAAAGTAAGAAAGGATTACACAGGAAGGTATGCAACAAAAGACTTCTTTGTTTTGTTTTGTTAGTTCATTTACCTGAGGATTGGTGAATGGACCGCTCTACAAGCAGGGCATCGTAAATCAGCATCCCTCCTGCTTCCGGATCCTAGTGATCAGCAACTTATTTTCTTCCCTTTCACTAGCCTTGGATTTTTGGTGAACAAGATTTGACCTAAATCTTTTTTCCTAGTTTGACAGAAAGCAATTTCATATGGTCACCCTCTCAATATTGTTAGCAGTTGGTAAGCCTATAATAAAGAAACACAAAGCAGTTGAAAAACAGGACATTAAACAAAAACAGTAACAAAAGGCAGCAATGGGAAAGATGTTAGCTTTGAATGCAAATAAGGGAGGAATCAAACTTACCAAGTGGAGAAAATGCTTAATTATGGGAGGGGCAATTTTCTGAGACAATTCTCAGAGACGGATTTCCGAGTTGTTTTTCAAGGACGATTTTCAGAGATGATTTTCGGAGAAGATTTTCAGAGATGATTTTCGGAGACGATTTTGAAAGACGATTTTTCGGAGACGATTTAAGAGACGATTTTGAGACGATTTCCTAAGACAATTTTTCCATGCCATTTTCAGCAGCGGTTGTCGTAGACGATTTTCTGAGAAGATTTTCTGAGAAAATTTTCAGAGACGATTTTTGAATGCGATTTTAGAAGATGACTTTCGGAGACGATTTTCGGAGACGATTTTTGGAGATGATTTTCGGAGCATTTTTTAGAGATGATTTTCAGAGATTATTTTCGGAGATGATTTTGAGAGACAATTTTCGGAGACGAATTTTGGAGAAGATTTTTGAAGACGATTTTCAAAGACGATTTTCAGAGATGATTTTCGTAGACGATTTTCGGAGACGATTTTGAGACGATTTCATAAGACAATTTTTCGATGCCATTTTTCAGCAGCGGTTCTTGAAGACAATTTTCGGAGAAGATTTGCGGAGACGATTTTCGGGGACGGTTTCGGAGACGAATTTCGAAGACGATTTTCGGAGACGAGTTTCGGAGACGAATTTCTGAGACGATTTTCGGGGACGATTTTCGGGGACGATTTTCGGGGACGATTTTCGGAGACGATTTCGTAAGACAATTTTTCGAGGCCATTTTCAGGAGCGGTTTTCGCATGCAATTTTCAAAGACGATTTTGAGAGACGATTTTTGGATGCAATTTTCGGAGACGATTTTCGGATATGTTTTTTAGAGACGATTTTCGGAGACAATTTTTGTAGACAATTTTTGTAGACGATTTTTTGGAGAAGATTTTTGAAGACGATTTTTAAAGACGATTTTCAGAGATGATTTTCGGAGACGATTTTTGGAGACGATTTTTGGAGACGATTTTTGGAGACGATTTTTGGAGACGATTTTTGGAGACGATTTTTGGAGACGATTTTCAGAGATGATTTTCAGAGATGATTTTCGGAGACGATTTTGAGGATTGGTGAATGGGCCGCTCTACAAGCACGGTCATCGTCAGATCGTCATCCCCCTGCTTCCGGATCCTTGTGACATGACATTCTTGCAAGAAGTGGAGGCTGTCTTCACAGATGTATCTATGGTAATGTAAAATGATAAGAATTGAGTGTTAAAATGGACTCATTCTTTTTGGTTAATGAATCAGAAGATCAAGACACTCCGACATCCTCCTAAGAAGAAAATAAGAAAGGATTACAAAGAGAGGTATACAACAAAAGAATGCTTTGTTTTTGTTGTTTTCTTTTTAGTTTTTTCATTTACCTGAGGATTGGTAAATTGACCGCTCTACAAGCAGGGCATCGTAGATCAGCATCCCCCCTGCTTCCGGATCCTAGCGACGTCAGCAATCAGATATCTTTGGACTTATTGCAAGAAGTGGAAGTTGTCTTCACAGATGTTTCTATGGCAACGCTATAGGATGAGAAATGAGTGATACAATTGGCTGATTGGGTTCACTTTTTATAAATAGCTGGTAGCACAGTACAATCCCCTAAAAGATAAAAGAACAAAAGCTAACCCAGAAAGGTATACAGCAAACAACCTCTGTGTTTTGTTTTGTTCTCTTTTGTTTTGTCTGTTCATTTACCTGAGGATTGGTGAATGGACCGCTCTACAAGCAGGGCATCGTAGATCAGCTTCCCCCTGCTTCCGGACCCTAGCGACGTCAGCAATCAGAATTCTTTGGACTTCTTGCAGGAAATGGAAGTTGTCTTCACAGATGTTTCTATGGCAACGCTAAAGGATGAGAAATGAGTGATACAATTGGCTGATGGTTCACTTTTTATAAATAGCTGGTAGCACAGTACAATCCCCTAAAAGATAAAAGAACAAAAGCTAACCCAGAAAGGTATACAGCAAACAACCTCTGTGTTTTGTTTTGTTCTCTTTTGTTTTGTCTGTTTATTTACCTGAGGATTGGTGACTGGACCGCTCTACAAGCAGGGCATCGTAGATCAGCATCCCACTTGCTTCCGGATCCTAGCAACGTCTGTAGTTAGAGTTCCTTGAATCTCATCTGTCTTGGTAAAGTAGATGTTGTCTTGTCATTTATCTAAGGCGCAATGCAAAAGGACAACAAAATGAGTGATACAATGGGCTCATTGTTTTGCTTTTCATAATAAGTTGGTAACACACCTGAAAAGGGAAAAGAACAAAGGGTAACTCAGAAAGGTATACAATGAAAAAATTCTTTGTTTTGTCTGTGCATTTACCTGAGGATTGGTAAATGGACCACTCTACAAGCAGGCCATCGTAGATCAGCTTCCTCCTGCCTCTGGATCCTAGTGACGTCAGCAATCAGAATTCTTTGGACTTATTGCAAGAAGTGGAAGTTGTCTTCACAGATGTTTCTATGGCAACGCTATAGGATGAGAAATGAGTGATACAATTGGCTGATGGTTCACTTTTTATAAATAGCTGGTAGCACAGTACAATCCCCTAAAAGATAAAAGAACAAAACTAACCCAGATAGAAAGGTATACAGCAAACAACCTCTGTGTTTTGTTTTGTTCTCTTTTGTTTTGTCTGTTCATTTACCTGAGATTTGGTGAATGGACCGCTCTACAAGCAGGGCATCGTAGATCAGCTTCCCCCTGCTTCCGGACCCTAGCGACGTCAGCAATCAGAATTCTTTGGACTTCTTGCAAGAAGTGGAAGTTGTCTTCACAGATGTTTCTATGGCAACGCTATAGGATGAGAAATGAGTGATACAATTGGCTGATGGTTCACTTTTTATAAATAGCTGGTAGCACAGTACAATCCCCTAAAAGATAAAAGAACAAAAGCTAACCCAGAAAGGTATACAGCAAACAACCTCTGTGTTTTGTTTTGTTCTCTTTTGTTTTGTCTGTTCATTTACCTGAGGATTGGTGAATGGACCACTCTACACTCAGGGCATCGAAGATCAGCTTCCCCCTGCTTCCGGATCCTAGCGACGTCTGTAGTTAGAGTTCCTTGAATCTCATCTGTCTTGGTAAAGTAGATGTTGTCTTCTCATTTATCTAAGGCGCAATGCAAAAGGACAACAAAATGAGTGATACAATGGGCTCATTGTTTTGCTTTTTATAATTAGTTGGTAACACACCTGAAAAGGGAAAAGAACAAAGGGTAACTCAGAAAGGTATACAACAAACAAATTCTTTGTTTTGTAAGTTCATTTACCTGAGGATTGGTAAATGGACCACTCTACAAGCAGGGCATCGTAGATCAGCTTCCCACTGCCTCTGGATCCTAGTGACGTCAGCAATCAGAATTCTTTGGACTTATTGCAAGAAGTGGAAGTTGTCTTCACAGATGTTTCTATGGCAACGCTATAGGATGAGAAATGAGTGATACAATTGGCTGATGGTTCACTTTTTATAAATAGCTGGTAGCACAGTACAATCCCCTAAAAGATAAAAGAACAAAAGCTAACCCAGAAAGGTATACAGCAAACAACCTCTGTGTTTTGTTTTGTTCTCTTTTGTTTTGTCTGTTCATTTACCTGAGATTTGGTGAATGGACCGCTCTACAAGCAGGGCATCGTAGATCAGCATCCCCCTTGCTTCCGGATCCTAGCAACGTCTGTAGTTAGAGTTCCTTGAATCTCATCTGTCTTGGTAAAGTAGATGTTGTCTTGTCATTTATCTAAGGCGCAATGCAAAAGGACAACAAAATGAGTGATACAATGGGCTCATTGTTTTGCTTTTTATAATAAGTTGGTAACACACCTGAAAAGGGAAAAGAACAAAGGGTAACTCAGAAAGGTATACAATGAAAAAATTCTTTGTTTTGTCTGTGCATTTACCTGAGGATTGGTAAATGGACCACTCTACAAGCAGGGCATCGTAGATCAGCTTCCTCCTGCCTCTGGATCCTAGTGACGTCAGCAATCAGAATTCTTTGGACTTATTGCAAGAAGTGGAAGTTGTCTTCACAGATGTTTCTATGGCAACGCTATAGGATGAGAAATGAGTGATACAATTGGCTGATGGTTCACTTTTTATAAATAGCTGGTAGCACAGTACAATCCCCTAAAAGATAAAAGAACAAAAGCTAACCCAGAAAGGTATACAGCAAACAACCTCTGTGTTTTGTTTTGTTCTCTTTTGTTTTGTCTGTTTATTTACCTGAGGATTGGTGAATGGACCGCTCTACAAGCAGGGCATCGTAGATCAGCTTCCCCCTGCTTCCGGATCCTAGTGACATCTGCAATCAGAATTCTTTGGACTTCTTGCAAGAAGTGGAAGTTGTCTTCACAGATGTTTCTATGGCAACGCTAAAGGATGAGAAATGAGTGATACAATTGGCTGATGGTTCACTTTTTATAAATAGCTGGTAACACAGTACAATCCCCTAAAAGATAAAAGAACAAAAGCTAACCCAGAAAGGTATACAGCAAACAACCTCTGTGTTTTGTTTTGTTCTCTTTTGTTTTGTCTGTTCATTTACCTGAGGATTGGTGACTGGACCGCTTTACAAGCAGGGCATCGTAGATCAGCATCCCCCTTGCTTCCGGATCCTAGCAACGTCTGTAGTTAGAGTTCCTTGAATCTCATCTGTCTTGGTAAAGTAGATGTTGTCTTCTCATTTATCTAAGGCGCAATGCAAAAGGACAACAAAATGAGTGATACAATGGGCTCATTGTTTTGCTTTTTATAATAAGTTGGTAACACACCTGAAAAGGGAAAAGAACAAAGGGTAACTCAGAAAGGTATACAATGAAAAAATTCTTTGTTTTGTCTGTGCATTTACCTGAGGATTGGTAAAGGGACCACTCTACAAGCAGGGCATCGTAGATCAGCTTCCTCCTGCCTCTGGATCCTAGTGACGTCAGCAATCAGAATTCTTTGGACTTATTGCAAGAAGTGGAAGTTGTCTTCACAGATGTTTCTATGGCAACGCTATAGGATGAGAAATGAGTGATACAATTGGCTGATGGTTCACTTTTTATAAATAGCTGGTAGCACAGTACAATCCCCTAAAAGATAAAAGAACAAAAGCTAACCCAGAAAGGTATACAGCAAACAACCTCTGTGTTTTGTTTTGTTCTCTTTTGTTTTGTCTGTTCATTTACCTGAGGATTGGTGAATGGACCGCTCTACAAGCAGGGCATCGTAGATCAGCATCCCTCTGCTTCCGGACCCTAGCGACGTCAGCAATCAGAATTCTTTGGACTTCTTGCAAGAAGTGGAAGTTGTCTTCACAGATGTTTCTATGGCAACGCTAAAGGATGAGAAATGAGTGATACAATTGGCTGATGGTTCACTTTTTATAAATAGCTGGTAGCACAGTACAATCCCCTAAAAGATAAAAGAACAAAAGCTAACCCAGAAAGGTATACAGCAAACAACCTCTGTGTTTTGTTTTGTTCTCTTTTGTTTCGTCTGTTTATTTACCTGAGGATTGGTGACTGGACCGCTCTACAAGCAGGGCATCGTAGATCAGCATCCCCCTTGCTTCCGGATCCTAGCAACGTCTGTAGTTAGAGTTCCTTGAATCTCATCTGTCTTGGTAAAGTAGATGTTGTCTTCTCATTTATCTAAGGCGCAATGCAAAAGGACAACAAAATGAGTGATACAATGGGCTCATTGTTTTGCTTTTGATAATAAGTTGGTAACACACCTGAAAAGGGAAAAGAACAAAGGGTAACTCAGAAAGGTATACAATGAAAAAATTCTTTGTTTTGTCTGTGCATTTACCTGAGGATTGGTAAATGGACCACTCTACAAGCAGGGCATCGTAGATCAGCTTTCTCCTGCCTCTGGATCCTAGGGACGTCAGCAATCAGAATTCTTTGGACTTATTGCAAGAAGTGGAAGTTGTCTTCACAGATGTTTCTATGGCAACGCTATAGGATGAGAAATGAGTGATACAATTGGCTGATGGTTCACTTTTTATAAATAGCTGGTAGCACAGTACAATCCCCTAAAAGATAAAAGAACAAAAGCTAACCCAGAAAGGTATACAGCAAACAACCTCTGTGTTTTGTTTTGTTCTCTTTTGTTTTGTCTGTTCATTTACCTGAGGATTGGTGAATGGACCACTCTACAAGCAGGGCATCGAAGATCAGCTTCCCCCTGCTTCTGGATCCTAGCGACGTCTGTAGTTAGAGTTCCTTGAATCTCATCTGTCTTGGTAAAGTAGATGTTGTCTTCTCATTTATCTATGGCACAATGTAAAAGGACAACAAAATGAGTGATACAATGGGCTCATTGTTTTGCTTTTTATAATTAGTTGGTAACACACCTGAAAAGGGAAAAGAACAAAGGGTAACTCAGAAAGGTATACAATGAACAAATTCTTTGCTTTGTCTGTGCATTTACCTGAGGATTAGTGAATGGACCGCTCTACAAGCAGGGCATCGTAGATCAGCATCCCTCCTGCCTCCGGATCCTAGCGACGTCAGCAATCAGAAATCCTGGACTTCTTGGAGCTGGAATTAGTAGAGGTTGTCTTCACAGATGTGTCTATGGCAAAGAAAAAGTATATAGTGATAAAATGGACTCATTGTTTTTGGTTTTTGAATCAGAAGATGAAGACAGCCAGACATCCTCCTAAAAAGAAGAGAAGAAAGAATAACCAAGAAAAGCATGAACAAAAGTATGCTTCGTTTTGGTTGGTTTTATTTGGTTGATTTGTTTAACTATATTCATTTATCGGAGGATTGATGAATGGACCGCTCTACAAGCAGGGCATCGTAGATCAGCTTCCCCCTGCTTCCGGATCCTAGCGACGTCAGCAATCAGAATTCTTTGGACTTCTTGCAAGAAGTGGAAGTTGTCTTCACAGATGTTTCAATTGCAACAATCAATTATAAGAATTGAGATAGAATGGACCCATTGATTTTGGTTTCTGATTCAGACAACCCCCTAAAAAGAAAAGGAAAAAGAATTATCCCGAAAGTTTTGAACAATTGTTTTGTTTTGTTTTGTTTTCTTCTGTTTTGTCTGTTTATTTTTTAGTCTTTTATATACCTGATCATCATCAGATAGTCATCCCCCTGCTTCCGGATCCTAGTGACGTCGGTAGTCAGAGTTCTTGGGGTCGTCTTCTCACATGTATCTATGGCAACAAATAGAAAAAAATATCTGTGAGATATAATGGATAGAACTGGCTTATTTTTTCTTTATTCAATAGTTTGCTTTGTTTTATTCAGGTTTTTCTTTTCATTTGGGCCTACTTGAGGATTGGTGAATGGACCGCTCTACAAGCAGGGCATCGATCATAGATCAGCATCCCCCTGCTTCCGGATCCTAGTGACATCTGCAATCAGAATTCCTTGGAATTCTTGCAAGAAGTGAAGGATGTCTTCACAAATGTATCTATGTGAAAGTAAATTGATTAGAATTGAGTGATACAATGGAGTCATTTTTTTGGTTCATGAATCAGAAGATTAAGACAGTCTGATAATCTTCTAAAAAGAAAATAAGAATGGATTAAACACAAAGGTATACAACATCAGAATGCTTTGTTTTTGTTTTTTTAGATTTTTCATTTACCTGATGATTGGTGAATGGACTGCTCTACAAGCAGGGCATCGTAGATCAGCTTCCCCCTGCTTCCGGATCCTAGCGACGTCAGCAATCAGAATTTCTTGCCTGGACTTCTTGTAGGATGTGGAAGTCGTCTTCACAAAATATTGTATCATGGGAAAGTAAAATGATTAGAATTGAGTGATAGAATGGACTCATTGTTTTTGGTTTATAAATTAGAAGATCAAGACAGTCTGACGAACCTCCTAAAAAGAAAGTAAGAAAGGATTACACAGAAAGTCATAAAACGAACGTCTTCTTTGTTTTGTTTTGTCTGTTCATTTACCCGAGGATTGGTGAATGGACCGCTCTACAAGCAGGGCATCGTAGATCGCCATCCCCCCTGCTTCCGGATCCTAGCGACGTCAGCAATCGGAGATCCTCGACTTCTTGCAGCCGGAATTAGTGGAGGTTGTCTTCACAGATGAGTCTAAGGAAAGAAAAAGTATATAGTGATAAAATGGACTCATTGTTTTTGGTTTTTGAATCAGAAGATGAAGACAGCCAGACATCCTCCTAAAAAGAAGAGAAGAAAGAATAACCAAGAAAAGTATGAACAAAAAAATGCTTCGTTTTGGTTGGTTTTATTTTGTTGATTTGTTTAACTATTTTTCATTTACCTGAGGATTGATGAATGGACCGCTCTACAAGCAGGGCATCGTAGATCAGCTTCCCCCTGCTTCCGGATCCTAGCGACGTCAGCAATCAGAATTCTTTGGACTTCTTGCAAGAAGTGGAAGTAGTCTTCACAGATGTTTCTATGGCAACTATCAATGATAAGAATTGAGATAGAATGGACTTATTGATTTTGGTTCATGATTCAGAAGATTAAGACAATCAGACAACCCCCTAAAAAGAAAAGGAAAAAGAATTATCCAGAAAGTTTTGAAAAAATTTTTTGTTTTGTTTTGTTTTCTTCTGTTTTGTCTGTTTAATTTTTAGTCTTTTATATACCTGATCATCATCAGATAGTCATCCCCCTGCTTCCGGATCCTAGTGACGTCGGTAGTCGGAGTTCGTGGGGTCGTCTTCTCAAATGTATCTATGGCAACAAATAGAAAAAAATATATCTGTGAGATATAATGGATAGAACTGGCTTATTTTTTCTTTATTCAATAGTTTGCTTTGTTTTATTCAGGTTTTTCTTTCCATTTGGGCCTATTTGAGGATTGGTGAATGGACCGCTCTACAAGCAGGGCATCATAGATCAGCATCCCCCTGCTTCCGGATCCTAGTGACATCTGCAATCAGAATTCCTTGGACTTCTTGCAAGAAGTGAAGGATGTCTTCACAAATGTATCTATGTGAAAGTAAATTGATTAGAATTGAGTGATACAATGGAGTCATTGTTTTGGTTTATGAATCAGAAGATTAAGACAGTCTGACAATCTTCTAAAAAGAAAATAAGAATGGATTAAACACAAAGGTATACAACATCAGAATGCTTTGTTTTTGTTTTTATAGATTTTTCATTTACCTGATGATTGGTGAATGGACCGCTCTACAAGCAGGGCATCATAGATCAGCTTTCCCCCTGCTTCCGGATCCTAGCGACGTCAGTAATCAGAATTCCTTGGACTTCTTGTATGATGTGGAAGTCGTCTTCACAAAATAATGTATCATGGAAAAGTAAAATGATTAGAATTGAGTGATAGAATGGACTCATTGTTTTTGGTTTATGAATCAGAAGATCAAGACAGTCTGACAACCCTCTAAAAAGAAAGTAAGAAAGGATTACACAGGAAGGTATGCAACAAAAGACTTCTTTGTTTTGTTTTGTTAGTTCATTTACCTGAGGATTGGTGAATGGACCGCTCTACAAGCAGGGCATCGTAAATCAGCATCCCTCCTGCTTCCGGATCCTAGTGATCAGCAACTTATTTTCTTCCCTTTCTCTAGCCTTGGATTTTTGGTGAACAAGAGTTGACCTAAATCTTTTTTTCTAGTTTGACAGAAAGCAATTTCATATGGTCACCCTCTCAATATTGTTAGCAGTTGGTAAGTCTATAATTAAGAAACACAAATCAGTTGAAAGACAGGACATTAAACAAAAACAGTAACAAAAGGCAGCACTGGGAAAGATGTTATCTTTGAATGCAGATATGGGAGGAATCAAACTTACCAAGAGGAGAAAATGCTTGATAATGGAAGGGGCAATTTTCTGAGACAATTCTCAGAGACGGATTTCCGAGTTGTTTTTCAAGGACGATTTTCGGAGAAGATTTTCAGAGATGATTTTCGGAGACGATTTTGAGAGACGATTTTGAGAGACGATTTTCGGAGACGATTTTCGGAGACGATTTAAGAGACGATTTTTGTAGACGATTTTCGTAGACGATTTTCGTAGACGATTTTCGTAGACGATTTTAAGAGACGATTTTAAGAGACGATTTTGAGACGATTTCCTAAGGCAATTTTTCCATGTCATTTTCAGCAGCGATTGTCGTAGATGATTTTCGTAGACGATTTTGAGAGACAATTTTCGCAGACGATTTTCGGAGACGGTTTTCTGAGAAAAAATTTCGGAGACGATTTTTGGATGAGATTTTAGAAGATGATTTTCGGAGGCGATTTTCGGAGACGATTTTCGGAGATAATTTTGAGAGACGATTTTCAGAGATAATTTTGAGAGACGATTTTCAGAGATAATTTTGAGAGACGATTTTTGGATGCGATTTTCGAAGACGATTTTCTGAGACGTTTTTGGAGACATTTTTTTGAGATGATTTTCCAGATATTTTTTCCGAGACGCTTTTGAGAGATGATTTTCGGAGACGATTTTTGGAGACGATTTTGAGAGAGTATTTTTGGAGACGATTTTGAGAGACGATTTTTGGAGACGATTTTCGGAGATGATTTTCAGAGATTATTTTCGGAGACGATTTTGAGAGACGATTTTTGGATGCGATTTTGAGAGACGATTTTTGGATACGATTTTTGGATGCGATTTTCGAAGACGATTTTCGGATACGTTTTTGAGAGACGATTTAGAGAGATGATTTTCGGAGACGATTTTCGGAGACGATTTTCGGAGACGATTTTCGGAGACGATTTCGAGACAATTTTCTGAGACAATTTTCTGATGGAATTTTTTAGGAGTGATTTTTGAAGGTGATTGTCGGAAACGATTTTCAGAAACTAACGGTTTGTTGGAGAATTTTTGGAGGTGATTTTCAGAGACGATTTCTTGATGCAATTTTGAGAAGCGGTTTTCAAAGAGAATTGTTTTTGGGGATTTTCCAAGATGATTTACGTATGTGATTTTTGAAGACACTTTTCGGGGCAATGTGGGGGGGGGATGATTTTCGTTGGGGTTTTCCCCAAGATATTTTGTTTATGCTGTTTTTGGAGGGGTTTTCTGAGTCGATTTTTGGAAGTGATTTTCAGGGGCATTTGTTTTCAATTTTAGGTGCTGATTTTCAGCTGTGATTTTCAGATAGGATTTTAAGGGCCGGACTTTTGGAGGGGATGTTATTTTCAGGGGGGGGGGTTGATGTGTATTTTGGGAGGGGATTTTCAGAGGGGATTGTGAAAGGCGGTTTTTTTTAAATCTTTTTATTGGGTGATAGGATTTTAAGGGCCGGATTTTTGGAGGGGATGTTATTTTCCGGGGGGGGGGGGGTTGAAGCGTATTCTGGGGTGGGGATTTTCAGAGGGGATTGTGGAAGGTGGTTTTTTTTATCTTTTTATTGGGTGATTTTTTCGATACGGATCTTGAATCTTGAATCTTGAATCTTGAATCTTGAATCTTGAATCTTGAATCTTGAATCTTGAATCTTGAATCTTGAATCTTGAATCTTGAATCTTGAATCTTGAATCTTGAATCTTGAATCTTGAATCTTGAATCTTGAGTCTTGAGTCTTGAGTCTTGAGTCTTGAGTCTTGAGTCTTGAGTCTTGAGTCTTGAGTCTTGAATCTTGAATCTTGAATCTTGAATCTTGAATCTTGAATCTTGAATCTTGAATCTTGAATCTTGAATCTTAAGAATTAATTAGGATCTTAAAGTTGTTTTCCTAATGATAACCCTAAAACTAATCATAAACATAAATAAAACCTTAAGCCCAACCCTATCACCCCAAGCCAGGGTCTTGCCCTTATGATAAAAAAAGTTATGGTAATATAATGTTATGATAATGAAAGTCAGTATCTGTTTGTCAAGAATTGTGGTCAAACTGTGGTCCAGAAAGTATCAGCTGGTGATATCCAGTCCCATGAGACAATGCTTGAATTTAGCTGAAGTTTCCCTGAAGCCGAAGTTCATTGAAGTTTCCCTGCAGAATAATTCAGCTGAAGTTTTCTTGAAGCAGAGATTGTCTGAAGATGCCTAAGTTGGCTGAAGTTTCCATGAAGCAGAATGTAGTTGAAGTTTCCATGAAGTAGAATTCAGCTGAGGTTTCCTTGAAGAAAGGTTGGCTGAGGTTTCTTTGAAGCAGAATGTAATTGAAGTTTCCTTGAAGAGAAGTTGGTTGAAGTTTCCCTGAAGCAGATTAAATTTAGCAAGAGTTTCCTTGTTCACTGATGTCTCAATCAAGTCCATCTTTTAATATCCAAGTCCAGACTTAGCATGATGCCATCTTGTGTCTGTTTGATGTATTTTGTGTATTTATGTGTTCAGTATTTCTTAGGAAAAAAACCCAGCCTAATACTAAAATGATCAATAGTAAATAAATTAATCCTAACAAATTCAGCTTGTTAACACCTTTGCACCCGGCCATGATTCTAAAAAAGTTATCAACCCACCCAAAATGGGCGCGTGGCTGATCCTTTGAGATTAAGACTTCCAAGTAAAAATCAACCCACCCAAAATGGGCGCGTGGCTGATCCTTTAAGATTAATTTAGAGATTAACCCACCCATACGGGCTTGTGGCTGATCCCTTGAAATTAAGAGACTTTCAAGTAAAAATCAACCCACCCAATATGGGTGCGTGGTTGATCCTTTGAGATTAACCCACCCATACGAGCGTGTGGCTAATCCTTTGAGATTAAGACTTTCAAGTAAAAATCAACCCACCCAAAATGGGCGCGTGGCTGATCCTTTGAGATTAAGACTTTCAAGTAAAAATCAACCCACCCAAAATGGGCGCGTGGCTGATCCTTTGAAATTAAGACTTCCAAGTAAAAATCAACCCACCCAAAATGGGCGCGTAGCTGATCCTTTAAGATTAATTTAGAGATTAACCCACCCATACGGGCTTGTGGCTGATCCCTTGAAATTAAGAGACTTTCAAGTAAAAATCAACCCACCCAATATGGACGCGTGGTTGATCCTTTGAGATTAACCCACCCATACGGGCGTGTGGCTAATCCTTTGAGATTAAGACTTTCAAGTAAAAATCAACCCACCCAAAATGGGCGCGTGGCTGATCCTTTGAGATTAAGACTTTCAAGTAAAAATCAACCCACCCAAAATGGGCGCGTGGTTGGTGAATCAGAATTATCAAATTGTGAATGAAGTGCATCAACCAACCCATACGGGCGCGTGGTTGACTCAAAAAATTTAAATGATCTTTTATGATAAAATAATTATACATATATATAAGTTCTTATTTATCATAAAAATAGGCACATGGTGAAACCTGTTTATTTTCCATGTACATAAAACACAATAGGCTGTCATAGTTTCATTATACAACAATAAAATCTTTGCACACAAATTACCTGAGGTATTGCCTTAAATCACTATTAACAAAAATGGCCAGATGCAAGGGCAACAAGTGAACTTCAACCTACTTCTATTCATTGTAACCATGCAGCAGGCATTGTTACACTGTCTCCCTAACCCTTACTAAACCTACAACTGCCACCCCACCCAGTAAAATAAACTTTATTTGTCGCAGAAATATTGTGAAAATGGGTATCCATGAGTGTTTTGTTTGTTGACATATATTGCAGTCCTTATACTTGCTGTCCAAAAGAGTTCATAGGTCTCCGGCTAGAGTTCATAAAGTTCACAAAGCCATAGAGTTCAAGAACCAAATGTTCTGTCCAGGTGCAGAGATAATTAGATGGTGGTTCATAAGTCCAGGTGGGGGGGGGCCTCCGGTTTCCATGGTATCCAAACAAGGAGGACAATGGGCCTGTAGATTGTCACTCCCAATCCATGGAGGTTGGCGGTGGCTTCTTTGTAGATTGACACAAGTGAATGTCCATAGCTAGTTACATGAACTTAATTTTAAAGGTGACCAGTGGCATATCTAAGGATGGGCAACGATTACAAGTATCATGGTGTAGCTTTAAAACAAATGGGTTGTGGATGGCCAATGAAATGTTTCGAACTGAATTAGTTATCCTGGGATGGCAATGAAGGATTTACTTCATGTGGCATCTCCAATTTTTATAATAAAATGGCCACATTTAGTTAAAAGGATCAACTTTATCCATAATTTTACATTGGGATTAATTTGATGGTGCAATTCTAGAAATCATGTACAGCAGGATTGAATGAGGGGAATTAAATATTGCATTGGTAGTCATGGTCACCATGTTCCTTAGATACACCACTGGAGTTCGTTACTACTACCCCATCCACCCCAACCTATCGCTGGCTGCTTTCTTTGCTGCTGCACGCTTTGCTTGCCAACTCTCTCACTTCTTATTAACATACACTCATCACCACTCACATATACTACTACTAGTCAGGTGCCTGGCAAAAGGATTAGATAAAACTGTCAAAAAGGAATTTTGGCCTTTTTTCTCTACTTTTGGATTTCAAAAATAAAGACGGCCCAATGGGAACTTTCTTAAAGGATTAAATGTTTCCATGAGCAGAATGTCTTCCTGCGTTATTTTGTTTGAAGAGTTCTAATTTTGAATTCCCAAAATATAAGCGTTTTTCAGATGAATAAACAATTTCAAATTTACATGACGATAGGATTAAAGTCAATAATTTTGAATAGTTTTATTGTTCCAGGCTTTTATGGGTTTTTTTCCTGGAAGAATTCAAGCATTATATTATCTTCCTCTGCCGGACATCCCCCAGTATTTACCTACCTAACCTAGATAATCTAGCCTGACCTAACTAACCTGATTAACTACCCTGACCTAACTAGTCTGACCTAACTAACCTGATTAACTACCCTGACCTAACTAACCTGATTAACTACCCTGACCTAACTAACCTGATTAACTACCCTGACCTACCTAACCTGAATAACTAGCCTGACCTAACTAACCTGATTAACTACCCTGACCTACCAAACCTGAATAACTAGCCTGACCTAACTAACCTGATTAACTAACCTAACCTCTGAGAGTCAGCTAACTTAATCCTACCTAACCTAACCTTACCTAGTTAGCTTAATTAGTAGTTAAAAACTCAACATAGAGAAGCACCCAGTAAATAATGTTTTGTCTATTCATGATTTGTAGCTCATGATTTTGAGCCAATTTGAATAAAAGCCAACAGAAAAGGCCAAACAAGCAAATTTCAATTAAATTTGCATTATTTGTGATAGTCAAACATTTCTGTTATGTTTCTCAATGCTATTTACAAAGCTGCCATAGAGACAAACTGAAGAAAAACACTCTCATTTCTGCTAGCCTCTGTGTTTACTGTTTTTATGTGTTTCAAGCATGTTTTTATTTGTCTTAAGTATTTGTTTTATTTATTTAGTTTATGTGTTTAAGTATTTTTTATGTGTTTTAAGTATGTTTTATGTGTTTTTATGTTATTTAAATATATTTTTATGTGAGTATGTTGTACGGATCCGTACATCTTAGACGTACGGGTTCGTACAATAAGAAAAAAGCGCATGGCTGTCTTGTATTGAGAGGTTATTGAGGTTAGCAGAAAATGAGATGTGAAATTCCCAATGTCTCTATAATGCAGCTTTTGTATTCATCATTGTATCTTTCTCGTATGTACTAAATTTCTTACTGGGTGCATTCTAAGTTAAGTTTACGCAACCATCACATACATCCATCCATTCACCATTATCACTCAGATGCACGCGCGGCACTTTGCTGCAGTAAACGCCTGGCATACTTAATTACTATTAAGTAATCTAATCACACTAACGAGGGTGCTGTATCCACGCCATGTTTAGAGGATAATAATTCTATCAAAATAATTATGTACATTTCAAAATTCTAGATGAGATAAAATGATCAGTATGATAAATGATAAGTATCCCCTTAATTTTGTTTTCCACGTTATGATTTTATAACTTCTGATAAGTTCACATGATTGATATTTCTATCATTTTGAATTTTTCTATCTGCCTATTTTTCTTAACTCTTGAAATGTTTAAACTATTCAGCTATCAAATTTTAAACTTTTGTCCATGATTTTGTTTTAAACTCATGATATGATATTATTTTTTGTTTTGCTCCCCATTTAAATTTACATGGCGTTCATACAGTTACCTCTTTAGCCACACAATTATACAAAAATTACTTTATACAACATTCAAAATGGATAAATCATTATACAATATAAGCAGGTTTCTCAGACGGTGACAGTGCTGGTTGTCCTTGGGGAGTCATTGAAGACAGGGTGCTTGATGTTAACTGTAGATTCTTGAGGTTGAAGTGCAGAGAGACATTCTTGAAGGCTTGAAGTGATAGTGAAGTCTTTGCAGGAATCCATAAGTGGCTTTGATGGGAGGCTGCAGGATGTCTCCTCTTGATGGTGTTGTTGTGAAGTATAGTTAACTGTTTTTATAAATTCCACAGAGAGGCCATTCGAAATGTGTCCATTGTAGTATCCAGTCCATGTCCAGAGGCCCTAGTGTGATATGATTTTGTTTTGTTTGCGTGTTTTGTATTTGATGTACATGATTTAAAAAAAATGCATTACCCTTTAATCCATCTAGAGGATAAGGGTACACTCCCCACCCACCCTCCTAAAATAGTTCTGCCTCTCATCAAAGGCTTGCGTCAATCAACCCACCCTTGGAGGGCACTTGGCTGATCTTTAGAAATTGACACCTTTTGATCCTTTCTTTATAAACCCACCCATAAAGAGGGCACTTGGTTGTTTTACTTTGGAGTTTAAATTTGTCATCAACCCACCCATCCTGGGCGCGTGGTTGTTCCATCGAGATTGTATAGAATTGGTAAAAAATCACCAATAAATGCATAATTGTTATTCTCATCAACCCACCCAAGACGGGCACATGGTTGTTCCATCGAGATTATGTAGAATTGGTAAAAATCACCAATAAATGCATAATTTTGTTATTCTCATCAACCCACCCAAGAATTAAGGGCACATGGTTGTTCCATCGAGATTATGTAGAATTGGTAAAAATCACCAATAAATGCATAATTGTTATTCTCATCAACCCACCCAAGAATTAAGGGCACATGGTTGTTACATCGAGATTATGTAGAATTGATCAAAATCACCAATAAATGCATAATTTGTAATAATTTTTTATCAACCCACCCAAGAAGGGCGCGTGGCTGTTCCATCGAAATTTGCACATTATCATCATTCATTATTTTCATCAACCCACCCTAGAAGGGCTCTTGGTTGTTAAATCGAGATTAGTATATCATTATTTTTATCAACCTACCCCAAGGAGGGCGCGTGGTTGACAAGCTACCAGACATTGCCAAACAATTAGCCAACCAGGTGCTGAAATTAGCAAAGTGACCAGGCGTTTTTTCATCCCTAGCCCTAGCCCTAATTTTGATAAAACCCTAGCCCAATAAAAAAAATAATTAAATAATATATTTAATTGTAAGTACAGTATTGTGAACTGTGTCATTTTGTGTAAATGTTGGTATGTTTTAATGTTCTAAAGTCCTCATTCTGAGGAGTAGAAGCTAAAGTTCATGATGTCCAAAATCCATGGTGGACTGAAGACTCCGGGCGTGGCTGTTCAGTTTGAACTCGGAATCCTGGAGAAGTTGAATTCCAGATGTTGCTCTGACGATGGACAATAATGATACCATGGACTTTATAAAATAAACAATAATTATTTGTTGTTCCCACCACAAGCTTGATCATTTTTTTATCTGCTTTGTTTTCTTCAAACATTTTTTTATAAAATAAAAATAAGCCAGAACATGGTTTGTTTGAAATGCCGGAAATCAATAATCAAGAGATTAATATTTGTGGTGCAATCAAAGACTTACAATTTTATCTTATTCCCTTTTTAAATTAACCTCTTATACTATTTCTGCCTGCTGCTTAGCACGCTGCTTAGCACGCTGCTACTTGACTTATACTAATCTCTCCTTTGCACCCACATCCATTCTCACATCACCACAACACACTTACATAATAACTACATAACCACACATCTACCTCACTCACATTACATTATAACTGAGGAGTTCATTCCCGAAAGTAGTTCATTTTTAGTATGCTGCCCTCTAGTGTTTAAGCAAAATCATTTTTGTTTTACGTTGATTGCACTGCTTTGAAATGCACTGAGTTTTAGTTTAATTTCAAATAAACTTTTACCTGTTTGGGTTTTTTGATGAATAAAATGTGAACTGGGATCATAAATTATGAATTTGCAGATTAATTTTTGACAATGAACTCTGCAGTTTTTCCCTAATTAAGTTACTACCTAATTAATTACTACCTAATTAAACTATGTCCTCACAGTTACACAGTACACAATCACTCATGCCTCGCTGCGCAACGCTGCTAGAAAAGCATGCCCTTCCCCTTAACCCTTTATTAATTATTTGATTAATTAATCATGATGTGACTATATCAATCAACCCACCCATCAATTAGGGCACTTGGTTGTTACAATGAAATCAACAGATTTGTTTTCAACCCACCCAAGCAGGGCACATGGTTGTTCCAATGAATTTCAAAATTTTTATCAACCCACCCATCAATTAGGGCACTTGGTTGTTACAATGAAATCAACAGATTTGTTTTCAACCCACCCAAGCAGGGCGCGTGGTTGTTCCAATGAGTTTCAAAAATTTTAATCAACCCACCCATCAATTAGGGCGCTTGGTTGTTACAATGAAATTAACAGATTTGTTTTCAACCCACCCTAGCAGGGCGCATGGTTGTTCCAATGAGTTTCAAAAATTTGATCAACCCACCCATCAATTAGGGCACTTGGTTGTTATAATGAAATCAACAGATTTGTTTTCAACCCACCCTAGCAGGGCACGTGGTTGTTCCAATGAGTTTCAAAAATTTTATCAACCCACCCATCAATTAGGGCACATGGTTGTTACAATGAAATTAACTAATTTGTTTTCAACCCACCCTAGCAGGGCGCATGGTTGTTCCAATGAGTTTCAAAAATTTGATCAACCCACCCATCAATTAGGGCGCTTGGTTGTTACAATGAAATTAACTAATTTGTTTTCAACCCACCCAAGCAGGGCGCATGGTTGTTCCAATGAGTTTCAAAAATCGTATCAACCCACCCATCAATTAGGGCACTTGGTTTTACAATGAAATTAACTAATTTGTTTTCAACCCACCCAAGCAGGGCGCATGGTTGTTCCAATGAGTTTCAAAAATTGTATCAACCCACCCATCAATTAGGGCGCTTGGTTTTACAATGAAATTAACTAATTTGTTTTCAACCCACCCAAGCAGGGCGCATGGTTGTTCCAATGAGTTTCAAAAATTTTATCAACCCACCCATCAATTAGGGCACTTGGTTGTTACAATGAAATTAACTAATTTGTTTTCAACCCACCCAAGCAGGGCGCATGGTTGTTCCAATGAGTTTCAAAAATTGTATCAACCCACCCATCAATTAGGGCACTTGGTTGTTACAATGAAATTAACTAATTTGTTTTCAACCCACCCTAGCAGGGCGTGTGGTTGTTCCAATGAGTTTCAAAAATTGTATCAACCCACCCATCAATTAGGGCACATGGTTGTTACAATGAAATCAACAGATTTGTTTTCAACCCACCCTAGCAGGGCGCATGGTTGT
The DNA here is from genome assembly GCA_949987565.1 of Luidia sarsii. Taxonomy (NCBI): domain Eukaryota; kingdom Metazoa; phylum Echinodermata; class Asteroidea; order Paxillosida; family Luidiidae; genus Luidia; species Luidia sarsii. The sequence goes on from OX465113.1 coordinate 787,024, forward strand.
TCCAATGAGTTTCAAAAATTGTATCAACCGACCCATCAATTAGGGCACATGGTTGTTACAATGAAATTAACTGATTTGTTTTCAACCCACCCTAGCAGGGCGCATGGTTGTTCCAATGAGTTTCAAAAATTTGATCAACCCACCCATCAATTAGGGCACATGGTTGTTACAATGAAATTAACTAATTTGTTTTCAACCCACCCAAGCAGGGCGCATGGTTGTTCCAATGAGTTTCAAAAATTTGATCAACCCACCCATCAATTAGGGCACTTGGTTGTTACAATGAAATTAACTAATTTGTTTTCAACCCACCCTAGCAGGGCGCATGGTTGTTCCAATGAGTTTCAAAAATTTGATCAACCCACCCATCAATTAGGGCACTTGGTTGTTACAATGAAATTAACTAATTTGTTTTCAACCCACCCAAGCAGGGCGCATGGTTGTTCCAATGAGTTTCAAAAATTTGATCAACCCACCCATCAATTAGGGCACTTGGTTGTTACAATGAAATTAACTAATTTGTTTTCAACCCACCCTAGCAGGGCGCATGGTTGTTCCAATGAGTTTCAAAAATCGTATCAACCCACCCATCAATTAGGGCACTTGGTTGTTACAATGAAATCAACAGATTTGTTTTCAACCCACCCTAGCAGGGCGCATGGTTGTTCCAATGAGTTTCAAAAATCGTATCAACCCACCCATCAATTAGGGCACTTGGTTGTTACAATGAAATTAACTAATTTGTTTTCAACCCACCCAAGCAGGGCGCATGGTTGTTCCAATGAGTTTCGAAAATTTTATCAACCCACCCATCAATTAGGGCACTTGGTTGTTACAATGAAATTAACAGATTTGTTTTCAACCCACCCAAGCAGGGCGCATGGTTGTTCCAATGAGTTTCAAAAATTTTATCAACCCACCCATCAATTGGGGCACTTGGTTGTTACAATGAAATCAACAGATTTGTTTTCAACCCACCCAAGCAGGGCGCATGGTTGTTCCAATGAGTTTCAAAAATTTGATCAACCCACCCATCAATTAGGGCACTTGGTTGTTACAATGAAATTAACAGATTTGTTTTCAACCCACCCAAGCAGGGCGCATGGTTGTTCCAATGAGTTTCAAAATTTTTATCAACCCACCCATCAATTAGGGCTCATGGTTGTTACAATGAAATTAACAGATTTGTTTTCAACCCACCCAAGCAGGGCGCATGGTTGTTCCAATGAGTTTCAAAATTTTTATCAACCCACCCATCAATTAGGGCACTTGGTTGTTACAATGAAATTAACAGATTTGTTTTCAACCCACCCAAGCAGGGCGCATGGTTGTTCCAATGAGTTTCAAAAATTGTATCAACCCACCCATCAATTAGGGCGCTTGGTTGTTACAATGAAATTAACAGATTTGTTTTCAACCCACCCTAGCAGGGCGCATGGTTGTTCCAATGAGTTTCAAAAATTTTATCAACCCACCCATCAATTAGGGCACTTGGTTGTTACAATGAAATTAACTAATTTGTTTTCAACCCACCCAAGCAGGGCGCATGGTTGTTCCAATGAGTTTCAAAAATTGTATCAACCCACCCATCAATTAGGGCACTTGGTTGTTACAATGAAATTAACTAATTTGTTTTCAACCCACCCAAGCAGGGCGCATGGTTGTTCCAATGAGTTTCGAAAATTTTATCAACCCACCCATCAATTAGGGCGCTTGGTTTTACAATGAAATGAAATTAACTAATTTGTTTTAAACCCACCCTAGCAGGGCGCATGGTTGTTCCAATGAGTTTCGAAAATTTTATCAACCCACCCATCAATTAGGGCGCTTGGTTTTACAATGAAATGAAATTAACTAATTTGTTTTAAACCCACCCTAGCAGGGCGCGTGGTTGTTCCAATGAGTTTCAAAAATTTGATCAACCCACCCATCAATTAGGGCACTTGGTTGTTACAATGAAATTAACTAATTTGTTTTCAACCCACCCAAGCAGGGCGCATGGTTGTTCCAATGAGTTTCAAAAATTGTATCAACCCACCCATCAATTAGGGCACTTGGTTGTTACAATGAAATTAACAGATTTGTTTTCAACCCACCCTAGCAGGGCGCATGGTTGTTCCAATGAGTTTCAAAAATTGTATCAACCCACCCATCAATTAGGGCACTTGGTTGTTACAATGAAATTAACAGATTTGTTTTCAACCCACCCAAGCAGGGCGCATGGTTGTTCCAATGAGTTTCGAAAATTTTATCAACCCACCCATCAATTAGGGCGCTTGGTTTTACAATGAAATGAAATTAACTAATTTGTTTTAAACCCACCCTAGCAGGGCGCGTGGTTGTTCCAATGAGTTTCAAAAATTTGATCAACCCACCCATCAATTAGGGCACTTGGTTGTTACAATGAAATTAACTAATTTGTTTTCAACCCACCCAAGCAGGGCGCATGGTTGTTCCAATGAGTTTCAAAAATTTTATCAACCCACCCATCAATTAGGGCGCTTGGTTGTTACAATGAAATTAACAGATTTGTTTTCAACCCACCCTAGCAGGGCGCATGGTTGTTCCAATGAGTTTCAAAAATGTTATCAACCCACCCATCAATTAGGGCACTTGGTTGTTACAATGAAATTAACTAATTTGTTTTCAACCCACCCAAGCAGGGCGCATGGTTGTTCCAATGAGTTTCAAAAATTGTATCAACCCACCCATCAATTAGGGCACTTGGTTGTTACAATGAAATTAACTAATTTGTTTTCAACCCACCCTAGCAGGGCGCATGGTTGTTCCAATGAGTTTCGATAATGTTATCAACCCACCCATCAATTAGGGCGCTTGGTTTTACAATGAAATGAAATTAACAGATTTGTTTTCAACCCACCCTAGCAGGGCGCATGGTTGTTCCAATGAGTTTCGAAAATTTTAATCAACCCACCCATCAATTAGGGCACATGGTTGTTACAATGAAATTAACTAATTTGTTTTCAACCCACCCAAGCAGGGCGCATGGTTGTTCCAATGAGTTTCAAAATTTTAATCAACCCACCCATCAATTAGGGCACTTGGTTGTTACAATGAAATTAACAGATTTGTTTTCAACCCACCCAAGCAGGGCGCATGGTTGTTCCAATGAGTTTCAAAAATTTGATCAACCCACCCATCAATTAGGGCACTTGGTTGTTATAATGAAATCAACAGATTTGTTTTCAACCCACCCTAGCAGGGCACGTGGTTGTTCCAAAGAGTTTCAAAAATTGTATCAACCTACCCATCAATTAGGGCGCTTGGTTGTTACAATGAAATTAACAGATTTGTTTTCAACCCACCCAAGTGAGCGTGTGGTTGTTTCAGTGAGTTAAGAAGATTTATCAACCCACTCATAACAGAGCGCTTGGTTGTTACAAAGACATTAGCAGATTTTTGTAAGTCAACCCACCCAATAAGGGCGCGTGGTTGTTACAATAACATAGCATTTTTTTTTAAAGTAGATGCCTCTTGAAGAAGACAGTAGTTTGAAGAATCTTGGAGTTGAAGAATTGCTGAGTTGAAGTCAAGTGAAGCAGAATGAGCCACAGTTCACAGTATTTCACTGTTCTGTGTCCTCCTTGAAGATGGCCCCTAATGTGGATTATTTTTGTTGTGTATCAAATTTTATGTTTGTGTTTATGTTTACTTTAAGATTTATTTTATACCCCCTAACTATTAAAGACAATCTGATGATAACTAACACTTGAGTAGGTCCCTTAACCACAAACTGGCCCTAATTATGTTACACACATGAACCAACTTCATAGTTGATCCCTGTCTAGCCCTGGTCATTTTCTTAGACTTTTTGTTTCTTTACAAAAACCCTATGCACCTGGTCGCCTTTTTTTTTTTTTTTTTTTTTGCCTTTCACTGTGACCCATAAACCAGACAACACACGAAGCCGCCTGGCTAGAATGTTATACATCAATAATAACTACTTGGCTGAGGCTCACGTTCCATTGTGTGAGCGTGCATTGACATGCAGGTGGGGGGCAACACAAACCACGCCCACATTACAAACTCGGATAACTTAGTCTTGTAAATGTAAATAAACACTAGGTGCAATGGCGGCTCTTTTCCGAAACCCATTATTTTTACTGCACACAATCTAGTCAAAAAAATATGCGATCCACAGAAAAAAAACCCAGATAGAATTTGCAAATTATTCAATAATTATGACACCCTGTAGGCCTGTTTTTGACCCACTGATGCAAACGTTTTTTTGCACTGAAGTAAATTAAAATCGTTCGGCGTAGGAAAAAATGGACCCTGTTTTCATTCAGAAAAAAAGTTTGATCGCAGTGAGCCCCCTCTGGCGTTCAACGCTCGTTAAAAAATTCGTTCTTCGTCAACTTTTATTGATAGTAAAATATATATTATAGAATAACTTACAGGCCTATCTAAGTATCTCCCCTTTTTATTAAAAAAAAAAGCAAGAGCATAGGTCTTGAATTTTGACTGAAAGTTTTTTGTTTGTTTTTTATCGTGAATTGAGGGAGTCCCTGGAAAAGAGCAGGGTTCCTTAAATAAAAAAATAAAAACCATATTTTAGTTTACTAACCTCGTGGCTCGTCACAAACAAGTGACTTACCACAACCGTATTCAGAGGAAGTACATCCGACCGCTCGGCCTCCAACTTGTCCTCGGGAGCTGGTTGACGCTCTCGGCCGAAGTTCCGAAGCAGATACCCCGGTAGCTCTCGGGGAATTCCCTGCTGGTTCTCCCTGTCCGTCGCCCGGTCCCTCGAAGCTCCGGTCGCCGCAGATAGAAACCCCAGTCCTCGTCCGGCCGTCTTCGAGCTGCGAATCAGGACAACCGCCGGTAAAGGTGATGCGTCCATTGGGGCTTGCCGCCTGCCCGCGGCAAACTTGAAGTTGGCCGGCCCGGTCGGTGGAAATGTCAAGGCAGGCTGGCGGCAGCACTCGGCGCTCTTTGGAGAGTCTCGGTCGGTTGCTCCTGAAGAATAGAGTCTTGAAGTTGTCCTCCAAGTAGTTGGTGATTGGGTTGTTCTCTCCAGCTTGCCTTCGAAGCTTCGGCAGCCGGAGAAAAAAGGTCGTCCTTCATCCGTTCCGAATTCAGACGGCGGCAGGCCCATAAGACGTGTGCATCGGAAAGGTAGCTTTTTGCGAAGTCGACAAAACGCGACCCAAAGGTGGAGGTAAATTCATGGTTTTCTGCCGAATTTTCGGATTTTGCGGTTCCTCGGCATTCTCAACATGTGGAGTAATTGTTTCTCTTCAGTTTTAGTGACAACGCGCACGGACAAACTTTCAAGGAACTGCAAAAAGTCGAAATTTTATCGACATATTCTCGAGCTACATGTTCACAAGTCGAGCAAAAATGAAAAGTAAATTTGAGCCGTGTAAGTAGATTCACGGTAATGAGGCGAAGGCCAGTAAGCTAAAATGCAAACTCCGAGCCGAATTGCGTTGTTGTATTAATCCGCGTATTTTATGAAAGGTTATTTTTGGTCTAAAAATCATGTTTTGAGTTTTTAATTAGGCTAGAATTATTCGTCGAGACCTCCCTTTGCCTTTCCATGTATCGTAGACAGCGAGCAACTCTTAATTTCAAAGTGAAATTTGGGCCTATTTTACACGAATTTTGGAGGGAGAAAGGTAGAGAGCAGACGATAATGCAAAAAGGAGATTTTGCGGGACGCTCTCCCATTGGTCAGTGAGCCGATGTACTAATTTAAATATCAATTGAAGTGCGTACTTTTTCATACATAAACATGAACATTATTTTTTATTCTTTTCTTAATTCTCAATTCTTAATTCTGATTTCTTATTCTTATTTAATAATCTCATCCATGAACAGCAAACAAAATGTCAGTTTTATAGGGCTATATATATGTATATATGATAATGCCGACGTGTTATGTACATGTACATGTACATGTACGTGTGTGTGTACATGTACATGAACATGTACACGACATGCACATGCATGTACGTGTGCATGATCATGAACATGTACATGTACATGTACACACACACGTACATGTACATGTACATGTACATGAACACACACACGTACATGTACATGTACATGTACAGTTGTACATGTACGTATTATAATTATGTGTGTACTGTACATGAACATGTACATGTACAGTACGTGTACACGACATGTACATGAACATGTACTGTATAATCATACGTGTACATGTACGTACGTGTAGGCCTACAGGATAGTACACAAAAGAACATGTACATGTACAATGTACATGTACATGTACATGTAGAAGCATAACGTGTTTCTCAGCGGGATTTCAGGATTTTTCGTATCAATTCTCAAGGTTTGTTTACATGATGAGTGGCTGGTTTTACATTTGAACTAAAATTGCAGATAGCTTAAATATTGTGATAATTTTCAGCTTAAACATGCATGTTAAATTCAATATTAATTATTAACAGAGCCTGACATCAAGTAGTCAGGGAACTATAGAAATATATCTTCTTGATAAAAATCATATTATTTATTCAATTTATTTCTTCAATTTAAAAACAAAGGGTGAAGAAAACTGTGAGTGGACAGTTACATCCGGTTTTTGAAAAGCAAAACCAGAGGTCTCAGGTTCAAGTCTTGGTCAACTCAAAGTTTTGTATGCCATTTTTTTATTTTGTTTTCAAAAGTTCCCAGTAATTTGTTTCTTCTTTGTTTTGTTTGAATTATTTTTTTTAATTGATTGATTGTTTCATCATTCTATTCAATCTGATTTTCTTTGGCTATTCTCATTTAATTTTAATTTTTTTGAAAATTTATTCCTCCATCTATCTATTCATGAACCATGTTGTCAATTTTCAGCACGTATCCTCATGGCACTGTATGGGTATGGGTGCCTCAGGGCAATCACCCGTTTCACCCTTCATTCTTAAGTTTCTTGAAAGACACATTAATTTTATTGATGGTAATCTACTAATCAATACTCATTTGCTTTAATTTTGACAAAATCAGCAAAAGATTGAGATTCATAAATAACGAGATACGCCTGATATTGGCTATTAGGGAAATTGAACCACATTGAACTAAGACACACAGAGGCAAAATTGTACATTCATTGGAAAAAAGTTAATACTTATAAACTACAAAATTATGTAATAATTACATTCTTTACATGCATAAATTATGAAGAAATATTTTACCACTTCTTCCTTTCAGAAATGTTCTGCTAATCCCCAACCCAACTCCCTGACCCTCCCTGCCCTTCCCTTCGATTTCGCCCTGCCAGATTTCCTTTGTTCCTCTCTGCAAGTCTCTACCCCACTCCCTGCCCTTCCCTTTGATCTCTGTTGTTTTTGCTCTTTTGTCTTTGCTAATCCCTAGTTTGTTTATATGTGGATAGTTTGTAGAAACTGTAATATGGATTTGCCAAGTTGCTTTCCAGTTTCCTTGAGTACTGTATCTGTTATGTTCATGACTTTTTAAAATCTTTTAACTATAAACTTGTTCAGCTGATTGTTTCTTGTAAAATTATTCATATCCATATTTCTCAAATTTATGCTGTATTTCCATGATTTTTAACATCTTTTAATTCAAGATTTATCTTAACCATTACCATTTACCTGTATTTGATAGCTTTCTTTTACTAAGTTAATATGTTTACTATTTATTTAACCAAACTAGGACTGGAGGAACAGACTTTTGAGTCACAGTGTTTTTCACTTTACTTCCTTCTGGCCATCTTAAATTGGATTGTCCTTACTCAGCTTTGTTTACTCCTTCCCTCTTACCCTCCTGCCTCTACCCCTTCATCCCCAGTCCTTGCCCCATCTCTTCCCCTTCTCATCCTGACCTATCACATCTCTGATACATCTATTCTCCTTGTTTGGTATATATTCAACAATTTATCTCCCATCTTGAATTTCCATGATATAGACTGTATGACCTTTCTCATCTTGAATGTACTACTTGTTTGTTTTCCTAAATAAAAAACAATAATAATAATAATACCTTATAATTATTTTCAACATTTTAAACAATTATTTAGTTTTTCCCCTGTTTTTTTTATTATAATTTATGTATTTTTAATAATTTATTTGAGTGTCTTATCCCTTTTTTCTTATCCATTACTAGATCAATTATCTGTAATTTTGTTATCTCTGTAAACAATTTAGCAATTTAGCCCCTTACCATTAATTATATTTTTATAATAAATCAATAATGAATGAATGAATGAACGCTAAGCAAGTAAGTGTAGGACACACATTGTTTATATCAACGACTGTTTTGAAACTTGTCAATTTACTGTACTTTATACTGTATGTACAATGTACAATGTACATGTACATGTACAGAATGTATATACATGTACATGTACATGTACATGTACATGTACAGTGTACAGTACATGTACATGTACTGTACATGTAGATGTGTACAATACACTGTAAATATTGCATAAACCAGACAGTAAACAGTCGTATACTCGTCTGTTCGAAACACTTGATGGCGCTGTGTATGAAAACAACGGCATTCGCCCAGTGACAGGTTTGTGCATGGTTTGTGACAGAAAGTGACGCTTTTTAGACCCATTTCTCCTTTCTCATGTGATTTGTTGAGCTTCAACCTTCACAGGGTTGTTAAATTGTCTTGTGGTAAGGTTAAACATACAAACATACTGTAATTCCTTGATCTTGTCCAATGTTGTTGTGTAGGGATTTTCATTCTAAATTATGTCATGAAGGTAGAGGAGGGATAGGTGAACCATGGTGTTTGGTTTGGTTTGTGGTGTGCATAATTTGAGCTATAATAATAGCCTATAGCTCCATGATTTGTCCAATGTCAACGATTTTTGGTCATGCCAGAAAATGGCTATTGTCTTCATAACGATAGCGGTCTTTTGTTTTTTCCAGACTTTTTACAGTGAGGGTATTAAACTATTTCGCCATTTGTTCCTATCCAGTTTTCATATTTGATTTCATCATTCACAGTCCTGGGACTTCCTTGATGATGGCGTCACCACGCAGTGTCAAAGAGGCCTTCTACTCCAACCTGACTGGGACCACAGCCTACGAGGTCGCCCTAGTGGTTGCCATAGGGCCCGCATCTCAGATGCTCCGCTGGACCAGCGTGCCGGCTCTCATCCTGGTCTTTGGAAATGTGGTCAAGAGTAAGTGGTAAGTACTAAATGTGGAGTTCAGTGACAGTTATCCTTTAGAGCTCTGTGAAGTGCTATCTCTAGCCGGGCGTCAGACAAGTTGCCGGTCGGGCAACTCGCCTCTCAGACATGTCACCGGACGGCCGATAAGGCAAAGGTATGGGTAGATCTACCTGTCTGATGTTTGGGTCGGTTTGTCTCAGTCTCAGAGGTGAGTTGTCCGTCCGGCGACTTGTCTGACCACGGTCTGACATCCCTCTGGCCATAGTTGCGGTAACCGTAACCATCTTCCCCCCTCAGGTCTCTGACCCTCAGGGGATGAGGGTTACGGTTACCGCACCTACTGTGATGATAGCTAGCACAGGCCCTTTCCACCAAACCAGGCTTAGGCTCAGGATCCGGCTTCGTCTCTTATTCAAAAGCTGAAAACACGTTGAAGTCAAAGCTTTGTATTCTTTTTAAAAATGCAGTATAGCATTCAAAAACAAATCCAAAGGCCTCCCATTCACATAACTCGTTCACTATGAAGTTGATATGTGACTTCTGATGGAATTTATTTGCAAAAGATTTATAAAATGCCGCTGCCAGCGGCTTGTTGGCTGGAAGTGCATTTTGCTTGAGCCGCTCTAGATGGCTCATCGTCGGAGAAGAGTTAAAATGGGGGAAAGAAAGAAAGACAAAGCCAGAGCCTGAGCATAAGCCAGGTTTTGGAAAAGGGCCCTATGTATGAAACTGGTGTTTGCACTCAAGTACGTACCAGTAGGCAGTACCACGACATTGATTCATTAGTAATAAAGAGTAGTTGGTTACTTCAGAAAGAGTCGCCATTACTTTATTTTCATTTCCAAACCCTAACAAGGCTCGCACTTAAGGTTTTTGTTTGCTAGCCTACCGGGCTAGTAAATTGATTTTTTTGTTAGCCCGTAGTTAGTTTGACTAGCCCTGTAAAATTAGTATTGAATTTAAAACAAGGTTATCAGGTTATCAGTTTCTACTTTCTCATCCCCGCCCGCATCGTTTTTTTGCCGCCACACCGCTGTCTACTTTTTACTAGTCCATCGGGCTAGCAAAATGGGTCATTTCACTAGCCCGCAGCTGTTTTTTGCAAGACAATGACCGTCGGGCCAGTGCTAAGGTTGAGCCCTGCCTAAATCCCTACATGGGTTGGTGTGCAAAGTCAGTTGCACCAGATTGACCATGGCGTGACATCATGACTGTGATGGCAAGTATGAGTGTGCATTCCTTCATGGTAAATGGCTTGTTATTTTTTTTATTCCGTCCATCACAGGATCAGCTTTGGTCTGGACTTTGCCACCCTCGTCCTGCCCCTCCTCCTCGCCTTCACAGTCTGGAGTGACCACCTCCAGCATCTCCTGGTCAGCCTCCTGGCGGCATCAGTCACTCTCCTCCTCCTGAACTTCCTCCTCCAGCCAGCCGGGTCTGGCAAGGCGGTCAAGCGGCCATCCAAGGGGGGCAGCAGACCGGCCACCTCAGCCAGACCCCTCGGCGAGCTGGCCATGGGTGTGTCTGAAAGGCCGCTGTTCATCACCATGTTCCGTGTCCACGGCATGGTGACCTCTGCCATCGCCATCTTGGCCGTGGACTTCCCCGTCTTCCCGCGCCGGTTCGGTAAGACGGAGGTCTACGGGACGGGGCTCATGGATGTTGCCGTAGGAGCCTTCATGTTCATGAACGCCTTGACATCCAAGGAGGCACGCGGCAAGCACCAGACCGTCTTCAGGTAATATGAGAAGGATTCAGCCGCTAACTAATGTGAGATTTCAGGCTGTTCATGGTGGAGGTAGCGAGTCAAGGGTGGTTTGTGGTGCCGCAATGTGAGCATATCTCTTTTGTGAGTATGTTTGGTTCTGAGGAGAATTAAATTCGGTTCTACAGTAGCTTGGATAGGATTTTAGTCAGTGATTCCTGCATTGTAGAGCAGATTTCTTAACTATTTGACCACCTAGCTTGTGGTTGTAAATTGGATTTGAAGGAAGTTTTGCCATGGTTACTGTTGTACAATCATTGAAATGCTGTGATTTTCATCTTTCAAAAATTCACATTGTGAGGGAAAGAGCAACTTCTCATTGAACATTGAATGACATTCTGTGAAGATCATTGTAGCTGTTTGTTTTCTGTGTTTGGCTGGCTGTGCCAACAATGAAAACATTAAGACCAAGCTTTGTATTTCCTGACGAAAACTGTGCTCTGTTATTTTCCTGTATAGTAGCGGGATCCTGCCTGCTCTGAAGTCTTTTCGGGAGACTTTGATGTCAGCTCTTCCATTGCTGCTGTTGGGTCTAGTTCGTCTGATCAGCGTCAAAGGTGCCGGCTATCATGAGCATGTATCGGAGTACGGCGTCCACTGGAACTTCTTCTTCACACTTGCTGCTGTAATCGTAAGGAGACCTGTGGTTGATTTCATCAAACCCATTGTAAATTACGATCAGTCGCAAGACAAAGAGGGATGCACAGAAACCATACGGCCTATCGCAACTTACGGTGGGTTAACCACCGTAAGTGGAGAAAAGATGTATCGTAAGGCTTTGTGAAATCCCCCCCCTATGTCTTGGACTCTGTAAGGATCCACACACTTGGACCTCTTCCTTGTTTTAGCTAATCTCGGCTGCCCGCCCAAAGTCGGGATGAAATTGATAAATATAAACAACAAATTTGCAAAATGTTAAATGGTCTGAAATCGATTTCACCAAACCCCTCGTAACTTGCGATCAATTCACCGATTACGCCCTATAGGTCACGTGACCTATAGAGGGTATCAAACAATAACAAAAACATGGTGGCCCCCATGTTACATGACGACTGTTGCACTTGTTTGTTAGATCAAGGCTTTTCTTTCTTGAAATCTAAGAAGAACATTCCGGAGTTTGAACCCGAGACCTTACCGGAATACCCACTTTAAGTCACGTGATGACATCACGAAGTCGGTCTATTGCAAGACGATGAGGGAAGCACAGAAACCATATAGTGTATTACAACTAACGATGGGTTATCTATCATAAGTTGAGTTATGATGCAACATAAGGCTTTGTGAAATACACCCCTGGAGCATCTCTGTCTAAAGGCAGACTGTAAGGGACTATGGTACAGATGGCAGAAGATGAATAAAGGAGGAAAGCTGACAGGGTGAGATCAAAGGGAAAGTCAATCACAAGGGTAGTGATCAAATAAGGCCTCTTGTCAAATAGATCATCGGTTGGGTATCAGTTGATTTGACCCGTCCGATGTTGTTTCCACCGGATAGCCATCGTGTATTTTTCACCCAGAGTCCAGTACAATCAGCTTTCTACCGGGGGAAATTTTATCGGTCGGATGAATTCAACCGGCACTCAACCGATGATCTTTTTGACAAGAGACGTAAGGGGTATCAATGGAAATATATGAGGATTGAAATAAAAGGAGTGGGCACAAGAACAGGTTCATTAGTAAGTACAGTCGAATATAACATAGTGCCAGTCATACCCCACCTGAAAGTGGAGACTGAGCTTGAATCGTCTAAAGATGTTTTACCACCACCTTGTCCCTACTGAGGTAGATAGCATTATTCTTGTCAAATAATTGCATGCAATTTTTGACATCAGTTTCCTTTTCTCTTTTTCTCTCTCAACTTCTTCAGGTCTTCTCCACTTTGTGTCTGCTTGTCATACCGCCATCTCTCTCAGGGCCGCTCTCATTGGCTGTTGCTGTGGGCTACCAACACCTACTGACCAATTACGGCCTGGGACAGTTTGTCTTGGATGGCAGTGATGGGCAGGGAACCAGGGAAGGCCTACTGAATGCTAACAGAGAAGGACTGGTATCCTGCGTAGGCTACATGGCTATTTACTTCGCTGGCGTGTGTGTCGGTAAATTTCTTCTAAAACGAAGGTGTGTACCACATTTCAAAAACCCTCAATGATTGTTAAAACTTTGTGTAGGGCAATACCAGAGTCACTTTTCATTCTTATAATGTATATTATAAATCTCAAAAGTTAGAGGGCCTGACATTTCGATCGTAGCGGGACCTTTCAATCCTACCAGAACCTTTCAATCCTACCGGGACCTTCATAGCAGGCAGGACCCTTTTTCAGAAAGTTCCTGCTAGGATCGAAAGGTCAGGCCCTCTAACTTTTGAGATTTATGTATTGCAGGTCATTTTAGTCAGTGAGCAGTTTGCAACAGTTTTTTGTATTAACTTAATGTATATCATAAAAGCTATTTTAAATTTGAAGGTTTGTAGGCTGGGTATCATTAAGCAAGTGATTTTCAGAGCATCATACAGGCTATTATCTCTTATGCAAATAAGTATGGCTCTGAGGAAAGCCAATAACTCAAAACTTTGTACATTATTTGCTGTGCCTGATGGCATCATTAGTTGTCATTTTTGATATTTTGCTGTTGGTTCCAGAACTTTATTTTTCGATTGGTGGGTGGCCTTTCTACTCCTGAATTTGATCAACATCCTGCTATGGATTTCCCTGGAGGCTTCATCCATGTACATTGAACCGGTGTGCAGACGGACTGCCAACCTACCCTTCATCATCTGGACGGTAAGCAATGTGCAGCGGGGAACCAGTGAAAAAGTGGGGAACCGGTGAAAGAGTGGGGAACTAGTGAAAAAGCGAGGAACCAGTGAATATGCAGGGAAACCATGGAAAAAGTGGGGAACCATGGAAAAAGTGGGGAACCATGGAAAAAGTGGGAAACCATGGAAAAAGTGGGGAACCAGTGAAAAAGTGGGGAACCAGTGAAAAAGCGAGGAACCAGTAAATATGCAGGGAAACCATGGAAAAAGTGGGGAACCAGTGAAAAAGTGGGGAACCAGTGAAAAAGTGGGGAACCAGTGCGTGAAAAAGCGGGGAACCATTGAAAGCAAGCTTTCAAGACAGCAATAGCCTCCTTGAAAGTGTGCCTTAGGGGTTGGGCTTAGGCTTGAATTTTGGGTTATGTTTGAGGATGGGGTTTGTCATGATGTTGAAATGGGCTTGCGCCATTTTTTTTTGGGATCCAGCAGTGTCCTGATGATGGGCATGACACACTGCCCGAAATGTTGAGATACCGGCTCTTTCCAGAGCCACACTCCATCTCACAACAGATGATTTACATGGTGTCACCGCAAACCTTTCACTTGCCATTTAAAGAAAAAAAAACCTCAAGGACCTTGTCATTTGAAATAGATTTCAGGGACAAATAAGGATGAAGATCTTCTCCTTTGATTTTAGAGAGGGGAGGTGGCAGGTGGTCACATGAAATGATATGATTAAAACTCTTTGAAAGTATTCAACCTGTGAACTGTGTTTCTTATTTTTGAATCCACAGCTGTCATTTTGCATTCAGCTGTTGGTGTCCTACCTGCTGGTCGATATAGTCGTGACATTGGCCAAAGAGTTCGTCTGGAAAATGCCCTATAAGTCCACAAGATCCAGAGAAAAAGGTACCGTATCAGGCACCTTTGGGTGTCGTGTGAGCATTTTGGAGGTTGTCCCAAAAACTAGGGAACTAGGCTTCAACTCTATGCAACTGAATGGAGAGCAATGCAGTGAATGAGTTTGGCTTTGAAATGAGATAATTTTGGAGTTACACCATTGATCTATCCCACTAACTTCAAAGTTCAATGTACAGTGACACCCCGGATATCTGTCTTTAAAACATGCCACCTCAATGGTCCAAAGCATGCCAAAATAAATGAAGACAACAGGATGTTATCCTGACGTAATTTAGCATCAGCCAAGGAATGCATCATTTTTCCTCTCTGTTTCTCAATTCAGCCAAGGGCGTTCCAATCATCCCATGTCAAATTTGTAATCCATGAAACATCAGCCCAGCACATGCATGATGACCTGGACTTGTTTTACTGAACTCATAAGTTGCCACATCAGGGGTGGAGTTCACCTAGCCTTACGATGCATCGTGACTCATCTTACGATCGATAACCCTTTGTAGATTCACATATAGTCATAATGGCCTCTGTACATCTCCCTTTGCCTTGCTATCGATCGTAATTTATGATGAGTTTCGTGAAATCGACCACAGGCCCTTAGGTGCCAGGGGAAACCCTTGTTAAGACAATGAGTCTTAAGACTTGAAGCTTTGCATGAAACTAAGTCGAAGGTTTGCGGTAACACCATGTAGCACTTCTCTTTCAAGAAGTGTGGCTCTGAAAAGAGCCGGTAACTCTAGAGTGACCGGCTTGAAAGAGGAGAGATACATGGTGTCACTGCAAACCTTCCACATACAATGAGCCTTTCTGGATGTGGTCATGTATGAGGTTTGAACCACCCCTGACCTCTTTTTGTTGTGCAGATCCCAAAATTTGATGGTCACCCCTTTTATTTTTGTGTCCATTTTCTATCAGCCACCGTGCATCCCTTGGTGCCAGACTCGGTCCTGGTTGAAACACTCCGTCCAAACCTCCTGGCCATCTTCCTCCTGTGCAATGTCCTGACTGGCCTGGTCAACGTATTAGTGGATACCATCCAGCAGCCACCACTGGTCAGCATGGCCGTACTGGTCCTCTACATGCTTGGCCTTTGCCTGGCAGCTTTTGGCCTGCATGCCAAGGGGCTCCGGCTCAAGTTTGGGTGACGACCAGGGTCTAATTTCCTGCTTAAGCGTGAGAATCTGCTAAGCATGAAATTTATTCCCTGGTTCAGTTGAGATTGCCAACCACTATTTCACTTGATACTTGACTTATTGTCTTACATTGGTTGCTAAGCACGAAATGCAAGTGGAACTTTGGCTGGTAACCTGGCTCTATTGAGGAAGGTTTTTCGTTTTTCAGCAAATTTTTGCAGCTCTATGAAATTGACCCTAGTTCTCAACAGCAGCATTTGTGTCATCTCTAGCCGATGGCGTGACATCTTGCCGATCTCCTTTGAAATGCTTCAAGCGAATTTGATGAAGACAAATTTTTAATTTGTTGGCTTGTATGAAAATTGACCATGTTCAAGGCCATTTGTTAGTCTTCTTTACTTGGCTTAGTCCGTCACTTATTTCAAAGTTTGCAAACTCCTGGTTTCATTGTAAGAAATTTCATACAGGTACTTAAATGGAAAAGTTGAAAGGTCTGAGGGTCAGACCTTCTGATCTTACTTAGGATTGAAACGTCAGACCCTCTCTGGTCATTCTTGTCAGTAAGCAGTTGTATTGCTTCGTCGTCAGTTTTTATCTGTGATCTTAAAGTCTTGAAGGATTTGATGTCCAAGACTTTCCATTCTGCTTTTTGAACATGAAATAAAACAGTTTTGCCTTTCGTCTGTGACTGGTTCTTTTCAAAACAGGTTTTTGTAAAAACTTTTTTGTTTCCATATAATTTTGGTTCAAATGAAACACTTCATGTTTTGTAAATAAAAAAAATGAAGTATTGTTAATTTGCAACCCTTTTTTTTAATTTGAGTGTTTTTATTTTGAGGGCTAGCCTATTAACAACCTTCAGACACTTTCCAGACATGTACTAATTTTGTGAGCGAAACTTTGATGGACAATAAATGCATTATTCCCATGACTGGTCGCTACCTTCTGATTGTATCCGAGACAAAGCAAACGACAGTTGTCTGCCTCTTAAATGAATGACCTTTTTAAGATCGTTTTGAAATTTATGGACACAGTAATTGAATCAATGCGGTGTACTGTGCAGATGTTTTGTAAATTGTGTTTTCCCCACCTCATAATACAGGCTACATTCATTGTTCCACATTATTTTTATTATTATTTATTAATCTCATCCAACAGCAAACAAAATGCCAGTTACAGGGGATATATATAAATAAATAAAACACTAATTTGATAAATTAATTTACAGTGAAATAGTTAAATAAATAATGGATATCATTCATAGAACCAACATACTCTAAAACCAAAAAATATAAGTACAATCTTTACAAACAAAGGCCTTACAAACAACAAACAGACAGACAAACAAACAGAAAACAAGCAAACAAGTACAACTTTTCAAGAAGCAGAGATTCAAACCACAATCAATCACAACAATTCAGCACTGAAACAAAAACATCACATTGAGTATTAAAGGTTGAAAGAGCTGCATGGACCTGGCGGCGAAAAGAATGCAGGGAAGGAGCACCGAACACATCACACTTTCTAAGTGGTACATAATTATTGTCTGTCAAAATGCTGAGAAAAGCAGCAAATTTGAATCAAACTCTGAGGTTTGTCGCGGCAAAGTCTTAATCATAATCATTCAAAATCAAAAGTCGATACAGAGACCTCCACATTATGAGACCTCATAATTAACTGGTTTTCAGACCGGTATCGAGACCGACAAATCTGTCCGGACCTCCAACACCGAATGTGCGATCCTTGTGGTTCAATGTCATTAGATGACGTCATCGCGTCCCGCAAACAATATTGTTTTTATAGGAAGGTTTGAGGTGACACCATGTATAAGGTACATTGATTCACCCACCATGCAAAGCCTTAAGTCTTATATAATATTATTTTTACGAAGTCACTGGATGTAAGACCCATGGATCGATTCGGTAGCAGTCTCAAGGGTTAATGCGAGCTAGTATTACTCTACTGCAAATCACTATATCTGGACTCTAGCTAGGTAGGCTATACCAGCAAACAAACAAATCAGAATGGCAGGGCGGCCGTCAATGGAAAACTGTGTGGTTTTCGAATATACCTCTACTTCAAAACAAATTGAAAAACATTGCAAAGAAAACTTTGACTGGACCGGGATTCTTTGAGCCCGGGACCTCTGGTTCAAATCCTGGTCCCGTCAAAGTTTTCTTTCGTATTTTTTTCAATTTGTTCAAAAGTTCCACAGTCAGTTTTTCATCGATTTGTTTGAATTGATTTCAAAACATTAACACATTTAATGTTTCATTACTGTTGGGACTATAATGAGCTTAATATTTGATTAATTGACTAGGTAGAGAAGAAACTGCCAGACATTCAACATGCTATAAATGTGACTACAACTAGTGTCGCCCGTTTGTGGTGAATGTACTGTATCGAGTTACCTTGATTATGTAAATGGGTTATTACCCAATTTATATGCAACCCATTTTCTCAATTTTTAGACTGCTACCCGATCTTGTATTTTAGCAGATGTCAATTGTGTTATTTCGTATCGTCTGAATTAATTTAATAATTAAATTTAACAATACTAATCCATGCGAATTCGGTAACCTTCGTACAGGTTATTAATTTTCTGTTCAATTAAACGAACAAAAGAATTTGGGAATAGGATGTTTAGCAACTATCCAAATAATCTCCGTTATTTGGCATGGTTTTTTTTTTACAACGATCCAAACGTTGGTTTCATGTAGCCTAGTATAATGTAATGACCACAATATTTTAGTATTCAAATCCATAATTCTATTCGACCGATTTGACTGATTTGTGACCCAACTGATAAACTCTTTATTTACCAGGATAACGATTTTGAAAAGCATTTGACAGACAATAATGTAGGATATTCTTACTGCTTATAATGACTTGTATAATTATCAGTCGAGCTGACAATTAAGAACGACCTTAATCGGCCTAACTCCGAGAATAATAATTTTCTCGGCACGAATTGATTCAGCGGCGGGGAAAATGGAGGAAAGAAACGATCGGATCATGAAACGGCCGTCGGAAGACGTGAGGGAATAAAAGCGCATGCGCACTCAACTGGGTTCGCGGGTTGATTCTGGTCGCACGGAGCGTCGCTGTTTCTTTGCGCTCCATAAACGAACATTTATTGTGAATTTCTTCACCGAAAACACGCCGAAGTTGCGCGGCAAAGACCGAAATGGGTGCTAAGAGCAACCAGGAAGTGATCTTGGAGACGATCGACTCGCTGCGACGTCGCAAGGCACGGCCCGACCTGGAGCGAATATGCCACATGGTCGAGCGAAAATATGGCGTGAGTGCAACCGAATTTGAATGCGAGTTGGAGCGCTTAGTCGACGATGAAGTCGTGTACAAAGTGGAGTACAAAGGTAGCACGAGCTATCGCAATGCCAGCAAATGGAAGCAAAGTCACCTCAGCGGAAATAGGCTCAACTCGACAGACTCGACCCGACTGCTTCTGGAAGCCGTGCAAGAATTAGCCAGCAAGGCTAGAAGCGGCCGTGGCTGTGCCGTGGGAGGGGGCGGCAGTGGTGGTGGTGCTGGTCAAAGTGGCGTGGCCATTGAGGAGATCGAGAAGCATTTGCTGTCTGTTGACCCCGAGAGCAAACTGACCAGTGGGACACGGCTTCAGAACGCTCTGGACAGGGAGGTGTTTAGTGGGCGTCTGGCCAGAGTGTCCAGAGGCGTGTACGCTGTCAAGGCCGACCCATCACGTACCCGGAGTTCACAGACGACATCGGCTGACAAGAAGACGGAGGCGGTGGACGCCATCAATAAAGTCGACCGCCTCAAGAAACGAAAGGTAATTATATCAGGAGATCTTCATCACAGTTTTATATAAGTCTGTCTTCATTCACAGATGCCGCACAGATGGTGTACTGTCTTCTGATTCCATGCCTGAACTCATTTACTGTTATTAATGAAAAGCAATTTTAGCAGAACCCCGCTTAAAAAGATGGATGAACGTCCTTCATGAACCTGGGATTTGATGCCACACCGCCTCATCTTTTATTTGTTTTCCCAGTTACTTGAACATTTTCTTTCCCTTTTGTAAACCGTCCGTTTTAGTCACGTGTGTCGCGCGTGTCATCATAACCTTTTTTTGTGAGTGTTGAAAGTCGGCCTGAAGCGTTTAGGTTCTTAAGTTCAAGGACTTTTCTCAGAGATCTTGCGTGAGCGCGCGTGGTTCTGAAAAGAATCGGGTGACGGAGTCGACGTTTCGGAAGCAGTATGCTCTGTCCGTTGTCGGGAGACTGTGCTGACTGCATCAGTGAAGTCCATGGTGAAATGGACAACGCCCAGCCCGATTCCCAAGCTTTTTTAAAGTTGTTCGCCTGAAGTAAAAAGAAGGGATGACCGTGGGTCGTCACAGACGCTTAACTCGTGTGTTGAGTTTTTGGCGGGTGAACTGTGTGAGTGCGTGTTCTAGTTTGTTTGTTCCATTCTTTACCCCAGATAGGTTGTGCGGGGCACGGGCGTACGTACGTATATAGGTGTGGGTGGCAGGGTGCATGTATACGAACACGCACAACAATGGCGCGTATTTGCATGAAGGTACAGTCGCAGCCCTTGCCCTATCCAACATCGCGTGTTCAGCCAACTCTTACAACACGCGGCCAGGGCTGGGTGTACATGTATAGGCTACTAGTACATGATGTTGGCCTACGTGACTCACACGTATACGTACGTGCGTACGCGTGTATAATAATGTAGATGTACAGAGATTGGGAGAGCGTCTGTATGCTCCACATCATGACCATGACAAACCAAAAAGGGACCTTTTGTAAACATTACGACCGCAGTAAGCCCTATATTTGGACTCACAGTCACACCGGAGTGCCCTTTATCAATATTCATTGACCTATCGATTAAATGGCTGAGGTCTGTTTGAACGCGATGGAACAAGCGGCGTAAGGCGAACAGTACACCTCGCTTCCGCCCCATCACGCGAAAAAGATAGACCCTTTGCATGCAAAATACTACTGCCCGCCATGTAGTTCACCAAGCTGGACTAGGCTAGTATAACTGGCGTTGACATGAAGCGGGTGGGATTTCTGGCTGTTTCAATTTGATGGTTGCGTGTCAAGTATAGGTTGTCGGTGACACCGTGATCAATGTTTCCCTTTTCTGAGCGTGAGTGGTTCCGCCATAACCAGAGCACTGGGAGCTTCAGTCCCTCGATTCAAAACCCATGCATTCTTGTGAGGAAAGAATCCTTTTTTGTTTGCATAGTTACCCGATCCGAACTTTTCTGGGCTGGAGAATATATAGCGACGTCACTTGTATAGGCGCGTGTGGGGAGAGATCCATACTTATGGCTAAATGCCAGATCATTACTGGGGATAAACCCACACAGAATTACTGTCATGCCTGACTGTGTTCTGTGACACTGCGGCCATTTTGTTTTATCTCAAAACCGCCAAACAACGAAAGAGGTGTTGTGTGCGCCTGTCATGGGCATGCCTTTGAGTTTGAGAAAGGTTAACCTAGGACCGGAGCACCGCACCTTTGAAGTTAGGAAGCAGTTGGCAACATTAGTAGCCTATACATAATTACTTCCTGTCAGTAAAACTTCTTAACTTAGACAAATGTGTCGTGTCGCATCTTGATTTGGACGTGCGCGTGTTTTAATCTTACATCCTAATCTGTTGACACTGTCGTAAATCAATCCCATGTAAATCCTAAATCGGTGACGCGGGATCTGATGTCATGCGCGCGTCTCTCCAACAAGCGCGGCTCAAGTTGAGAGCCGGCGCGCACTCTAACCTTTGACCTCGACAAGCGCGGCGCCTTCTATTCGGCAAAGGTGTTTCGGCTCATCCTTACAGGCGCGAATACTAAAGTCGCCTCGTATCTGAAGTTGTGACTATCAATTCCCACCTCATGAATACTGTAGACCGTTTCGTATGTGTATATATAGCGGTCCCCTTTGGGAGCCGCTATATAATAAGACCCGTGCCTCGGGTTCCTTTCCCCAATCCGAGTTTAACACGTTGGAAGCCCTTGAGTTTCAATCCTAGAAGGAGCTTTCGCAGAGGCAGAAAAGAAGAAAGGATCTCTTACTAGTCTTAGAATCGCAACCCTTCTCGGGGCCTTGTTCACCTTTCCGAAATTCCCATATTCTGGCCCGATTGCCAATAAGCAGTGTGAATGTCTTTAAATATTCTTAAAATTTAGTGGGCCTGACGTTTCGATCCTAGCAGGACCTTTCTCAAATATTACTTGAGATCGTTATTGTTCGGTAACATCCATCCGCATGGTGATGTTTCGGCTAGTGTTGAGTATAGATTATGCATGTGGTGTGGTCTTATGCGCGCATTTATTAAGACAACAATGGTCAAACCTCATATCATAAAAAAGCCACAGATTGTGTGGTGGGGGCGAAGCTATATAGGGCCATCGATCCTATTAGTCGCGGTTTTGAACGCACAGTGGCGCTATGAGGCAAACGGATTGTCAAATTATATGCTCTTTTTATGCGTTCTTATTACATGTATAGGCATGATCATTTATAATTATGTGCAAAAATGTGCTCTTGTGAAAACTGATTGTTCAAGATGGCTGCTTCGCGCTGATTATCATAATTTGCGTCTTCCCCACACCCCTAACCAGTCTTTCGAGGTAGGCTAAATCTATAAGTAAATCTCAAAAGTTAGAGGGCCTGACGTTTCGATCCTAGCAGGACCTTTCTCAAAGGCAAACTCCTGCTAGGATCGAAACGTCAGGCCCTCGCACTTTTGATATATGTATTGCAGGTCATTTTAGTCAGTGAGCACTCAGCACTTTGCAACAGTTTTTTTGTATTAAATTTTACTAAATCAATAAGTGTGTACAGAAAACTATGGCCAGGAAAGCTTGTGCATCCAGGGCTTTTATACTTTTGTGGAAAACGGAGGATGTGAAGTTTAAAGGCGGCTTCGGTCGGCTACCAACTTGTAGAGGAATGCGTCATGAAAACAATCATGTCAACGATATTTTAAAGGTTTTTTCGGGGGATGCAAAGGAATGTTACCGGGCTTACATTTTGTAGTATCGCTAGTACCACTGAAGACTATACCGTACACGCATAAGTGAGAGAGTAAAGTCGGGTAGGCCTTATACATCAGTCCTTGCTCTATGGGTAGACTACATAATTATTATGTGCACCGTGGTGCGTCGCCTATTAAAAAACAATATGGAGGTTCAGTGTGCGATTTTCAGGCGCGTGTGAGTGTGCGTGTTGGCATAGGGCCGCGCCCGTTTGGCCAAAGACCAACGTGGTCGCCGAATTTAAAGCACGGGCTCGGACCGTGGGACGCTCAGATCAATAACTCATGTCAAGCGAACAGTGGCCTCGAGTAATGGCACTGACTCCTCACCAGCCCCGCGATATAACGTGCGACCGACGCATATGTATTTCCGTATTCCAGACCGCACCGGACACCACTGCCTGTCTTTCGTTTTCTAGCTAGTCCAAACCACGGCACCAGTCGTGCTCTGGCGTGCATAAGCGCGCCCCCCGGCACCCAAGCGGCCGATCCGACATTACGAGCGCACCCGAGCGAGCCAGCCACCGAAAAAGAACTTGTGAATGAATTATTGTGTGTACATCGTTTGCTATGACGTCATGATGGGCACGGGAATTTTTATCACTCGGTGGCTGTTTACTGAGTAACCATTTTGATGTGTAGACACCACCGAAAAAAAAATGCGAAAGGGATATCGGAAATCAATGATCAATGGACAAAATGGATCAAGTTTTAAAAGGAAGCTAATTTTCCTATTGAAATTATTCTTATCATAAGCTACCGTGTCAAACACACTGGTATTAGATTTGTAATTTGTAATTCTCGTAAACGGTGTCATAAAATCATATTTACACAAGAGAATTATTCCGCACGTGATGTACCAAAATGTTGCAAACTGCTTACTGACTAAAATTACCAAAATGCAAATCTCAAAATTTAGTGCGCCTGACGTTTCGATCCTAGCAGGACCTTTTTCAAAGGCAGTCTGCCTTTGAGAAAGGTCCTGCTAGGATCGAAACGTCAGGCGCACTAAATTTTGAGAATTGTCTGAACATTTGAGTTTCTTAGAGTAAACTGCACATGAATCAGACGTACGTTACAAGGTCCCCCTTTTTGGTTTGGGGCTGATGAAATTGAAAGCCCTATTCTGGAATGGCATGAACACAATAACGTAGGCAACATGGTCACGCAATAATTGATGTGGATTGGAACAAACAAAATACAAATACTAGCTGCCATTAGTCTTCTCGTTTATTTCTTCTGACAAAATCAGGGCACCGTGTAAAACTGCTGAATGATATGTATCACATATTATGCATATTGGCCTAGTGACTATAGGCCCACGTACCGCGTCTAATTATTATATGGAGCATCGTGACTAAGGGACCATCGATTTTGTCTTTACTAAACAGCCCCATCTGTCCCTTTTGGACGCGGACCGTGACATTTGTACTGCCTTTTAATTTTTTTTCTTCAAGTTACTGACTTGGTTTTGGGACTTTTAATTTCCTTTTGTACATTTTTGTCATTGCTACTTATTTGGATATGCATTTGGGTCGTTCATGGGTAAAATGTACCCGATTGGATTGGCTTCGTTATGCGCACCCCTTTTGGCAACGCGAAATCCATGCATGCAACAGCCGTCGAGGAAAGCGCTTCTCCGAGCGCGCATGCGCGAGCTTTAGATCCGCGGGCCGGCTGCAGCTCGCATAACGGCACGATACACGCACAGTAGTTTGCGCGTCGAAAACGGGAACATTTTCGCGAATTTTTCGGCCGAAAAGGGGCGGATATCAGCCGCCAGACATCGAAATGGGTGCTAAGAGCAACCAGGAAGTGATCTTGGAGACGATCGACTCGCTGCGACGTCGCAAGGCACGGCCCGACCTGGAGCGAATATGCCACATGGTCGAGCGAAAATATGGCGTGAGTGCAACCGAAGTTGAATGCGAGTTGGAGCGCTTAGTCGACGATGAAGTCGTGTACAAAGTGGAGTACAAAGGTAGCACGAGCTATCGCAATGCCAGCAAATGGAAGCAAAGTCACCTCAGCGGAAATAGGCTCAACTCGACAGACTCGACCCGACTGCTTCTGGAAGCCGTGCAAGAATTAGCCAGCAAGGCTAGAAGCGGCCGTGGCTGTGCCGTGGGAGGGGGCGGCAGTGGTGGTGGTGCTGGTCAAAGCGGCGTGGCCATTGAGGAGATCGAGAAGCACTTGCTGTCTGTTGACCCCGAGAGCAAACTGACCAGTGGGACACGGCTTCAGAACGCTCTGGACAGGGAGGTGTTTAGTGGGCGTCTGGCCAGAGTGTCCAGAGGCGTGTACGCTGTCAAGGCCGACCCATCACGTACTCGGAGTTCACAGACGACATCGGCTGACAAGAAGACGGAGGCGGTGGACGCCGTCAATAAAGTCGACCGCCTCAAGAAACGAAAGGTAACCGTGTTAAGCGAAACCATTTCTGTACCGCACGGAAGCGCCCCTTACTGAAAGTCTTGAAGTTCTGAAGTTTATGCGATGTGTTTATCACCACTCAAAAGCCAACACTTCAATTCTGCCATGTTCTATCGTTGTTTTCTTCTTAGTGTGTACGCGCTCTCTACAGTCGTCTGTAAATTCACTTATTTCTGTAAATAATTTGGACAGCATCATCATGTTGGGATACGCGTGAGTAGTGTGGTTGCGCACAGCGGTTGCTGTGTTGCGCTTGTGCACATGCGTACTGTGTTATGTTGTCTCCAAGTCATGCTGTACGTACGGAAAAGGGTCAGGATAATATGATGAAACAAAAGGGGATGGAAAGAGTGCATGCACGCGTGGTGATGATGTGCCCGAAATTGTGTGTAACATAATCAACCGCTGATTACACTATAGCCAGTACTTTGATCGTTTATGCGCTGGCATATACTGTACAGTACGTGTGTACAGTGCTATCTATATACGTGCGGCGCCTTAATACCGTTACCGCACAGTGTGTGCGCCCGCTTGCTGTTGTGTTAGCCACACCTGGCGCGCTCATGCATAATTCATGAGATGGTTGGCCTGCCGCTCCACTGCCTTTGTGTTGGGCACCCCGCGCGCTGAACCATGGAACAGCGGCCCAATATTATCGGCTGGAATATTGAACAGCCCCATCGGCCTACCGCGAACTCGGCCGTCGTGTCTATAGCTATTTCCCGCTGCAGTTTGCCTGCCTGTGCTTGTTTTTATTGTGGGTGTTATGACTGCTTTGTTGTGCACGCGATGGAGGCTTGTCCGAATTTTGTGAGCGCTTCTCTTTTGGTTGGCTGTTAAAATTTGTTATTGTTTCATCGTTGCTCTTATCGAGCGCCATATGGAATTATTGTGTGCGGAGCAGGTTCTGTAGGCGGGAGACAGACTGCGTTGAAATTCAACTTGGATAAACACTTCACCTTTATGTTCGGTGGAGGCGGCGCGTATAATGTTGGGGACGGGCCAAACGCTGGCTGGGCCGACGACTGTTTATCGAAGAAGTTCGTTGGGATGGGGGAACCATGGAGGAACAATTCCTACGAGCGCAAAAGACCCCAAACAGTCTTAATCAAGTGTTCTTGGTTTTGCTTTTCGTCAACGGAACACATTTCAATCGTTGTATTAGTTAAGGACACGCATCGGATCGGAAACAACTCTAAGATAGGGGGCCTATTGTTCTATTTTTTTCTTGTTGGCTATCTGTCAGAACCTGCAAAATAATAGACGAAAATAAAATGACAGCCTTCCATCTAAAGAACAACGGCAACCAAGTGTTTGCGAGATCTTATCAGTAAACTTGGAAGTTCTGTTGAGTGTCGTGGCTAGGCAGTAGGGCCTACCCATGCACTTTAAACCACTGAAATTTTGGTGATATACAAAAATGTTGCAAACTGCTTACTGACTAAAATTACCAAAAAGTAAATCTTTAGATTCACTGAAATTTTGGTTGGTGATTATGACACCATAGAGCATGGATACATGCATGGTCTATGGTCATGCAGTCATTGTTATAGTGTTATAGTGTTTCGTAGGACAATATTATTGATGATGGGACATTGGTGTTTCATTGGCAACGGATATGACATTTTTCACCTTTTTCCACATCACGGAACCCGCGTGGTGCGTGCATTTTGTTGGTGGTTCGTGGGAGCGCGCGGGACGGGATACGGGAGCCATAACTTACTGCGGCCGGCCGGCCGGACGCGTATACGAGGAACATCCGGGATGCGCAATAAGCTGAGCACGCCGGCTCCTTTGACCCTGCTGTAATCAGTCGGCACGTCCTGCTGACGTCATCACTTATTGCGCTTCGCGTACGTGTGGTCACGACAACCAGAGCCACGCAGGGATGGGCGAGGAGGAGGAGGGGATGGGAGGAGGAGGGGATGGGAGGGGGTGCAAGGATGGAGAGGGGGACTGTTTGGAATTTGAGACACTCATGAATTAGGAATCATGTTGTCTTGAGCTCTAGGGCTATCCCTCTGTCGCGTTACAAGATATTCAGGAATGCAGTGGATGAAGCAGTAGCTAAATCTGTTCTGGAAATACGTGTGTTATGAAAAACTTGTAATGGTCACATTTGCGCCATTTTGAATAATCGGTTTTCTGTTTCTGTGAAGTATGTTGAAATCCCAATATCTATAGGGTACTACTTTGTTTGTCTCTCAATATATTGTCTCTCGGATATTTTATGTTTAGTGGGACTTTATGCTGAACTTAGTTTTTTGTTGCTGCGTAAAGGGCGCCGGGTTTGCCCAACGCCCTTTTTGAATTTCAGCGATGATTGTGATCATGAGTGTTTGATGCAATTCATCAAATCCAATCCAAACATTACTGTATACAAGCCCGTTTATTACTGTTTGAAAATGTCAACCGATATCAATGCGCGCCGCCTGAGCGAAAATGGTTTCGTGGCCACCAAGTGTTCATGTCCATACACGACAGTCGTGCGCAGGCCCTGTTTTTATCAGAAACATTAGTTGAAATAGATCACACCCCAGTGGAAATGGGCCAAGCAGTTTGTCTGCCGTAGATCGTGTTGTTGAACCCGCAGAGCGGCAACACGCATTTGGCCGGTTGGGCCGTCGGCCGGTCCCGCACTGGTGCGCAGATGAAAGAGAATGAAACTCCTCTCGCCATTTTACCGACCAGAGGAGAGAGAGAGAGAGAGAGAGAGAGAGAGAGAGAGAGAGAAGGGGAGGGGGGAGTGTAGGTGGGAGTGTAGGTGGGAGTCAGTCGCGCTGCGTTGGTGTGTATTGCGGGCTGCATTGGATATGAGCACTCGTGTGTCTGCGGGGGCCAAACGCGTCGGCCTCATGACGTGCCGGGGTCAGCCCAAAGCCTATGCAAGCGGCCGTGCGCTGCTGCCAGCCCCTCGCTTCGGTGTCGTGCGAGAGCCGCGCGCTGGATGTATGTGCATGTCTGCGATAATTATAGATCAACGCGAAGCACCGAGACCCTCGCGGGCAAACTCTGTTCCCTGTTAAAACATTTAAGCGGCGGAGAGTGTCTCGAGAAGAAGAAAAAATGGCACCGCCCACCACGCCCGTCTAAATTTCTTCCTGGGACAAAGAGGACGACAGACTTGTCATTGGATATAACTACATTATCCCCGCGTAGCGGTTAAAGCGCGTCTTTTATGAACGTTTTTAATGCGTTTCCGAAGCGCGCGCTGTCCGGTTTTTTCCCGCATCAAGCGCTGCCGAGCAACGCCAATTCTTGCGTTAACGCCCCTATACACAACATTGGTCGAGGTCAAAGAATAGCATCCATACGTTATCTGAT
The DNA here is from genome assembly GCA_949987565.1 of Luidia sarsii. Classification (NCBI taxonomy): domain Eukaryota; kingdom Metazoa; phylum Echinodermata; class Asteroidea; order Paxillosida; family Luidiidae; genus Luidia; species Luidia sarsii. The sequence continues at coordinate 815,518 of OX465113.1, forward strand.
CCCAAAACATGTGAAAATTTCAGCTCAATCCGCCAACCGAGTCTCGAGAAAATCGTGAAAACCGAATCATTTGCTTCGCGAAAATGCAGCATTCAACGCCGTATTGTTCCAAAAAATAGTTTAGATCTCGGTGAGACGTAAACTATTTCTTTTACTCATTTCTCCCAAAATACAACAATTTAGGCGAAAATATTTCAGTGAGAGGTTTCTACTATAACCATCTACAAACTGTATAAGTTTTATATAAATCTGTGAACATTTCTGTTTTTCGATCTTACCAATGTTGTGTAGGGGCTTTAAAGGGGAAAGAAATTGAAAAACGATTGCGCGTTTGAAAGGCCTCACGGGTGTTTGCTTGAAACTGTACGCGCTGTTGCCCCGCGGTGAGTCTGCTAGCTTCGTCATGAGTTGCGTTACTGTGCGGTGGCTCACGCGCAGGATATGAGCCAAAATGTCCACCACGGATATAGAGTGAACAGATTAATGTGGAGAGGCAACCTCGTGCAAAAGCGTGCGGCGGTAATATCGCTTTAATAAATAGACGCGGCGGTGGGGAACGCGTAATAGGATGAGAATAGTCGGCTGTGCACTGATAGCTCCAGTTTTTTTGCTTTGAAGAGAGAGAGAGAGAGAGAGAGAGAGAGAGAGAGAGAGAGAGAGAGAGAGAGAGAGAGAGAGAGAGAGAGAGAGTTGAGGGGAATCGTTCGCAATCAGTTGAATAGGTCACCCTCCCTAACACGATCATGTCGGTCTGTCACAAAGACCTTCCCTCTCATTCTGCCTTTGAGAAAGGTCCTGCTAGGATCGAAACGTCAGGCCCTCTAAATAAAACAGTTTAGCATTTTTGCGCCATTCTTGTATATTACGGGTTTTTTTGTTTTTTTGTTTTTTTGGGGGGGGCACAAAATCTGTGCGCTGCCATTAATCATACCGCATTTTGCCTCCGTTTCCATCTTGTCTTGATTAACTTTTAGTTTTACGGCCTTAACGACGTATGCTTAGACCTATACTCGCCTGGCCTACGATGACGATTTCCTGTAACTTTTTCTCCCCTGTAGTTTTCTCTAAAGAAAATGACGTTTCGATCCTAGCAGGACCTTTCTCGAAGGCATTTTCTGTGTACGCCGTGTCGCCGCGTGTGGCCGGCCGTTAGATCCAGGTCGAACCCAAATGGTCAGGACTAAGGCATCCTCCATGATCGGACAAACCCGCCGCGTGTACATGTACAGCACATATTAAAGACGCTTGCCAGCGCTACCCGCATCAGCCGCGCTTGCACGGTCGACTCGGCGAAGAAAAAGGGAAAAAAATGAACGTCCACCACACCTCGTCCTTCGGAACAGCGCCCGGCAAAGAACGAGCGCACGCGGCACCGCGCATAATATGCTAATGAGCACCACGCTTGTATGTGTCACGGCGCGGGTCCCGCAGTGTCGTCGCTTGCACGCGGTTCCTGTTGAAAGTCGGCCGCGTCTACTTTCAACCATGTTTCAACCAACTGCCTACGTGTACAAACCTTCTGTGGCGTATTATATGCTATCATTTCCTTCCCCTTCTCTCTCTCTCTCCCTCTCTGTCTCTGTCCCTCTCTCTCCCTCCCCGTCTCTCTGTCTATCTCTCTGTCTGTATGCCTGTATGTCTGTCTGTCTGTCTCTCCCTCTCTGTCTCTGCCCCCCTCTCTGTCTCTGTCTCTGCCTCTCTCTCTCTTTGGGTAATTCGTGTTACCGCACATGCATTCGCGCGGCCAGTTCATGCGATCATTATTGTGTGTATTATCCCACGCTTGTGTGGGTGCGTGCACGTTTTCTGATGAATAATCGCTCTCAAAAAACCAACCCGATAGTCGGGTTGCTGAAGATAGCCTGTTTTCGTCTTGAAAGGATTCGTTTGGCTTCACGGGTGTCGCACGGCGCGTAATGGTCACGCGCTTTAGCCGCTTGACTATTTCGGCACTTCCAAACCGGATGTCGCCCAAGACGATGATTATAAATAATTGTACCGTCTGTACCCGTATTGGATGCAGTACGTGTACCCTCACGCATGCAACCCACACTTGTCCTTAAATTAATCTAAGTAGCATCCGGGTTTGTTTGTTTGTTTGTTTGTTCGCGTTGCTTCTACTCGTGCCTAGAAAGCCGGTCTGTCACCAGACGGATGTGAAACGGACCTTTCTCTTGCCTGCAATCTGCATCTTCTTTGATATACGCTTTTGAATCGTGAAAGAAACATGTTACAAACTGTTTTCTGACTGAAATGTTATTGATAGGGTCCTATAGCAAGAGCCCCAAAATGGCCAGCTTGATGCCTATCAGGACCTTTCTCTTTCAATCTTTCCCCTTCGACCTTTCTCCTCTGACCTTTCTCTTTCGACCTTTCTCTTTCGACCTTTCTCTTTCGACCTTTCTTCTTCGTCCTTCCTCCTTCGACCTTTCTCCTTCGTCCTTCCTCCTTCGACCTTCCTCCTTCGACCTTTTTGAATAGGCAGACAAATCCCACGTTCTGTTCTTGTTTTGTGTTTTAAGGGCCGATTAACGCTTCGCTGGAGCTCTATACTCGTTATATCGTTCCGTGAGCGCGGATCCTTTGACCATTATGCGGTGATGACGGGATGGAAAACCTACAGCTTGTGGTTATTGATCTACCCTCTCAGCTATAGGTCGACGAGATAGAGCGGCGGCCGAAAATTGGCTCGGCGACCAGCCAATAGCGCGGGCCATGAACGCGCCATTGGGGCGGGGAACATATATATAAGATGCACGCCACGCGCTTTTTTTCACTTTGCCGAAGTGGCGGGGGATGGGGCTGTGTTGCCGCCTGCGTTGAGAGAGCGCATGAAAACAAAGCACAAATGACGAGGCGATAGTCCCATATTTTCCCCTTTTTTATAACAAGGCCGCCTCGTTTAGGTCTCGCTCACGGGAGCTGGGAGAATCGGCAGTAGATTAAAAAGATGAAAACCCAAGAAATCGTCCCAACTGTGTCTGTGTGAGCGCAAATGCGCCTGAGAATGACGCCGTGTGTAATATTATGCGCGTGCACATTACGCGGCACCAAACGTGCGTGCAGTATATACAGACGGTCTTAGGAGAGCGCGTGAGCTTGGAGAATAATATACGGCATTATATAATTAGGAAGCTGTAATGATATGGGAAGGAATTGCGGTCTCCTGCAGACATCTTGGACCCAGACTCAATGCCCTCTCCCTGCAGACCTCTATGATCAATTTGTCAGCGTGCCATTGTTTTTGTTTCGGACCTACTTTTTCTTCTAATCTCGCTCTTATCGGTTCGATTTTTTCTTGTACATGTATAGGGCCTATACGCCGCCCCTGCCTTTACTATATGCTTCTTCTCTCTCGTCCCTCCCTCTCTCCATCTCTCTCTCTCTCTCCCTCTCTCTCCCTCTCTCCCTCTCTCCCTCTCTCCCTCTCTCTCCCCTCTATCTCTCTCTATATCCCTCCCTCTCTCTCCCTCTCTCTTCCTCCCTCTTTACCCTCTATCTCTCTCTATCCCTCTCTCTCCCCCTCTCTCTCCCTCTCTCTCTCCCCCTCTCTCTCACCCTCTCTCTTTCTCCCCCCTCTCTCTCTCTCTCCCTCTCTCTCCCTCTCACTCTCTCCCTCTCTCTCTCTTTCTCTCTCACCCTCTCTCTCTCACTCTCCCTCTCTATCTCCCCCTCTCTCTCACTCTCCCTTTCCCTCTCTGTCTCCCTCTCTCTCTCCCTCTCTATCTCCCCCTCTCTCTCACTCTCCCTTTCCCTCTCTGTCTCCCTCTCTCTCTCCCTCTCTATCTCTCCCCCTTTCTCTCCCCTTTCTCTCCCCCTCTCTCCCCCCCCCCTCTCCCTCTTTCTCTCTCTCTCCTTCTCTCTCTCCCTCTCCCTCTTTCTCTCTTTCTCTCCCTCTCTCCCTCTTTCTCTCTGCTCGATAAATAGGTAATCATTCGAAGCGCTTACACTGGCCCATGCCCCGCGTCAGTACGACACGCGCACAGTCATGTGACCTGGCCAGTTGCCGCCCGACTCCATAATAGTGTCATGCAGGGATGGGTCGCCTGAAATCCAGTGCTGACGTCATGCGCAGTCGCGCTGTGCGGTTTGCTGAATTGGGGGGGGGGGTTTCAGGTTTATAATCATATCACACAGCGTGGAGCAGCCCTGCTGGACCATTGCCAAGTGCGTTGATCTGAGTTTTGTTTGTTTGTTTGTTTGTTGGGGTTGTTTGTTTGTTTGTTTGTTTGGTGTGCGTTTTGTTTACATTAAGGGATGGACTTCCTTTCATGAGGTGACCCAGTCAGCAAGAGGTCAATCCTTTGCCTCAACCAATTTCCTTCGAGAATTATTGGCGGTGATTGGCTTTCATATGCGCGAACGATGTGACAAGTGTTGGGGGTAGATTTATAACCGGCGAGCCTGGTGTAATTGAAACCGCCAAACGGGGCACGAAGCTCGACCTCTGCCGCAGTAACCGGCCCCCGCCTCCCCAGAAATGTCGTCATATCGTCTATTTTTAGTCCTTCCATAAAAGCTAACAGCATTTGGAAAAACACTCGTATACTGCACACTGCACTACGCACACAAAGTTGGTCAAATCTTACTCAACATCGGTTCAAATATCAGTTCGAACTGTCCATTGCTGAGTAGATCGTGCCTAACACTGGATAGGGCCATCCAGAATTGGCCAAAATGTTACCAGTAATGTAACACACTTGGTATTTGAATGGCGTGGTTTAGCCTAGGTTTGGCCAATATAACTGCAGTGTTTAGCCAATACTGTTATATGATTTTCATGGGATCGTTCCATGTGGTTATGTTATATAATGCTGCAAGCACATCGCCATAATGAATGGAAGTTTGAACCGCCATTTTGTTGTTGTTGTTGTTGTTGTGTTAGGGATCTGTCATCGTATATGCGAGTCACAAAATCTTCTGTAATGTCCAGTCCGTGGCGTTACGTAAAATGACGCGAATGCGAACTGCCGTTAACGTTATACGCAGGCTGGCTACGCGGTCGTGTCCCCGCCGCTCAGCCGTGTGATTCACACACGCACATATACGCACATCAGCACGTACAGGTGCAGACTACCCTCCTTATGTGGGTTCGTATGACTAGGAGCGGGGAGTGGGCAGAAGAGGGAGAAGGAGAAAAATCAATGTTTGTCGGCGCTTCCCCAGAAATTTGCTGTCTGTATTCCTCTGTTTATATATTTATGGCTGGAAAAATACGCAGCGCACTGCATAGACTGTGTTATGTTGGGTAGTCAACCGTTGAGGTCATAGTTTGCGTGTGACCCTGAATTCCTCCATAATAGGCCTATACAGATCCGCGCAAGGGAACGAACTTGGGGGCTTTCCTCTCCTATCCCACTCCCTCCTTCACCCCTCCCCTCCCCCTTTTCGGCAGTCGTGAGCGGATCGGCTTGTGCGCGCAGGTGTGTGTTGCGTGGACCGTCAGTAGGAATTACGTGTTCTAACGCTCGCACGGAATAGCGCAGTGCCAATGGTTGTGACGACCCAATTTACCTTTGGCCAAGCTGCGCACATTATGCCCCAGTAGACCGGAGCGAGCCTGATGCATTGCGCGCCGCAGTTCAACTCGAATCAATCGAGGAGGTTTTGCCCATTTCCGACGAGTAGCGAGAGCTGTATGCTAAATGGTTTGCCCTGTTTGCCAAGCCAAAAATGGAAATTATATGTGATCATAGCGGACCATTGGTGCGCTAGATAACACAGGTTATCACCAAAAATGTGAGGCTGTCATTTCTGTGGAACGAGATATGAATGATTGCCTTTTGGAATAAATATTGATCATTGCGAAATTCAAGTTGAATGATAATGTACGTAGTGGTCGGCTTTTAAAGGCCAATACAACATTGGGAAGATCGGAAAACATCGATGTCCACAGATTTCATTCTAATTTACACAGTTTGTAGATGGTCATGATTGAATTCTCATGTTGAAATCTTACGGTCTGGGATGCTGTTCTTCCCTAGAAATCTTCACTCAAACATCGACAAATAGTTTATTACTCGCAAGTCATAAACCATTTCTTACACTACAGAATGGTGCAAAAACCGTGACGGTTTTTTACTTTTTCTACTTTTTCAGATTATCATTTGAGCTAAAACCCTCACAGGATTTCTTTTTGGGATGTTTAATGGTTTAACACAAAAACGGTGGCAATCTTTTGACCTTTACAAATGTTGTATAGGGCCTTTAAATTCAAGTACTGACAGTATATATGGCGTCTGTTTGAGCGTGAGATCGCTTCATCTCCACATCCTCATGTGCCCGGATTAATAGGTCCATCGTTGATGACCGAAGCCCAGACATTAATGTGGGAAGCTAGCAGAAGATCACGAGTCTTCGGATAAATATTCATCCTCCATGAAAACCCAAGCCTATATATCAAATATTCATCCTCAGTGAAGACCGAAGCCTTCCCCGTGCCTTGTTGCAGGAGGTGATAATGCGTCCGACCGATTTATTACCCCCGTTTTTGACAGAGCGGCCCTCAGCGAAATTACGCTGACCGATATAAGAAGGGGTATAAGAGTTTCTCTGAAGTGAACGAGTGCACTAAATTGGGGACGTCTGAAACAATAGTAGGTCGCCCTGGACCTGTGCTGATGGCCGGGGATGGGCACTTTGGAGCACAGCTATAGCCTGCCCAGACGACTCCTAACCTCCGTCTCGCCTTCCTCGTGCTTCAATGCATTCAGTCCCAGCGCTGTCTCTAATAATGCCGAATGCAGCCCAGTCGCCGAACAGTTTACTAGATGCTGAGAATCTTTACGAAACTCGGGTTCCCTTCAGTTCGGTATATACAGTGATCGCTCTCATCATTTCACGCCCTTTGAGTAATGCAGTTTTAAGGGCTCTTTTACACGACACGACCGTGGGGTGCCCAGTAAGAGGTGGGCCAGTATAGTAGGCCACTGTCTTATAACAGGCCAACTATTATAACCGTTTACGAAATGAAGGCTTACCCTCGGGCTTAGGCTTCGATCATATCTTACTCGTTATAATATCACAGGCCTCTAAAAACAAGCTTTTGGCGCCAGTTTCTTGGTGAATACTCTGTATACCTATCAAGCCAACAAAAACGTTCAAATTCGGAAACAAACCACAACCTGGATGTTTAGGTTTTGTCAGGCGGAGACGAAGCCTTAGCCCGAGCCACAGGCGTCACAGGCGCGCCTAGCTCGGCGTCTTCATGGGTTTGTGGAGGCTGGAAGTCCGGCATAGGGGTCGAGGTCAGAGTACCCGGCCTCTCGTCCTTCTTACCCGACTGCCTGGCAGCACAGACTGATTATCATGCCGGGTTGCATGGCCCCACCCACTGGGACAGATTACAGGCCGAGCAGCGAGCCCCCTGTGAGCTGCACGCACGGGAGTGTTGCGTGCCTGAGACCGCACCGGGCGATACTTTACATAACGAGATGAACTCACGGCCAAGAGAAGATTCGGATATTTGTTTGTTTTTCTCTTCTCAGACGATCTCTCAATGTATTATCAGGAGGAAGAGCACCTTCGAGTATTTAGCGAGCTGCCGCCCACCAGTCATGGATGGCTTACAATGCGCCCCATCGACAACAAATTCGGTCCCGAGTTCGTGGCGTGGGAAGATTAGGCAATCGTCGGAGACGGTCCCTCAATTCCCAATCGACGAACATCTTCAAGTCTCGAGCGCCGTGTGTAGCGGCACCCCGCCCACCAGCGATTGATGACTTAGCGGACAACGAGCTCACTTAAACTGTATTTAATAATGGTCTGACTGTCTCTCTTTCCCCCCTCTACCACGACGCAGCGTATTCGCAAAACTCACGGGCCGGACTTTGAGCAAGAGCCGCTGTGCAAGCAGTCCACCTATGAGGAGCGATGCGACTACTGCTCCTTCCAGGCCGGCTGCAACAAGTTCGGCGACGCCGAGGAGCTTCTGGTCTGCAAAGACTGCAGTCTGAAAGGTGAGCTGACGCCCGGAATGGACGGCCGGGGACAGGGGTGGGGAGGAGGTAGAGATCGACCCATACGATGCCGACCACCAAACCAATATGGCATCCCGAAAAAAAAAGATAGACCAAAGTTGCCTTTGGGGGGTTATTTTGCTTCGATTGTGAAAAATTGTGTTTATTTGTCTTCTGTCTGAATTTTAGCTTTTACGTCGTGGAATATTCATCTTAGAAAACTTGTTTATGCAAGATCGCCCAAAACAAGGCTGAAAAGCTACTCAAGGTTAAGGGCTAGAGAAAGAAGGAGATAGAGAAGGACTCGGGAAGGCCGGAGATAGGAATTAACATTCCTTTTTTCGAGATTTAAAACCAAGTATACGTGCCGTTATTGCGCGTGCGTGTCCCTATACAGCTTCCCGCACCACGACGTGACCCGTTGTGATTGAAAGAGTCTTATTGCCAAAGGACCGTCATTACTTGAGACTACTAAGTCTTCCTGGAGACACACAAGCCTCGCCTTATCGGCTGCAACCCCCCCCCCCCCCCACACGGCTTTCATCTCCCTCCACGTGATCCCAAATGACGTCATTCACCGGGGAAAAGCGGCTGTCGCTGATAGAGTTTGTCCGCTATTCCCCACAGGAGCCCAGCTTGCACGGCTCTCTCACTCTCTCTCTCCGCCCGCCTTTGGTCGGGATCGATGAAACAAAAAAATGTCGCCATAATTATCTCAGTGCGTATACCCTTCCCTGGCCCAGTCCGCCGACATCGACATTTTTCCCAGTTTGTGATAAATCTGAGGCAATTTGCACGCACTATGTGAATGAGTAATATATTCCTGAGCAGATGGTCGGGGCAGGGTGTATGATATCCAGGTGAGGGCCTTGATCGATTGCATTTGACCAGATTGTAGAGACCTATGAAGCACCCGATGTGGCAATCATTGACAACGCCGATAGAGACAGTGAGTGATATTACAATCTTCACGTGGTACACCTTGTTCCCACTAATGCAATCAAACTACACGGCCCTGTACCTTGGTATGGCTATCTCGTATGGCCGTTGATGGGACCTGGCGTGGCCGGTAGCCACTCTCAGGCTCCTGGTACTCCGGTAAAGCGGTGCACTGCACCGATGCCATTGAGTGATTATCATGTGTGCTTGATTATGCTGGTTCTGTGTCTCTCTCCCGTAGTCCATCCGTCATGTATGCGGTACTCGCCCGAGTTGGCCGAGCGGTCTCGCCTCTCCCCCTGGCAGTGCATGGACTGCAAGACCTGCCTGGTGTGCAACGATTCGGGAGACGCTGTAAGTACAGTGAACCCCTTCTCCTCCTCCTCCTCCTACTCCACCTCCAAGTCCGACAAGGTAGGGATCGTACGGGCGCTGCACATCACCCCATGCAGTGAGTCTTTAATCACTCATCCCCCTAGGACCGATCCCGACTCGCGCTGTGGTCGCCTCTATGCCTAGGTGCCTTGCAACATCAACGATTTACATTTTTGAAAGAAATTGCAGATACATGTAGCAAGAAACAAGAGAAAAACCACGCCCAAAAGATGATTGTCTAATTGGTAAGGCAATTAAAGAGCACCCATCCTGTCTGTTTAAATGTCGCCTATTTTCATCAGCTTTTCATTGTATTTTTTTCCGTTTTAGGACAAACTACTGTTTTGTGACTCGTGTGACAAAGGCTACCACATGGCGTGCCACTACCCACCGGTATATAAACAGCCAGAAGGTAGGTCAGAGGTCATGCTCGTCCGTCACGCGACCCGAGCCTCGGTTGGCGTTTCCTTCGCTGGTTCGCGCCCGTCTAATGACCGTTGCGTGAGATGCTTCGCGCGGCAACCAGCGCGCGAATCACCGATCCGAGGTTGCGGATCTGCGTGAGAGCAAAGAGTACGGAATAAATCACAGGCGATCATCCCATGAAAAAAGGGATGGACTTGCCCCTGAATCGTCAATGTCTGTGTGAAAATGGGCCGATAAGTGAAGGGAATGTTATCATTCACTATGTCCCTATTGAATAGTCTTCTCTGACGGGCTGCCAGCACGCTGACAACAGCATCTGATAATCGCATCCGATTATGCACCTAATCACCCCTACACAAGCAGACGGCTTTTCCCCGCCGTTTCACTTTCCTCTTTCGCGAAACCGATCGAATGTGATAGGATGGCAATATGGAAGCTGTCTGTACGGTCAGCACTTCATTTTCGCGAACATCCGAGCGTCGATCATCCCCTGCCGAGTGCCGGCGATACATTTCAGACTCATGTACGTATGGCACGTTTTGGTGACTTCTCTTTTTCAAGATCTCGTTGGATTAGACGTTTTCCTGATCATTTCGGTGAGACCAAAACCTTTTGGACGCAGTGAAGTTTGATATAGGGGTACATTCCGATGACTCGCTGCTGGGTTGTTGTACGGCATTATCAATGTCTAGTGCGTGTCAGTTCACAGTCGTGCGTTCGCCCATTTTCTGCACTTTTCATGAAAGCATTTGAAAGCACGCCCCCACAAGGCCAAGCCAACCGAATCGCGACATTGACAATAACACTGATTATGTACGCATGGACCGTGTAGACGTACCTACCCCCCCCCCCCACACACACACACACAACCGAACAAGTCAGATTTTAATTCACAACCGTGTATGTATTTCTCTGTTCACTCATTTCGTTTTCAAGGTAGTTTTGTGCGTGGGCTTTCGCTTAAAGCAGCCATTCCCTTGCCTTCATGTTCCCCTTAAGTTGGCAATGTTCCGTGCTGGGACTACTTTGGGAAGAAATAGGCTATCGGGCTTTTCACAAACGTCGGCTGAGACAGATCATAAGAATGTACTGGGTTTAGATTCAGGTAGTAATGGAGAAAGGTAGTTTTTAATCCCCATTTCCTCTATCTGTTTATGCCATGTAAATGGTCCTCCTAGGATTGGAACGCCACATCATCTAACTGTTAATGATTTCAATATTGCTGGTCATTCTACTCATAAACTTCCCTGATTCCCTAGTTAGTAAAGTTTTTAGTGTTTCTAAAAAAACACCGACTCTTTCCACATGGACATGCACCGTGGGCATGCATCTTTGGTGTATTAGGTAATGGTAATTCAATGAGGGTTTGCCCTACTCGACGTCATAAGCACTGACTGCCCAGTGCTTGGACAAAGCCTCATTGAATTACATTGTCCTCAAGGAAAACATCATGTTATATCTATCAATCTATGAAGTTTTGGGTAACCAAGACAAAGTTTGAACCAAGCCCAAGCCTGACCTTGGACACGATGCCGTTGGTCCTTGTTGCAGGTGACGTCACAAGGTCAGACAGCGCCCTCACCGATGTCAAAACCTGCCCTGATCTTTAAGTTTTCTCTACTCTGTTCACACAGGCAAGTGGGTGTGCTTCACGTGTGAACGAGACGAAGAGATGGCGTACTACTCAAGCGACGGCAGTGCCGTGCTCTCTAGCAACGAGGGTAAGAACAGTTTCTGATTGGTCGGATGAAAGTGTGGGGGAGGCTGATAATGATACACGCAAACAGTATATGTTGTAATGGCACAACCTAATCTTTATAAATAAGTACTATGAATATGTTATATGAAATGTGCTTAATTTTTAGTATCAAATGATCAGCAGGGTCTAAGAATATCTTGATGTCAATCTTTATCAGGTATGAGAGATTTCTAAGATCCAATTTGTGGCCGTTTTGTTTCCATTATCAGCAGATTTCTACAGTCTTCAGTCTTCCCCTGGGGAGCCAGGCTCGGTCCCGCCCATCAACGAGGCCACGAAAGAAGCGAGGTGATTATTTGGATGCGCCATTTCCCCCATCCCATTCAAAGCTACGTAAACGAGGCAGTACACACAGTACTCTGGTAGACTGGTACTTGGCTAACTGGTACCCTTCCTATGACGTGGGTATTGGTGCTGTATCTCATGGGTATACTGAGATGGCCGCACTGTGCACAGCAAGGAGCTTGCCACCGCCCATGCATCGTAGCCATAAAGAACTAACCACATGCGTGTTCAGATTCAGAGTCGAGAATAATTGGCTGCGTCTTCAAATTACCCACGAGTCTATGAAAGCCACTGGCTAGCGGCTGCAGGCACTTACGAGAGACTTGTGTGTAAAATCAGTGCCACTGGAATGCTGGATACACATAACTATGATCTGGAGTATGCAGTCCAGTGTACCAATCCAATGCTAATAAACCACATGAATTATTGGTATGATTTCCGTAGCCCTACCCCAGGCAAGGTCAGCCCAGACGTGGCCACGCCCAGCCTGTCCAACGCCGCTAGTCTCCCGGAGCAGTCGGCCACGTCGCGCACCAACAGGGACTTCCACATGACGGACCCCGTGGACTGGGGCATCCAGGACGTGGTGCGCTACTTCCAGGCACACGGCTTCCCCGAACAGAGCATCGCCTTCCAGGAACAGGTAGGCGACTGGTGGATAAGACTAGTAGCTATGAGAGGGATGAGGGCGCTATTTAAAGTAATCCGTTCAAGCCGATCCGGACCTGGTTCCATTAAGCAGCTAATGCCTCACTGACGTCACCAGAAATCTACCCAAGGTTAATTTGATTTCCAGACGTCTTTTCCCGAAGCCGAGGTTTCAAATTCCCAATGTCTAACACTGGGGCTGAGATCGAGATCTTACAACGCACAAGAATGGGCTTGAGACTTGGACCGAGATCTCAGTGCTCAACATGCAGTGTTCGAGACGAACACTACCAGCAGATTAAAATCCATTTCAGGCGCAGTCTTCTTTCGTTTCTCATTGCCAACACAACATGCAATCGCCATACCAGAATTGTCTTGTAACTCTCTCTCTCGTCATCTCTCATCCGTTTGTAATCTGCAGGAGATAGACGGCAAGTCCCTGCTTCTCATGAAGCGCTTGGACGTGCTGACGGGACTGTCCCTCAAGCTAGGCCCCGCCCTCAAGATCTACAACCACGTGATACGCCTGCAGCTCTTCTGCAAGCACGGCGGCAAGCCCAAGACTGGCAAGGGCGCCCCCAACGACAGCGCGCCCTCCGGCGTACCACCCAAGCCGACCGGTAAGGCATCGGCCACGTCGCCTGCGTCGACCACATCTGCTGTGGCGCCCAAGAAGTAGCGTCCACGTGTCGTGCACTCGCACTGACGCCCCTGCGACCGCCATTTTACCACGCCAGGATCGTTGCGTGTGTCGGTAGGTCGAGCGTGGCCTCTGCGCGCATGTGCAGTGGGAGTGATAATATGGGGGTTGGTGAGGAGAGCGTTATTATTGTCCAACGTGTGTCGGAAATTGGCGGGATTCGAAATCGGTTTTGATTTCTTTTCTGCGCCTTTTCAATATATTCAAGCTGACGTCATTCGATGTGGAGAGAAGCCAGTTTGTGCAGGCGAGTAATATTCCATAAATCTATGGCAAACTAGTCGGTTAAAATGCGTTCATTTCACCAAAAAGCTTAGCCACCTGTCGCAAGTTCGTGTGGATCCGGTCTGGTTTTGTAAATTCAAAAATAAATAAAACGTACTTAACGCTCCGCCATCGACAACCATCAATTTGTGCCGCCTCGTTTTGGTCCATCGAATATGACGTCAGCCCATCATTTACGAATGAGCCTTTATATGCCGGCAGACGGGCGGAAAATAAAACGACCTTGAACACCCCTTCAGCTATAATGGAGCCTCCCCACACCTGGCGTTGTTTTGTAGTAATACTGACGCCTCGCGTGGATCGATTTTGTACACGGAAATGCTGCAGAGAAAAAATGGCGGACTGAGGTCAGTAGTTGCTCGGTTCTGCTCAAGTATTCAGAATTCAGATCAGCTGAAAATAAATGCTTTGATATAATGATATACGAGTCTTGAATTAAACTAAAGATGTAGTCTCTCTGGGGCTAGTGTTAATACAATGCAAATGGTTGAACTGTAGCGCCACGGGTGTGACTTTTTGCCTCTAAGAACTGGCAGCCTGACATATGCAATGTATGCAAGGGCGCCACAATACGGGGCTTCATAGCTCTGATGGGAAAACGTTGGTAGGCCTATCCATTTTTTTAAGAGATTCTTGCTTCCATCACTTTCAGTGCCCTGAAACCAGTGCCCGTTACTTGACTTTCTTCCTCGGATCTCATCAGAAAGGGGTAACTTGGAAGTGAGCGTTGATTTTAATGTAGCTTTAAAGGTGGTTCTTGTTTTGGTTCTGGTAGACGTCAAGATTCAGCCGTATGACTACGGGTAAGAAATAATGAACAGATCCACCCTGGGTTCTAATGGAACCTTCTTTTCGATTTTTACCTTTGTTGAATATTTCGTACGAGTTGATTGATTTTGTATCGTTTTGTAATTCAACTTATGAGCATATACAAGTGGAACACTCTGACTTAATAATAATGCCCATGTAATGCAGACTCTGTATAAAAAGTGTGAAATAACCATAGGTGTATTTAATTAAACTATGCAACCCTGTCCTCACGATTTAGGTTCCTACAATGGTTAGGGGAGCAGTTGAACTTTTATTTTTTCAGAAGAAACGCGGCTCCTGGAAGATCATCGCCGAATTGTTTGTTATCACTGCAACAATATATGGCTGGCTTTATATGAACACTTGGTGGCAGCAGAGCAGACATATACTTCGTAAATCTGAGCATGCGCACGATTGAAATTCCCCAACATGGTTACCCTGAAATGGACCCTCTTATTAAATAAAAACTGGTGTTGTTTTCAAAACTCTAGTATATATATACATATATTTGCGTAACTTCAAATGTACACAATTAGTGAGGATAAACCATCCGCCCTTTAAAGAAGTGAAATCATGTCTGTGTGTCATTTTGGAGAGCAGTGTCTCCGAAAAGCACAATATTGTTTCCGTTTATGTCGATTGGTTGTCAGACGGGGACAACTTTTTTGTCTGTGTCCCGAGCGTATCATCCCATGCACAGGTTCAGCGTGCAATTGAAGGTTTTCTGCACTTCCCTGTTGCAACCAATGCAAACCAGACTGTGTTTGTGCTATTTGGAAGGAAATAATTGTCAATTTTCTCCGACAACTCCACGCGTGGAACGTTCACCGGTCTGGTTCGTGTGGGCTCGTTTGTAACTTGTCTGTTACTTATAGAAGTGAAGCTTAGTTCTGAAGAAAAGGAGGTACACTTCGTCAGCTGCACCGGTATCCAGCCTAAACTGTGGAGAAATGACGCACAGATCTGGCCAGACATTGGTACTTTATTATCAACTGTTTATTAGAATTATTGGGTGAAATTTGACTAGTTTCGGTCAGGACTTGCTCTGTTATGGGGCAAGTTGTTTTTTTTCAATACTTCGCAGCTGTGATTCCGATATTAGTCAAATTGTAAGCCTTCAAATATGCAGTCGATATCTGATCCAACAATGAGCGAGATTTTGTGAGCTTTCTTTTTTGGCAGTGTCCAACTAACATGACTCCTTTATCCGGAGCGTCCCGTGATTGTACATAACATGGATAAGGACCCGAGCTTAGTACTCTATTGGATTAGCTTATCGTAACTATTAATATATGTGAATAGTGATGGTGGACGGGTGACGTGTAAATTGATTTGTATATTATACATAACGACGAGATTGCTGCAAAGAATAAACATCGGTTAATGTCAATCCCATTGTGTTCTGTCCGTTTGTTTTTGTGTGAAATAGTAAATTCGGGAGGAATTAAAATTATATAAAGGTGAAAAGAGTATGGATAAGAGCAAATCTCTTGACAAACTGTCATTTTATGAAGATTTGATCATCAACTAGAACGCAAATATCATCATGTCCATCTAGAAGTGGATTTAATTTGAAAGCAAAAACCTCAGAAATAAAAAAAAGACATTGTGAAGTGATCTTGTAGATGGATTCATTGGATGGACGGTCGAAGCTCATTGGGCCGGCTGTGGAAAGCATCCATGATCATCTTCTCCGCGTCGGCATCGTCGGTCTCTGATTGGCCATCGGACGATGACGTCACCCTGTAGGCGGCCACATTCCTCATGTGCCGAGCCGGCTTGGGGTCGTTGTCAGCCATAGCCTTCTGTCGTTGCTGCGGTTGCTGGAGACGTAGTAGTTGACGACAGCGAGCCATAGCCATAGGAAGAGATGAGTAATCCGTCAGATTCATCCTACACATAAATGACGGTAAAGCAAATGAGCATCTCTTCACTCCTCACTCCCATATTCTTCTTCATCAAAGTAGCAGAAACAATAGAGCCTTTACTTACTGTCCTAAAATCACCCGGCAGTTGCCGTCGAAAATAACACCCTTTTGACGGTCTGATTCCAAACAAGCTCTGGGTGTATACCTTAGGTAAGATGTTCTCAGGGCGTTGATTATTGTCATGCTAATCACAGAGTTAACCGCAGAAGGAATGTGCCATTTATTATGGTAATATGCTGGTAAATATATAGGTGATGTTGAAATCATACTAGTCTTAGTTACCTTGAAGGGTTCCCGAAACTGGCCTGTGACAATGTGTGACAAGACAATGCAACTCTCACCGACATTCTGAACTTAACAGTTACTAACGTGGAAGGTTTCGAAACCGTCATTGACACAAAATACTTGGAGGAAAGGCCCAGCTGGTGCCTCTAAATTCTCGAAACCAATAAAAAAGAGGAATGACCAGCAGAATAAAAGCCAAGAATTAAAGACAAAAGTAATTTCCTGACGAGGATATGACAGGGATTACGTTGTTGTTCACCTCGTGGGAAAGCTTCGTTGACTGGAGATGTTCACGAACATTCTTACACTTACCACATTATCGACAAATCGGGAAAAGAGTGTAAGAATTTTCCGGGGCTCCAATCAATACATGCAGTCCAAATCTTGGAGTCGATAGATGAGTGCTTGTGCCTTTCGAGACTGGGAGGTAAGCATGCAGCCAGTGTAAGCTCCCCACTGCTAATACTAATGCCAAGGCCCACACATGCCATTGATCCATTCTGAAAGGACACCGGATTAGGTAGCGAGCGCCCTCTCTTGAGTACAATAGGTATTTAACCTGAAGTGGGCGGCGGGCTTCAATACACGTATTATTTTGGGTCAGTAACCCTCGGATGAATTTCAAAAGAGGGATCGGTCATTATGACCGGCATAAGCCTGAATACTCGGTGCAGTAACAGCTTGGCGCCTGCCTTGCAAGGCACGCTGCTCCGCCCTTTCCTCATCGTGTTCGGCAACCATTTCTCCATTTGTTTTCCTGTGATTTTTGCCTCGTGACGCGTGAGGGAGAGGAGCAAATTAATATCCAACGTGTTTGATACTTTTGGGCCCGGCGGTGCGGGCAACCAACCTCGCACATGGGTCGTGAAAATCCAGCTGACAATTCCATCCCAGCCTGACCTCAAAGACAATAGAAAGTGACCAAGCTGTTTATGTCACGTCAGACCACCGAGATCTGAAACCGTTGTCACTGTTTGAGTGCACGATATGATTCCATCACTGGTAGTTTATGGCTAAGTGCACAGCACGACTGAGCAGCACGAGTCGCGTCTACGGCTGTGGCTTCCCTATAGCGCGCGTGTCTAAGGTATCCGCTCAGTCAGTCACTGACTACAGCCATTTCCGCAGACACAGACGCTAGATGTCCTATATTATGTCCGGCCGCAGCCAGGTAACTGGGCCACGGCCTCGAAAGGCTGTTGGACTGGTACGCGTCATGGAGGAAGGTGGTACTGGTATGCTCATTATGGCTCAGAGTGGAGTCAATTTACCCTCTGGCATATCCGTGCCATCCTATGCCCATCGTGTGTGATTTGTCCATGTTCATCACTGAAGAGGGAGGAGGGAGGGGGGAGAAAGGGGGAATTTCCCCAACCTAAATAAAATCCCCCTAAAGGAAAGTGGATGGAACCAACATCCTTGCCATTGGCGACCGACGATCCTTCCATCGATGAAACTGTACTTTCCCCGATGGACACATTGTTTGGATTCAAAGCCTCGTGGCCCACACAGAGGAAGTGAACTCCAGCGCTCAATATTGCTCTCCCGATAACAAACAGAACTAACGTTTCTTCTTGCATTTTATTTTACATTTTTTTTTTGGGGGGGGGAGGAGGGTGGGTTGTCATTTTCCTTTCTCTCGTACATTTTGTGCAGTGACCTTTTCTTTAGTTGTAATGACCCCTCTTCCGTCCGGGTTCATTTGATCGACACCACAAGGCGAGAGTTGGGAGGAGACACGTTGAGTAATGTCTGTGAGGGCTCCGGCTGTGCTACCTGCGCACATTTTCAGCGTTGCTTTTTTTTTCAGCGGAATAAGCGCCCCGTTAACACAAAGCAAAAGAAACGAGTTCGAACGAGCAGAACCCCAGACTGTAAAACAAACCTGGGGAGAATAGTTTTGTCAGAGATGTTGGTGGTGGCCTAAGTGAGTGATTTCCAACAACTTTGAGGTTTTATTGACCAACTAGGAAAGCACTCGGAGAGTGGTGACCTCCGCCAATTAGTACCATTTACTGTAATGTTAACGACAATTTCAAATTGATCCAGAATCTGACCCGGATCATCACCCCCCCCCCCAAAAAAAAAAAAAAAAAAAAAAAAATTAACTCGACATTCTAGCTGTAAGCAATTAAGAACGATATATTCATTACCTTTTGAGTTATTTTGTTAATAACACAGACAAAAAACGCCGGGAAAAACATTATAACCTCCATGGCGAAGGTAATAATTTTACCAGTTAACATTTTCAACAAGACTGGTGACAAAATGATGTTGATCGAAAAAAACAATTGATTAAGCCTTCACCCAACACTGAGCGAACCCTGTGATGTACTCGCAGTTTGCCTTTCCTCAGTTTTCAATCTGCGGAAACTGAAACTCTGAGATTTCTTGGAATACGATTTCCCCGAAATGGAAAGGACTTCGTCGAGAATTATTTATCACCGCGTGCAGGGGAGTGAGGGCCACCAATCAGCTTGTTGATTTCTGTTTCCATTTTGGTATATACTTGATGTGCTTCTTCAAATGTCATGAACCTATCAGAAGCCACAGGCGAGATTCCATCTTCTTGAACGCGAACATTCGTAGTAAATGCAAATACTCGTTCATAGAAGTATAAACAGATCTGGTTTTGGCTTTCGAAGTCACCGCCATCACGTTAACGGTCGTGGCCTGGTAGATAAAGGACGCACTAATCCAGTCCGCCTGGCTCTTCAGATAATCACATCAGATGCTAGGGCGACCTTTTCCTCGTATCCCACGCCATTAAACGCGAGCCTCTCACTAGAACATGCCTGTAGTCACTGCCATACCAACGCCGTTCATCATTGTAAGTGCTGTGCCTCATCAGCATAGAATAATTCGGTCTATAATGTGGGTGTCACTGTAGGCACTTCAACGTTCGCAAACATTTCGAGGGCATATTTCGATCATAAAAATCCCTATCACAATGAAAGGTACGCCGAGTGAGATTTTGCAATGAGCGACATATTCTGGTTTACCAGGTGTGGGCGGACAGAATGGCTCAAAAGTACAGAGATAAATCGTGCCAAGTGCGAAAACCACGTACTGGTGTAATTGACCAAATCCGTATAAAATAGCTAGGCCTATACATGTATGTGGGTATGCGATACCCTCGCAGTGAAGAAGACTTGAATACCAATTCTCAGAACTGATCAACTTTCATTAAATTGGAAGAACAATCAGCACCTCTGGAGATCAAAGTTTGTCTTCTTGCTTCCGGGGTACGCGCCATAATTACTGGGAAAAAAACTGAGGAGGGACGGATGGACTGACACCAAGTATAATTCTTATTAGCTTTTCCGCCGCTTCCAGGGAAGCGGAAAAGCTATATCTTTTGTTCTGATTTTTGTTTTTCGTCTTCTTCTTCTCCCCAAAAGCCCATAGACAATGCACAGGGGTTTTGTAAGCACGACTTTGGTCATTGAACAGACTTGGATTTTTTCCAAACGTGGCAAATGCATAAAGCCCATGCTGAAATTGATCCTAAACACCTTGATATCATCATGACGTCATCACGTGTCACGTGACATTGCTTTAAAGGGGCAAATTTCAAAATCCATTAAAAGCAAAAGTACAAGTTCGTTTGGTTTCAACTTTGCACTGTATCTAAGTTGGGAAAAGGTGTATCAAAAAATTGCCATCAATTGACCGTGACGTCATCTCATGAATATTTATGAGGTCATGAACTTTTCAGATTTTTACACTGAAATGAGCATATTTGGCCAACGGAGCGAGATTTCTTTCCATTTTTTCAAACTTGGCAAATGCATAGAGCCAATGTTGAAGTTGTGCACAGTTGTCTTTAAAACTTCATGACGTCATTACGTGTCACGTGACAGCGCTTTAAAGGGGCAAATTTCAAACTCCAATAAAAGCAAAAGTACAATTTCATTTGGTTTCAATTTTGCAGTATATCTAAGTTGGGAAAAGGTGTATCCAAAAATTGCCCTCATTTGATCGTGACGTCATCTCATGAATATTAATGAGGTCATAAACTTATAAGATTTTAACATTCAATTGAGCATATTTGGCCAACAGAGTAGGATTTTGTTCATTTTTTCAATTATATCTATTGGGGATGTAGTTTAGAAACAGCCTCCGGGGCCAAAATGCCATGACGCAATCGTGACGTCATCAAAATGCGTGTTTTTAAAACGCATATTTGTCAAAGGTCAATCGTCTCGAAATTTGGTGGGCATTTAGCTATCGGGCTAGACATTCTAAATCCTGAGTTTGGAAGCAATTGACCATTGTTCAGAATTATTATGATTTTTTGAAAAATATAATGAAGTCCCATAAACTTTGTGCACAAAATATTTACGTGCGTTTTGGGTTAGGAATGGAGGTTACGGGTTCGAATCTCGTTGATGTCAATTCTTTTTTCATCAATTTTTTTTTTTTTTAAGAGAACCAGATGCGGAAAAGCATTATGTTCTGTTTGCCAACAGACATAAATCTCTAGTTACCCATGTACACGTTTTGTAACTTTTGAGTCACTCTGTCCGCCCATACTGTATCAGTCCAAATGCGTGACTGTTGACTCGAGATAGGCAGATGGGCCGTGTCGCTCAGTCAACTCGGTATAGGAACCCGTGCAGTAGTCTAGACTTCCTCTGATTGTCCGCGAACCCAGGCACTGACGGGGCCTCGCATAACCAAAGTCACTCACCATCGAAACCTTCGACCGGGTTGTTGTTATTTTATCCTGGAAGCACGGGGCAATTAGTCACTAATCACGACTGGGAACACCGACGGATTTCTTCACCTTGGGCTTATCTTTGTGGCGGGGCTGCACGTGCCACCAGGGGCCTGACTCCATTCTGTGATCTGCGGCATGATATCCGTCCTCTAGAAGCACAGGAAAATAAATGCCCTGTCATGTTGAATGGCCTCATTATTAGAACCAGCAGAAACCTACAGATCGTAGAACGTAAATACACATCTTTCGATCCTATAGCTTCTTAAAGGTTCCGCTTGGAGTTAGAGGAAAGGTTGATTGAAATACCACGGGGATAAGTAACGGCGTAGGATTGGACTAGTTTTAGGTTTGGGACTACCCAGTGCCCAGTGAGTGTCGAGATGCACGCCCATTGCCCAACATGATTCAATTCCTCGTCACCATAATGCCATAATTTTTACCAGTAGTTCACTCAGTTGATATTTGGCCGAATAGTGGTTAAAGTTTGACGGCATGTTGGTGGTGTATCGGACAAGCCGCGTTCAGTTTCATCGATGAGCTGTCTAAACTGCCTTGCCTGTGGATAAAATGCTACGCTCGATAGAGATAGATGAATCGGTGGTTATCCACATCTATCTAGGTTAGACAAACACTGTAGTCCACACAACGTCAGAGGCCGGCAATGAAGCCTTAGGGAAATACGGTCGGTTACCCTGCTCATCTGAAAAAGGGGTTCTTTCACAAGTATAATTAAACAGATGAGCATTTTCCTGCAGGTTTATGAAACTGGGCCCCCAATATGTCAGAGTTTGAAATCTGACCACTCGATCACTGTGAAACTATTGCGCAACATTTTGATAAAAGCTGGTAAAAATATATCAACTGGAAACCTATGGGATTGAAAACCCGCCTGCTTGATTGTGTTAGTCAGAACCAATCATAAAAACCCAGTACTTTCTGATCTGAGGATTCCAGATCAAGTACCGGGCATGCACTGTTTCTTCGATACCTTTTGCCCGACGTGTGACAGAGTATCAGCGCTCCCGCCCACTGAGAAGGGAGGAATCCAGGCATCTGGTTTAAGGCTGGGGGATTGCGGGCGAAATGGTTAGCAACGGCAATGACCACGCGGGAAAACCCCTTTCAAAAGGTCCTTATCTCATCCCGGATTCCTTGGCCATACGGACGGAAATAACGCACGAGTCTACGGCAATTGGCGAGTGGCAACTCAGCCTGCGCGTTCCATAGGCTCGTGTGTTAGGGCCTACTTGAACCCGCTGTTTATGACTCTAGTCATGGTCTTCAATGGTTTTGAAAAAAGGGGAATTTTTTTCTCGTTTATTTTCGGCATTCAGTGAAAACGTAGGTCTGCTGGTATAGCCTGTATATATACACAGTCGGTTTTATAATGACTCATGCACGGAGTGCTGCTCTACCGTTCTTAGTCAATCGAGGCTGAGAAATGGAATTCATTCTACATGAACCATGTGCCATTGAAGAGATTCAAAAATTGATTCAAATAGTTTGTCAATTGGCAAAATTATTCGCCCACTTCTTGGTCTGGTTTTATGAGGAATTATGGGAGTTTGTGAGCGGTTTTTACCTAGGCCTATACGATCCTACAGCTTGGGGTTTATTCACCACTTACTTTAGGAGAGGACCCATTTCTAACAACGCTGGTCAAACACTTGGTTCAATTTCAATTTCAAGATATTCCATACTCTGAAAATGAACTTTAAGATACTTAGTGAAATGGTGTCCATTAAAGTGTGTCATCACCATGTGCGTTGTGAGTTGTGACCATTGGTTGACATATTTGTTGATATCGTAGGCGTGTTCTGTCGCACCAATGTAGCTTTCTTATGGTTTGTATAAAGGATGTACCAAAATCCGATCATAAAACCAAATTAATGAAATGGACGGCGAGAAATTACGTAAGAACAACAGTGTCTTTACTCGCTTTGCAGGTCGCTATAGATTGGGCTAGGAGCATGCGCAGTGGTACGAAAGCGACCCAAATCTACTAGGCCACGCCCCTAACAGGTCAGAGCGGTGCACGCATCCTCCTTCCGCTACGTTATCAATTCGTGGCGCTATTCCGGTAGGTTTTGTGGTAGACTTGATCTCAAGGCTGCCTTTGGTAAACATGTTTGCCTTTGATATAGGTCTGTATGGCGTAAGTCTGGACATTTACTGGGTCTTGACCAAAGGCTCGTTCCATTGTCTTGTGCTGGCACGACCACAATACATGGATATAAAGTTATTCAGGAAAGACTCTTTGCATCAATACATGACTTCGTTGCTCTCATGGTATCGAATCAAAGTTATACTTGGATATGTGCCAATAATACCACTACGGTACGGATGTGTTTACTTCCAAATAGTTCGCCGCTCTTCAAGTATCCATGCTCACCAAACCCCAGTGACGAAATCGCTTTTTTAGTACACCGAGAGAGAGAGAGATAGAGAGAGAGAGAGAGGGGGGGAGAGGAGGAGGAGGAGGAGAGAGAGAGAGAGAGAGAGAGAGAGAGAGAGAGAGAGAGAGAGAGAGAGAGAAAGGGAGGGAGAGAGAGGAGAGGAGGAGCTTGGAAGGGAGAGGGAGTGAGACGGATAGAGAGGAGAAGAGAGAGAGTGAGAGAGAGAAAGGGAGGGAGAGAGGAGGAGAGAGGATGAGCCTGGAAGGGAGGGAGAGGGAGTGAGATGGATAGAGAGGAGAAGAGAGAGAGGGGGACAGAGATAAGGGGAGAGGGGTGGAGAGAGTGAGCACGAAAGATAGAGGGATAAAGACAGACACAGAGGGAGAGAGATATAGAGAGGGAGGGGGAGGGAAAGGGGTGACCTGACTTCGTCCATGTAGTCCAATACCATCGCCCAAATGAAATGTACATTGTGGTTTTGTCGTTAAGGACGGAGCGTTATTGTGCTCGTTGCTAAACCAGACTACTCATCTCAAAACTATTACCGAAAACTTGATTAGCCGATGTGTTTTCCGGTTGAACGTGGACATAAAAATCATACGGAAGAGTTTCGGACTGAGCCATGAGTAAGAAATGACCAGAAATAATTTTTAAAAAGTCTTTGCAGATGTGGGGGCGCCATCAGTCACCCTTCGTTTGGAAGCAAACCTAAAAGTTGCCCTTAGTCTCATAAATGAGGTAGGAGGGGATGTGGAACCACTCACGCAGGTCCCACGCATGACCATCTATACCGCCCACTAACCATTCCGTATCCGTCGAGATTATGTAACCCAACTGTTTGTATATCGACTCCTAAATGAATCACCTGTGTGACAAACAGGATGTTGCAGGTTGCATGGAATTGCCCTTGGACAGGTGTTGAACTTAAACAAATCCATGAAAAACAGACTGGGAACTTTCAGACAAAATATGAAGACAACTTTGACTGGACCGGAATTTGATTCCAAGAGACCTCTGGTTTTGCGTATCAACGCTCGACCATCTGAGCTACCCAGCCCTTAGATGGTGGCCTTCTCAAATAGTCATCTGGTGTTTGCCGGGGTAGGCCTAATTAACATTATTGTAGCAAGAGTAATGTCCCAAACGATGTTGCAAACTGCTTACTGACTAAAATTACAAATTAATCCCTACCCTACTCCTTGCCCTTCCCTTTGATCTCTCCCTACCAGCTTCACTCTTTGTCCTCTGTTTCTCATCCGTGTGCTATTCACTCTCTCCCCCCTTCCTTCGTGTACATGTATCTGTTTTGTCCTTGTCACTCTGCCTTTGAGAAAGGTCCTGCTAGGATCGAAACGTCAGGCCCACTCAATTTTAAGATTAAAAATTACAAATTGTGAACATTAAAAGCTGATGTACATGGTGTCATCGCGAATCACCTTCTTGATATTTCCACGATGCAAACCTTCACATCTGAACTGAGTCGGTTTGTGACCATTTCCGGCCCGGTGGTCTCAGTCCATAACATTTTGAAGCGTACTTGTAGTGCTACTGCAACACTGCCAGCAATGAAGATAGATTAATCCGCGGACGAGGCTGACGACGATTATTTGCTGGACCCTGTAGCATCTCAGTGACCCACGTATGGCCGTTTAACCTTTGACCTTCACATCTGTAGACGCCGCCGGCATAACGGCGACTCAGCTGGCGCCGATGGTATCTTTCTTTATAGTTGTATTTGTCGCATAACTTTGAAAGGAAAAAGGAAATTGGACAGTTTTCTCCCTCTATCTCTCCCCTGACTGGCTGAACAATAAACATCAGGGGATCATTTCCTTCTGCGTGTTTGTGTATTGTTGTGGTTGTTTATGCTTTGCTCGCTCCGTGCCCTGTAGCTTTTGGGCAGTTTGGGTCATGGTTTGGTATCTGTTTTTCGATTTGTTTTTAAGTGTTTATTTCCTGGTGATTTTTTTACAATGATGAATTTGCGGTGAGTAATTGTATTCACTCAAACGGAGTCGTACACGGCTGTTCATGCAATTAATAGGCATCTTAATTGTGACCTTCCACACGGTTACATTTACACATGGTGAGGTTGGGGTCTGTAGCAAAGTATCAAGATTAAAGCATTACTTAATTCTTTCAAAATTTCATGGAAAGTAACCTTTGGCTAAAGATTTCTTTGCAAGTTTTATGGAGAGCTTGAAGATGTGCACAGATTGAAGGCGTATCATGGAGTTCCCTTCCTCCGTTGGTATACAGTCTTGAGCGCAACAGGAAGGACTGGGGAAAGGGTTATATGGCTGTGCAATAATAGGAGCACCCCTCCAATCTCAGCTCCATATCATGGCTCCATAAACTGTCTGACGGAGGGCCTGCCCTTAGGGCGCAGTGCGTTGTAGCTAATGCCCCACTCTATTCAGGTCCGATCCACTATACACTCGGCTTTTGTGTTTGGTCCTTAGAATCAGATGGAGATCCTGCAATGGAACTATACGGTTTGTCAAGCAGCGCTATAGCTATAGCCTGGCACACAACAAGATACTCGAATGGCTGGTTGCGGGAGAAAAGGAAACGGATGGTAAATCGAGCTGTGACTGAGAGCCAAGGACACTGGGATGGGGGGGGGGGGGTGGCTGGTGCCTCCGTGGGGGAGCTACACGCGTGGTAGAGCACACGACGAGCCGTGACGTACGCCAGCGGAGCATGCGCAGTGCCGTCGTGGTCCTTCCCGCATCGGGCATGCAGTGCGAAGCCCGGCAGCGGTGCCTGTCAGTTACTGATCTGACGTGCATGGATGAGCAGTGAACGCTGGAAATCCTTGTTCCACCGTAAACAACCCTCAGGATTTTGTTGTGTTCAATAAACGACGGCCACACGTGTGTGTGTGCTTTGAGCCGGACTGCACCAAGATGTTCCAGTGCGTTGGGAATTGCCTGCTGATACTGATAGCTTGTCTTGTCTTGGGACTTTGTCTTCAGATCGGTGAGTGATGGCTTCACACTTTTCCCTCTTTACGATCGAGCCTCTTTCTATTTGATGTGGGCGGACGATAACACAGACCAGTCTGGGGTTCTTCGATGCAAGTGGTAGCTGATGATTTTGTTGTTATCTTCTGTGTGTTTTTTATTAGGTACAGGTTTTTATTTCATACGATGAGACCTCAAATTTGGCACGAGGCTTCTGATCGAATTTTACTTTTGTTTGTGCTCGGCTACCTTGTCGATATCCGAATGAGCATGCTGTGGTGTTTGCTTGTTCGGTTTTGTCGTTTGAAAATTTGGCCTCGCATGGGCAAGGATGGTAAACCATGATCATCCTTTGTGACAACTTTGTTCAACGATCACAATACGCACTGATCCACATGGGGGATATCTATCGACCAGGCCTATAGCCTATAGGCCTTTTTACACTGCATCTCTTTTTCGATCATGTTGAAACCAGCCTGCATCCGCCTTGATTCAGCCCGGCAAGTTTTTGCAACCGGGTCGGAGAGAGGCAACGTTCACACGACGCTTTTCCTGAACCGGCAAAATGTTAACCCTGGTCCCTACCACAGTTGATTTCCGTCCGGTTTATGTCGTCCTAACTATTTCTCCGGATTCGAAACTATTCAACTATCGAAAGGGTTGTCAAAAGTCTCGGGGCTCGATCCGGTAATTCCAAGTCACTCTGAGATATTGGACAGTGTGAACAAGGCCTTATAAAATGTTCTGCGATCATGCCAGGCGCATAATCGAAGCCTGGAACTTAAGTCGGCCACAGAAAGTCAGAAACACGGTGCCCAGTGAGAAAGGGGGAGGGGTTGCTTCCCAGAAATCCGAATCGTCAAGTGGTTCGACGGGCACATGTCTTGGCGGGTGACCAAGAAATAATTTAACAGCTGAACGAGCCGAGCTGTGCTCGTTAACATCTTGTTTGTATTGAATCCCAGGTTTTGTATAGAGTCTAAATATTTGGTCAAAATATTTTTTTTTTAGTGGAATATTACTTGATGTTATTTTAAACTTCTGACATCCTTCTCCAGATGGTGAGCAGATTACCGTGATCAACTCCACCCCTCTGGTGTCGAACGGGGACACCATACTCTCCTGCCTGGACGCGGCCGACCAGGACCCCTTACCGCCGGGCCAGCTGACCATGGGAGGGCTGACGGCCACCGGCCAGACCGTCCCTCTGCCCGGCGGCACCTCGCCGGCACTCAACGGCGAGGGAGACCAGCTGGAGGCTCGCTGGGCCAGCAACCTGGGACAGAGTCGACGGGGCATCTTCTACTGCGCAGGCACCGTCCTAGACGATAAAGTCGTCACCTTCAAGAACTACAAAGAAGGTAAGGATGTGGTGTAGGATAGAGACACTGTACACAAAGTTAGGGCGAAAAAGTGCCGGCACTACGTCTGGTTGTAAAAGAAATATTGAATGTTTGGAATTGATTTTCTCAAAAGTTAGAGGACTTGACGTTTCGATCCTAGCACTGTAGCAGGACATTTCTCTAGGAAAATGATCTTGGAAGGAGAACTGTGCCCTGGCATTGTTCTCTTGACCAACATTGTTTCAAATGTTTCTTCGATAATCTTGCCAACGGCTGTGAGTGTAGCTCAGGGAGGAGCCGGTACCGGTGACAGTACTCAACGTTTCGGGCAGTGCGTGCTCTGCTCGTTGTATTCAAATGTATTGTATAGTCCACCATGACAAACCTTCGAATCTCGCATTTCTCGCCAATAACCTTCAACTCTCGCGACGTACCGCATTCAAATGGTTGTTGTGTGGTGTCTGAGTAGTGTGACAATGACCGGAAGTGTCAGTGGACCCGTAGGCGTACACAATGCACTAACCTCACTCTGTGACCGTCACTTCCTGGTGTAGAGAGAGAGAGAGAGAGAGAGCAGAGCACCAACCATTAAGATCAGTGTTTGGAGTGTGGCCGTGTAATATGCACACACGAATTTGACCTTCACAGACGCGGGCCTTGAACGTCCAGTCATTTTGCTGACCGGTCCTCTTGTCGTGGCCGTCGTGAATGACGCGTTTCCCTTTGTCGGAAACAGAGATACAATGGATGGATGTTGGCGGTCCTATTACTAAGAACTTGTGCGGACATCATTTCACTGAGATCTTCCTGGGTCGTTGTTAAGAATGAACCGGGGAGATGCAGCGCACATGAAGTGAAATCAGTTACGAACTGCCGGATAGAATAAGACCAAGTGCTCGGCAAACCATTCATTGTGTCCAACGCTCATTTTGCCTAACGTTTACACACAGTGTGCATATGGCGTGTGATGGGTAATTAAGTTTCGTCACCGTTATCATCGTCCGTCATCATGGGTTGAAAATCAGGGAATCGACCAATTTCATGCTCAGCTAGGGTCTTGGTATGTGGGGCGAAAAATATAAATCATTAACAACGGCGCACGGCCAGGTTGATACAGCCCAAACAACCACTTATGCCTCTGTAGTTAGGTTTCGGAGAACAGAACTATCGCTACTCCGCACACGAAGAGAAAATATCGGTCAGGTGTGACAGGGTCAAGGTCAATGGTTGTTCATGGAACGGTCCGGAAAGTAGTCTTTTGTGTTTGGCCCTGTTGGCAACCTGGCTTTCCTCACTGGTAATACTTCACCCTCTCCCCGGTTCCTGCCAAACCGTTTATTTATTGGTTTTGAACATTCACCTCACACTCGCACTCATAATTCCTAAGTTACTTAAAGTAGAGTTAGTCTCAGAAGGACGGCCGTTTCCATCGTAGGCAGTGCCTTTCTCGAAGGCAGAAAAGACGGGAACAGAGACAAACAGATGGACTGGAGAACTTCTCTCCCTTGGTATCAGTCTCTATCCCCGTCTTACCACGAGGGAAACAAGTTCTGTCTCAAAAGTTGAAACGTCATGTCCACGATTCATTCTATTCACTGGTTTCATGCCCACATCGCGTAGTTTTACCGGTGGACCGAAGTACTGGCAACAATGACAACAATACTTTTTATCGGATAAACAGTGTGCTATGCCCCTTCGTCCGAGGATCAAATGTATGTTTATTTCTGAGTAGATGGCAGGGAATGGAATGGCGTGTTTTATAGAAGGCGTTGGCAAAATACACTGCAAGGCGCGTAGGTCAAATCTTGCTCAACCATGGTTCAGATATCTCTGGATAACTCCATCAATATCAGAGCTCGCATTCCCAGCTTCACATTGAGTTAGACCTCCCCAAAACGGAGAACGTCCTAACCACACTCAAGCAAAGTGAGTTGATTAGTGCCGGCTGGATAGAGCACTGACATGTAGAAAAACCAGGGACCAGTGCCAACCATTATTTTGCTGAACCATGAAAAGCCTCAACCATGGTTCAGATATCACTGGATAACTCCATCAATATCAGAGCTCGCATTCCCAGCTTCACATTGAGTTAGACCTCCCCAAAAACTGAGTACGTCCTAACCACACTCAAGCAAAGTGAGTTGATTAGTGCCGGCTGGATAGAGCACTGACATGTAGAAAAACCAGGGGCCAGTGCCAACCATTATTTTGCTGAACCATGAAAAGCCTTGTCCAATAACATCAGGTTGCCAGCCAAAGTTCCACTTGTATTGGGTGAGGGATTTCATTTTCTGTGTAAATATCCATGCGTGGATAATAAAAGCATGTAAATACATGTGAATCCTCTGGTCCACGATGCAAGACTTATTAAAAACCCAGTTTCCACAATGCCACACCAAGTATATAGGGCACGTCAATTCTCAGCCGACTCAAACTTCGAGGGGGATTTTCGCAGGAAGACTAACTTTTTTTCTACACAATCACTTTCATTTTGAAACATTTTCGGAAACAGAATGACATCTGTAAGCAACGGATAGTAGGCCAATAGACGAATACCAACGATGCATATAACCTATCTATCAGTATGTTTTAATTATTTGTTTTAATTAATAACGACCTGATCAACGACACTGATCCACCGTGGTCTCATGCACAGTATAATTGGTAAACTAATAGAGAAACACAATTTATACAAGATTGGCAAGGTAACCATGTTATCCCGTATGAACCTAAAATGAACTCAATCGGGACTGGTTTTTCTCAACTGAAGATTTAGAAGGGTCGTGGAAAAACAGAGAGGTAGCTTTTTGGGGAAGGAAAGGAGAGAGTGAGATAAGGACGATA
Source organism: Luidia sarsii (assembly GCA_949987565.1). Classification (NCBI taxonomy): domain Eukaryota; kingdom Metazoa; phylum Echinodermata; class Asteroidea; order Paxillosida; family Luidiidae; genus Luidia; species Luidia sarsii. Next base: position 846,188 of record OX465113.1, read on the forward strand.
AAAACGTGGACCAGATGGTTTCCTATTGAACAAAATGCCAAACTACGACCATGGAATGAATGTAATGTACCCGGTATACACATAAAATGTACATAACTGTGTCAGCATAGCTTGCACTGCATGGAACCAGCTAGCTTCGGCCAAGTGCTGACACTCAGTGGGGTGTTTGTTGGCTGGTAGTTTGGCAGAGCGGACAGTGTATGGGGGAGGGGTGTGTCTGGGGTGGGGGGAGGGGTGTGTCTGGGGTGGGCTTATCTGGATCGGCCACGCGACCCCTAGCAGGGACCTTAGCGATCGGGTAACAGCAGGTGATGGTGTCAGTACCCCGAGGGACTGGCGTAATCGGGGACTATCTTGCCCCTCAGCTGCAAGGATACATTTTGACAGGAACCTTTTTGAAGACAGCTGCACGTCCGACTTGAAGAATAACCGGGTTGCTCTACAATCCTCTCGACTAAATTGTATGAAAAGGAAGTTTTGAGTTTAGAAAAGCACCCTACGGAACAATCCTGTACAAACGACAATCGTGATATGAATGGTCTGGTCTTGTTTTGGTCGAAACGTTGGGCGTTAAATAGATCTTAAGATTTGAGATTTTGATTTTTGATTGTTTGCAACAGTGTGGTTTGTGTGACCATTCCGAACGTGTTTATTTGAACGGTTGGCCTTATCTTGTTTGTTTTCGAATTCTCGACTTTTGCATTCTTTCGTCGAGGAATTTGACAAATTTGCTGCGTGCTTGAGTTTTTTTTCTCCAACTTTTGCGACTCGGAATGGGAGCGCCTATGTCATGAAATATTAAAGCGGTAATATAGGCTAAGAGTCTATGGTTACATGTACAAAGTGAAAAGGGTTCACTGCCAACAAATGTCTGCCTAAGATTGTACAGCCTTGAATAGATTCCTGCTTAATGGTCAAACTGGACCAGTCTTGGGCCAGGACCCGTGTCAACTCAGTGCGCGGCGACTGCTTCGTGATCGGAGTTCTGAGCTTCGCTGAAATTATTGTATTGTGTGGTTTGGTATCAGCTGATTTCTGATCCAGAGCTGGATACTGTTTGACGAACTGTTTTATAGCAGTGATAACAGCGTACCAATGTATTCCGTAATTAAAGATTTATCGATACTTTGAGTCTCGATTTATCTGTCTATATCCTTTAAATTTGTGATATTTCCCGAAAACACAGGCGCACAATGTGACTTAGGAGGAAATGTATTAGCCTATGTAAAACCCCGTATAACCTTGAGGGTGAAAACCGAAAGCAAACCATTATCAGTTCTGCAAACAGTTTTCGAGACTATAAGAGGAAAAACATCGAAATGAAAACAAATAACAACAACATAAAGTTCCTGGGAAGAGAAGCGTAATGTTACCACCGCGTAAACCACTGCTCTGTTGAATGCCACCATTACTGACATTCATTTGACCCATGTTTGACCCGACCTGACCTGTCTGAAACGACCCACCTACTTGCAAGACACGCCCCTTATCGGATATGCACATGTAATATAGCCACATGTAATATAGCCACATGTATTATAGCCACATGTATTATAGCCACATGTAATATAGCCACATGTAATATAGCCACATGTATTATAGCCACATGTATTATAGCCACATGTATTATAGCCACATGTATTATAACAACATGTATTATAGCCACATGTATTATAGCCACATGTATTATAGCCACATGTATTATAGCCACATGTATTATAGCCACATGTATTATAGCCACATGTATTATAGCTACATGTATTATAGCCTGCTGCGCTAGTCTTACATCTTTCTGATGGAGGTTTGATGGAGCCAGTCTGACGAATGCTGGTCCAAAACAACAGGACAAAATTACTGCCCAGTTTTGCCTGATTAATTAGTCCCAAATGTCCATGTTCCGATCAGAGAAGGGAGTGCAAAGCTCCCCAATTTGATTTGCTCCTCCAAGAATGCGGGCCCGGGGTTTCGCTCTTGTCAAAGTCCAGGGGAATCCCACGTGAAAGGTTCTCCTGGAATCGAAACACCAGGCCCTTTGGATATTAGTCGCTTAAACTATGTGCCAGATTTGGGGAGCATTTCTTTAGGTCGATATTCTGACTAACGTTGACCATCATTTGGGCACAGTGGAGTTGTGTTTTCCCAGAAAGTCACATTATAGGGCCACGCCAGTCCAACCTATTATAAGTAGCATAGCTCTTTGCACAGCAGGCCGGTTGTGGTAGGCCTATTGGTTATAGGTCCGGTGCGGTCCTGGTTCAGATCTGTCGATCAACAACTTGGGCAGTGATTCTTCAGCCTCCCAAACGCTTGGAAATGGCGTAAATAATGTAGACAACTTGGTGTATGGAATATGCGACCAAAAAACAAACGCAGCAGGGGTGTCATAACAACACCACCGATCTCAGACAACAATGGTAGGCTCACTTCCTACCCAACTTCCAAAGTGTTTGCTGGACGCAACATGAGTAGAGCGGTGTCAATGTTTTTTGCCGCTTTTTTTCCGCGTCAGTTTGCTCAGACCACATTCATTCATTCGTTGTGTCCCATTTCGGTCGAGGGGTCCGGCTCGTCGGTTGCACTTTCTCTCCAGGGGCATTGGTTGGGAGTGGGGTTGGCATCGGGACATGGAAGAGGAAATAAGAGGTCGATTTCCGTCCGTTAGCGATCAGAGATTAGTTATACCAAGTGGGTTGGCTCCACATCCCGTCCCGTACAAACATGGTGGTCCAAGTTACAACCGAAATCTGGAAGGGAAGGGGTCTATCAGGTCGAGACTCTGAGCTTCGATGTTTTCATGCATGCAAAGCGGATTTGTTTGGTCTAATTTGTTGGTCCGATTTTAGCCCTTTTGTGTGCTGCCGCCACAAGACAAAGATGCACGAGGAAATTGGATGCAAGCCGAGCCTTGCCCAACATAGGTGCAGATCTGTAGGCTATATTTCTCGTCACATAAAAGGCAGGGAAATTGTTCACAATATATACCATTAAGACATTAAAGATAATTTAACTGGTATTTGATTCCATACCTCTCATTTCACGTAACAACACTCTACCACCTGAGTTATCCTTCACTTAGCTACGGACCTATCCCATTTTGTAGTCAATTGACCTTATTTTGGTAGGGACGTAAGCTAGAAATATTATTGAGAAAGGAAAAACATTTACCATGAACCGCCGTTTACAGTTAATAGTTTACAGCAAAATGTTAATGAAATGCCCGCGGTGTAGAACACCATTTGTGTAATATCTCTTCGGTGTTTTCCCAGCTTTTATCCAGCCGCAGCATCTGACGGTGACCGCCAGCCTGGGGCAGTCGGTCGACCTGGTCATGCTCAACAACCGACGGCGGCCGTCGGCGGACGTGGCCCGCTGGGCCTTCAACGGGGTTGAGGACGCGCTGGACCCGGCAGGCCTGGTGAGCTCCGTGCCGGACCAGGAGTCCTACCGCATCTCCAGCGTGCAACCCCAGGACGCCGGCATCTACGAGGTGTACCCGACCTCCAATAGATCCCTGGGCGGGTTCACCAGACTCATCGTACGAGGTGAGACCCGTGTTGTATTCGTTGCCTGCAGTTGCAAAGCAATCGCCCTTATAGGCACTTTATGAGGAGAGCCAATGTACGGTAGAACTTATTCAAATCTCCCGCGAGCCCTTTATGCAATAGTGCGGACCGATATCAAGAAATAGTTCCAACATGTTTACATGAAAATACAGTTCATGTATACCACAGCCCGTTCATTGGTAGCTGCCACCTCGGCTAGCCTTTCCTTGTCTCATTCCATCGCTATAGGTGGAGGGTAGGGCCGTGAACATCTCTCTCCTTCACATCTTGGGCTTCGATACCTCTGCCTACGACCAGGTTCGCCGCAACAGAGAGCAAATAGCCACTGTACCCTATTCTAGTCGTGTACCATTTCCATAACGGCTCCCAGACCCGGCTGATATCGTCCGTTCAATCGTGGCAGTAGGTTCCATTCCTGGTCCCAGGGTAGCCGAAATGGCCGTCCATGGTCCCAGGGTAGCTGAAATGGCCGGCCATGGTCCCAGGGTAGCCGAAATGGTCGTCCGTTACCTTGGGTCGGAAAAAGGTCACAGCCGGCCCTGCCAAGCTGATAAGCTTGGTGCTTCGGGCCGGTGGGGGTGGGGTGCAAGGTTGGTGTTTTTCATTGGGTGTCAACGATCGCCCGACACCAGTGTCTCGAATGTACCATGGTCGTAGTCGTACTTTGGCGTAAAGCCCCTGAGCTATAGATACACATAGGCCCTTTTCCAAAACCCGGCTTAGGCTTCGGCTCCGGCTTCGTCTCAGTTATCCAAATGCTGAAATACAAGTTGGAGTACTTTGTTGAAGTTGAAGCTTCGGATTCCTTTTCAAAACTCAGTCAAACGTTTAAAAATGATGCCAAAGGCTTCCTGTTGTCATGCCTTGTCCTTGAAATGGATGAAAGAACTAGAGACAAAGCCGGAGCCTGAGCCTAAGCCGGGTTTTGGAAAAGGGCCCATAGTTCGCGCGTTACCAGGCTTGCCTGGTAACCTGGTAACCTATCCCACTGATGCTCGTACTACGGGCGTCGAGTGCATATGTTTGGTAGCGGGATACCAGCGAACAGAGTCTGCTAGCTCCACATTCAAAATGAACATGCGTTTCTGATAAATTCATCAAAGTCGAACAAACAAAGGAACGACGATAAAGCTGACTGGGAAATATTACATTAATTGAAAATCCCTCAATGTCAATTTGAGCACTATGTCGAAGAAAAAGGCGCGGAGTTTCTCATTGCAGTGAAAATTGCACGAGCAAAGTATTATGTTTTGTTTGGATAAAATATGTCTCCCACTTGTTTTCCTAGCCCTTTATCCTAAGGCTTCCAACTAGAACAATATTTTGACAATTCCTCAAAGACCTTGGTCCCTTGAACCAGGAGCTGACCCCATTTTGCCGAATGGCCGTCACTTCCTCACTAAGGATTGAGCTAGCATTGCTATTGAATAAATCACCATCAAGAACCACACACTCAAAGACAAAAGGCGGGGCCGAACAAAACTGTATATGATTGTGGTGACACGGCTCGTTACTCCTTAGCAATAACAGGACCGGTCCTTCTATTTTGAGGCCACATAGTTACAAGCAAACAATAGCGCCTGAATCAATCACAACTCGTACTTCCTGTTTTTCGGCAAGTGTTTTTCTGGCGTGGTTTGGTTTGTGTGAGTGGTTTTTTTTAGAGAGGGTTTGTACGAATGTACCATTGCTACGACCCTGGGCATGCTACTGGACTGGGTGCACGCAGGATACGCATGCACGGGTGTGCGCATGTTCGTCCTTCTCGATGAAGCTTGTTTTGCTCCGCAGAAGATGAAGGCTTAGGCCGTGTCCAAAACGGGCGTCTAGAGCTAGGTCTAGGTCTTCCCCTTGTTGGAAATACACGGAGATGCGAAGACAATAGCCATAGCCATAGCTCTGGAAGCCCGTTTCGGACACGGCCTTCGTCGGAATACGGAACGACAGTTGTTCAATTTGCGGTGTATATCGGCAACGCCACGAAACATGCAATTATAAACTATACTATGGCACAGTGTGTGGCAATTTAAGGCATTAAGATCGGCCACAGCTTTTGGAGATGTCGAGCCATGGGTTTTGCACAATCAGAAGCACGGGTCTCTGGAACAAACTGCAGAACAAAATATGCGACTTATAATGCCATTATTGAGACAGACATTTGAAAACAAATATCCATTCTGTATCCTGCCTTATCAACTGTGTTTTACGCATTTAGATTAAGCTACAGGCAAACAGCATCCAAGTACACTGTCAAAAGCACTTTACAGTATCATGTGCAAATACTATTAATGGAAGTATTTTCAAAACCAGAAGATTTGCGTAGGTTTTCTTGAAGCATTATCCATGGGATTGGGTTTTAAACTATTGGTATAATGAGCAAGTCGTCAATTTCATTGGAGCGATGGTTGGTTATTTTTTAGTCAGGTGCCTGAGAAAGTAGGCACCATATCGAGGCCACACGTGTTGTTTTGATCGTTAAAACGCCATCAAGCCATTGCACTGAGCGGCCCTGAATTGCTCAGATAAATGCGGTATCTTAGACCACACTGATAATGACGAGGAAGTAAAACCAAAGATTTCCAAAGCCATTTCCTCTTTTCTTTCAGCGGGGGAACTTTCATCCTACTTCACTGCAAGGAACGTTACATTGATGCTATTTTGATAAACGCTTCTTATAATTTTCTGTGTCTTGTTTCCGTCTGGACAGCGTGCCAAGACGGGAAATGGGGAGCGAGCTGCCAGCAGGACTGTCCGCCGTGCCAGAACGGCGGAGTGTGCCGGGACGACACCGGTGCCTGCATCTGCCCGCCCGGCTTCATGGGCGATCGCTGCCAAATCGGTGAGCCCCTTTTCATTAGGCACATTCACCTAAAACAAGGCTATAAAGCCACTCAAGGTTAAGGGCTAGGGAATGAGTGATATACCAAAAATGTTGCAAACTGCTTACTGACTAAAAAATACCAAAATACAAATCTTAAAATTTAGTGAGCCTGACGTTTCAATCCTAGCAGGACCTTTCTCAAAGGCTTTCTCTGCCTTTGAGAAAGGTCCTGCTAGGATCGAAACGTCAGGCCCACTAAATTTTAAGGCTAGGGAATGAAGGAGATAGAGAGGGACTCGGGAAGGCTGGAGATAGGAATTAACATTCAGTATGAAAAGGGAAGTAAACAAAGAAAGTCAGGCAGAGTATCAGCTGGTAACTTTATTGTTCCATAAAAGCCCAACTCGTTGATCGTGTTGGTCAAAATCAACCCCCGATTTTGTTTTTAAAATTGCAAAGAAAATTCGCGCTAGAGTGGATATGAACCCGAGACCTTTGGTTTTGCGTACCAGCGGTCTTTACCATCTGAGCTGTCTAACCCTTTGATGGTGGCCTCACCAAAATAGTGGACTAGTCTTTGCCGGGATTGGGGTGCAGTCAGAAGCATTCAACCTGTTTGTTTAAGAGCATACCAAATAGGCAAACGATTTTGCCCAATTGCTCTCGTCGTCATCTCCAAGATGGCGACACGATGACGTCACGTATAAGCCCTGTATTTGAATCCATGCACGTTATTGTAAATGCACGCCTGTGTTTGTTTGATTGTTTTCTTCACCAGGTTGTGGGAGCAACCGGTTCGGACCTACTTGCCAGTCGCAGTGCAAAGCCGACAGCTGTCAGTTCTTACACTTCACCTTGCCCGATCCCTTCGGGGGATCCTGCGCCACGGGCTGGACCGGCCTGGCCTGCGATACGCGTAAGAGACAGTTACTCTCCCCTCCCGCAAACCATCACCATCCACAAATGTTCACAAACTGCTCACCGAATAGAATGGCCCATCAAATTGTATAAAATAATCTCGATAATTAAGAGGGTCTGGCGTTTTCATCTCATAGCAGAATGGTTCTCGGAGTCTTGCCTCAGAAGAGAAAGGTCTTTCGAGGTCCCAAACCTCAGTCCTCCTAACTTTTGGAGACTTTTATTCAAAGCTTGCAGGGTTGCAATTTGTTGTCCAAACTATATTGGATATTCCACTGAAAGCCAATTTTCAACACTGACATGAACATTCGGCATTTCCTCCATGCATCTGCTTCGTGCCCATTGACAGGGAATTCCTCATTTGGGGGATTTGTTGACTTTCATTTTCCGAACATGTAAATAGACTAATCACTGAATTGCTCTTCATACACCTGTTGTTGACCAGTCTGATTGTTGATACCATCATGCCAGTCACGCTCTTACAGAAAAAAAAAGGATGTCAGCTTTCCTGAAAATAGAAAGGTGCCTGGTTGAAAACGAGTGCGTTCGTGACTAAAGGACTGTGGTTCAACACCGAAAAGCAAGACTATAGATTACGTGCGAGGTCCTTCCTGCGTTATCTCGTAAACAAGGACGAGAATAACAGGCAGGGGTTAAACAGATTGGTGGAAAGTAGTGGAACCTTCTGCATGGTCGCCGCGGTGGTCGGCATGTTAGGTCCACGCAGTTCCGCACGACGGCACGTGATCGGGTCGTGCGCAGATGGCTGCGTAGTAGACGATTTCCATTTTCTGCTGTACCTTTACACCTCGAGGCCGCGGTCCGAAACGGGCGTCTAGAGCTAGGTCTGGGTCTCACCCCTATTGGAAATACACTGAGATGCGAAGACAATAGCCCTAGCTGTAGCTCTGGAAGCCCGTTTCGGACACAGCTTACTATTATAATAATGGCATATTGTCTAGCCTTTGTTTTGGGCGATACGGGTGCGAGTCCTTTGTACGCGCGCGTTCCTTCCACAGACTGCGTCAGTGCTTGGTAGAGCGTGCGCGTTCAGCGTCATGGTCGTCTCAGCATCAGCGATCCCAGCCTCATCTTACCCTCTCGTGCTCTGTGAACGTAAACATGATTTGCTCAGCGCTAACAAACAAGTCTTCAGATTCCATTGCTCTTTACTGCTTCCGACGTTGTCTCGGAGTTTTGACTGTTTCTCTCCAGCTTAAAATGCAAGCGGACCACGAACCGTTTATAAACAAGCGAGCCTCTTTGTCGTTAGTGGCGTTGTACAAGTACGCCATTATGCCTCCGAAAGTGCAGCGAGTATTTCCTCTTTCCGCCCGTTGGCATCGAATGTTTTTTCCAATGTAAATACGGAGCAGCAGGAACGTCCAGAAAATTCCAAAACAGAGAGAAATGAGGTTAGGTTGAAGGTGGTTACACCGCAGGATATCCCTCTTCCTAACGTCTTCCAGTTTTCCGTGAATGGAGGATTTCAAGCTACCCACAAACCCGACCCCTGGAGTATATCAATTTGTCATGATAAGTAGAGAATCAATCCTATTTGCAGAGACATACCAAATGTTGATAGGTAATCTGAACAGAGCCTATTTTTGAAGAGTTTGTAAAAACTGTGTGAACTTTACATTTCCGCTCAGAAACTTGAAATCCGGGGCCAGCCTCGCCTGTACGAAATCCTTGAACTGGAAGCTGCTTGTTCATAAGAAAGGCTACGTCAACATGCGAATGCTTTCCGCTATAACGCGATGCATAGACCTATAACAGGAGAGACTTCATGGAGAACAACCACAATACCGTAACCTTGCACATTCAATAGGGGATCCCAGGTTCCCTGGAGAGTATGATACTATAATGTGTGTCCTTGCGGCGTGGAATCAGTGTTTTCTCGGGATCCCCTATTGAACGTGCGAGTTTGAGGCGTGGTCATGCGTCTGTCCTGTACAATATCTCGTCAAATTGGGAGGTGTGGTAGGAGAATAATTGTGCCTGTGGGTACAGCGAGGGGACGCGGATCTTATCGTGTGCACAGCTGTGCAGATTGAGATCTTTTTCACCCGGAAACTGGCTGGACAAATGAAGTTGTTGCCGAGGGCAGATCCAGCCGGTGGACCGGCGTCGTTGGGGTCGGGGAAGGGTCGAAGGCAGCTCGTATCGCCCTCACAATAACGCGTGCCTGGATGAAACCCTGGGAAAAAGCTCCCGACCTGTACTCTGACGCTAATATGGACTCGGTGTAGCGTCCACCAATAGTTTCATTTCCTATAGAATAGCCACAACTTGGTGACCATACCTTATTTGCCCAACATTGGTCTAGCTATCAACTGGGTAAATTTGCAGGGTAAACTATGGTCAATACCTGGATTAGATCTCGAACTGCATATGAATGTAAAGAGGCTAGGAATCAAGTTCTACTTAACACAGCCTCGGCCACAGAAAACAGTTCTCACAGTGTATTTCCATCCATGATATACCAATACCAAACAGAGACGTGCGCCGAATTGGGTATCATGGGACTGACACACGACAGGCGATTATTTGGTTAGGCGTTTCCTATATGAGCTTTACTTGTAGATATCCAGACCAAGCTTACTACCTCAGAGCTGTGATCGCGCGGTAGATTCTACAGTTCATGTTTGTGCTTGACATCATTTTGTACCGATTCCCTATTTGACTTCTTTTGAATTTCGCTCCTCTTGCATCTTTCCTCCTCCTCCTCTTCCTCCCCCTCCTCCCCTCCTCCTCCTCCTACCCCTCCAGCCTGCCCAGATGGGCGTTATGGAGCCGACTGCGCCCTGAGTTGCACCTGTCCTACGGACATCAGCTGTGATCCATTCACCGGCACCTGTAATTGCCCCCCGGACAAGACAGGACCGACCTGCCAGGACGAGAGTGAGTATATAACACTGCTGAAGGCTGCCTTCAGTCAATGACCGCACCCATACGGTACATCACTGGACGCTCATTCGCGCCTTGCAGTACACACTTCTATACAGATGTTATAGAAACAGACCCTCGCAAAGCCCATGTCGGTCCACACAAGTCCATTGACGCCACTAGTGGCCGTGCCGAATACTAGTGGCCATGCCGAATACTAGTGGCCGTGCCGAATACTAGTGGCCGTGCCGAATTCTAGTGGCCGTGCCGAATACAAGTGGCCGTGCCGAATACTAGTGGCCATGCCGAATACAAGTGGCCATGCCGAATACTAGTGGCCGTGCCGAATACTAGTGGCCATGCCGAATACTAGTGGCCGTGCCGAATACTAGTGGCCATGCCGAATACAAGTGGCCATGCCGAATACTAGTGGCCGTGTCGAATACTAGTGGCCGTGTCGAATACTAGTGGCCATGCCGAATACAAGTGGCCATGCCGAATACAAGTGGCCATGCCGAATACTAGTGGCAATGCCGAATACTAGTGGCCGTGCCGAATACTAGTGGCCGTGCCGAATACAAGTGGCCATGCCGAATACTAGTGGCCATGCCGAATACTAGTGGCCGTGCCGAATACTAGTGGCCGTGCCGAATACAAGTGGCCATGCCGAATACAAGTGGCCGTGCCGAATACAAGTGGCCATGCCGAATACTAGTGGCCGTGCCGAATACTAGTGGCCGTGCCGAATACAAGTGGCCATGCCGAATACTAGTGGCCGTGCCGAATACTAGTGGCCGTGCCGAATACAAGTGGCCGTGCCGAATACTAGTGGCCGTGCCGAATACTAGTGGCCGTGCCGAATACAAGTGGCCGTGCCGAATACAAGGATTGCTCGCCGCCTACCAAGTCCATGGTGGCAGCACAATCATCAGTATAGCACTCCAGTCAACGATTAGCATCGTATCCAACAGAATGAAATGGCTGCCCGTGGCTTCAGTCAATACAAACGTCCGGATTGTATCATAATGACGTAGGTATAAAGTACATGATGTCGGCACGATGACGTCATGCATGAGGTCTGTTACATGTATAGTGCGGGTGAGCTCGTTCCTTGCGCATGCTTGTGCATGTTACTTCGATAAAAGCGCGCATGTGCAGTTGATGGTGTAAACACTCTCGAAAGTGAAGAGATAAATTGCTTTCGCAGCAAATCTCATGAACTGGTTGGCATTACCGCGTCAATTTCAAGGAAAAACTTCAATGATGTCCTGAAGAATTTTCCAACATATTCTTAATATGTCTTGCTCTTCCTTTTCAGAGTTTTTCTTTGTGGCCAACGTTACCACGGTAACGCTCGGCAACAATGTCAGGGTGGCCCTTCTCTGTGGTTGCCATGCAACCGTGGATAGCTGTCCGCCCAAGGTGATTGAGGTACGTACTCAGATATAACGTTCACTGAGTGAATGGTTTCTCTTAGTCACACATAAACACACAAACACACCCTTTCCCCCAAAGAAAAAAAACGAGGAAGGAATGTCTCCCAAGTGTCATTGTATTTCCCTTTTTCAGATTGTGGCGCCTATCAACACGTTCCCTCCCAGGTCCAACAGCTCGGTAGACTTCCCCAGCATGGACGTGATGAGGCGTATCTTCACTCCGTACCAGACGGCAGGCATCTGGGTATTCAAGTGCGACATCGGAGGGTTTGGGGGCTCGCCACTCCTGGAGTACAACATCAATGTCACCGTCATAGGTAGGTGGTTGGTTTGCTTTGTATTCGTATCGTTTGGTCAGGTTCGGTTCTTCTAACTATTGTGGGACCAGTTCCTCCTCCTCCTCCTCCTCCTCCTCCTCCTCCTCCTCCCCCTTCTCCTCCTCCTCCTCCTCCTCCTCGTCCTCCCCCCTCCTCCTCCTCTTCCTCCTCCTTCTCCTCCTTCCCTCCTCCTCCTCCTCCTCCTCCTCTCCCTCCTCCTCCTCATCCTCATACCCTCATCCCCTCTCCCCTCCCTCATCCTCATCCTCATCCTCATCCTCATCCTCATCCTCCTGCTCCTCCTCTTCCTCCTCCCCTCATCATCCTCATCATTCTACTGCCATGGGATGGGCAATAAAGAGCATATCTCCTGATTGGTTCTCTTTCCTCCATTCCGAATTCATGTTTACTGTGTAATATCTATTGGTGACTGTTGTTGGTCGATGCAACTATGTGACAGTACTGGTTTAGATCGGTCTTCGTTTCCCCCACTCCTCCTTGAGCAGGCAATCCTCCCGATGTCAGCCTGACAGTAGAGGGGGTGAACCTGGACCAGACGGCCACCTTCAGCTGTACCGTTGGCAACGTGGACCCGGCCCACACCCGAGTGCGCCTGGCCAGGGTAGACGGTGCAGGCGGGGCGGCCCTTCGACCCAGCACCTCGTACGCGCTGGGTCAGAACCGCAGCATGTTTCTCTTCTACGTGGAGGGAGCCGGGCCTGAGATGGAGGGCGAGTACGAGTGCACGGCCAGCGGGGCGGGAGGAGTGGCAACGGGCCGAGCCCTACTGGTAGTCAACGGTAAGTGCCGCAAGCTTACCGGTATGCGGTCTGCCCAGGGTACAGGATAAGAGAGACAGGAAAGAATCAATGAAGCATCAACATATTTGCCTGAGCATTTAAAATCAAGTTGCCAGCCAAGGTGCCACCTTTATTTAGCCCTTGTCTGTGCTTGAGCCAGTTTTGGGGCAGCTCCATGAAGCTTGCCCGTAGATCCTGTTTAACTCGGGAATATTTTCCATGCTATAAAGCAGATCGTCATTCTTAATAGCTCCATGCATTTGTGTAGCCGCAGCCCTCTACCTCCTGAGCTACCCATCCCATAGGTCTGGGCTTTGTGAACTACAAAACTGCAAATTTCAAAAGTGTAGAATGCCTGACGTTTTGATCACAGCAGGACCTTTCTCAGAGACAGAATTCAGACTTTGACAGTTTGCCTGAATACCTTTTGCAGAGCACCCGAGTCCCCTAACGCCGCCGACAGTCATCGCGGTGACCTGCCACACGGTCACGCTGCTCCTGAACTCCCGGCCCCACAGCGGCGACCAGCCCATCTCCCGCTACTCCCTGGAGTACAAGCGCTTCGACCAGGCTGCCTGGACGCCCACGGACGAGGAGGCCCTGCCCGCGGACGACACGGTGACGCTGCGCGGTCTAGACGGCGAGGCAACCTACGAGATCCGCCTGGTCCTGATCAGACCGGGGCCAGGCCGGGGCCAAGCCGGTCCCACCATCACCTTCACCACCAGTCACGTCCGTGAGTCGCACTCCCTCCCCCCTGCCCTATAGTCACCCCCACCGCTCTAGGGGTAAAGATGCATGAAGCGAGATGAGACTTGAAGGTTTGCATGTTGGAAGCACAGTATGGAACGTTTGATGATGACTCCGTGTAAGCCATTTCCTTCGAGGAGCATGGCCCAGAGAAGAGTCTCTCCTGTCTCCTCCTTAAAATGCTGATGTCATTCTGGCATTCTCATACTTCTCTCTTGTCTCTTTGTTCCAAAGCACCCACTGCTCGCCCCGTCGTCACCCTATCCAAGGTGGACTCAGAGTCGACGGTGCTTCACCTGACCTGGAGAGTAAGTACAGTTCTTCTAATGCCGGTTCCACAAAACAGGGTCTGTGTTTTTATCAGAACCGCACGTCTTCCTTCAAAATCCTGTATCAATCATTCAGCATCGGAAACCGATATAGCAATGATAATGATTAAGATCAGAATGTTTGAGGCGAACTGGATTTAGTGAAAATGTGTCGGCTGTAGACCATTGGTAGGGTGCTTGGTATAGGGTGCTTGATATAGTTCCTTGGTAGGGTCCTAGGTATAGGTCCTTGGTAAGGTTCTTGGTAGGGTGCTTGGTAAGGTGCTTGGTAAGGTGCTTGGTAAGGTCCTTGGTAGGGTCCTTGGTAGGGTCCTAGGTATAGGTCCTTGGTAAGGTCCTTGGTAGGGTCCTAGATATAGGTCCTTGGTAAGGTTCTTGGTAAGGTGCTTAGTAAGGTCCTAGGTAGGGTCCTAGGTATAGGTCCTTGGTAAGGTTCTTGGTAGGGTGCTTGGTAAGGTGCTTGGTAGGGTCCTAGGTATAGGTCCTTGGTAAGGTTCTTGGTAGGGTGCTTGGTAAGGTCCTTGGTAGGGTCCTTGGTAGGGTCCTAGGTAAGGTTCTTGGTAGGGTGCTTAGTAAGGTTCTTGGTAGGGTCCTAGGTATAGGTCCTTGGTAAGGTGCTTGGTAGGGTCCTAGGTATAGGTCCTTGGTAGGGTGCTTGGTAGGGTACTTGGTAGGGTGCTTGGTAGGGTGCTTGGTAAGGTCCTTGGTAAGGTCCTAGGTATAGGTCCTTGGTAAGGTTCTTGGTAAGGTGCTTGGTAGGGTGCTTGGTAGGGTGCTTGGTAAGGTCCTTGGTAAGGTCCTAGGTATAGGTCCTTGGTAAGGTTCTTGGTAGGGTGCTTGGTATAGGTCCTTGGTAGGGTACTTGGTAGGGTACTTGGTAGGGTGCTTGGTAGGGTCCTTGGTAAGGTCCTTGGTAGGGTCCTAGGTATAGGTCCTTGGTAAGGTTCTTGGTAGGGTGCTTGGTATAGGTCCTTGGTAAGGTTCTTGGTAGGGTACTTGGTAGGGTGCTTGGTAGGGTCCTTGGTAAGGTCCTTGGTAGGGTCCTAGGTATAGGTCCTTGGTAAGGTTCTTGGTAGGGTACTTGGTAGGGTGCTTGGTAAGGTCCTTGGTAGGGTCCTTGGTAGGGTCCTAGGTATAGGTCCTTGGTAAGGTTCTTGGTAGGGTGCTTGGTAAGGTCCTTGGTAGGGTCCTAGGTATAGGTCCTTGGTAAGGTTCTTGGTAGGGTGCTTGGTAAGGTCCTTGGTAGGGTCCTAGGTATAGGTCCTTGGTAAGGTTCTTGGTAGGGTGCTTGGTAAGGTTCTTGGTAGGGTCCTAGGTATAGGTCCTTGGTAGGCAATCTGATCCAACACTATTTCATCTATCATCTACCCCTCAGGCTAACATCCCAGCCACTGACGAGGTGGGAAGTGCCCTGGTGGAGTACAAGGTCCACGGAGAGGACGAGGGAGAGGTCAAGGAGATCACCGACCTGTCTCGGACCTCCATCGTCCTGGAGGGACTTCAGCCTTACACCTCCTACTCGGTCACCATGATGTTCAAGAACTGCGGTGGACTGGGCAGGAAGAGCATCAGGAGGAATCTGAATACAAACCAAGGAGGTGGGTACTGGGTAATGGGTAATGGGTAATGTGTAATGGGTACTGGGTACTGGGTACTGGGTACAGGGTAATGGGTACTGGGTACTGGGTACTCGGGGAGAGAGATGTTGAGGTTACCGATGGGTGACTGGGCGCTAGGAGGGGTGTGAGGAAGGAGACAGTGAAGGTTGTGTGAGGCGAGGGATGGAGCCCAGAATGGTGAAAGGGGTTGTAAGAAGGGAGGTCAGATAGAGGGGTGTTAAAAGGTCAGAGGGATGTGGAGAGGGAGGCTAAAGGGCTGTTATGAACCGGAAGGGTGTAAAGAGGGAGGTCAGATGGGTGTTGGGGCTTAGGTGTTTGCGGGGCTGTGGAGGGATGAGGCTGTGGGTCATCAGAGGTGTGTCAGGAGAAGGATTTGTGGAAAATCTGAAGGGGCTCTGCTTCTCCGGATCTCACTACAATCATTTCCCTTCCCCTAACCTCCGACTCCTTTCTGCGCCCAACAGCTCCAGGTCCCGTGTCCAACCTGGTCCTGGAGGTGCTGTCCCACGACCGCCTGTCCGTGTCCTGGGCTGCGCCCGCGACCGCCAACGGAATCATCACGAGCTACACCGTCACGGCGCTCAAGCTGGTGCCCAGCTCTGAGAGCGTGGAGCCCATTGTGGCACCCGTCCACCCACCTAACACCCGCGTGGTGCTGAGCGATCTGCAGCCCTACGTCTACTACAGGGTCAAAGTGGCCGCCAACACCGTTGCCGAGGGCCCTGAGGTGGTGGATCAGGCCAGAACTGCCGAATACTGTGAGTGTACTTATAGCAGCCTTGATATCATTGCTTATTCTTGGCCCTTTTCCTAAATCCTTAGTCCTTGGTTCAGGCTCCGGCTTTGTCTCCAGTTCTTACAGCTGTCTTAAAGAACAAGGGTTCAAGGGAGAAAAAAACAAACCTTTGTTTTCAGCTTGCGAATATCAGAGTCGAAGCGGCTGGAGCCGGAGCTTTAGCCATGGATTTGGGAAAAGGGTGCTAGTCTTTGACAAATCGTACTGTGTGAACATTTTTTGGGAAGCACCTAATGCTAACCTGTTTTGGGGGTTGATTGTGACTAACGCAATCCTTAATTAGCTGGGCGTTAATTGACTCAAAATGTTACCAACGTTAGTTAATCGTTGGTCAGGTATTGCACAGTATCCTGCACAGTGAGCTCTGTCTTTGAATACTGAGTTTGCTCGGCTCTTTGTCCAACAGATCCGACCGGGCCGCCACTGAATCCACGCCATGGTCGGGTGACTGCCACCAGCATCGAGTTCGCCTGGGACCCGCCTGCCGAGGATGTCCGTAACGGTGCCATCGGTGTCTACGAGTACTCGTGCCTGAACGAGGCGGCGCCCGGGGACGAAGCCGCGCCGCCCAGGCTGGGCAACGTCAGCGAGCCCTCGGTGCTGGTGGGTGGCCTGCTGCCCGGACTCCTGTACACCTTCCGCGTGCGAGCCTACACCTCGGTGGGCAGCGGGCCTTTCTGCCGGGAATTCAGGGAGAAGACCTTGGACACGGGTACGGAGGCCATGGCAGCCATGAATTTGGTCATTTATTTATGCAATTTGGCCCAAAACAAGGCAATATCAAGTCACTCATAAGCTTGAGGCCTCAGGAAGGAAGGAGATAGGGATGAACTCAGGACACCAAGGAATTAGATCTTACATCATTCAGTTGACCTACCCAGTTACTGTTTCAAATGTTATACCACAGTAAGAACAACTTATCGTCATTTTATAGGACTGTGTTTGAATGACAATAAAAAAAAATCGCCCCTCATGCATGATTATATACTGTTCCCTGACGTTCAGGTAATGGAGTGTTGATGCAAATCCTAAAAATCTGAAATACAATGTGGTTTCTGGTTGTAGATGAGATTGCTACCACGAAGCCTCCGCACGGTGGAGGAAAACCCGGCGTGCACATCACCGGCAAACCATCCACCAATGGTAAATATCTGGCTCTCAGCTATCTCTGCGGGAA
Source organism: Luidia sarsii (assembly GCA_949987565.1). Lineage (NCBI taxonomy): Eukaryota > Metazoa > Echinodermata > Asteroidea > Paxillosida > Luidiidae > Luidia > Luidia sarsii. Next base: position 863,603 of record OX465113.1, read on the forward strand.
GCTTGATAATCTGTTGAATTGGAGGTGACCTTTGGAGATTCTGAATGCAATGTGTGGAGATGCAGTCAGCAAGGTTGTATCTACGAGGGCTACAACCCATAAGGGGAGGATTGGGGACCACCAACATCCAGTTTGTGTCTGATGCAGGGGTGGCACTGATGAAAGCTTACATGTTATGCTTATGGATCAATGGTACAGATTTCCATTCGGCAAGACAATTGATAATGATTTACCGTTCCAAATCTTGTGAAGCATTTACAATTAGTCCCTTAAAAAATACTAACATGTTTCGCTGCATGCCCTTACTGTATGCTACAGTATTTGCCGAGATGATGCAAAACTACGGTACTTTTCGGAGACTTATATTGATTTGAAAGCTCAATAATGCATTAACTTACGAACATGCTTAGATACCTCTGTGAGAGTTGAATATAGTTGGAACGAGATCAGGAAAACGCCAAATCAACAAATACAACGACTTTGAAGCAACGACTTTGAAGCAACGACTTTGAAGCAACGACTTTGAAGCAACGACTTTGAAGCAACGACTTTGAAGCAACGACTTTGAAGCAACGACTTTGAAGCAACGACTTTGAAGCAACGACTTTGAAGCAACGACTTTGAAGCAACGACTTTGAAGCAACGACTTTGAAGCAACGACTTTGAAGCAACGACTTTGAAGCAACGACTTTGAAGCAACGACTTTGAAGCAACGACTTTGAAGCAACGACTTTGAAGCAACGACTTTGAAGCAACGACTTTGAAGCAAACGAAGAGTGCATAATCAATCAGATTTAAACTAGTGTTGGGAAGTTCTAGCATGCCAGCAGTCCTGAGCGTCTCCAATCTAACGTCTGTGCTCTATCCCCAGGCAATGTCGGCACGTCCATCACGTCCGATCTAGATGGCTCTGTTCTGGCCATCATCGTGGTGTCTGTGGTGGTCGGACTGGTACTCGTCGTGGCTCTGGCCGTGGTCGTCTCCACCACCTACTGCAAGAACAAGAGGCAGAGCATGAACCTAGACGCCAACAACCAGGATATCATCGTGCGCTACAGCGATGTAAGCAAACCAAAGCCCCCTTTAAACATTGAGGGAAAGCAGGGCAGAGGAAAGAGAAGGGTGACTTGGATCACTTTGGATGCCCACTTTTCAAGGAGGTGGAGCCGCTACAGAAACTAAAACATGGAAATGCTACCATGGCATGATCTTCGACATCAATGGATGTTGCACCTCGAAAGAGCGACAGGGGGATAGAGAGAGGGAGAGAGAGAGAGAGAGAGAGGGGGGGAGAGAGAGATTGTGAGCGAGGTACAGGAGAGGTATAGAGATAATTGGTCTTAATGCTCACCTGCCCAAGTAAATGAGTTTTTACCTCCATTTTTTATTACGCGTTTTATTTGGGGCCTAAAGAGACTTAAACTATTTCCACGAGGAAACGAACCTCTATTCGCAAAGCCAAGCCCTCTAAGTTTTTGCGATTTTCTTTACAAATTGTTAAAGGTTAAACAATAGTCTCAGTCAATTTCCTCCACGCTGACCCCTCCTTATTTCGTTGATATGGCAACAGTTGCTCCGGCAACGGTCGATGTCCAACGAGTACGACGAAGGCACGGCACAGAACCTTCTGCCCCCCTTGCACCTGTCCGGACCTCTGTCACCGGGCGTGTCGTCCTTCGGCTCACCGATGTCGTCCCCCCACAGTCCCACCTCACCCATGTCGCCCGTCATCCCTCCCTACTGGTACATCCCGTGGTCCAGCATGGTCATGGAGAACATCGTCATCGCCGAGGGCAACTTCGGTCAGGTTGTCAAGGCGTTCATCAAGCAGAACGGGCTGGCGCTGGAGGCAGCCGTCAAGACCCTCAAGTGTGAGTGTTTGAGACGAACTCCCGACAAAAACTGTCAAGCACCAAAATCCTGCGGGAAAATCCGCCAAGATTGAAAGTCTTCCTTCGACTGTCGATTGAAACAGGATGACAATCTTCTCCTGACAACCTCCTTTCATAAGGCAAGGTCTATGGGATGAAACGCGTTTTAGTGTTTAAGCAGTTGTATGCAATTGGCCCCACGAGCCAATTTCTTAGCCAAACCCCAAAGCCTTGCCTCATTACATTGAGGCAGTCTCCATCGATCAGAAAGGCTAGCTTTCCACGGACTGGTTGGTTAATGTCCCTCCAACAGCCCCCGCATGGATGTGTAGAAACACAAGCGAGTGCCATCAACCAAATTGCGTTCATCTCAGTTTGGGAATTAGTCTCTTCAAGTGTGTAGTTCACTTCTATACAACCTCCCAGATGACACTTTTTTCTCATGTCTCTCTTTTGTAGCCGGTGCTACTGAGTCAGATAGGAGGGATTTCATCGGCGAGCTGGAGATCATGTGCAAGGTCGGGAACCACCCCAACATCGTCAACTTGATTGGTGCCACAGAAAACATGGGTAAGGACCGCTCGTTCTCTTGCCGGCACTCGTCCTGCACATTCTGGTCAGGGAAGGTTCCACGGAGAGCTTTTCACCGAGGTTGATATTTGGACGAGTGTTGGCTGAGACTTGAGCAACATCCTTGGTCTCGGTCTTCAGCATTTAAGTCTCTTTGTCGGTCTTGGGAAGAGGGATACCAGTCTCGACCTTGGGTCTTGAGCAAATCATTGTCTGGGTTTTGAGCATTGAGGCCTCGGTCCCGGTCTCGGTCTCGGTCTCGGTCTCGGTCCCGGTCTCGGTCTCGGTCTTGGTCTCAGCCTCGGTCTCGGGCTCGGTCTCGGTCTCGGTTTCGGTCTCGGTCTCGGTCTCGGCCTTGGCCTCGGTCTCGGTCTCGGCCTCGGTCTCGGCCTCGGCCTCGGCCTCGGTCTCGGTCTCGGTCTCGGCCTCGGTCTCGGCCTCGGTCTCGGACTCGGCCTCGGTCTCGGCCTCGGTCTCGGCCTCGGTCTCGGTCTCGGTCTCGGTCTCGGTCTCGGTCTCGGTCTCGGTCTCGGTCTCGGTCTCGGTCTCGGTCTCGGTCTCGGTCTCGGTCTCGGTCTCGATCTCGGTCTCGGTCTTGAATAGGGCAAATTGATCTAGTACTGCAATACACTACCCCAAACCGCCCAAATCCTTCAATCGGGAAATTGCACCTTGGCTTACTAGACTCGCGATCCTTCCTCTCTTCCGGCAGGCATCTTGTACGTGGCCACCGAGTTTGCCCGACACGGCAACCTCCTCAACTTCCTCCGCCAGAGCCGTCTGCCGGACAACCCGGGCGTCCGCATCTACGCCAACCACGCAGCCGGCGGTGCCAGCGGTCACACGGGGGCCAGCGACGAGGGCTCGGAGGAGGCGGCCGGCTTCAGCTCGGAGCAGCTGCTGGGCTTCGCCGTGGACGTGGCCAGAGGCATGCAGCATCTGTCCACCAAAGGGGTGAGCCTCTCGCTCTAGGCCTCGGCCCGTCAGTCTCACGGTCTCTCTAGCGCATAGGCCCTGCCCATAGGCCCTGTCTCGGTCTCGGGCTTTTAGTCACGGACACCTCAGTGTCAATCGTGGTCTCGGTCCCTGGTGCTTTTGTGTCAGATTTTAATTAAAAGAGAAAAAAAGACCTTGGTGATCTGGGCCCCGACCCACTCCTGTCTAGATCTCGGTTCGCACGGTCTGGGTCCGCTGGCTCGGGTGCCTCCCTTGGTGCCTTTGCTCTCGGTCTCCGTCTTAATCTCGGACCCGGTCTCAGGGAAAGACTGACGGGCGGCAACTCTGGTTGTTCGGTGGTACGGTGTCGACCTCCAGTCCCGAAGGAGTTCTTCGAGCTCGCTGCCGTAGTTTCAGGCGCAGCTAGGCCTGCTCGCCGGCCTTTCGGCGTGGAAACTTTGATTGATTGCAAATCTCTGAACACCCTATAAGGCTGTCCTGTATTGGTGTCAATGCCGATGCAACCAGCAAAATTAAACCGCTCATCGCGTCTTTGATCTTGGCTTCCACGTAGTGTGTGCACCGTGACTTGGCGGCTCGTAACGTTCTCGTCTGTGACGGGCTGGTGTGCAAGGTGACCGACTTTGGGCTGTCTCGCAGCGACGAGGTCTACGTCAAGACAACCGCGGTAAGCGAACCTTCTCTTGTGTCTCATCATTATCGTCATCACTTAATCCATCATCGTCATAACCACCATCATTCTGTATCCCGCCCCTCTCATTCTGTCTCCAAGCAGACAGATTTCCCCCTTTATTCGAATTAGTGCCTCCACCATGCTTCCATTGTTTGAGGTTCCCTCTGTTCTGCCTTTTTCCCGCCAGGGTCGTCTTCCAGTTCGCTGGATGGCCATTGAGTCCCTCAACTATAGCGTCTACACATCCAAGAGTGACGTGTAAGTATCACGTGCCTCTAATCCAAGATCCGTCTCAATGGGGTCTACCGCTCGGCGTTCAGGTCTCGGTCTCGGTCTTTGGAGTGGTGGCCCCGGTCTAGGGCGTCGGGGCCACGGTCTGGGGGGACTTGGATCACGGTCTCGTTCTCGGGAGTGATGGCCCCGGTCTCGGTTGCAGGGCCCAGTCTCGGACGTCGGGGCTACGGTCTCGGTCTCGGGGGGAACTTGGATCACGGTCTCGGTCTTGGGCATTGAGATCTCCGTCTCTTCCATTGGCATTGGGTGAGGTCGGTCACAGACGAGGCTCTTCGGATCTTGGCTCCAGCACTAATGGCTTCTCCTTTCTTTGCTTTCCTCACAGCTGGTCCTTCGGAATTCTCCTCTGGGAAATAGTTTCGCTCGGTGAGTAAACGGCATATCTCGTGGTAACACACTTTTCCCGCTTTGTTCGCACAGGACTAAGGACTAGTTCCCTGACTCCCATTCCGTCCACTGAGTGTGTTTTTGGTTTCCATGTTCTCTCCCAAGGTGCCACTCCGTACCCGGGCATGTCGTGTGCTGAGCTGTACGAGCGACTCCCACTGGGTTTTCGCATGGATGCTCCGCTCAACTGTGACGAAGAAGTGTGAGTGTTTGCCCCCCCCCCTCATCCTCCACCCCCTCCTGCCCTCTACGGCCATGTCACACGATGTAACTCTTTCAAACCAACTCGAGAAAAGGCGGAGACCTTTTCATCGGCACAAGTCAACCAGCATGTAATGGTGCAAGCTCGAAACCACACGATTTTGAGAACGAGTCACTGGAGCACTCAGGCACATTAGAATAGTGGGCGGTTAAAGTTAACACTCCTGAGATAGATCTAACTCCCTGGGAAGGATACAATGTCATGCAGGCGTACACAGACCAGTCTAGCACACAGGGACGTCTCTACCCTCACATATACACCCACTCCCGTCAAGGATGGAGGGAAGCGACTTGTGACCAAACAAGCCCCACGAATCCTCCGTGACTGGATCGACTCGAAACCCCACAGTCGGCAAATCTGTCCCCCAGGATATCTCAAGCCACCAATTCACTCAGACGTTTCCTCGTCCTCTCCCCTGTGTTCTCTTGGGTTTATTAGTTACAACATCATGCGCCACTGCTGGAGGGACCGTCCACACGACAGGCCCAACTTTGAGCAGCTCCACACCGCCCTCTCCAAGCTGGCTGATGCTCACAAGGTAATGCAAGAGTCAACTCATGCATTTAGCCAACCATTAAACAGAAAGTTGATAATACGAAAACCTCAAGACTTGTTCATGCATCTTGCAAATTGAGATGGGAGGTAAGATATTGATGATGGAATGCGTAGTGAATACTTCACATATTCGGAGATCACTCTAGTACGTTCGGCAGTGTGTGGTTGAAAGGCTACGTCTATGGCCGTTGCTAAGCACAAGAAGATGTATGGCAGTACTGTCTAGCATAGGCTGCGCGTGGACTAGCCCCCAGCAACCGACGTAGAGGCTCATTATGATCCAGCTCCTTCGCTGGCTCCTGAGAATGATTGGATTATCCTCTGCTTCCCTCTCCGCAGCCTTATGTGAACACCGACCTACTGCGTAGAAGCAACTACGAGTTCGCTCCTATCATCAGCTCTGGCGAACATGAGATCGGACCGTCCACACCAGTGTGACCTGACCAAAGGCTATCAGTTACGGAGGGCTACACCACGAACTGACCGTACCGAGCCCAGAGGCTACAGCGACCAGTTGTGACCCGTGGTGATACCCGTGTGATTGTGTGCTCTCTAAATGGCAATTAGTCTACAGTTAGCTGTCAAGTTCAATTCGTGAACTCTGCTTCCCTCTGCCATAGTAAATGAACGAGTTAGATAACTGTATGCAAATGAGTGGCAGCCCTTGTTCTCCCATTGGCCAGCCAGCTGTTGCATTATGCAAGACCGTGCCCGGATTAGCCGTGTGATTGGTGGACTCTGTAATAGTGCTCATCCAATAGTCATCTGATAAGCTTGCTTACTTCCAAGCACCGGTACGCGCTATGCATGCCTTTCATGGGCATTTGACGAGGATTGTGATTCATGACCTGCAATGTACAAAACAGTATACAAGACCATAACGATACTAAACATAGTGCAGCTTGCTTATGCATAATGCATGAGGGATGTTCCACGTGACCGTGCCTATTATTGGTCATGTATGATGTATATGCAAGACCACAATACAAAATGTTACCGCCTTTCTTATCCCTGGAATGTCGTTAATTTTTAGCAGATTATTTACTCGTGGAAGACAAGGAATCATATTTTCATAAAATATGGTATTTGAAACTTACAGTAAAATATTGCAAGCATATAGCATTGTTTTGCTTTGTTGGCAAAAATGGCACCTAATTATGGTACATTGCAATAGACATATGTAAATAGATTGACCTGTTTGCAATATAATGTCAATAGCTTGCAATTTTAAGATTCTAAAAAAAAAGACTTTGAAGACAATACGAATGGCCTTTGTTGGACGTGAAAGGTATGTGACGTCATACAGGCCTATATTCAGACAGACTGACGGACTGACAGACGAATATAACTTGAGGAAATAGTTTTGCTCCAGAAGTACTTATCATTAAGGGAAGATAATTGTATCAACCAAGAATGAGATTCGGATGTCTCTGTGCTGTAAATGGTGCTTGCCTATTAATATAGGTCGATGTTTCTGTCCTGAAGGGATGTTCAAATGACAACATAAATTACTTGCCAATTAACTGGTCGTTAAATGAGTGGATGACATAACTTGTTACATTACTGAACCAAATAATTACCTATTTGAATAGCTAAGTGTATAAGCGTCATAAATGATTTGTGGACGATCTTTTTATTTTGGACATTTGTGGCGGGATCTTGTCCAGTATTTTAATCTGTGTGGTAAACTGTAGGTCTACAGCACAAATTGGAAACATAATGAGAAGATATAGGGCCCGACGTTCTGTGTCCTTCATCACTCCTTCTGCCCTAGAGGAAAGTCCCACAAGAATGAAGATGTCTGGCTCCCTAATACTTTACCATTTAGTTGTGTATGCTATCTTATTCAGTAAGCAGATTACATAGTATTTGGTATTATCATTCTATGGACATATGTTGTACGTCGTCATTTCTACTTTTCTATACAAAAGCCGATTGAACTACAAAATTACCATTTGTAAATATGTACATAGTGAGGTTTTTTGGCAATCAACACACTGTACACATATATTTTCAATATGCCTTATGGGTATCAACTTGCCGTAACTGTGATACTACTTATAAAAGTCGAGATATTTTTTGATGTTCGCTACCCTGTGAAATAGTCGCTGCATACAGTCGCGTGGTAATCAGATAGGTAATGGAGTTTAAGTGTGTGATTAGGTTTATTATTGTTTATTTGCCCGGACCAAGAAATCCATGCAACCAATATGAAATTGGAGTCTCTAAACATGTGCAGGCATATTCATGCATATTAATTTTCTCAAAATCAATGAGATCCGCTCCTTTCTAAAAAGCACTTATCAGAATGATAATTTCTCCATGGATTTATTGGTAAATACGATCATAACTTGTCTTCATTTAGTACAAGAATAGTGTGATAAGCATTCTGAAACAAAGGGGCACTGAGCTGAATATTGAGAAAATGGTATGCATGTCATCTTGGAAAAAACCCTTTCATATCGACACTCATTCCTATTTTTGTGCTCGGTACTATATTGTTTTACCACTGCAAGTTTGTTTACTAGCTAGCTTGGTTACATCAATAGCAGTCAAGAGCAGTGCTCTTTCATACCAATGATGATCATCTTTGAGTACATTAGCACGATATAGCATTTTCGGGATATGTGCTCTTTAAACTACAAAAGATGTCCTTTAATGTGTCCAGTCTCGTTAGATTAAATTAGTTTACATTACATTACATTAGAATTCTTTATTGCCCGCATAAAAACACAGATAATTTTCTTCCGTTGGTAGAAGAAAATTTCCGAAACATATAAACAACAAAAATGTCATGAACAAAACGATGTGTGTGATCAAAACAATGACATCGTTCATTGCCATTGTGACTTGCCATTTGCCAAGTATCACTTGTCATTCAGTTTCGCCATTCGCCGACTCCTCGTTTACTGGAGATTATAACACAATTACCGATATAAAAGTGCCTTACAGTATTATATGCTCGAACCATTTTAAGTGATCTAAGTTTTGTATGATTCACACCTTATCCGATATACCGCCTCTTTTGGTAGCTGTAATGTTTTCGAAGTAAATGGTGCTGTAAATTTCGACGTATTAAAAGTAAGGAATATAGTAGTTGTGTTAGTCTAAATTTGAACAGTAATTTGACAAAAACTAGTGACAGTATTACCGCCAGGATATCATGAATATTATAAGCAATTAGAGAGCCACATGCTATCGAGGCTACAGTACAGGAACATATCTTCAAATGCTTTCTCTTAAAGATTAATAAAGCACAGTTGTTGGGTACGATTTGGCGTATGTCATGCCACCACAGATTCTCGTGAGTTATTAGGCTCACGTATATTCCAATACTGATTAACCAATTGAAGTCTTTCCAGGTTATCCGTGTCATTAATTAAAGAACAGCAATAACGAAGCGTTCGTTATCGTCTGTATCATGCTACAAGTTTGGTTATGTTATGGTTTGTGTTCATGTTTATCACCCCCGATCATTGGGCTATCCAGTGACGTCATCACACTGCCTCTACCACAGAGGTAAAGCACAGCGCTGCCAAGTCTTCTATGTCTGTTTGACCTTTGTGCATGAAGGCATCAGATGTAGATGTCACGCAAAACATTCCGGGTGTCGTGAGTGGGACCTTTTGGCGCTTTGCCGCTATGGTCCTGCCGTATTTTTTCTATGGCTTTTGTTTGTTGCTGACACGATAAATTTTAAGGCCAAACCAAACACCAAGGGGAAATCCTGGGTTTTTTTTTCAATTGTGACTGAGCACGTGCAGAGTGCGATGAGATGGAGCCCCTTCATCCTCTCATCGTGGCCTCTACAGGGCGGTCTCGTGGCGGCTCGTGACGTAGGGTCTGATGGTCGGGGTGTTGGGCCGTGAAGTGATGAGGGCCAATGCCTTGTTGCGGACAAACCGTTCCCACGTGATCGTCCTGTATACGGTCAACCGAGACCCCGAAAGGCAGGCAGATGCAGAGGAAGAATGGATGAATGTTCACAATGAAACGAAGCAGCAATGAGGACTGAAATGGAGCTGGAACTAATGGTATGGGAGGTCTCACTAAATCACACAAACCTTAATAGTTGCTTTTTACTTACTTGCTGCATTCTTCCGTCGAGCTCGACCGTTCAAAAGATCGCATGGTTTCCTCCGTCTCAGATAGGCTTCATGGGTGCAGGAAGAAAGAGAAGAACGATTGACACTTTAAAGGTGACGAACGTGTGGCGGTATCGCAGAAATGAAGCACGCCTTTTCTGCGCACGCGTGTTTTGTGAGTTCATCTAGATTTCAAAATACGAGACCATTTCGATAGACTGATGAAAGATAAGAGCAGAGGAATAATGAGGTTTATTTTGAAGGGAATGTGACAGCACTTGACGAATAAAACTTCAATTTTCTGTATCGCTATGATGGAAGGAACTGAAAATAGTTTGCACCAAATGGCATATGAGTCTTTAATCAGGCACGCTTGGGAGAGCTGCGTTGCCTATTCGGCGCCACCAAGCGTTGCCTTAAAAGCCCGCCGTCCACCCTCCCTGGTCGAGCTTAAGGTATGCCCCTGCAGCGGACTGACTGACACTCCTTGGCCGGCCTGCGTGCTGCACCTACCCCATGGCTCGCAGCCAGCCACGGTAGGCCAGCTCCGACTCGCCCACCGTCACCAGGCCCCGGTTCTGCTTGTCGGACATCTTGAAGTACTTGCGGAGTTTGGCGATCTCCCTGGGCTTCAGTTGCTCCAGGAGTTCCACCTTCGGCACCGGCACGGGCCAGACAAACGGCAAAGACACGAGGTGGTAAGCTAGTTATAAAAGAGGGCCCAAACAATGCCGTTTTGTGTTGACTGTCGGTGGGTCGTTAAGTCATGCGGTCGATAGGTGGGGTCGTACGGTCCATAGATGGATCGGTTGGTCGGCCGTTCGTTCTGTGGGTAGCCGCCGACTAGTCGGTTGCTTCGTAGGTCGTTCTGTATAGGACTTGAAGGTTTGTATGGCGGAAATACAAAGTGGAAGGTTTGCCGTGACACTATGTATAAACATCTCTTTTGAGACGGAGTATGGCTCTATTATAAATCGGTCAGTAAGACTGCTACATGCCATTCTTATGATGGTCGGTCCGATGATTATTCGGGAGTCACAGTCACTTAGCTCGCAATCTGTCATAATTTTGATCCTCTAAATCAAAGCGACGGTTCGGCTCTACACTGGTCGCCAGGCTTCCAACCTGCGGTGCTTTCTGCAGAATTTTGACGGCCTCCATCGCGCTGAAATCCCACCAGTTCACCAAACCGTCGTCATCTCGGTCGTACTCACGGAACTATCCAGAAAATCAGACACACCCTTTTAATCAAGACAAACTGATACATTATATACGGGTGGTCGAGAAACCCGAAGGTGGTGTAAGGCTACTAGGTGTCAAGGAGAGGCCATGGATTAAGAATCGCCAGAGTTTCAAATGCACGTTCAAATAATTAGAAATCCCTGCCGGCATTGCATTGGTATGCTTTGTTTAAATAGATGAGACTACTGGATGCTGTTAGTTGTGTACACCCTGCACGAAAGGGTTTCTGTGCGAGTTTGTGTGACTCTGAAAGTAAACGCTCTGGAGGGATTCGAACTCGAAGACCGCCCAAATTCATAAAGAACGTAAGTCATGCATGTGTTATAACAAAACAGTGTATTCATCTGGTTCGACGACGCTCTGATCTGCAAATAGGAGACTTTGGAGCTCACCGCTTCCTCGCATTTCTTCACCTTCCAGCCAGGTATGCAGTCGTTATTCTCCTGCTGATAACGCCTGGACTCGTACTCCATGTAGTTGGACAAGCTGATGATGGAATCTGCGACGAGCCACAGCAGAACATCCATCACAGATTGAACACAAATCACGCCAGCTAAACGAGCAGCGTTTATATTATCATTATCCCACGAGCCACGTGCTACACAATTGACTCGACGTACCTCCGTCGTTGTCGTAGTTGTCGAACTTGATCATCAGCTCGCACATGTCGTCCATGGAGATGAGCTCACTCAGCGCCTCCTGAAACCGCGAGGGACACATAGCTCGGTGATGAGATACCGGAGCTTCATTGCATTTCCATCAATCTCACCCTCCATCCTCTACACTCTCGCTATACCACCAGCACAACGATAACACAACGACAACAGCAAAACGTTGTAACAGCAACTACAGCAACGGGGATGAAACAACAACAGCTAAACAACAGCAGCTGCAGCACAAAAACAGCAATAACAGACAGATACATGAACAGTAGCAGCAGCATAAGCAGCAGCAGCAGCAGCAGCAGCAGTAGACGGACCGACGGAGGAACAACAGTACAAACGCTGCAGCGACAGTAGTAGCAGCAACCATATAAAGGGCGACATCTACCCGTATCAACAACACATCTCGATCATATAGCAATGACTTATACAACCTCTAAACCTCCCATTTGCAGTCATACCCATAGACCTAGCCATTAGATAGGACCATCCCACGAACGGCATCAACTCACGCAGTCGGGGCAGCTCCAGCCCACGTCCGTGTCCGCGCTATCCATAGCCTTAGCCGAGTTGTCGCCCGTGCCCTGGCCTCGGCCCATGATGCAGTGGCGGTGGAAGGGTCTGGCGCACACGCGGCAAGTCAGCACGCTCTCTCGCTTGTACATGTTGCAGATGGCACAAGGGTCCTCGAAGTCGCTCTCCTCGGTGTTCAGATTGGAATCGGACACAAAACATGAAAACCTTGGATATATAGGTGTCGTGCACCTCGTATACCAGCAGCATGCTGGGTTTCAGTGATCACCGTGAGTTGACGTTATGCGGTTTGGTATCAATTTCTTCAGCGATGGAAAAACAGCGATTTACTTTTCACCTCGGGATTCCGACTTTGCTTTCCAGTAATTATGCACTCATGATAACGGGCTAACGAACGCAGTTTACCTCCATCGGTGTTCCAAGCCCCTACCCCTTTCTGGTCACTGCATGTTTTCCTCGTAATTTCACACTGGTTTCTGTTTTTCAACAAGGGTACTTATACCACAGATAAACAGCGCACACCAAAGTTACACAGAACATTTTGGTCAAAGAAACTTGAGCTGAAAGTGCAAAGCTCTACGATACTAAACCATGGACACGTTACATTGCAGGTTATGGAAGCTTACCTCCACGACTTCAGCGTCATAGTTGAGCTTGCCCTCTGTGTCGACGAAGCCAGCCCCGTCTGCGTCGAGAGAGGGCACTCTTCCCTTCTCTGCCGCCTCGTCCAGCTCAGACAGAGTGCCTAGGAGCGGGCTGGTGGTCGATTTGGTCCTGGCCATTGCGTAGCACATGCAGATTGGAGAAAGAGGCAAGTTATATTTATGGCATTCCCAAATAGGCCTACATCATGTATTGCTGTTAAGCTCGACCATTTTAGTCACCATGGCGTTAATAAATAGCCCCCAGTCACTCCACTGACCAAAGATATCGCATTGTCACTACCTTGCAAAACTATTTGGCCAGAAGTTTTAATGGTGTTTTTATAGGAAGACCCGTAAGCCTGGAAATGGCCGACCTTCTCCTTTGTGTAGGTTACAGACTGGCCATGCTGTGCGTTTCTAGGCGTCGTGGATTGGTCCATAGCCGACACCTAAACTCCCCCGTAATCTTCCACAACAAGTTGATCTGATCCGAGAGGGGGTAAGTCTGTATTGTGTACCGTAAACTCACCTTTGCTTCGGGCTACCCGCGGAGGAAGAGGTCGACATCCCAGCGCCACTGGGTACCGGTGCAACAAGGCCAGCCCCAGGCCGCATAGAACGGACGATCATGCTCAGTCTACCCACTCGCCTGGCACTTTTAGCCGCCTCCTCCTCCACCGGTTCATCGCGGTGCTTTTTCTCAATCACAGACCCCATATCTTATAGCGTGTGCTTCTTGAAAATTTAACTCAGTTCTCTTCGACCCCGGACTACTTTGACGGTGGACTTATTGCTATAACACGTATTACAAGTATTACTATCACTTAATAATAGTATGCAGTACATGCAAAGAAATGTTCTGTTTGTACGCGCGCGTTGGTTCATTCCAAACGTACCCGCGCGTAACCATAGATATCTATGCGCGCAACGCACTCGTGGTTGATGTCAACGCACACGCGAGCGCGCTTCCTGACTGCGCAGACAGCGGGTCAGACTTCTCCTCGATAGAGGGCGTTTGCACCACTGCACTATCCACAGAAATGAATAACCCGAAGACGGACAATAGCGGGCGCCCAAACATGCAGCCAGTTCAAACCAAGTTGGTACCAACTCGCCCCACGTGCATATTGACCCGCCCCGAGTGGATGCAAACTCGCCCCACTTAGGATCAAACTCGCCCCAAGTGGATAAATCTCGCCACGAAAGGTTACAAACTCGCCCCAAGAAGGTAAAAGCTGCCCCATGTTGCAAAAAAAAAAACTCGCCCCACGTAGAATTGTTTTTATTTGTATATTCGCACTTTCCTGTCCTTCCTCCCCAATAGAGGGCTCTATGGACTACGATAAAGAGTGCCGGCCGTACAAGCCAAAAGTCAGGAGTTTCATTTTTGGGACACTGTTATTTAGACTTATGTGGTAAACTGATGCATGTTTACCTTTAATCTTAATCTCCCAAATATGACCGTTTTGGTTTGTTACTCATAATACAAAAATAAATACCAAGATCTATTTTCTTGAGACCCCTACACCTACCATTTCATTGTCGAATGCCCCCAGTAATAATAATAGTATGAATAGACCTAGAGATTTCGCAACTGTTTGAGCAGACTCATTGTTAAACCTCTCAATGGGTTGGCTTCGTGTAATAAAAAAATGCAAATTTTCTACCGTTGCAAGAGCGTTACTCTTATCAAAGAGAAGTACTGAACATAAGCCTTGTAACCATTCATTGTTATCATACACCAAAGCCCAGCCAAGAACGCCCATTCCACGCATACCAACGGCACGCAGCCACGCATTGCCCCCATTGGGAGCATGGAGAATCGAAGGGTTGAATACTAATGAGGCTTTTGAATGGACTTGCATGTGACTAGGTTGGGCCGATGAGGCGTGGCTTCAGCGTCCATTGCAGCATGTACAGCACGCGGCAATGCGGACATTCTACGACCGCCATTGCCGGCCTGGGACACGGACTGCTAGACTTCTCTGGACCGACCCTCGGATTTCCCTCGGATTTCAAGGCGGAAAACCCGGCACTTTTATCTCGAAACTACCTACAACACCTCCCAGAACAGGTATGTGCAGTCAATGAGGTTTTTTCAGACAGGGGTTACACTTATATCGGGTGAAAAATGCCACACATTTTCTACCGCAAAATGACCACACGAGACTGCAAATCTACGAACGTTGTTGTCTTCGATTTGAACAGGAGGGTAAGTGTTAGCTATCGACATAACATGCAGGGGAGCTACATTCCTCCAACCCCAACTTGCCCAAGTCCCGAATATATTTTCAGAATTTCAAAATCCAAATTTATACATCAAAAAGTCAGATAATGGCGAGTCTTGAAGGCCGTTTTGCCAGAGAATCTTTTTTCGCAAAGAAACTGAAAATTTGGGGTTCTTTAATCATTCTCCTGCCTTAGTGAAATGGCGCACGCCTTCTTGCGAAATAAGCAGTGGCTATGTTTACGGCAGTCGTCTATGTGGTTCCCTGACTTTAACAATATTTGTCAGGATGTTTAGCTCTTGGAACCAGACTAGTCTGGTTCAACCAGCCGGCAATGCTGACGGAATACTTTCAAGTGAGGGAACCACACGGACGACTGCCGTAACAATAGCCACTGCGTAAAAATAACCCGTACACATCAATTATTCAAGCTTTATTTCTTTCGTATGTTTTTCCAGCCCAATTGAAGGAAGACGTTGGACGAAGCGGAGTGGAGGAAACTTCAGGAGCAGATCTTAACACTGCAAGGACCCCGGTTTTCTTGGAGAGCTCAACGTCTGCCGACATCGTTGCTGTATTATCGGTGTTTGTTCCACTACACAGCAGAAGAGGTGGGTGTTTTAAGGGAATTGAGTCTAAGGCGAGAAGGAACCGAGTCTTTTTGAAGGTTGCTGGTCGTTGGTGGAAAACTGTCTTTCCTTAAGGCTCCGTTTAATCATTCGTGGGTTTTCTTTTTCTCTTTTCTACTATTTTTCAAACACAGAAAGAGTGGCTGGTGCAGTGGAGTGGAGCTGCCGTGGTTGGCCGTGGCTGTTCAAGTTCAAGGCCGGGGTGCAAGACTGCATGTTCACAAAACCAAAGGTTAGGTAACCTTTGCTTTTCAGCCATGAGCGCTCAAATGAGCCGTGAACATGCACGCCCAAGACTCCCCCGGTTGTTGCCGAGAAGAACCAGGTGGGTTGCTGTTTTCTGAGATCCCCTCGAGTAGGCTAAAGCTAACGTTAACCTCTCTCGTCCCAATCTTTTTTTTCAAGCTTAGGTGTTCAACTTTCAGTTTGAAGGTAACTTAGTCATAAAAACAGGTCCCGTTTAATATCCAGAACGAAACCAGTCACCCCTGTCGAAAATGCTTTTATAAAATAGTACAAATATCGCACGAATTTCCAAAATAAATCCCCTTTTCAGTGAAAAGGAAAAAATCAAAAAAAAAATCCACATTTCACGAACTTTATAATTTTTTAAAGAGCATTTAATAATCTAAATGATTTCAAACAAAAAGGCACTTTCTCTATTCATCTTCCCCCCCTAAAAAAATAAATGAATAAAATTTAAGTTTTTCCCCCTTTTGTAATTTTTGACAGTTGTGTAATTATCCATTCGATTTTTCCCTCCTTAACAGCGAATCGGGACGAACATGGAGCAAGAAATGGAGGTGGGGTCCCCAATTGGCATGTTCACCAGGTAGGACCCCCACTGCATATACATGACTAACTTTTGCCTCCCAAGTATAGCCACAGGCGCTCAAATAGAGCCGTGAACATGCGCACAAGACATCCCTCTTGCCCCCAAGAATATCGTCGACTGAGTGAGTCTGGTCAGGTGGCCTTTCCGTGGTTTTTTTCTAGCGCTAGAAAACAGTCCCCGGTCGAGGACCAATTTTCACTTCTCTGCTAAGCTCTTCTCAACTCCCTGCGGAGTTTAGACATTAATAGAGACTTTTTTTTGGCTCCGTTAGGATTTGACAAAACTAGATCGCATGCATCGTTCTCAAACTGATCACTAAAGCTTCTGCCTTTGAGAAAGGCCCTGTTCGTATCAGAACATCAGGTTTTCTGAAATTTGGGAGGCCACCATCTAATCATGAGGGCTGTATAGCTCAGATGGGAAGACCGCTGGTATGCAAAACCAGAGGTCTTTGGTTCAAATCCCGGGCCAGTTAAAGATTTTCTGAAATTTGGGAGGCCACCATCTAATCATGAGGGCTGTATAGCTCAGATGGGAAGACCGCTGGTATGCAAAACCTGTGGTCTCTGGTTCAAATCCCTGGCCAGTTAAAGGTTTACTGAAATTTGGGAGGCCACCATCTAATCATGAGGGCTGTATAGCTCAGATGGGAAGACCGCTGGTATGTAAATCCAGCGGTCTCTGGTTCAAATCCCTGGCCAGTTAAAGATTTTCTGAAATGTTATCCTGATACTTAAATCAGAAACGATGCGATTTCAAAGAGCACTTATTTCTTAGAAAATAAGACTGGTTGATTACTTGGAAGGCCACCATCTAAATCATGAGGGCTGTATAGCTCAGATGGGAAGAGCGCTGGTATGACCAGAGGTCTCTGGTTCAAATCCCGGTCCAGTCAAATTGCCCCTTTAACCTGTCCCTAGAATTAGGAGTTTAGCTTAGGTGTGGTGCGGTGATTCGATAGTGGCGGAAGGGGCCACTCGAGTGGCGGAAGGGGCCACTGTGGTTGGTAGTGCATGGAACTTAAGGGGGCTGGGCGCGTTGCGTGGGACGCGGGCCCCCACCGACGGCTGGATATGGCGTTCAGTGCTCCGGCGCAAAAAGATGTGAGAAGTGCGAACCTGCGGTGGCTATAGGAACGTAACCTTGCTATCACTGTCGGGCAAACGTCGGTACGTCCCGTTATGCGGTTGACGGGGCGCGGGTTAGTGCGGTAGGGTGCTCCTGTCGTGGGGGTGGACCGGACAGGGCGAGGTTTCATACCTTCGTGGATGGCTTTTTCGCCTGGCAATGGACCCTACGATCACGCAACGCCTGCGGGGCTGGTATCCTGGGACCTTCACGTGGTAGCCCTGTTATACAACTAACCTGACCAGGATGTGGTTGGCTGCTGGATCGCCTTCATCCCTGCGCCAACGAGCAAGAGGACTACAGAAAATAACAGCAAGTATTCTTTCCACCAAACTTAAACCCCCCAAAAATTGTTAAATCTGTTAAATCAAAAAAAAGAAATGACCTGACCAGGACTTGAACCCAGTACTCTGGTTTAATGTTCCAGTGCCCCACCTCCTGAGCTATCTGGCCCATGTGTGTGGACTTTCCAAAAAGTGAAACAACTCCAAGCTTGGGTAACAGCGACGCAAAATTTGTCGAAAAAAAGAGAGAAAAATTGAAATCGAGTCTTGACCCAAAATGTCTTTGAGATTGATGAAAAGACCCCTTAAAGTTCCCTAATATCACAATTGAATATCATTCTAATATGAATTTGTATTTTTCTCTTATTTTTCTCCATTTTTTTTGCATCTTTAGCTGATGTAGTCCTACCTGTAGACGACGCAGTCTCTCCATAGACAGTCTTCGTGTCATCTCACTGTGGACAGTCTTCGGGTAATCTCACTGTGGACAGTCTTCGTGTCATCTCACCTTGAACAATCTTCGTGTCATCTCCCTATGGACAATCTTTTCGTCATCTCCCTATAGACAGTCTTCGCGTCATCTCACCACCTTGGACAGTCTTTTAGACTCTCACCATGGACAGTCTTCAAGTCATCTCACCATGGACAGTCTTCAAGTCATCTCACCATGGACAGTCTTCTAGTCATCTCGCCATGGACAGTCTTCAAATCATCTCACCATGGACAGTCTAGTCATCTCACCATGGACAGTCTAGTCATCTCACCATGGACAGTCTTCTAGTCATCTCACCATGGACTGTCTTCTAGTCATCTCGCCATGGACAGTCTTCAAATCATCTCACCATGGACAGTCTAGTCATCTCACCATGGACAGTCTTCAAGTCATCTCACCATGGACAGTCTTCTAGTCATCTCACCATGGACAGTCTTTTAGTCATCTCGCCATGGACAGTCTTCAAATCATCTCGCCATGGACAGTCTATTCATCTCACCATTGACAGTCTTCAAGTCATCTCACCATGGGCAGTCTTCAAGTCATCTCACCATGGGCAATCTTCAAGTCATCTCACCATGGACATTCTTCTAGAGATCTCACCATGGACAGTCTTTGCGTCATCTCATCTCACCTTGGACAGTCTTTGTGTCATCTGACTATGGACAATCTTCGTGTCATTTTACTATGCACAACCTTCAAGTCATCTCACTATGGACAATCTTCACGTCATCTTACTATGGACAATCTTCGTGTCATCTGACTATGGACAATCTTCGTGTCATCTTACTATACACAATCTTCACGTCATCTTACTATGGACAATCTTCGCGTCATCTGACTATGCACAATCTTTGTGTCATCTTACTTTGCACAATCTTCGCGTCATCTTACTATGGTCAATCTTTGTGTCATCTTACTATGGACAATCTTCGCGTCATCTAACTATTGACAATCTTCGTGTCATCTTACTATGCACAATCTTCACGTCATCTTACTATGCACAATCTTCGCGTCATCTTACTATGCACAATCTTCGTGTCATCTTACTATGCACAATCTTCGTGTCATCTTACTATGCACAATCTTTGCGTCATCTTACTATGACAATCTTCGTGTCATCTCCACTATAGACAATCTTCGTGTCATCTTACTATACGCAATCTTCACGTCATCTGACTATGCACAGTCTTCGCGTCATCTTACTGTGGACAGTCTTCGTGTCATCTTACTACACGCAATCTTCGCGTCATCTTACTATGCACAATCTTCGCGTCATCTTACTATGCACAATCTTCGTGTCATCTTACTATGCACAATCTTTGCGTCATCTTACTATGGACAATCTTCTTGTCATCTCCACTATAGACAATCTTCGTGTCATTTTACTATACACAATCTTCACGTCATCTGACTATGCACAGTCTTCGTGTCATCTTACTATGGACAGTCTTCGTGTCATCTTACTATACGCAATCTTCGCGTCATCTTACTATGGACAATCTTCGCGTCATCTTACTATGGACAATCTTCATGTCATCTTACTATGGACAATCTTCGTGTCATCTTACTATACGCAATCTTTGCGTCATCTTACTATGGACAATCTTTGCGTCATCTTGCTATGGACAATCTTCGTGTCATCTTACTATGGACAATTTTCGCGTCATCGTACTATGGAAATTTTTGCGTCATCTTACTATGGACAATCTTCGCGTCATCTTACTATGGACAATCTTCGCGTCATCTTACTATGGACAATCTTCGTGTCATCTTACTATGGACAATCTTCGTGTCATCTTACTATACACAATCTTCATGTCATCTCCACTATGGACAATCTTCGTGTCATCTTACTATACGCAATCTTCACGCCATCTTACTATGGACAATCTTCGTGTCATCTTACTATGCACAATCTTCACGTCGTCTCCACTATGGACAATCTTCGCGTCAGCTCACGATGGACAATCTTCGCGCTCATTTTGAAAGCTCGATCACGTGAGATTTCCTTAGATCTCGGGCGAGTGACTCTTGTTTGCACGCGTGCTTTCAATCAATCGGTTGACCATGTGTGGTGCGGAGTGGACGAACTTCAGGAGCAGATCTAAACACTGCAAGGACCCCGGTTTACTAGGAGAGCTCAACGTCTGCCGACATCATTGTTGTATTATCGGTGTTTGTTCCACTACACAGCAGAAGAGGTGAGTGTTTTAAGGGAATTGAGTCTAAGGCGAGAAGGAACCGAGTCTTTTTGAAGGTTGCTGGTCGTTGGTGGAAAACTGTCTTTCCTTAAGGCTCCGTTTAATCATTCGTGGGTTTTCTTTTTCTCTTTTCTACTATTTTTCAAACACAGAAAGAGTGGCTGGTGCAGTGGAGTGGAGCTGCCGTGGTTGGCCGTGGCTGTTCAAGTTCAAGGCCGGGGTGCAAGACTGCATGTTCACAAAACCAAAGGTTAGGTAACCTTTGCTTTTCAGCCATGAGCGCTCAAATGAGCCGTGAACATGCACGCCCAAGACTCCCCCGGTTGTTGCCGAGAAGAACCAGGTGGGTTGCTGTTTTCTGAGATCCCCTCGAGTAGGCTAAAGCTAACGTTAACCTCTCTCGTCCCAATCTTTTTTTTCAAGCTTAGGTGTTCAACTTTCAGTTTGAAGGTAACTTAGTCATAAAAACAGGTCCCGTTTAATATCCAGAACGAAACCAGTCACCCCTGTCGAAAATGTTTTTATAAAATAGTACAAATATCGCACGAATTTCCAAAATAAATCCCCTTTTCAGTGAAAAGGAAAAAATCAAAAAAAAAATCCACATTTCACGAACTTTATAATTTTTTAAAGAGCATTTAATAATCGAAATGATTTCAAACAAAAAGGCACTTTCTCTATTCATCTTCCCCCCTAAAAAAATAAATAAATAGAATTTAAGTTTTTCCCCCTTTTGTAATTTTTGACAGTTGTGTAATTATCCATTCGATTTTTCCCTCCTTAACAGCGAATCGGGACGAACATGGAGCAAGAAATGGAGGTGGGGTCCCCAATTGGCATGTTCACCAGGTAGGACCCCCACTGCATATACATGACTAACTTTTGCCTCCCAAGTATAGCCACAGGCGCTCAAATAGAGCCGTGAACATGCGCACAAGACACCCCTCTTGCCCCCAAGAAGATCGTCGACTGAGTGAGTCTGGCCAGGTGGCCTTTCCGTGGTTTTTTTCTAGCGCTAGAAAACAGTCCCCGGTCGAGGACCAATTTTCACTTCTCTGCTAAGCTCTTCTCAACTCCCTGGGGAGTTTAGACATTAATAGAGACTTTTTTTGGCTCCGTTAGGATTTGACAAAACTAGATCGCATGCATCGTTCTCAAACTGATCACTAAAGCTTCTGCCTTTGAGAAAGGCCCTGTTCGTATCAGAACATCAGGTTTTCTGAAATTTGGGAGGCCACCATCTAATCATGAGGGCTGTATAGCTCAGATGGGAAGACCGCTGGTATGCAAAACCAGAGGTCTCTGGTTCAAATCCCGGGCCAGTTAAAGATTTTCTGAAATTTGGGAGGCCACCATCTAATCATGAGGGCTGTATAGCTCAGATGGGAAGACCGCTGGTATGCAAAACCTGAGGTCTCTGGTTCAAATCCCTGGCCAGTTAAAGGTTTTCTGAAATTTGGGAGGCCACCATCTAATCATGAGGGCTGTATAGCTCAGATGGGAAGACCGCTGGTATGTAAATCCAGCGGTCTCTGGTTCAAATCCCTGGCCAGTTAAAGATTTTCTGAAATGTTATCCTGATACTTAAATCAGAAACGATGCGATTTCAAAGAGCACTTATTTCTTAGAAAATAAGACTGGTTGGTTACTTGGAAGGCCACCATCTAAATCATGAGGGCTGTATAGCTCAGATGGGAAGAGCGCTGGTATGACCAGAGGTCTCTGGTTCAAATCCCGGTCCAGTCAAATTGCCCCTTTAACCTGTCCCTAGAATTAGGAGTTTAGCTTAGGTGTGGTGCGGTGATTCGATAGTGGCGGAAGGGGCCACTCGAGTGGCGGAAGGGGCCACTGTGGTTGGTAGTGCATGGAACTTAAGGGGGCTGGGCGCGTTGCGTGGGACGCGGGCCCCCACCGACGGCTGGATATGGCGTTCAGTGCTCCGGCGCAAAAAGATGTGAGAAGTGCGAACCTGCGGTGGCTATAGGAACGTAACCTTGCTATCACTGTCGGGCAAACGTCGGTACGTCCCGTTATGCGGTTGACGGGGCGCGGGTTAGTGCGGTAGGGTGCTCCTGTCGTGGGGGTGGACCGGACAGGGCGAGGTTTCATACCTTCGTGGATGGCTTTTTCGCCTGGCAATGGACCCTACGATCACGCAACGCCTGCGGGGCTGGTATCCTGGGACCTTCACGTGGTAGCCCTGTTATACAACTAACCTGACCAGGATGTGGTTGGCTGCTGGATCGCCTTCATCCCTGCGCCAACGAGCAAGAGGACTACAGAAAATAACAGCAAGTATTCTTTCCACCAAACTTAAACCCCCCAAAAATTGTTAAATCTGTTAAATCAAAAAAAAAGAAATGACCTGACCAGGACTTGAACCCAGTACTCTGGTTTAATGTTCCAGTGCCCCACCTCCTGAGCTATCTGGCCCATGTGTGTGGACTTTCCAAAAAGTGAAACAACTCCAAGCTTGGGTAACAGCGACGCAAAATTTGTCGAAAAAAAGAGAGAAAAATTGAAATCGAGTCTTGACCCAAAATGTCTTTGAGATTGATGAAAAGACCCCTTAAAGTTCCCTATTGTCACAATTGAATATCATTCTAATATGAATTTGTATTTTTCTCTTATTTTTCTCCATTTTTTTTGCATCTTTAGCTGATGTAGTCCTACCTGTAGACGACGCAGTCTCTCCATAGACAGTCTTCGTGTCAACTCACTGTGGACAGTCTTCGGGTAATCTCACTGTGGACAGTCTTCGTGTCATCTCACCTTGAACAATCTTCGTGTCATCTCCCTATGGACAATCTTTGCGTCATCTCCCTATAGACAGTCTTCGCGTCATCCCACCACCTTGGACAGTCTTTTAGACTCTCACCATGGACAGTCTTCAAGTCATCTCACCATGGACAGTCTTCTAGTCATCTCACCATGGACAGTCTTCTAGTCATCTCGCCATGGACAGTCTTCAAATCATCTCACCATGGACAGTCTAGTCATCTCACCATGGACAGTCTTCAAGTCATCTCACCATGGACAGTCTTCTAGTCATCTCACCATGGACAGTCTTTTAGTCATCTCGCCATGGACAGTCTTCAAATCATCTCGCCATGGACAGTCTAGTCATCTCACCATGGACAGTCTTCAAATCATCTCGCCACGGACAGTCTATTCATCTCACCATTGACAGTCTTCAAGTCATCTCACCATGGGCAGTCTTCAAGTCATCTCACCATGGACATTCTTCTAGAGATCTCACCATGGACAGTCTTTGCGTCATCTCATCTCACCTTGGACAGTCTTTGTGTCATCTTACTATGGACAATCTTCAAGTCATCTCACTATGGACAATCTTCACGTCATCTTACTATGGACAATCTTCGTGTCATCTGACTATGGACAATCTTCGTGTCATCTTACTATACACAATCTTCACGTCATCTTACTATGGACAATCTTCGCGTCATCTGACTATGCACAATCTTCGTGTCATCTTACTTTGCACAATCTTCGCGTCATCTTACTATGGTCAATCTTTGTGTCATCTTACTATGGACAATCTTCGCGTCATCTAACTATTGACAATCTTCGTGTCATCTTACTATGCAGAATCTTTGTGTCATCTTACTATGGACAATCTTCGCGTCATCTAACTATTGACAATCTTCGCGTCATCTTACTATGGTCAATCTTTGTGTCATCTTACTATGGACAATCTTCGCGTCATCTAACTATTGACAATCTTTGTGTCATCTTACTATGCACAATCTTTGTGTCATCTAACTATTGACAATCTTCGTGTCATCTTACTATGCACAATCTTCGTGTCATCTTACTATGCACAATCTTCGCGTCATCTTACTATGCACAATCTTCGTGTCATCTTACTATGCACAATCTTCGTGTCATCTTACTATGCACAATCTTTGCGTCATCTTACTATGGACAATCTTCGTGTCATCTCCACTATAGACAATCTTCGTGTCATCTTACTATACGCAATCTTCACGTCATCTGACTATGCACAGTCTTCGCGTCATCTTACTGTGGACAGTCTTCGTAACATCTTACTACAAGCAATCTTCGCGTCATCTTACTATGCACAATCTTTGCGTCATCTTACTATGCACAATCTTCGTGTCATCTCCACTATAGACAATCTTCGTGTCATCTTACTATACGCAATCTTCACGTCATCTGACTATGCACAGTCTTCGCGTCATCTTACTATGGACAGTCTTCGTGTCATCTTACTATACGCAATCTTCGCGTCATCTTACTATGGACAATCTTCGCGTCATCTTACTATACACAATCTTCATGTCATCTCCACTATGGACAATCTTCGTGTCATCTTACTATACGCAATCTTCACGCCATCTTACTATGGACAATCTTCGTGTCATCTTACTATGCACAATCTTCACGTCGTCTCCACTATGGACAATCTTCGTGTCATCTTGCTATACGCAATCTTCACGTCGTCTCCACTATGGACAATCTTCGCGTCAGCTCACGATGGACAATCTTCGCGCTCATTTTGAAAGCTCGATCACGTGAGATTTCCTTAGATCTCGGGCGAGTGACTCTTGTTTGCACGCGTGCTTTCAATCAATCGGTTGACCATGTGTGGTGCGGAGTGGACGAACTTCAGGAGCAGATCTAAACACTGCAAGGACCCCGGTTTACTAGGAGAGCTCAACGTCTGCCGACATCATTGTTGTATTATCGGTGTTTGTTCCACTACACAGCAGAAGAGGTGAGTGTTTTAAGGGAATTGAGTCTAAGGCGAGAAGGAACCGAGTCTTTTTGAAGGTTGCTGGTCGTTGGTGGAAAACTGTCTTTCCTTAAGGCTCCGTTTAATCATTCGTGGGTTTTCTTTTTCTCTTTTCTACTATTTTTCAAACACAGAAAGAGTGGCTGGTGCAGTGGAGTGGAGCTGCCGTGGTTGGCCGTGGCTGTTCAAGTTCAAGGCCGGGGTGCAAGACTGCATGTTCACAAAACCAAAGGTTAGGTAACCTTTGCTTTTCAGCCATGAGCGCTCAAATGAGCCGTGAACATGCACGCCCAAGACTCCCCCGGTTGTTGCCGAGAAGAACCAGGTGGGTTGCTGTTTTCTGAGATCCCCTCGAGTAGGCTAAAGCTAACGTTAACCTCTCTCGTCCCAATCTTTTTTTTCAAGCTTAGGTGTTCAACTTTCAGTTTGAAGGTAACTTAGTCATAAAAACAGGTCCCGTTTAATATCCAGAACGAAACCAGTCACCCCTGTCGAAAATGCTTTTATAAAATAGTACAAATATCGCACGAATTTCCAAAATAAATCCCCTTTTCAATGAAAAGGAAAAAATCAAAAAAAAAAATCCACATTTTACGAACTTTATAATTTTTTAAAGAGCATTTAATAATCTAAATGATTTCAAACAAAAAGGCACTTTCTCTATTCATCTTCCCCCCCTAAAAAAATAAATAAATAGAATTTAAGTTTTTTCCCCTTTTGTAATTTTTGACAGTTGTGTAATTATCCATTCGATTTTTCCCTCCTTAACAGCGAATCGGGACGAACATGGAGCAAGAAATGGAGGTGGGGTCCCCAATTGGCATGTTCACCAGGTAGGACCCCCACTGCATATACATGACTAACTTTTGCCTCCCAAGTATAGCCACAGGCGCTCAAATAGAGCCGTGAACATGCGCACAAGACACCCCTCTTGCCCCCAAGAAGATCGTCGACTGAGTGAGTCTGGCCAGGTGGCCTTTCCGTGGTTTTTTTCTAGCGCTAGAAAACAGTCCCCGGTCGAGGACCAATTTTTACTTCTCTGCTAAGCTCTTCTCAACTCCCTGGGGAGTTTAGACATTAATAGAGACTTTTTTTGGCTCCGTTAGGATTTGACAAAACTAGATCGCATACATCGTTCTCAAACTGATCACTAAAGCTTCTGCCTTTGAGAAAGGCCCTGTTCGTATCAGAACATCAGGTTTTCTGATATTTGGGAGGCCACCATCTAATCATGAGGGCTGTATAGCTCAGATGGGAAGACCGCTGGTATGCAAAACCAGAGGTCTCTGGTTCAAATCCCGGGCCAGTTAAAGATTTTCTGAAATTTGGGAGGCCACCATCTAATCATGAGGGCTGTATAGCTCAGATGGGAAGACCGCTGGTATGCAAAACCTGAGGTCTCTGGTTCAAATCCCTGGCCAGTTAAAGGTTTTCTGAAATTTGGGAGGCCACCATCTAATCATGAGGGCTGTATAGCTCAGATGGGAAGACCGCTGGTATGTAAATCCAGCGGTCTCTGGTTCAAATCCCTGGCCAGTTAAAGATTTTCTGAAATGTTATCCTGATACTTAAATCAGAAACGATGCGATTTCAAAGAGCACTTATTTCTTAGAAAATAAGACTGGCTGATTACTTGGAAGGCCACCATCTAAATCATGAGGGCTGTATAGCTCAGATGGGAAGAGCGCTGGTATGACCAGAGGTCTCTGGTTCAAATCCCGGTCCAGTCAAATTGCCCCTTTAACCTGTCCCTAGAATTAGGAGTTTAGCTTAGGTGTGGTGCGGTGATTCGATAGTGGCGGAAGGGGCCACTCGAGTGGCGGAAGGGGCCACTGTGGTTGGTAGTGCATGGAACTTAAGGGGGCTGGGCGCGTTGCGTGGGACGCGGGCCCCCACCGACGGCTGGATATGGCGTTCAGTGCTCCGGCGCAAAAAGATGTGAGAAGTGCGAACCTGCGGTGGCTATAGGAACGTAACCTTGCTATCACTGTCGGGCAAACGTCGGTACGTCCCGTTATGCGGTTGACGGGGCGCGGGTTAGTGCGGTAGGGTGCTCCTGTCGTGGGGGTGGACCGGACAGGGCGAGGTTTCATACCTTCGTGGATGGCTTTTTCGCCTGGCAATGGACCCTACGATCACGCAACGCCTGCGGGGCTGGTATCCTGGGACCTTCACGTGGTAGCCCTGTTATACAACTAACCTGACCAGGATGTGGTTGGCTGCTGGATCGCCTTCATCCCTGCGCCAACGAGCAAGAGGACTACAGAAAATAACAGCAAGTATTCTTTCCACCAAACTTAAACCCCCCAAAAATTGTTAAATCTGTTAAATCAAAAAAAAAGAAATGACCTGACCAGGACTTGAACCCAGTACTCTGGTTTAATGTTCCAGTGCCCCACCTCCTGAGCTATCTGGCCCATGTGTGTGGACTTTCCAAAAAGTGAAACAACTCCAAGCTTGGGTAACAGCGACGCAAAATTTGTCGAAAAAAAGAGAGAAAAATTGAAATCGAGTCTTGACCCAAAATGTCTTTGAGATTGATGAAAAGACCCCTTAAAGTTCCCTATTGTCACAATTGAATATCATTCTAATATGAATTTGTATTTTTCTCTTATTTTTCTCCATTTTTTTTGCATCTTTAGCTGATGTAGTCCTACCTGTAGACGACGCAGTCTCTCCATAGACAGTCTTCGTGTCAACTCACTGTGGACAGTCTTCGGGTAATCTCACTGTGGACAGTCTTCGTGTCATCTCACCTTGAACAATCTTCGTGTCATCTCCCTATGGACAATCTTTGCGTCATCTCCCTATAGACAGTCTTCGCGTCATCCCACCACCTTGGACAGTCTTTTAGACTCTCACCATGGACAGTCTTCAAGTCATCTCACCATGGACAGTCTTCTAGTCATCTCACCATGGACAGTCTTCTAGTCATCTCGCCATGGACAGTCTTCAAATCATCTCACCATGGACAGTCTAGTCATCTCACCATGGACAGTCTTCAAGTCATCTCACCATGGACAGTCTTCTAGTCATCTCACCATGGACAGTCTTTTAGTCATCTCGCCATGGACAGTCTTCAAATCATCTCGCCATGGACAGTCTATTCATCTCACCATTGACAGTCTTCAAGTCATCTCACCATGGGCAGTCTTCAAGTCATCTCACCATGGACATTCTTCTAGAGATCTCACCATGGACAGTCTTTGCGTCATCTCATCTCACCTTGGACAGTCTTTGTGTCATCTTACTATGGACAATCTTCAAGTCATCTCACTATGGACAATCTTCACGTCATCTTACTATGGACAATCTTCGTGTCATCTGACTATGGACAATCTTCGTGTCATCTTACTATACACAATCTTCACGTCATCTTACTATGGACAATCTTCGCGTCATCTGACTATGCACAATCTTCGTGTCATCTTACTTTGCACAATCTTCGCGTCATCTTACTATGGTCAATCTTTGTGTCATCTTACTATGGACAATCTTCGCGTCATCTAACTATTGACAATCTTCGTGTCATCTTACTATGCAGAATCTTTGTGTCATCTTACTATGGACAATCTTCGCGTCATCTAACTATTGACAATCTTCGCGTCATCTTACTATGGTCAATCTTTGTGTCATCTTACTATGGACAATCTTCGCGTCATCTAACTATTGACAATCTTTGTGTCATCTTACTATGCACAATCTTTGTGTCATCTAACTATTGACAATCTTCGTGTCATCTTACTATGCACAATCTTCGTGTCATCTTACTATGCACAATCTTCGCGTCATCTTACTATGCACAATCTTCGTGTCATCTTACTATGCACAATCTTCGTGTCATCTTACTATGCACAATCTTTGCGTCATCTTACTATGGACAATCTTCGTGTCATCTCCACTATAGACAATCTTCGTGTCATCTTACTATACGCAATCTTCACGTCATCTGACTATGCACAGTCTTCGCGTCATCTTACTGTGGACAGTCTTCGTAACATCTTACTACAAGCAATCTTCGCGTCATCTTACTATGCACAATCTTTGCGTCATCTTACTATGGACAATCTTCGTGTCATCTCCACTATAGACAATCTTCGTGTCATCTTACTATACGCAATCTTCACGTCATCTGACTATGCACAGTCTTCGCGTCATCTTACTATGGACAGTCTTCGTGTCATCTTACTATACGCAATCTTCGCGTCATCTTACTATGGACAATCTTCGCGTCATCTTACTATACACAATCTTCATGTCATCTCCACTATGGACAATCTTCGTGTCATCTTACTATACGCAATCTTCACGCCATCTTACTATGGACAATCTTCGTGTCATCTTACTATGCACAATCTTCACGTCGTCTCCACTATGGACAATCTTCGTGTCATCTTGCTATACGCAATCTTCACGTCGTCTCCACTATGGACAATCTTCGCGTCAGCTCACGATGGACAATCTTCGCGCTCATTTTGAAAGCTCGATCACGTGAGATTTCCTTAGATCTCGGGCGAGTGACTCTTGTTTGCACGCGTGCTTTCAATCAATCGGTTGACCATGTGTGGTGCGGAGTGGACGAACTTCAGGAGCAGATCTAAACACTGCAAGGACCCCGGTTTACTAGGAGAGCTCAACGTCTGCCGACATCATTGTTGTATTATCGGTGTTTGTTCCACTACACAGCAGAAGAGGTGAGTGTTTTAAGGGAATTGAGTCTAAGGCGAGAAGGAACCGAGTCTTTTTGAAGGTTGCTGGTCGTTGGTGGAAAACTGTCTTTCCTTAAGGCTCCGTTTAATCATTCGTGGGTTTTCTTTTTCTCTTTTCTACTATTTTTCAAACACAGAAAGAGTGGCTGGTGCAGTGGAGTGGAGCTGCCGTGGTTGGCCGTGGCTGTTCAAGTTCAAGGCCGGGGTGCAAGACTGCATGTTCACAAAACCAAAGGTTAGGTAACCTTTGCTTTTCAGCCATGAGCGCTCAAATGAGCCGTGAACATGCACGCCCAAGACTCCCCCGGTTGTTGCCGAGAAGAACCAGGTGGGTTGCTGTTTTCTGAGATCCCCTCGAGTAGGCTAAAGCTAACGTTAACCTCTCTCGTCCCAATCTTTTTTTTCAAGCTTAGGTGTTCAACTTTCAGTTTGAAGGTAACTTAGTCATAAAAACAGGTCCCGTTTAATATCCAGAACGAAACCAGTCACCCCTGTCGAAAATGCTTTTATAAAATAGTACAAATATCGCACGAATTTCCAAAATAAATCCCCTTTTCAATGAAAAGGAAAAAATCAAAAAAAAAATCCACATTTTACGAACTTTATAATTTTTTAAAGAGCATTTAATAATCTAAATGATTTCAAACAAAAAGGCACTTTCTCTATTCATCTTCCCCCCCTAAAAAAATAAATAAATAGAATTTAAGTTTTTTCCCCTTTTGTAATTTTTGACAGTTGTGTAATTATCCATTCGATTTTTCCCTCCTTAACAGCGAATCGGGACGAACATGGAGCAAGAAATGGAGGTGGGGTCCCCAATTGGCATGTTCACCAGGTAGGACCCCCACTGCATATACATGACTAACTTTTGCCTCCCAAGTATAGCCACAGGCGCTCAAATAGAGCCGTGAACATGCGCACAAGACACCCCTCTTGCCCCCAAGAAGATCGTCGACTGAGTGAGTCTGGCCAGGTGGCCTTTCCGTGGTTTTTTTCTAGCGCTAGAAAACAGTCCCCGGTCGAGGACCAATTTTCACTTCTCTGCTAAGCTCTTCTCAACTCCCTGGGGAGTTTAGACATTAATAGAGACTTTTTTTGGCTCCGTTAGGATTTGACAAAACTAGATCGCATACATCGTTCTCAAACTGATCACTAAAGCTTCTGCCTTTGAGAAAGGCCCTGTTCGTATCAGAACATCAGGTTTTCTGATATTTGGGAGGCCACCATCTAATCATGAGGGCTGTATAGCTCAGATGGGAAGACCGCTGGTATGCAAAACCAGAGGTCTCTGGTTCAAATCCCGGGCCAGTTAAAGATTTTCTGAAATTTGGGAGGCCACCATCTAATCATGAGGGCTGTATAGCTCAGATGGGAAGACCGCTGGTATGCAAAACCTGAGGTCTCTGGTTCAAATCCCTGGCCAGTTAAAGGTTTTCTGAAATTTGGGAGGCCACCATCTAATCATGAGGGCTGTATAGCTCAGATGGGATGACCGCTGGTATGTAAATCCAGCGGTCTCTGGTTCAAATCCCTGGCCAGTTAAAGATTTTCTGAAATGTTATCCTGATACTTAAATCAGAAACGATGCGATTTCAAAGAGCACTTATTTCTTCGAAAATAAGACTGGCTGATTACTTGGAAGGCCACCATCTAAATCATGAGGGCTGTATAGCTCAGATGGGAAGAGCGCTGGTATGACCAGAGGTCTCTGGTTCAAATCCCGGTCCAGTCAAATTGCCCCTTTAACCTGTCCCTAGAATTAGGAGTTTAGCTTAGGTGTGGTGCGGTGATTCGATAGTGGCGGAAGGGGCCACTCGAGTGGCGGAAGGGGCCACTGTGGTTGGTAGTGCATGGAACTTAAGGGGGCTGGGCGCGTTGCGTGGGACGCGGGCCCCCACCGACGGCTGGATATGGCGTTCAGTGCTCCGGCGCAAAAAGATGTGAGAAGTGCGAACCTGCGGTGGCTATAGGAACGTAACCTTGCTATCACTGTCGGGCAAACGTCGGTACGTCCCGTTATGCGGTTGACGGGGCGCGGGTTAGTGCGGTAGGGTGCTCCTGTCGTGGGGGTGGACCGGACAGGGCGAGGTTTCATACCTTCGTGGATGGCTTTTTCGCCTGGCAATGGACCCTACGATCACGCAACGCCTGCGGGGCTGGTATCCTGGGACCTTCACGTGGTAGCCCTGTTATACAACTAACCTGACCAGGATGTGGTTGGCTGCTGGATCGCCTTCATCCCTGCGCCAACGAGCAAGAGGACTACAGAAAATAACAGCAAGTATTCTTTCCACCAAACTTAAACCCCCCAAAAATTGTTAAATCTGTTAAATCAAAAAAAAGAAATGACCTGACCAGGACTTGAACCCAGTACTCTGGTTTAATGTTCCAGTGCCCCACCTCCTGAGCTATCTGGCCCATGTGTGTGGACTTTCCAAAAAGTGAAACAACTCCAAGCTTGGGTAACAGCGATGCAAAATTTGTCGAAAAAAAGAGAGAAAAATTGAAATCGAGTCTTGACCCAAAATGTCTTTGAGATTGATGAAAAGACCCCTTAAAGTTCCCTAATATCACAATTGAATATCATTCTAATATGAATTTGTATTTTTCTCTTATTTTTCTCCATTTTTTTTGCATCTTTAGCTGATGTAGTCCTACCTGTAGACGACTCGGTCTCTCCATAGACAGTCTTCGTGTCATCTCACTGTGGACAGTTTTCGTGTCATCTCACTGGATAGTCTTCGAGTCTCTCACCTTGAACAATCTTCGTGTCATCTCCCTATAGACAATCTTCGCGTCATCTCAACACCTTGGACAGTCTTCGCGTCATCTCACCACCTTGGACAGTCTTTTAGACTCACCTTGGACAGTCTTCGCGTCATCTCACCACCTTGGACAGTCTTTTAGACTCTCACCTTGGACAGTCTTCGCGTCATCTCACTAATTAAGGACAATCTTCGTAGGATCGCACTATGGACAATCTTCGCATCATCTCACCTTGGACAGTCTTCTATTCATCTCACCATGGACAGTCTTCAAGTCATCTCACCATGGACAGTCTTCAAGTCATCTCACCATGGACAGTCTTCAAGTCATCTCACCATGGACAGTCTTCAAGTCATCTCACCATGGACAGTCTTCAAGTCATCTCACCATGGACAGTCTTCAAGTCATCTCACCATGGACAGTCTTCAAGTCATCTCACCATGGACAGTCTTCAAGTCTCTCCATCACCACGGTCACCTTCACACCGGATCACCTTCATCCCAGCGCCAACGAGCAAGACGAATGCACAAAATCAAAGCAAGTACCAATTTTCTTTTTTGGTGCATATTCTGTCAAAATTGTCTTTGAATAAAGAAACTATTGAAGCTTGGGAGCACGACTGAAACTAGACTGTTTCTGAGTGTCATAAAAGGAAATTTCCTTTTCTCCGAAGCTCAGACTGTAAAAAGTCTCCGGAGTGTATTTCTTCGACACATTTAATGTTAATTTATCTTGGGGTTTTTTTTCTGTATCCTTTCAAACATTGCAGAACTCGGGATTTGGACAGCCTGTCTCTCACCATGGACAGCCTCTGTCTCTCACCATGGACAGCCTCTGTCTCACAATGGACAGCTTCTGTCTCTCACCATGGACAGCCTCTGTCTCACAATGGACAGCTTCTGTCTCTCACCATGGACAGCCTCTGTCTCTCACCATGGACAGCCTCTGTCACTCACCATGGACAGCCTCTGTCTCTCACCATGGACAGCCTCTGTCACTCACCATGGACAGCATCTGTCTCTCACCATGGACAGCCTCTGTCTCTCACCATGGACAGCATCTGTCTCTCACCATGGAAAGCATCTCCCTCACCATGGACAGCCTCTCCATGAACAGTCTCTCTCTCACCATGGACAGTCTCTCTCTCACCATGGACAGCCTGTCTCTCACCACGGACAGCCTGTCTCTCACCACGGACAGCCTGTCTCTCACCACGGACAGCCTGTCTCTCACCATGGACAGCCTGTCTCTCACCACGGACAGCCTGTCTCTCACCATGGACAGCCTGTCTCTCACCATGGACAGCCTGTCTCTCACCATGGACAGCCTGTCTCTCACCACGGACAGCCTGTCTCTCACCATGGACAGCCTGTCTCTCACCATGGACAGCCTGTCTCTCACCACGGACAGCCTGTCTCTCACCATGGACAGCCTGTCTCTCACCATGGACAGCCTGTCTCTCACCATGGACAGCCTGTCTCTCGCCATGGACAGCCTGTCTCTCACCATGGACAGTCTCTCTCTCACCATGGACAGCCTGTCTCTCACCATGGACAGCCTGTCTCTCACCATGGACAGCCTGTCTCTCGCCATGGACAGCCTGTCTCTCTCACCATGGACAGTCTCTCTCTCACCATGGACAGCCTGTCTCTCACCACGGACAGCCTGTCTCTCACCATGGACAGCCTGTCTCTCACCACGGACAGCCTGTCTCTCACCATGGACAGCCTGTCTCTCACCATGGACAGCCTGTCTCTCACCATGGACAGCCTGTCTCTCGCCATGGACAGCCTGTCTCTTGCCATGGACAGCCTGTCTCTCGCCATGGACAGCCTGTCTCTCGCCATGGACAGCCTGTCTCTTGCCATGGACAGCCTGTCTCTCACCATGGACAGCCTGTCTCTCACCATGGACAGCCTGTCTCTTGCCATGGACAGCCTGTCTCTCACCGTGGACAGCCTGTCTCTCACCATGGACAGCCTGTCTCTTGCCATGGACAGCCTGTCTCTCGCCATGGACAGCCTGTCTCTTGCCATGGACAGCCTGTCTCTCACCGTGGACAGCCTGTCTCTCACCATGGACATTCTCTCTCTCACCATGGACAGCCTGTCTCTCACCACGGACAGCCTCTCTCAGTCTCATCATGGGCAGCCGTTTTGTCTCACCATGGAAAGTTTCGTTAAAGATTTTAAAGAACGTTAAAGAACTGTAAAACTCAAGATAGTCTTGGTTATATCATGTTTACTTGTGCATTACTATATTTTTAAAACGTGACGAAATTAAGATTAAAGATGTAGAAAACCTCTCATCGATCTAATTACCAGAAATACCAGAATTGCATAGCATTGATAAATAAATTAATTAATTCAAATTGTATGTTACAGTTTTGTGGTTTTATTGACAAAACTATATATAATTATGAAATATAAATGTAACAAATTATTTCCAATCATATGAATTGAAGCCAAGAAATTAAACTGGGTACTAAATTTGACAAACAGAAGACCTTCCAACAATATTGCCATTTTATTTGTACGATGCTCGGGAATTTAAAAAATTAAAAGTGAAAAATTGAGAGGGCCTGAGATTGAGTGTGGTCCAGCTAGGATCGAAACGTCGGCCCCTATACATTTATAGAGTTTGCATTTTGGTCAGTAAGCAATTTTGCAATTGTTTGTATAAATATTACTTCTCATTAAAAACTACAGATACCAGATTTTGCTTGTAAAGTGTCCTTTCTTTGGCATGCATGATCTTTCGTGAAAAGATAGATGAAAAATACCGCTGATTTTTGTTGGTCAAAATGTATCGCAAACTTTACTGCTGACATTAAACCATCACTTAAGATTTTCTAACGCTGTTAGCCCAGGAGCTCCGAGTACTCTATAATCGTACTGACATATTGTATTCTTATACCACTATAACCAAGGAAAAATGTCTCAATTTTTCTCCGCGTCTCTTTTTTTCATTTGCTTAATCGTCCTCGTGACCATGACAAGAGCAGATTTCCCTTTTCAATGTCAGGTTTGTCAAATGAAGTTCACAATGTGCGTGATGCAGTGCCGCATGTCCCAATAGCCAATCCCTAGTCCTATCTGCCATCACGCCCACTTCGTCACACGACGAGCTATCGAATCGTACGATACCGAAAGTCTCACGGCTATTGCATCCCGTAGGCATCTATACATTGCATCCCATAGGCATCTACATTGCATCTCGTATGCATCTCCCTTGCATTCCGTAGGCGAAGTCAAGGGCTGTGGGTAGTCACTGACTGCTGTCATTTGGCCATACGACTCCAATCTTCCAGCCTAGGCGAACCTGTTCAGCGAAGTACTTGGCCTTCCATCACCGGCTCCCCGCCCCATAAACTAGGGTGAGTATATTGACGCCCATTGTGTGTATAGCTGCCCATCAATAATGGACGTTTTTTTAATGCATTGGGCCTATGCAGTGACGCATAACCCTAGCGTTGTAGAAATCATTCACAAATTTTGTACCTTTTTTGGGGGGGGGGGGTTCGTGAGAAGCTTAAACATAGGAAGTTTGATTGTTCTTGGTTTTTTCGGTGGTTTTTTTTTTTTTAAGTAAAACGGGTGAGGGAAAGTGGTCATAATTGGTAATCCCGCAGCGCAGTCATTAAAATATTCACAAATTGGAAAAAGTGGTCAAGAAAACTTTGACTAAACCGGGACTTGAACCCGAGACATCTGGTTTTGCGTAGCAGCGGTCTTACCACCCGAGTTACCAAGCTTTCAGGTGGCGGCCTTCGCAATTAGTCATCTATGGTCTTTGCCGGGGTGGGGTGCCAGTTAAGAAGCATTATTTTGAACATCAACTGCCGTGACTACTACTGTAGCCGGGTTTACAACTGATTGTTGTGTGCATCTTAATGCTACTCATTAAGAGGGAAAAATCATGGAATTCGGTGGTAGAAATCGCGTTCACGCAAACTTTTTTTTTCTCGAAAAGATGGCGGTTTGTGGGAACGCGAATTCAACCGAATTCCTTGATTTTTCCCTCTTTATGAAACTCGTAGGTGAGTAGCACATAGGTAATTGTAGGTTGTTTTTAACACCCAATCAGATAAGCCAACATTTTTCACTGGGTTTCATTCCCCTTTAAGTCAAAATAATGTTTGATATGTGTGGCTGTTATCCCACTCCCAAAACACTGAGTAGACTGAGTTGACATCAAGTTGATTATTTGGGAATGCTGCAATGAATGGCTGGATAGTTCAGGTTGTTGAATACCTCGACGTTAATCTAGTAGTCTCCGGCTAAAGTCCCGATTTCGCCTAATTTCCTGAGCTATTTTCCTAATTTGTCAGCTGTCCTTTGCCTCCTTTTGTTTGAAAATCACAATTTGACATCAATGACACTTCGAAAATGCATTATATGGGGCTGCGTATCCAACGTTGTAGAAATGATTCTCCTATAGGCTATGTAGGCCTATTCACACATCTTTGCTGCATAAATGAATTCGATGCACGTCTCAGTTTCGTAGACATTGCAGGATCTTCGGGAGCCTTTGCACTGATGTGCGTATAGAATTTGAACAAGGAAGGAATTGGGATATGCAAACAAGGTTTTCCCAAAATCCTTTGCTTGGACTGACTCACCAGTTTTTTTTTATGTAATTGAGAATAGGCACATTAATGCCTTAGATCCTTTTTTTACCGGCCCATAGTTAGGTTCAGTTGGTTTTTTAAGGCGAATTCTAGCCTATTAAATTGATGGATTGATTTGAAAATGGGAAGCCACATTAGACGTGTTGGGGTTTATTTGAATAATTATTAGAAAATAAAAAATAGCGTGGATTGAGTAATCTACGACGCGGATCATATTACTGCTTCATCTATTTCGTGAAAAAACATACAATTCTGTTCTGATCACGCTGCTGTTTTTCTTTTCAGGAGAAAAAAAGTGCTCAAAACACGGACATTCAGGGTCACCACATTTCAGTCGGATTCACTACCGGTAACATTTTGTTGCCAAGTTAAGCTCTATACAAATAACGATCGTGGCCATATCGTGTACTGGTAAATGTACGTAAATGTACGTACGAGCTGGGCAAACCCTCATTGAATTTCATTCTCCTCCACTCAAATATCACCTTATATATTGCGTCAGTTACTTGCTCACTGGGTAGGAGGTTTGCGGGGACTACATGTACACCATAAGAGAAGGAGTATGGCTATAACCGGCTCTTTTCAGAGCCATACTCCTCCTCTTAAGAGATGATATAAATGGCGTCACCGCAAACCTCCTATTTGGTATTACATGTATCACAATGCAAACCTTATCTAACTCTGGGTGATATACAAAAATGTTGCAAACTGCTTACTGACTAAAATTACCAAAATGTAAATCTTAAAATTTAGTGGGCCTGACGTTTCGATCCTAGCAGGACCTTTCTCAAAGGCAGAGCAGGACCTTTGAGAAAGGTCCTGCTAGGATCGAAACGTCAGGCCCACTAAATTTTAAGACTTATCTAACTCTGTTTGCATTTTGCTGTGTGTGTACATGCCAGGACCACGCATGCGCGCAAACGCAGGCCGCAGCGCAGAGAAATTTCTTTCACTGCACTATTGTCACGAATGACCAAAAAAATCAAACACATTAGATATTCATTGTTGGTGTATTACGTCTCATTTTTTTTCACTGCACGCGAGCGCCATGTCCGTCCGCAATGAACTTAGGCGTAATACACACAGCGCTGGTATGCGTAGGGCTGATGAATGCGTCACTGTCACGACCTCTACTGGCACTATGCTTCATTGTTTTTGCCTCTGCTACAGCGAAGCGGGAAAGTATAATTGTTTGTTCTGTGTTTTTCCTACTTTCCTACTTTGTTTCCTAATTACTTCAAGCCATCCCTGAGATAGCACTGTCCTTTGTTCCATTGAGACATTTCATTAGCATTGGCCTTGTGGTGTGAAAATGTTAGATTCTCCCGATCGACTTTATCTAAACAGTGGCATTTTGAATGGCGTTAATTGCTTGCATATGCCTTTGGTTTGCCAAGAGCGCGAAGTACTTTGATCGTCTAGCAACGCCACATAAATGTGAGTCTGACGTCACTCTGTGAATCGGTGGGACGATGAAATGCTATGTCATCTATCCTCGGTGGAAACTCGAGGATCGTTGCCCAAGCAAGGCCTTTTTTTCTTTATACTCTCATGATTTCAATCATGTTTGTGTAGCGGTTTCTTTCAGCCTCTTCCGCGTTTAGGGTACACGAGGTGTACCGTAGCAAATAAAAGGCCGTTAGATTCGAACCGGTTGGTTTGAGGTCATTATTATTGCCTTTGAGAAAGGTCCTGCTAGGATCGAAACGTCAGGCCCACTCAATTTTAAGATCATTATTATTATGTTAAAATCCCCCGACCTGTTAGGGTCGACTTTGAACTGACTTCTCTTACGAAAGCTATGCGCACCTGTACTTATAAGAGGAAGAAAACAACTAGAGATTTATGTCTGTTTGCTAACAGAACATAACGCTTTTCCGCATCTGGTTTCTTAAAAAAAACCAAAAAAACAAAAAACGCACGTGCATATTTTGTGCACAAAGTGTATCGGACCTCATTATAATATTGTAAAAATCATAATAATTCTGAATAATGGTCGATTGGTTCCAAACTCAGGATTTTGAATGTCTAGCCCAATAGCTAATTGCCCACCAAATTTCAAGAAGATTGAGCATTGGCTAATATGTGTTTTAAAAACATGGATTTTGATGACGTCACAATTGCGTCATTGCATTTTGGCCCCGGAGGGTGTTTCTAAACTACACCCCCAATCTTGCTCCGTTGGCCAAATATGCTCAATTGAATGTTAAAATCGCAAAAGTTCATGACTTCATTAATAATCATGAGATGACGTCACGATCGAATGAGGGCAATTTTTGGATACACCTCTTCCCAACTTAGATATACTGCAAAATTAAAACCAAACGAACTTCTACTTTTGCTTTTATTGGAGTTCGAAATTTGTCCCTTTAAAGCGCTGTCACGTGGCACGTGGTGACGTCATGGAGTTTTCAAGACAACTGTGCAATAGTTCAGCGTGGGCTCTATGCATTTGCCAAGTTTGAAAAAAATCAAAGTGTGTTCAATGGCAAAAGTGCCTTCCTCAAAATACCCGTGCTTTGTCTATGGGATTTTTCCGATAAGAAGACGAAAAAAAAAATCAGAACAATAACAATAGCTTTTCTCTCCAGACTGAATGAGGCCTCTGAGAAGACCCAGTAACTCTGCTGTAGAGTAACCATTTCGTCTCAGAGCCACACTCAGATTTGTTCTTAAAATGGTGGAGTGAGAAGCAGACTGCTGGCTTCCAAGCTGATCTAAACAAAATTGTCGTTGCAGGTGCCAGATCAGCAGTTGGCGGTCAAGCATGTTCCTGGACGCGGTGTGGTGGTTCCGCTCGACGATGTATTCGATGTTGCTCCTGATCGGAATCCCGGGCAACGCGATCGTCATCCGTGTCTACACGGCCAAGCGAACGAAGACGTCCGCCCACGTGCTCATCATCGGCCTGGCAGTGGCCGACTTGAGCGTGTGCCTATGTCAGGTCGTCTTCTTCTCACTTCTCTTCCCCGGCGCCGACACCCTGGGGAACAGCAACGAGTTCTTCTGCCGGGTGCCGCCGGCCGTGGAATCCTGGGCACGCAGCACATCCACGGCGCTGACCTCGGCCGTGGCGGTGGACCGCTACTTAGCCGTGTGCCGGCCGACGGTGCACCGGAAGCGATTGGGCGCGCGCCAGATGAAGAAAGTGGTGGTTACCTGCTTGTTGTTCTGCTCCCTATTCGCCCTTTCTTTTCTAGGCATGTACGGCGTGGGTATCGCCAGGGGTGAGTTGTTATGTATATTTCCGGTGCCTAAGTGGCTGCTTATCGTTATGTTCGCCTTCACCGTGGGGTCTTTCTTCCTCTCCCTGATTCTCATCGTTGTCGTCTACTCCAAGATCCTGGTGACGGTGCGCAAGATGGCCAAGGTGAGGCCGGGCAACACCGTGGCGTCGCGCTA
Source organism: Luidia sarsii (assembly GCA_949987565.1). Lineage (NCBI taxonomy): Eukaryota > Metazoa > Echinodermata > Asteroidea > Paxillosida > Luidiidae > Luidia > Luidia sarsii. Next base: position 904,424 of record OX465113.1, read on the forward strand.
CCGGCAGGCTGGCCGGGCCGCGAAGCAGCAGCGCCCGCCGTACTGCACCGACAACTCCACCGTCCGGGCCGAGCTCGGGGAGACGAGCCTCTCCGGCCCCTCGCCTCACGGTGTGGTCGGACGCTCGCTGGATGTCAAGACCGAAGCAGACCAGGGGACGGGGCCGGATACACGAGTCAGCGGCGCCCACGAGACATCTCCGGTCAAGAACAGCACCACGGGCGGCTCGACCGTGAAATCAGAGGCGACGCCGAGGGGCCGCGGCGATGGGGCCGAGGAGGAGGCGGCTGGCAGCGACCCGGCTCCATCCTTCCACAGGCGGACCACCCTCATGCTGTTCCTGGTCACCGTGGTCTATGTCCTGACCGTGACCCCCAATTGCTTTGTGCTTATCTTCTACCACTACATCATTCCGCACCTGCTTAACAGCGGCATGGCATTTAGGTTCGCCATCAACGTCGCCACCAAGGCGATGTTGATCAACCACATGATCAACCCCGTCCTCTACAGCATCGTCAACCCCAGGTTCCGCCGGGAGATGTGGGCCGTCCTTCGGGGGATCTTTAGGCGCCGCGCCCGCTAAAATGCTTCTGTTCGACACGCCAACAAGCGCTCACCGTTCTATACGCTGAGCAACTGGGTCTTCACAGAGCCACACTTACTCTCCTGATAAAGCTCACAGTGTCACCGCACTCATTCTGCATTTTAATTCCTGCCTGTAAAACTTTAGAATATCATCTCATCGTCGAAATGTGTTTCCACAGATCACCACTGCCTTGCAAACTGATCTTTAAGAGAACTCCTGTCCTGCTTATGGAATAAGATTACTTTACAGTAAAACTACAGGACTCGAAAGGTTACATGACTCATGTTGAAAAGTTGTTACCGAAAACCTACCACCTTCTTCCGACCTCTGAGGGCGCCCTACTTGCAAGACGTCACCCCAGAAGATCTATCAATACATATATTATTAACTGATCTTTTTGTCTTTGAAAAAGGTCCTGCTAGGATTGAAACGTCAGTTTCTCTAACTTTTGAGATTTAATAACTGATTGTTTAAAAAGTAGTCCCCTGCTGTAATTATCGTTAATGCTATTAAAATTAATAAGGTTACGTACTTTTCAGCAATTTACACTTATCAACACGCACTTATTATGAGCTTTTTATTTAGTACCTTAAACTGCGAGGAATATAAAGAAATGATTACATGTCATTCTCATAGCAACTGCGCCGTTGCATTTCATGAAGCTTGTGCATGCACATGTGTAGAGGGTATAGGCAGTCATTTAATACGCACATGCGCACGATTCCATATAGAGGTCACTAAACTTCTGTCTCCAAAGGTATGAGAGTTAAGACACCGTTTTCAACGTTACACCGTCATTTGCTTTGAATATAATGTCATTCTTGACTTGTATAATTGCTACAGTCTTGTCCTTTTATGCATAATTGTATACACGTGCGGGTGATTCAAGGAAATGACTTAGATTTTGAAAGATAGAGAACACCTGACGTAGAGATTGGAATTTATGAACCGTTGTAATATTTTCTTCAATATTGTATTAAACTTTCACGTGCAGTCACCGAATATCGTTCTACGATAGTCTCGTCATGATTATGTGGTTTTAGCTGTGTAAGGGCCTACTGCTTGGTATTCCAGATAGAAATTTGTATTTGTACAGGGTGACCTCGGGACTGGGCAGGGCGCCTTGCCCAACACCATCATCAAGGCCGGCTCCTCGAAGAGTTGGCCGGTAGGAATGCCGTCCCCATCCAGCACCACCGTCCCGCCAGACGGACTCGGGAAGTCCTTGCCGATCTGTCTCAGAGATAGATCGATAGAGTGAATTAGAGAGGAGATTGTGGGAGGGAGAGAGACAGAGAGAGAGAGAGAGAGAGAGAGAGAGAGAGAGAGAGAGAGAGAGAGAAAGAGAGAGAAAGAGAGAGAGAAAGAGAGGGAGACAGAGAGAGGGAAATAGACAGAGGGAGACAGAGAGAAGAGAGGGGGACACAGAGAGGGAGAGAGATAGAGAGGGAGAGAGATAGAGAGAGAGAGAGAGAAAGGGACAGAGAGACAGAGAGAGAAAGAGAGAGAGAAAGAGAGGGAGACAGAGAGAGGGAAACAGACAGAGGGAGACAGAGAGAAGAGAGGGGGACACAGAGAGGGAGAGAGATAGAGAGAGAGAGAGAGAGAGAGAAAGGGACAGAGAGACAGAGAGAGAAAGAGAGAGAGAAAGAGAGGGAGACAGAGAGAGGGAAACAGACAGAGGGAGACAGAGAGAAGAGAGAGAGGGACAGACAGAGGGAGAGAGATAGAGAGAGAGAGAGAGAGAGAAAGGGACAGAGAGACAGAGAGAGAAAGAGAGAGAGAAAGAGAGGGAGACAGAGAGAGGGAAACAGACAGAGGGAGACAGAGAGAAGAGAGAGAGGGACAGAGAGAGGGAGAGAGATAGAGAGACAGAGGGAGACAGAGAGACAGAGAGAGAGAAAGAGAGGGAGACAGGGAGACACACAGAGATGAGACATATAGAGAGAGACACAGAGAGAGATCGAGAGGGAGAAATAGAGAGGGAGACATAATGTGGTAAAGACAGAGAGAGACAGAAAGAGGGAGTCAGAGGGAGAGAGATGGAGACAAAGAGGAAGACAGAGAGCGGCAGAGAGAGTTGGTGAGAAAGTTAGAGATAAAGTCAGAATGTGGAGATGAAGAAAATGGACGGGTAACATCTTTTTAGATAATTCAATGTGAAAATTCAAGGTAGTTTAAAGCTATTCGGCGCGCTGATGTTGGTGTACTGGCTCCGCATGAGGGCGCACTGCAGGGCGTGCTGGTGAGGCTCAATGAGGCCCGGCATGAGGGTCTGCTGGTTGAGAAAGATGAGCTCGGTCCCGGGGCCGACGAGGCCCATGACCGTCTCCAAGGAGCCCACGGCCAGGATGGTGTCATTAGACACGGCAAGGGCCTCGGCCGTTGTCTCACCATGGACAACCCCTTTCTCTCACTATGGTCAGCCCCTCTCTCTCCCTCACCATTGTCAGCCCCTCTCTCACCATGGACAGCCCCTGTGTCTCTCACCATGGACATCCTCTCTCTCTCACACCATGGACAGCCTCTGTCTCTCACCACGGACACCCTCTGTCTCTCACCACGGATAGCCTCTCTCTCTCACCATGGACAGCCTCTTTCTCTCACCATGGACAGCCCCTCTGTCTCTCACCATGGACATCCTCTCTCTCTCACCATGGACAGCCTCTCTCTCTCACCATGGACAGCCTCTTTCTCTTACCACGGACAGCCCCCTCTCTCTATCTCTCACCAAGGACAGCCTTTGTCTCTCACCATGGCAGCCTCTGTCTCTCACCATGGACAGCCTTTGTCTCTCACCATGGCAGCCTCTGTCTCTCACCATGGACAACCTTTGTCTCTCACCATGGACAGCCTCTGTGTCTCACCATGGACAGCCTCTGTCTCTCACCAAATATAGCCTCTGTCTCTCACCATGGACAGCCTCTGTCTATCACCATGGACAGCCTCTGTCTATCACCATGGACAGCCTCTGTCTCACAATGGACAGCCTCTGTCTCTCACCATGGACAGCCTCTCTCTCTCACCATGGACAGCCTCTCTCTCTCACCATGGACAGCCTCTGTCTATCACCATGGACAGCCTCTACCTCACCCTCTACAGCCTCTCTCTCTCCCACCATGGACAGCCTCTGTCTCTCACCATGGACAGCCTCTCTCTCACCATGGACAGCCTCTCTCCCACCATGGACAGCCTCTTTCATGTCTCTATTTTTAATTGCTTAATCGTCCTCGTGATGACTATATACTCGCACTTATACTCATGGCCAAGTACTGGTGCTGGTGGCCAAGAGTATACTTCATTCAGAACCATACTATTAGGATGTGTGGATAAAGTATTAATGACAAGAGCAGATTTCCTTTTTCAATGTCAGGTTTGTGAAAAAATAATGAAGTTCACAATGTGCGTGATGCAGTGCCGCATGTCACAATAGCCAATCTCTAGGCCTATCTGCGATCACGCCCACTTCGTCACACGACGAGCTATTGAATCGTACGATACCGAAAGTCTCACGGCTATTGCATCCCGTAGGCATCTATACATTGCATCCCATAGGCATCTACATTGCATCTCGTATGCATCTCCCTTGCATTCCGTAGGCGAAGTCAAGGGCTGTGGGTAGTCACTGACTGCTGTCATTTGGCCATACGACTCCAATCTTCCAGCCTAGGCGAACCTGTTCAGCGAAGTACTTGGCCTTCCATCACCAGCTCCCGGCCCTATAAACTAGGGTGAGTATATCGATGCACATTGAATCCTGTTACTTGAAAAGGGTTATTTGAATGTATTATGCAGTGACGCATACTGTAGCGTTGTAGGATTTGTTTCTCACAAAATTTGTCACAATTATTTTTCAGTGTTCTTGAGAAGCTTAAACAAAGAAAGTTGAATCATTTTGCTGTTTTCGTTGGTGTATTTTTGGGGGTGTTTTTTTTAAGTAACACGGGTGATGGAAAGTGGTCATGATTGTTGATCCCGCAGCGTAGTCGTACTTCTAACAAATATTCACAGATTGGAAAATTATGGTTCATATTTTGTGGCTGTTATTCCTACCCCCCGAAAAAATAAGTTGACTGAGTTGTCAAAAAATATTTGGGAATGCTACAAGGAATGGCTGGGTAGTTCAGGTGGTTGAGTACCTCGACGTTAATCTAGTGGTCTCCGGCTTAAGTCCCGATTTCGCCAAATTTCCTGGCCTATTTTCATAATTTTTCAGCTTTCCTTTCCTTCCCTTTGTTTGAAAATTTGAGAATGCATTATATAGGGATGCGCCTTCGACGTTGTAGACATGATTCTCCTATAGGCTACATTTTTGCTGTATAACTGAATTCGAAATTGCAGGATTTGGGGCCTTTGCACTGATTGAGATCAGATCTGTTGCAATCAGATCTGTTGAGATCAGATCTGTTGAGATCAGATCTGTTGAGATCAGAGAGACGTTTTGTTTTTCAAAATCAAATATTAAAGTAGACTGGCTCACCAGGGTTTTAGTCACCGAGAATGCACATGGATTTCTTTCATCCATTGTACCGGCTCATAGTTTTTGTTCTTTTTTCTTCAGGCAAATATTCTAGCCTATGAAATTGATGGATTGATTAGAAAATGGGAAGCCACATATAGACGTCTTGGATTTTATTTGAATATTAGAATAGAAAAGAAGCACATTGGCCTGGATTGAGTATTTCCAACGTTCGCCACAAGAGACGCGGATAATTACTACAGCTTCATCCACTTCTTGAAAATACATACATACTGCAATGATAAAACTGCTGTTTTCTTTTTAGGACAAATAAACGTGCCCAAAACATGGCACATTCAGGGTGACCACGTATCAGTCGGATTCACTACCGGTAACATTTTGTTGCCAAGTTAACTAAGCTCTATTCAAACGATCGTGGCCATATCGTGTACTGGTAAATGTACGTAAATGAACGTACGAGCTGGGCAAACCCTCATTGAATTTCATTCTCCTCCACTCAAATATATCACCTTATATATTGCGACAGTTACTTACTCACTGGGTAGGAGGTTTGCGGTGATTACATGTACACCATAAGAGAAGGAGTATGGCTCTAACCGGCTCTTTTCAGAGCCATACTCCTCCTCTTAAGAGATGATATAAATGGTGTCACCGCAAACCTCCTACTTGGTATTTCATGTACCACAATGCAAACCTTATCTAACTCTGTTTGCATTTTGCTGTGTGTGTACATGCCAGGACCACGCATGCGCGCTAACGCAGGCCGCAGCGCAGAGAAATTCCTTTCACTGCACTATTGTCACGAATGACCAAAATGATCAAACACATTACATATTCATTGTTGGTGTATTACGTCTCATTTTTTTTCACTGCACGCGAGCGCCATGTCCGTCTGCAATGAACTTAGGCGTAATACACACAGCGCTCGTATGCGTAGGGCTGATGAATGCGTCACTGTCACGACCTCTCCTGGCACTATGCTTCATTGTTTTTGCCTCTGCTACAGCGAAGCGGGAAAGTATAATTGTTTGTTCTGTGTTTTTCCTACTTTCCTACTTTTGTTTCCTAATTACTTCAAGCCATCCCTGAGATAGCACTGTCCTTTATTCCACTGAGACATTTCATTAGCGTTAGCCTTGTGGTGTGAAAATGTTAGATTCTCCCGATCGACTTTATCTAAACAGTGGCATTTTGAATGGCGTTAATAGCTTGCATATGCCTTTGGTTTGCCAAGAGCGCGCTGTACTTTGATCGTCTAGCAACGCCATCTAAAATGAGTCTGACGTCACTCTGTGAATCGGTGGGACGATGAAATGCTATGTCACCTATCCTCGGTAGAAACTCGAAGATCGTTGCCCAAGCAAGGCCTTTTTTTCTTTATACTCTCATGATTTCAATCATGTTTGTGTAGCGGTTTCTTTCAGCCTCTTCCGCGTTTAGGCTACACGAGGTGTACCGTAGCAAATAAAAGGCTGGTAGATTCGAGCCGGTTGGTTTGAGCTCATTATTATTATGTTAAAATCCCCCGACCTGTAAGGGTCGACTTTGAACTGACTTCTCTTACGAAAGCTATGCGCACCTGTACTTATAAGAGGAAGAAAACAATGATGAGTAGTTGTTCAGCTGGCAGCGAATTGATCAGTGTCACTTTTCCTGGTTTGCAGATTTTGCATCTAGTTTTACGACCCTTTACGAATCCATGGATCAGGCTCAGGCTCAGGCTTCGTCTCCGTCTGACAAAACCTGGAAATCCAGGTTGTGATTTGTCGCCGGATTGTAGGCTTGTTAGGTAGCGTACAGAGTATCCCCCGAGAAACTGGGGCCAAATGCATGTGGCAACATAACGTGTAAAAGAAATAGGAGGGAGGGCCTATGTACTTTTTAATGGACTGCAGAATGGCCAAGCAGAATGATAAGTTCAATGGGCGAATGATTGTCAGCAAATCGTGCTCCATGATACTCGAAGACATTCACTGGCCGCTCCCATGCAATCTACGCAAAACCACTTCTACAACAGAACGTTGGTGAGGTCGGGGATTCCACGTAAATTCGCTGGCATCAGATAACGGCATTTGCAATAGAGTGGTCTTTTAGAGTTCTACATCCGAATATTGAGTTAGCATAAGCGTTTGATGGGAGCTCATTGAGGTGGGGGCAGACTCATTGTGTGATTGATTGACCAGGGTTTAAACAGATCCTTGGAAAGATGAGACTTCGAGGTTTGCATGGTGGGAGTCATCTCTCTCCAGAATGAATGAGGCCTCTGAGAAGACCCAGTAACTCTGCTGTAGAGTTATCATCTCTTCTCAGAGCCACACTCAGATTTGTTCTTAAAATGTTGGAGTGAGAAGCAGACTGCTGGCTTCCAAGCTGATCCAAACAAAATTGTCGTTGCAGGTGCCAGATCAGCGGTTGACCACAGGGTCAAGCATGTTTCTGGACGCGGCATGGTGGTTCCGCTTGACGATTGATTCGATGTTGCTCCTGATCGGAATCCCGGGCAACGCGATCGTCATCCGTGTCTACACGGCCAAGCGAACGAAGACGTCCGCCCACGTGCTCATCATCGGCCTTGCCGTGGCCGACCTGACCCTCTGCGTGTTTCAGATCGTCACCTTCTCACTTCTCTTCTCCAGCGCCGATACCCTGAAGAACAGCAACGAGTTCTTCTGCCGGGTGCCGCCGGTTGTGGAATTCTGGGCACGCAGCACATCTACGGCGCTGACCTCAGCCGTGGCGGTGGACCGCTACTTAGCCGTGTGCCGGCCGACGGTGCACCGGAAGCGATTGGGCGCGCGCCAGATGAAGAAAGTGGTGGCCGTCTGCTTCGTGTACTGCTCACTATTCGCCCTTTCTTGTCTAGGCATGTACGGCCTGGGTCCCGATGAGAATTCCGATAGGGTGTTATGTATATTTCCGGTGCCTAAGTGGCTGTTCACCGGCTTCTTCTCCTTCACCGTGGGGTCTTTCTTCCTCTCCCTGATTCTCATCGTAGTCGTCTACTCCAAGATCCTGGTGACGGTGCGCAAGATGGCCAAGGTGAGGCCGGGCAACACCGTGGCGTCGCGCTACCGGCAGGCTGGCCGGGCCGCGAAGCAGCACTGCACCGACAGCTCCACCGTTCGGACCGAGCTCGGGGAGACGAGCCTCTCTGGCCCCTCGCCTCACGGTGCGGTCGGACGCTCGCTGGATGTCAAGACCGAAGCAGACCAGGAGCCGGGGCCGGATACACGAGTCAGCGGCGCCCACGAGACATCTCCGGTGGACACGCCGCCGACAGAGGGAGGCCACGACGCCACTGCGGCCTCGGCGACCAATCCTAAGACCTCTGCATCCAAGTCTTCCCCGACCGACACGAGCCCCGTCAAGAAAAGCACCACGGGCGGCTCGACCGTGAAATCAGAGGCGACGCCGAGGGGCCGCGGCGATGGGACCGAGGAGGAGGCGGCTGGCAGCGACCCGGCTCCATCCTTCCACAGGCGGACCACCCTCATGCTGTTCCTGGTCACCGTGGTCTATGTCCTGACCGTGACCCCCAATTGCTTTGTGCTAATCTTCTACCAATCCATCATTCCGCAACTGACTGACAGCTTGCCATTTAGGTTCGCCATCAACGTCGCCACCAAGGCGATGTTGATCAACCACATGATCAACCCCGTCATGTACAGCATCGTCAACCCCAGGTTCCGCCGGGAGATGTGGGCCGTCCTTCGGGGGCTTTGTAAGCGCCGCGCCCGCTAAAATGCTTCTGTTCGACACGCCGACAAGCGCTCACCGTTCTATACGCTGAGCAACTGGGTCTTCTCAGAGCCACACTCACTCTCCTGATAATGCTCACAGTGTCACCGCACTCATTCTGCATTTTAATTCCTGCCTGTAAAACTTTAGAATATCATCTCATCATCGAAATGTGTTTCCACAGATTACCACTGCCTTGCAAACTGATCTTTAAAAGAACTCCTGTCCTGCTTATGGAATAAGATTATTTTACAGTAAAACTACAGGACTCGTAAGGTTACATGACTCATGTTGAAAAGTTGTTACAGAAAACCTACCACCTTCTTCCGACCTCTAAGGAGGCCCTACTTGCAAGACGTCACCCCAGAAGATTTATCAATACATATCATTAACTGATCTCTTTGCCTTTGAGAAAGGTCCTGCTAGGATCAAAACGTCAGTTCCTCTAACTTTTGAGATTTAATAACTGATTGCCGTAATGATCGTTAATAATATAATTAATAAGGTTACGTGCTTTTAAGCAATTTACACTTATCAACACGCACTCATTATGAACATTTACTCTCATTTATTTACTGATGAAGTCATGGTCTCCCATTAGCAGTGCAATAACTTGAAAAAATGGACATGTAAAACGGTTTACTGATTTCAAATTAACTGGGACCGAAAAGCAAAATCCTCGGTATTTTACTTATCAGAGGATGACGTTCTTCCACAAGATATTTGCGTTTGTTTGTCAGAAGCAATTATTTTAGTACCTTAAGCTTCGATTCACTGCGAGGAATATGAGGAAATGATTACATGTCATAGCATCCATGCCGTTGCATTTCATGAAGCTTGTGCATGTGTAGAGGGTATAGGCAGTCATTTAATACGCACATGCGCACGATTCCATAATTATAGAGGTCACTAAACTTCTGTCTCCACAGGTATGAGAGTTAAGACACCATTTTCAACGTTACACCGTCATTTACCTTGAATATAATGTCATTCTTGACTTGTATAATTGCTACAGTCTTGTCCTATTACGCATAATTGTATACACGTGCGGGTGATTCAAGGAAATGACTTAGATTTTGAAAGATAGAGAACTCCTGACGTAGAGATTGGAATTTATGAACCGTTGTACTATTTTCTTCAATATTGTATTAAACTTTCATGTGCAGTCACCGAATATAGTTCTTCGATATCTCTCGTCATGATGTGTGTCGTTGTAGCTGTGTAAGGGCCTACTGCTTGCATTTCCAAATTGGATTTTTTTTCTTAAGGTCCCTATATTGTCCATTAAATCCCGGTTCATATAGGGATCGCACTTTCGTCTGTCAGTGCCACTTTTCGACTGATAAGTGCCCTCAAGCAGGGACCAGTGCACACGGCGCCCAGTAATAGCCGAGGAACGCGTGGGAACCAGTGCGTGGGAACCAGTGCAAGGATAGGCCTGCAACCAGCGCAGTCCCGAGAATTAATAGCACCCATTGCCGGACCAGCATCCTGAGTCTTTACTCTAATCCAGTTGTGGAAACGTCCCAAAAACTCCACCGCGAATCCAATGCGACTCCAAGATATATACAACAAAACAACCTTTCAAACGTCTTACTGACTTGAATGAGCAAAAGACACCTTTTCTTAAAGAAGAGGGCTCGACGTTTCGATCCTGGCCGGATCTTTCTCGAACGCTTTTAAGAAAGGTCCAGCTTGGGCTGAAATGTCACCCCCTTCATTTTTGAGAAACTAATGTGAACTGAATGAGTTAGTCTTTCAAGTCTGATGATCACGGAACAACCCAAAGCGTATGTTTTTCGACTACAGATGATGCATTTTATTAAAGTAAACAAAAACAATATTTTCGGAACTGGATAATAGTGCAGTGCTGCGTAATTACTTCATCAACTGTTACGTCACCTTCTGATCTAATTATCACCATGAAGATCTTATTCTTCTCTCCTACTAAAACCCATAACTTGATAAGTGATAACACTGTAATAATAATATAAATAATCAACAAATATTTAAATAATTGAACTTACTCTTCCTGTTCCCATTAATTTTCCGTTGTAACACCAATCACAAAACAGAATTATAATTATAACATTAATCATATCAATTACAGACCAATTAATTGTCCATGTTTTACAAACCATGATATTATAATTCTCTTATTTTCTTTTAGAAATAATCCACAAAGTTAAATCTAAAGTGCAACATATTTTCATAAATCTCAGAAACACTGATGAGGGGATTATTGTGAGGTTCACGAAACGCTACAAGGATTTGACTAGCGGTTTACTGAGGGCGATCCAGGACCTTGGCATTGATCTGGGCCACGGTCTTGAGCTGGGCCAAGTTGTTACGGCGACCGTCCAGGAAGGTCTCGATGACCCGGACCCGGTCCATGTTCGCGCCCTCCACGTGATAGGGATTCTCAGACAGCACCACCAGGTCGGCCTTCTTGCCCGCCTTCAGGCTGCCCAGCGTGGCCTCACGGTGCAGCTGCCACGCCGCGTTGACCGTGTACGACTTGAGGCCCTCGTGCACGGACACGCGGTACTCCGGCCCGTAGGGGGTGTTGGGGTCGTCACGGGTGCAGCGGGTAACGGCCGTCTTGATGTTGAAGAAGGGACTGGCCTCACCAGGGAAGGTCGGGTGGTCCTGTCAACGGCAGAAAACAAGTCACCCAGGTCAGATGCAACTTGACCAACGAATGCTGCCAGGGACCCATTTACTATGACGTCATTCGAGTAAGGGGCCCTTGATTCAAGTTCAAGATGTGAACATTATAATATGCGTCTGGTATCCCATTGGTTCACCATAACTTTGCTTTCAAGATGGCGGCGTGATGACGTCACTGCATGAGACGATGCAGTGCTAGTCTGATCATTGTGTGCGCCAGTAACGAAGGTTAATGCTCTCATATTCTTTTCCCTTTACCTGGTGGATGGTCCAAGTGATGCCGTGCTTGCTGGCTTCACTCAGGGGAGTCCAGCGGTTGACACGCTCCTCGCCGAAGAGGTCTGTCTTGTAGACCAGTGCGTAGAAGCGGAGGTGGTCGACGAAGAAGGACAGCGCCAGCTTGATCTTGCCTGCCCGGGCGATCTGGTCCACGGTGGTCAGGCCCAGATGCTCCATGCGATGCCGATTGTCTTTGTCGGGAAACTCAGAGAGAATCTGGAGTTATTTAGAGACCGAGAGACAGAAAGGACATTTATGAGAGATTATACAAAAAGCGACAAAGAGACCGAAAGAAAGTGAAAGGCAGAGAGGTAGAGAGACAGCGGGACATACAAGTAGTGCCAAATAAGGACGAAGAGAGACAGACAAAGGGAGATAGGCGGAAAGAGAGACAGAGGCAGAGTTTTATCGGAGCCTATATAGATCACGGCATGTGATTGGTGCATTGTAGATTATATGCCATGCCCCATTCACTATAGGTGCATCTTTAAAGTGTCCTGTCCACGGTGTTGTACTTACCTGCTCGTACACCTTCAGGACCTGCTCAGAGCTTCTCTCCCCGTGGCAGTGGATGGCAAACTGCTTGCCCTCCTGGTGGTGTCTCTTGATGGTGTCGTAGAGAGCGTCCGTCTCCATGTTCAGGATGCCGTAGCCAGGCGCCTTGGGGAAGCCCAGGGTCTCGGTCAGCGGCGTGTTCATGTAGGGCTCGCGGATGGCCGCCGTGCCGCAGTGGGGCGACCCGTCCGCTACTAGCTTCAGGCCGGCCTCCCACAGCTTCTCGCTGTAGTTGCCCACGCCGCCCTCGTACTCGCCACTCCGGACAGCCTTGGGATTGGCCGCCACGCAACCCAGTTGGCCGCAGCATCTCACCCGGGGCTGGGGAGGAGACGACTTGGCCTTCTCCACGTCCTGGTCCTTCACGGCATGGGTCATCTTGTACAGGCCTGTCCCAATACACAAGTCAAATTACAACACATTATTCACAAATGCCTACCGGTACACAATGTAACAATAGAGAGGATACTTTGCGCACTGTAGTCGGATACCCTTTACGAGTTGTAGTGCCTCAACCACAATTGGTCTGGAATCCCAGCTCAAGCAGCTCTATGAAACCGTCTCCAATGACTGGTTTGAGGCAGTGATGACCGGAAGGCACTTCTGAGTCTCTGTCTTCTGGGTTCTCGAGAAACGGACGCAAAGGTGTTTTTCTAACTCTCGGCCTAAGAAAGGACTTCCTTCTCACACACGAGTTTGACTGAGGATGTGTTCGATTATAGCTTCCCCTTGAAGGGTAACATATAGGTCTACGCGGGTTAAAGGCTAACCGAACGCACCTACTGATTGACGGGAAGGGATTTGTGTATTTAGTGGGTTTTTACCGAGGCGGATAGGGCAGTCTGAAGCATCAGCGACCAACTTGAGCAGATCGTCCGTGTCGGGTGTGGGCATATAGGCCAGGTCGGTCACCGTGGTCAGCCCGGCCTCGGAGTAGGCTTTCCACTGCTGATTGAAGCAGTCCAGGATGACCTCGGGACTGGGCAGGGGCGCCTTGCCCAACACCATCATCAAGGCCGGCTCCTCGAAGAGTTGGCCGGTAGGAATGCCGTCCGCATCCAGCACCACCGTCCCGCCAGACGGACTCGGGAAGTCCTTGCCGATCTGTCTCAGAGATACATGTAGATCGATAGAGTGAATTAGAGAGGAGATAGAGGGAGGGAGAGAGACAGAGAGACAGAGAAACAGAGAGAGGGAGAGAGAGAAACAGAGAGACAGAGGGAGACAGAGAGACAGAGAGACAGAGAGAGGGAGACAGAGAGACAGAGAGAGAGACAGAGAGAGGGAGAGAGAGAGACAGAGAGAGGGAGAGAGAGACTCAGAGAGAGAGAGAGAGAAAGAGTGAGGGAAACAGACAGAGGGAGAAAGAGAGGGTGACAGAGAGAGGGAGACAGAGAGAGGGAGACAGAGAGAGGGAGACAGAGAGAAGGAGACACATAGAGAGAGGGACAGGGAGAGAGATGGAGACATAGATAGGGACAGAGAGAGAGAGAGAGAGTCAGGGAGAGACAGAGAAGGAGAGTAGGAGAAATAGTGAGATATAGTCAGATTGTAGATGTGTGTGGGTGGAAGGCTTGATAAATCTACAACCTTCCATGGCAACTCCTGGTACTTACAACGGGGCTGGGTGTCTCCAAGGCCAGGTGGTTGACCCAGGCCACATGACCGCTCTGGCCGACGACGACGAGGGGGATCGTGGAGGAGAAGTTGGCGTCCAGGAAGTCGGCACTGAGCGAGGGCAGGTCCGAGATGAGCTCGGGGTCCCAGCCGAAGAAGATGGCCCAGTCCTTGTTGTCTGGGTCAGCGGCCAGCTCGCTGATCTTGGCCGTCATCACCTTGTGGACGTCCGCGTAAGACCTGGAAGACCAAAAAAAAGACGGCTGTGACAGCTTGCGACGACCACTTGTGGTCCATGTGAATTTGTCCAATAGAGGCCCAATGGCCCCACTTACACTAAATGGGGACAAACATACTTTATTTCCAAGGTCAGGTGAACGATTAATGCAATCCTCACTCATTAACAAGAGAGGAGACGTGGCGAGATAAAACAAAAACTCGCCGCCGACACTCACCGGTTATTCAGCGCGCTGATGTTGGTGTACTGGCTCCGCATGAGGGCGCACTGCAGGGCGTGCTGGTGAGGCTCAATGAGGCCCGGCATGAGGGTCTGCTGGTTGAGAAAGATGAGCTCGGTCCCGGGGCCGACGAGGCCCATGACCGACTCCAAGGAGCCCACGGCCAGGATGGTGTCATTAGACACGGCAAGGGCCTCGGCCGTGGTCCCGGCGTCGCCCTCCATGGTGACAATGTCACCGCCGTAGAAGATGTAGTCAGCTGTCGCCATGACTGATCACTTCATTTCATTCAGACGGGTACGTGAATCAAAGACACAAACAAGTATCACATTATGTACATGTACATGATACAACGCAGTACCCGCCGCTGTAAGGATTTGAATCCGCCACACGTCACCATGCAGTGTTTGTAATGTCGAGTAGGGCAAACCCTCATTGGATTACGTAGAAGAGAACAATAATATCAGACACCAATCGTGCAAATAAAATGAAAGATTTGAAGATTAGGAAACTGAGGCCTATGGTTTCCATTATAATAACACGAAGGATGAGACGGACGTTCTGCCCTTAGACGAATGTCACCACGTAACGGGGTTACAACTTATTACTTTGCATTCTGGTGTAAAAAGGGGCGTGCTTTCCCTGGGGATACATGGCAGTCAATGGTTGATAGGTGTTTCGAACCTTTAACCTTCAGTCTAGCAAAGACTAGTGATTGTAATCATGGTGGGAACGCGATGGGTCGGCGAGCCCAGCTAACCATGTCAAGGTACATTAAAGGTCCTATACAACACTGATAAAGGTCAAAAGATTGCCACAGTTTGTGTGTGTGTTAAACCATTAAACATTCCAACAAAGCAATGCTGCGAAGGTTTTATCTCAAATGATAACCCAAAAAAGTAAACAATAAAAAAATAAAAAAAAGACAACAATCCGTAACGGTTTTCGCAACGTTCTGCAGTGTAAGAAATAGTTTATTACTCGAGAGTAATAAACTATGTGTCGATGTTTGAGTGAAGATTTCACGAAAAATACAGCATTCCAGACCGTAAGATTTCAACATGAGGATTCTATCATGACCATCTACAAATTGTGTAAATTAGAAGGAAATCCGTGGAAATCGATGTTTCCACATTTTCCCAATGTTGTACTGGGCCTTTAAGCAGGAGACTTGGATCCCTATCCCCAAAAATTCCCATCAAAGCTGGTAATCAAACGTTAAATCAATGCCAGGCGAAAGTCACATTCGGTTAGTTCGACTGAAATAAATTTTGTTTTTTAAACGAACCCAGACCTAACAACCCCGAAGACAGGAGGCCTGTGAGTAAGGTCCTGCTAATATCGCATTTCATTTCTCTACAATCCCATTCCATTTCAAACAAGCCTACCGTGTTATACAAATCAAACACAAGATGTGTTGGGCTGTTCCGCTTCAACTGTCACCAATGATCTACAGGCTATTAATGTTATATGAAGCGCTTAACAGTCATCAATAGTCTAACTACAACATCCCGTCATCTGCCTTAAATTAACACTAACCGTTAATTAATAGCTGCATGTAGGGTATTAAAATGAGCATGAATTTTGTCCTAATGAATTCAATTGTAGCTATCTGAACCAACAATCCTTAACACAAACCAGTCTGCAACATTTTTGTATATCACAAACCATTTACGTTAGAAGAGGATAAATCATTGGAAAACTGTTATGTGTTTGTAAGTGTGCTTACCTATTGGTTGGATGGATAGCTGACTGGCTGACTGGCTGGCAGGCTGGTTGGCTGGCTGACTGACTGACTGACTGACTGGCTGGCTGGCTGGCTGACTGGCTGGCTGGCTGGCTGACTGGCTGGCTGGCTGGCTGGCTGGCTGGCTGGCTGGCTGGCTGGCTGGCTGGCTGGCTGGCTGGCTGGTTGGCTGGCTGGCTGGTTTGCTGGCTGGCTGGTCGGGTGCGTTGCCTCGAGCAAGTGCAACTCATCGATCGCTCCGGGTGCTTTTTAAAGGGTAAGGTGGGCAGGGGCTCCTGGGAAATAAAGTCACGCGATGGAATTAAGGCTCTTCCCAGGGACGCATCCAAGCCTCGCTCTCTCCTCCCGCAAGATCCAGACATCCTCCCGGCTGAGACAAGGCCACCGGCACGGCCCAACCGGTGCCATTTACTACGGGGGGAGACTTCTGCATGTTCCTTCAAGTGGCACCGACAAGATGCGACGATTTGATTTACAAGGACGGGAGGCAGAGGGAAGATCTACCGTTCACGGATTGAGCAGGGGGTGGATGGGCAGCGTAAGTTGATGTAATGGCTCTCCTGCGTGCAACGTCCAGGGTTATTTTCGCGAAGGGCTTGGGTGCTCGCTTGGCCGTGAACAATTTGTTCATTATATGAGCTTACTTGAGCAAACCTTCAAACTTTAAGCCTGTCTGTGTTCGCCCCCCTCCCTTCTCATCTCCTCCCCTCCCAATCCAGTCAAGCAGTGATGTTAGTGACCTCCTATCGCCTACAATGGAGGGTTTGTGTAGCCAGCGACGAAGCAATTTGTCTTCGTATGCGCACAGCGCATCGATTAAGCTCCGATGAATGATCATTTATTTGTATATCATTACTGTCACCTCAATTTTCAAACGTGGAAAGTACAGTGCCCACAAGTCGAATACGACATACTTTTTTTTGTAACGTCCGTACATTTCTGTGCTTTTCCGCTTGCGGGTGTTTTCCACTGAGGATATTTGGAGGAGAGCCTAAATTTAATCTAATGAGGAAAAACTGACAGGAAACGTTTTTAAAAATTGATAAAAATGGCAACGAAATATAGACTGGAACAGGACTTAAACACGAGGGCTCTAATTTAACGAACCGTCTCTGTAACTACTTGAGTTATCCAGCCCTTAAATGACGCCCTTCCCAGGTAATGCACTCAGCTATGGCCCGATTCCTGACTCCTTTCGACGGGCAGCTAATACACACTTCCCGAAACGTTGCACCTGCTCTGTTTAGAGCCACACCCCATCTCACCTGCAGGAGACGTTTTACATGGTGTCACCATACATGACATCATACACTGACCTTCAATTTGAACCTTCACCATGTTAACTTTCTGATATTTTCTGGCTTCATACTATCTGGCTTCATTTGGACGGATGGCGCCGAAAAACAGGGGATCACGAAATTGCACAGCAAGACATGAACAGTGGTCTCTGCTGTTTGGGAGTGGTTTTGCACACGACCCCATCTTGTCAGGCTTATAAAATGAAGAGGTCGTGTGCAAAATCTGAAGGACAGCCGGGATGAACAACAAGTTGTTGCCCTGGCTGAGGATTACAAAAATCACCCCACTTTTGGGGAATAAAAAATCCCGAGATGACCTTCGGCTGAACAAAGGATAATCGATACTCAGCATCAATTGAGCACGCTTTTTATCCTCAGAGAACCCTTTGTCAACAGCGCAGTCAGTCCTGTAATCACGGCTGTGATTACAGCAGTGTGTGCCGTTCATACATACCAAACCGAATTATTCGCTGCGACGGTTTCCTGTATTTTGTTTTTCCCAAACCCGAATTTTAGGCAACAAACACGTATTCATCACGGTCACCTCTCAGCTAGGTGCAAAAGATAAAAAAAAAAACACCCACACGCCAGGTCATCCCCAAATACATGAAGAAAAAAAACACAACCAAATGTTTGTCAAAAGCAAAATGCATAGTCCGTCGTGTCAACACGGATAAACGTTCACAGGCAATTTTGCATTGTATGCAAACGAGCCAAACAGGCCCACTCCTAAAAGACGTATTTTTGGGGTTTCGTTATTGAGTGGACGAGAAATGTTCCTGAAAGTTCACCGAGGATTGGTCCTTAAAGAAACGAGCACAAACAGTGCATAATTATGGTGCATTGTATAATGTAGTTAAACGCTGCTTTTCCAAATGCTAGTTCCTCGCTGTTGAATCCATCACCCTCTAATGTTTCATAAAATTGAAATCCGACGACTAGGGTATTGTTGTTTTGTTGTGAAAGTAATAACATGGTAATGAGCCCTGTCAGTCAATCCACGGAAATGGTCCCGGAACGTAGGTTCTACCTTTCATCTTGTGTTTATTGTCAGCAGCCGGAACCCTGTGTACTGACACCCCCACACTCAAAAATGGTATTTTGTAATATTTTAAAATTTAGTGGGCCTGACGTTTCGATCCTAGCAGGACCTTTCTCAAAGGTCTCTGCCTTTGAGAAAGGTCCTGCTAGGATCGAAACTTCAGGCCCACTAAATTTTAAGATTTGCAATTTTGGTAACTTTAGTCAGTAAGCAGTTTGCAACATTTTTGTATATCATCTTTTGTAATATTTGTTAACAACGGCAGTAACTTCATTACAAAGTCACTTTTCCCTCGGATCTTTCCTTCTTTGATCCGTCCCCACTGATTGCCTTTCCCTTGATCACTGCCTGGCGTGTCTGCAGCACAAACTCTCCCCTCCCCTCCAATCTGTTTCCCCGATTGTCATTCCGTTATCTGGCATGCTTCCTTCATTTTACCGTGACTTAGAATGTACGTGCACGGGCATATCTCCACATCGGTTCACTCTCTGGCATCCTCAGGATGTGACCTACGAACCTCATCTGACCCCGTGAATTAAAGGTGTCGTATATGTCGGTGAATTCATGCTGGCATTAGGGTCCCAGCCCAGACGCTTGATATTGACCGTCTGGAGTTCTCCTTATCCTCCATACCTTGTTACACTTTGCATGTACGGTACAGTACAGTACACCAATGACATGTATTATTGGAGTTGGAATTCCAGTGACTTGGGCCTAGTACTACAAACATGACCTTCTTATTTTTGGAGACGAATACCTTCATGAAATCAATCATTGTGGCTTTTCAAACCCTCCATTATCCTCCTACGAATATGGATTTGTTGAGAACCACATCTACCAGGCCGTAAACCAGCTTGGTTTTGTTTTCTGCTCAGCAAAATTATGTTGAATACCTTGCTGCTACTGACACGATCGTCAATCCCCTATAGCTTGTCATTTGGGTTAAGTCCACACGGAATGCATATCGTCTTGTTGGGAAGAAAGGTTTTCAAACCAAACTAACCAAACACGCCCCGTGCTCAAAGCAAAAACGGGCGTTGACAAAATCCATCCAATCAACGCTTTGGGAAGGCCAATGAGATTGTGACGTCAGAGCCGTGTTGTCAGCCCCAACCGTTTTCCCAACGCTAAAACGGCTTCAAGTTACGCACGATCCTTCGGCAGCTACGAGCCATAGCGACTACGAACCGTGCCCATAGACACG
Source organism: Luidia sarsii (assembly GCA_949987565.1). Classification (NCBI taxonomy): domain Eukaryota; kingdom Metazoa; phylum Echinodermata; class Asteroidea; order Paxillosida; family Luidiidae; genus Luidia; species Luidia sarsii. Next base: position 924,098 of record OX465113.1, read on the forward strand.
CGTGCATATTCCAGCCCTAGCTGCGAAGCGGCAGTCAGTCCGAAAATCGCTCGAATGTTATTGAACCGTGTGGAAAGTCGGCCCAGTTACGGAAGAATAACAAGGATTGTGATACGAGGCGAGATGTATGGGGAGAGGGAAACAAACTGGAAAATTGCGGATTGAACCCAGAATGCAATCATTAAGTTAACACAAAAATGCTGCCAAATGCTCACTGACTAAAATGACCTGCAATACATACGTCTCAAAAGTTAGAGGGCCTGACGTTTCGATCCTAGCAGGAACTTTGAGAACGATCCTGCTTGGATCGAAATGTCAGGCCCTATTACTTTTGACATCAAATGCAATAAGACAACAACTTCAATGAACACGGAAAATAAACAAAATTTGATGGCCGGGATGGACTGAATATGCATTTCTATAGTTTCTTTATCAATTAAAGGCATCTCTTTATTCATAAACTTTCAGCGCCTATGTCGATATTCGATATTTCAATGTTGCATAAGGTGAACTCTATTGCACTTGAGGAACCAGACAGCATTCTCATTCACTGGAGTTGAGATGGATGCCGCTGACCTCCAAACAAACGGAACCGTCCCACAATCCAGTGCGTGCTGCACAAGTAACTGACGCCACTACGGCCGCCATGTTAGCACTTGCATAGGCTGCGTTCGTTTAGACCAGGGGAAGTAATCGAACGCACCATTGCCCATTGCAGCCGGCATCGTTACGAACGAGACTCTCTGGTAAAAGGGCTGGTGAGCCTGTTGTATTTGAGAGTGGTAAAATGGCGGACAGCTTGCATGAAGGTCAGTGAAGACTTATTATGGAGTTGTTGTTTTTCATACCCTCAACCAACAAATATAAATTAATCTTAAACTCATGCAGTTATTTTGGCTATTGCAAATAATATAATAATAACAATAATAATATAATAAGTAATAATATAATAAGTAACTAACGTCTGGTATAACTTGTTTAGAAATAAACCACATCAACTAGATAGATCACTGTTACAAACAGTAAACCCTTCCTCCATCATTGATCCCATCATAATTAACATTTAACGAAACTCAAAGACTAGTTGACTATTAGGGAAGTCCACCATCTAAGGGCTGGATAGCTCAGATGGTAAGAGCACTGGTGTGCCAAAGACTAGTTGACTATTAGGGAAGGCCACCATCTAAGGGCTGGATAGCTCAGATGGGAAGAGCACTGGTGTGCCAAAGACTAGTTGACTATTAATTTGGGAAGACCGCCATCTAAGGGCTGGATAGCTCAGATGGCAAGACCGCTGGTACAGAAAACCAGAGGTCTCAGGTTCGAGTCCAAGGTCCATTCAAAAATAATTTCCTTGGCCATTTTTCAAAAAGCATTTTGTTTGAATCTGCTTACTCCTTGAGTTCAATGAAGGGCTGCTCTACATTTGGGTGTGGGGGAAGTACCTGAGAAGACAGAACTGGAAGGATTCGAACCCAATTCCCTGAGAGTCAGTAATCCAGAAACCTTAGCCACAAACATTTAAAATCAATCAGACTGAAATTTTAAACTATGATTTATCTTTAAAATATAATGTTAAACTGTCTATTGGGCCATCACTTCTAAATGATAGTCAAACTAATTTGGCAAGTGCAACACACTTTTCTTTATTGCAAGATAAACAACGTGCCGGCATTTCAAGTGAGTTGGTCATTATTTTGTTCAGATCATTGGCGCCATTGTCATCTGGAGGGCGGTTGATGGGGAGATCTGCTGTCCCCACCTCGTCAGTGATTGGCAGAATCCGATGCAGCACTTTCAGACAGGTCTTCAGAAACTTCGCCGCATCTGAGACCAAAGAGAGTCACAAAACCATTGAAAACAAACAGAGTGCGGTCACCTTGTTTGAGAAGGGTGTTCTGAAGGCGTCTTGCAATGCCTCTCATCTTGAGAGTTTCGGCTTCTTCCCTCGTTCTGCCTCTACCTGGAATTCCCTTCTTGATTTTTGCTTTCCCCCTGCCTACGATCTTGCCAGTTTCATTTTCCAGCCTTCCCGAGTCCCTCTCTGTCCTCTTCTTTCACTTGCCCTTACCTCAAGTGGCTTTTCAGCCTTGTTTTGGGCGATCTTGCATAAATAAAAATAAAATAAAAATTTAGGGTTCCTCTTACCGAGTGACTTTCCAGGGGTGGGCAAAGACTCCGTGCAGGGAGGCACAGGTGAAGTACCGCACACCATCCACCGAGCCATTGTTCTTTCCATCGGGTCTGTCTAACTCGATGCCGTACCACCAGCCTAAGGGATGGAGAGAAAACGAGGCATGAAAGTTGTCGCAGCTGAGCTGAGCCCTCCGACTAAAAAGCAATCAATGCCCTACGCATGCGGTCAATAGCAAAAAGCCCAGCCAATCCAATAAAGGTTTGCCCTACTCTGTGTTAATAAGCTGTGTACTTAAATCAAAGGGTACCTGCGGCAAATTGTGTCAGACCACTGTATCTCACAATGCCGTGCCGGGGTACCTGACCGGCCAGCTGCACGCGGTCCCCAACTGTGATCACATCCGGCTCACTGACGACAGAGGATCTTCTATGACGACCTGAAACAAAGATTCACCGCATCACTTTATTTATCTATAATAACATTGTGAGAAGTATAAAACTTGAATGCTGTGTGGATTTTTAAGTTGAAATTTAACAAAGTGGGACCAGCCCAAAATGGCTGAGAATGGCTGCGGACATCTTGCCCCCCCCCCTCCCTCCCTCTTACCGGTGTCAACCTTGGGCGATACGTGAGAGACGTCTATCTTCCCGTGATCCACGGCCAGGGCAGACTTGGGCGTGCTTGGTCTGGGGCTGATGCCAAACTTGCTCACTTTGGACAGAGGCACAAAAATCCCTGCGGGACAAGAACACAACGCAACGCTCACTTGAAGACGGAGGTTGAAAAGCCACGTTACCCCTTTGTGTGACTCCCCAACTCCTGTGTCTGACTCTTAGGACTATCTGATGCTTGCATCCAAATGAAAATTGGGGATGTGATCTCCAAAGACAGCAGGTAACGGTGCACTGCTTCTAACTGGTGTCCCCAGCCCACCCCTAAAATAATGATAACTAATTATTTGAGAATCCCCGTCTGAAAGCTGGATAGCTCAAGATGCTGAGAGCTACAACAGTTACACAAGAAGCCTGGATTAAAATCCTGGTCCAGTCTGATTATCTGCATCAGTTATCATGCATTGCCCAACAATTCACTCTCTTGCATCTGTCCCACGGCAGTTCAAACTCTCCCATCCCACAGGGATTCTGTGCGTACCGTGCTGCGGTGGACACTGGAAATAGACAACGCCCTCTACAGTCCCGTCGTGCTTCCCGACGTCCTCGTCCAACTCGATGCCTGCCAAAGCGCCCGAGGCAAACTGAGTGGCTCCGTAGAACCTCAAGGTGCCAACCTGAAAGGGGTTACCCAAAAACAGCGAGGAAATGTGAGGAGTAACATCATCAGAATCTGATAAGTGGTACAGTACTATGCGAGTGAAGGTGCACAGCAGAACTTGGAACATTTTCAAAATTCTCTAACTTTTTAATTAATCCAAATTTGGAGGGCCTGACATTTTGATCCTAGCAGGACCTTTCTCTAGGGCAGAAAATCTGAATGTGGATCATTTCTGCCTTTAAGAAAGGTCCAACTACGATCGAAATGTCAAGCCCTCCAAATTTTGATATTCGCCTTTTGGTAATACTAGTCAGCAAGCAGTTTGCAACATTTTTATCTATTTTATCCTATTTTCTGTTATCGTTTGATAACTTTCACTCTCACTGTACTGTCACTCTGAGACACCAAAGGAATGTCAATTCCTATCTCCAGCCTTCCCGAGTCCCTCCTATCTCCTTCTTTCCTTAGCCCTTAACCTTGAGTGGCTTTATAGCCTTGTTTTGAGCAAAAATTGCATTAAAAAAAAGGGAGGAGAAGGGGGCTTCCTTCTTACCTTGGCATCGCCGACGCACACCCTGTCGCCCAGTCTCAGTCCATGGGAGGCCAGGAGCACCTTACCAGGCACGCCCTGGTAGCTCTGCGGTGCATGCTGCGGTGGCCGGTCCCTGTGAGTGGGCCGCGGCCACAGCAGTTGCTTCAGCCTGGCCGCCGTCGCCTTGGCTGCAGGCTCCGTGGGGTCGGGCACGCAGGCCGCTGGTGAGAGTCCGCGCTCGTTCCTGGAGGCGCTGTCTGCGCCCAGCTCCAGCAGGCAGCGGGCGGACTCCAGGCAGCAGCTCTCAGCGGCGATGTGAAGGGACGTGCCGCCGTCAAACTGGCTGCAACGGGACTCTAGGTCTGTGTGAGAATCCGAGCAGCAAGCAACAAAGTCAGGGGGACGGCGCTCAAACTAGTACTAAGTGGCTATCGTCAAACAATAGAGCCACACTCCTTCTTGAAAGAGAAGTGCTACACAATATCACCGCAAACCTTCCACTTATTGTCAAACAGTGGACAGGAAAAGTGAACGGGAAATTTCAAACCATTTGGCTTTGCAAATTTTCTTTGCTATTCCGATAAATTGTTGGACATTTCCAAGTGAGTTTTCCTTTCCATCTGGATTGATATAAAAGGTTTCAAATCACGCACAGAGGCTTGTTGCCTCAGGCTGGGGTACTTTGATATGAGAGGTCCTCTGTGAGCATTCTGATGACCAGTGGGGAAGGCAAGGGCTTTACTCCAAACCTCTGAACTGTGTGGCGTTGAGCAGCAGCCTGACCACGGAGGCAGCATCGAAGTAGACGGCGTAGTGCAGCGCCGTCATGTCCGACCAGCGGCAGCTCAGCAGCGGGTCAGCCCCAGCTTCCAGCAGCAGGCAGACCAGCTGCTGCGCCTGGCTGGGCTCCCCGATACCCTGGCAGCCTGCCCGGGCAGCGCAGTGCAGCAGCGTCATGTCCGTCAGGCCGTCCTTGTCATCCACGTGGAAGTCCCGCTTCATGATCTGTCACCGAGAGAGAAAGACGTGACCAGTAACAAACTCCTTCAGTTTCCCCCCTTTTGTTTTATTTTCTCATTGTCTCCCTCCCTCGTACTCAAAAGCCTCAACTGCCATATAACTAACTGATGCCCCCACCACGGCAAAGACTAGTTGACTATAAGGGAAGGTCACCATCTAAAGGCTGGATAGCTCAGACGGAAGAGCACTGGTACGTTAATCTAGAGGTATCAGGTTCAAGTCCTGCTCTAGTCAAATTTTCTTTGCCTATTTTTCAATTTGAATAAATCATCCCAAGTCCATATGCACCTCAATCTCTCAATGAGGGCGCCCTTTTGGATATGTCAAATGCATGGGGTCTAGTATTATCCCTCCAGGGATGGGTTTCACAAAACATTACGCTGGACCAGTCTTACCCTTGTTGAAGTGGTCAGGCAGACCAGTACTAATAATTGCAAATATTTACAAATACAAAAAACCGAGGACCAGTCAAAACCTTGGCGGACCAATCAAAACTGGTCCGGACGGCCAGTAGTAAATAAAGCTATGGGGAATTTCTGAATACGCTGAGAGAGTGGCCCGGTTCTCACCTCTTGTCCGAGTGCCAGGATGCTGCGCTGCACCTGAGGCACCCATTGTCGGAGGACGGCAAAGAGCTGCCCCACGGTGGTACCAGGGTCCTGGGCCAGGGACCAGCAGCCAGGGCAGACGGGATCAAAGAAGGAGAGCTGGAGGTCCAGGCACTGGTGGCACAGGAGCGCCTCACAGATGGGGTGAGCCACTGCCGAGGCCCGACCCACGGCAGCCCTGACCGGTAACTCCCTCCGCAACGCCTCGTCTTGCCCTCTGTCTGAGAGAGGTGACGGGTCCTCAGTGGCCATCTTCAGATGGAACCTAACACGACAAAACGGCGGAGGGATTCACGGTGAGGAAATCTAAATCGGGCAGAGTGGAGAGATTTTCATAACCATACCCAGACTTGAAGTCGGCCCAGAACAGATGTTGACTAAACCGATGGTTTATTCTAGTTACCACTTTCAAAATACATGTACTCCAAATACTTGGGAAAGCCTATGAAACGGCAGATTTTAGTTCCAAAAGTGTGCAGCAGGAAGGAAGGATGTGACTGCTTTCTGCTGTCACTTCAATACTGTTTGGCCTTGGCAAAACAGTGAGTCATGCATTTGTCAACAATTGTAACATTTTATTATTTGTAAAGACAACTTAGCTAACTATTTTAAAAACAAGAATTCATCAACGGCCTCTAGATATAGATTTTCTAGCACATGTTGATAAGTTTGCCTTGCTCTGCAGTGAGATCCACCTTGTAAATGTAAAACTAAAAGTAAAAAGCTCGATATGGGTCAAAGTTACTTTGACCATTGCGTCATTACTAAATAACAATTTCATCATTCATGGGGCTTTTTTTACGGGTTTTCCCGCTGATCTCAATCAATGTAGTGTGAGGCCAGTGTCAAGAACATCAGAACATTAAAAAAAATCGCTTAATAATCGCACACGTACCCTTCTCTTATCCGTTTTTCCTGGTCTCCCCACCCTCCATCCTGAGTGCAGCCCCGCCCCCACAAAAGTCCCGTCTGTTTATCATGAATAGCGCCCTCACTAGTTTACATTTTTTGTTTTTATCGATCAATCCATTATAGCGCCACCCATTGGCAGAAGAGTGCCAATGTTTTCATGTACTGTACCGCCGATTCGATGAACCAGCGACTGGCAGACAGAAGTGTCAGTGTCGGCAGTGAGTGTTGAGTTCTATCTCGCCCAATCTCTGCGATCGTGACTCAGTCACTCCAACGAGCTATCGCACTGAGTAACCGAGACTCACTGAGACACTACAGTGGCCTAATATTCGACCAGCGGGTGAGTTTGAGTTCTTTGTCGTTTCTTTAAGACCAAGTCCCGTTCGGTTTGTTCGTCCGTCCGTTTGTTTACGTACATGTACATCTAGTGCACGTACATTTTACAGGTACCCTCCCAAGTTCCTATTGCATCGATTTTTAGTAGGGGATGATTTCTGTTTAAAGGTGTACGGTGTAGCAATACTTAGATGCGTGCATTTCTGAACCAAGTTGCTCCCTGCATTTGATGCAATTTTCCTTGGAGTTGGAATCATTCACAAAACTTGTTTTTGTTTGACCTTGGCTGGAGTATACACAAAATGTACATGAATAGTTAATCCTTGCATAAAAATGGTGTGCATTTCTGAACAAACTTGCTGTTGGATTGGATCTCCCTTGCTTGATGAATTTATTTAACTGTTTTAGTACTACTACTAGCTGTAGGCTTTGAATGATCTCTTTTCTTAACAGATATTTTGATCATGTGATCAAAATATTTGGCAAGACCCTCACTGTAATAATTTTCAAAAGTCTTGAAACAAACCTAATCCCAATTTAGATGACCAATTGTAATGTAGACAAAATCCATGGTCTGGCACATCCACTTGCCCCCCCAAATGTCTTAAACAGTTAACGTATTGAAGTATTTCCAAAAGTCATGATATTTGTCCCGGCCTAGTCAAACTCAAGTCAAGTTTTCTTTGCCAATTTCTTCCCTCCTTTTATTTTCTGTATACATTGTGTACATACTGGTAACTTTGGAGTGAACTCAAGTTAATTAAAGAGCAACTACTATTGTTGAGTTGTGAATTTGGTGGTCTCTATTCTAAGGAGGCTTTATCTATCTTGTTCCATTTGTTTGTTTTCTTACAGAACCCAAGTATGCTCCAGTATCAAGTGTAAGCACGCTCGCCAGACTTAGTGAATTTTCATGGAAAGTTTGGCTCAGTCCAGCTCAGGGAAAGGGGACTCTGGCCCAATGCTGTCCCACCCATTGGGGCCCGGGGCGGGACCCAGCCCCGCCCCTCTAACCACACCCGTGGGCGCGGCCTTCTTCCCGCCGGGCCGGGAGCGCGGCCCCGCCTTTGCCACCGCCGCCGACTACGGAAAGGCGACCCTGGGGTCATCGACCTCGACCCACCTCCTGCGAGGGCTGGCGGGCCTAGAGGGTGGGCGTGGCCACGTGCCGGGGAGGGGGGCATTCCACCCGGTGCGGCCGCACTCCGGCCAGCGGGCCATTGACCTGGAAGCATCCGATGGCTTGTCCTCATTGGCCAATGGGAAGCACCCGCCGACACTGGCCACAGGTGATGATGGCTCTGATGACAAGCGCTTATCACGGCGTAAGTAAATGCCATCAAAATGTTTGCAAATTTAAAAACCTGGACCAAAAATCACGAAGCCTTTGAGTAAGGTCCTGCTAGGATCGAAACGTCAGGCCCTTTTACTTTTGAGATTTATTTATTGCAGGTCATTTTAGTCAGTGAGCAGTTTGCAACAGTTTTATTTGTTTACTTCACAAAGGAAAGAGAGACAAATTAGAGATTATTTCTCAGTAGTTGCGTTCCTTCAGTTGATATATAGTGTACAAACTAAAAAGCTGCATCCACTTTGTGTGATCCTTGATCAACTAGAACCAAGTTACAAAAATAATTGACACACTCATTGCATTGCATGTAATTCTTTTGAGTTGGTATCAGGACGAAAGGACTAAATATTGAATTACATTAACTGCCTTCTCCACCTGTAGGCCCCTACCTACACAAATTCCAATTCAGACTTGCCTCCATTTACAAAGGCCTGCAGGTTTGAAATTTCAATGTTTGTGAAGGGGCCTTTCAGTATTCCTGCTTTTTGGGGGGTTGTAAAGAGGCGTTGCCAAGGAGAAAATCATGCAAACAAGAGAGCTGTCTAATCTTCACAATTTTTGTGTTTTACTGTCAAACTGTGTATGTGTACGCAAGCATTTTTAGAGAGTCACGTGAATGTGGTTTTTTTCTTCGTATGTTGGCAATCCGACAGGGGTGCTGTTAATGTTTGTCTCTTATAAATTATAGTTATTAACTTACTTATTTCAATATCCTGTGATTTTTGTTGATTTTTTTTTCTTGTAGGCCTATTTTCCTCCCTGTGAATTGTGAAGTGATAAATGAAATGAAAATAGGGTACTACAGTGTAGCTCCAATTGAATTGATTTTCCATCCAGTTGAACGGATTGGGGTGTTTTTTTTTTGGGGGGGGGTCATTCTTGTCTAAATATTTTCACACAAGTGGGAAAACAAAATTGACATCATTTCTTTTCACATTATTTCGGTGAAAATTTAACTAAAAAGTAGTATAGTCTACAACCTTACCTCAATAATTTCAAGCATCTGTAATCACCTACAGGTTACATAATTATTAGTTAAAGAATAATCATAATGAGATATCGGACTTTAAACCGTAGCCTATCATAGGTTCCTGCTGTAAAATCTAGTCCACTCAAATATTCTTTACGGATTTTATCTCAATCTCAGAACAAATTCTTTTAAAATGTGGAAGTCAAATTACCTTTCCTTTGTTTGTTTGAAAAAAAAAAATTAAAAGAAAACCTTGAAGCTATGTACAGTAGCAGAATAGCATATCGTTCTCCGGACATTGAGTCATTGAGCAGGGAATCTTAACTCCACGTACAAGGACAGGCTGTGAGAAAGGAGTATCCCTCATGTCCGATCAGCGGCGAGCTTCAAGGACCTGAAATAGGACCCAGAAGCATACAACTGATGGCCATTGCTCTAAGGACCACTGACTACCGTACATGCCATCTACGACTGAGATATGCAATGACCACAGTAGGCTTTCGCCCTGGTCTGTCCTGGTGCTGGTCACCGACCCCAGACAGAAGGATTTTTTTTCCTTCTTCCCCCGCCTACTTTCCTTCTTCCCCTTTCTTTTTTATATTAATGGAGGATTCAGTTTCGGCTATTTGTCCCCGCGGCCCTGGTTTGTGTCGGCCCTGTCGGGACGTTAGGACTGAGTTAGTTACGGTATATGCTCACCCCTGAGGCATCTTGTCGTGAAAATGCATGACACCTTGATGTGAAGACGGGGGTAGGGATGTTGTCGTCATTTTCTTCGTTATCTTTCCTTTGGTTGTCTTCCTTCTGGGCTTTTTGGTTTTTGCTGTTTGCTTTTTTGTTTAAGGTTTCTGGAGATTTGTGTATTTTGGAGACATTTTTGCCGCATAAATGTATGCATGAAGTTGTAGTGTGGTTTGTCTAGCATTGAATTGTGCATTGATTCTGCTGTTGAGTTTGTGGACAAGTTCGTCATCATTTATTGTCTCAACTGGTTGGGATTTTGAGGCCACCCTCTGTCTCTCCACTCTGTGAAATGGTGATTTTTTCAGTGTCTCGAGATGGTCTAGATATCCGAAGATACACATCTTTAGACACATGAATTTGCCATGTGCGACGGACCCCGACGGTGTAGTTTGAAATCAGCAAATACATACTGTGCACATTTACTAATTAAAATTTTATTTAAATGTACTTCGCTACACGCCAACAGTATTTTATACACTTTTTCAACTGTCACTGCAGTACACAGTGTTTCCCAAATTGCAAACCTCACCCTCTGTTCTTCTAAAGTACATGTAGGTAAGGGATTTTTTGTTCCAGTCTCGTGGGATCTTGAACATCCCGTGGCACGTCCAGGTCAAAAATCAACTCTGGTCACGGTGTTCTGAAGGTTCCGGCAATGATGGGGTTAACTGTTAATGCACATTTGTAGGCTCGCTGTTTTGGGGGATGGGTGGTGGTTTTTTTTTCCTTTACCAATAAGTCCAATATGGATGGTCCCGAGGTTGGCTAAATGTGTTTGTATTAATGGCCTCGTTTGCTCTTGGGAGACTGCAGTCGTTTGTTGTAGCCCACAGCCATCTTGCCAATTATCGGCTGCGGAACCTCCTGGGGATAGCTTTGTCTTCCCCAACCCCTCAGCCTCCTCCCCCCTCCCCCCTCCCCCTCTCCCTCTCCCTCCTCCCCTCCTTCCCAGGCTTCCCCTTCCTCCCACTTCTTCCAGATCAAACCTCTGCCGTTGTGCGGATAGTGACACTTGTCACAATTATCAACTCCCTCTGTCTCTCTATTTTTTTTTTCTCACTTTGCTTCTGTCTCTCCTTAACTATCTCTTTCCCTCTCCCTGTCTCTCTCTCCCACCTCCTCTCTCTCTCTCTCTCTCTTTGTCTATGTCCTGTACATGTATATCTCTATTTCTATCTTAATTTTCTCTTTTGTTTCTCTATCCTTTGTCTCTCTTTCTCTACCTTTTTCTCACTCTTGCTTTCACTCTTTTTCCCTTTCTCTGCCACTTTCTCTTTCCTTTTAGTTGTGGTCTTTGCCTGTCTGTCTCTCTTTCTCTATCTGACTTTCTCTTTCTCATTCTCTCTTGCTTTCTCTGTTTTGCTCTTTCTTTCTCTCTCTGTTTGTCTCTCGGTCTCCCTTTCTCCCTCTCCTCCCCATCAAGACCCTGGCCGCTGTGCTAAGGGACCACAGGGCCACCAGCCATCCCCACCAACCCCACCATCCCCACCATCCCCCAGGCATCTTATGCAACACAGCACCACCTGGACAGTAATTTACGCACTGAATCAGTCGCCATCGTGCAGTGGGGAGAGGCTGAGGGGGCACACAAAATACTGGCCGACTTTGCCCGTCGTCGGTGATGTATTAGGTTTTATTAACGGCAAAAGAGAACCGCTGCCATACGTGATGCAAAATGATATTTCAAACGCTGCTCACCTCAGAAAACAAATCCACTTTCCACAAATGCAATGTAGATTGAATCGATTTCTCAATTTCATGTGGCACTGTAGAAATTGAGTGGAAGAGAAGAAATGACTAGAGAATCACAGTTGAATGATTCTTTCATTCAGTGGCCTGAATTTAAACGGTCTGAAGAGTTTAAAGAACAAATCTTATTGTTGAACGTGATTTTACACCATTCTGCCAACAAAAGAATAAAATTTCGATGAAAATGAGTCCAGTGTTAATTTTATTATCAAAGAGCTGCAGCTTTATAAAAAAAAATTGTATAAATCTGTTTTGAGCAGAATCTTAAAATCTTTAAAATATATATACCTCAATCTCTTTAAAATAATAGAAAAAAAAATTGGAACAGTTTATTGACTAGATTGGCCAAAAATGTCGAAGAAATCTTAGCAGACATTTGGACGGCCTGATGTTTCAATACATTTAAGGATTTTTCTTATTTATGGATGGTTGCAAGAATCTTCCTGCTATGATTGAGATGTCAGACCCTTTAAATTGTTAATTGTTGGAATGAAATGTGTCATGGATAGAATTTGTAGCATCCATTTTTGTATTGCAGGTCATTTTAGTCAGTGAGCAGTTTGCGACAGTTCTATGTAATTTTCTTTATGGATGAAATGGTTAATGGTTGCGGAATGGTAACTTCACAGAATACGTTCTTCCTGTAAAAATACAGTCTACTGGTGACATTTGTTGACCTCAGAAGGGAAGGTGTTAGCTGGCTAGGAGGTAGACATTTAGAAATTTATCAACTAGTATAGGCAGAGAAATGCCTAGAATTAGTTGGGATAAGGGTCGTCGCTTTAAGGTTTTACATTTAGAGCACCACAGAGAGGAGACAATTGCGAGTAATTTGTCACGCAAATGGCTCAATTAACGGCGACGCTTGGCTGGTATCCTAAGGGAGTCGTAACGTGCTGAGCGGCATTGTATGTAATCTGCACGCCATTTGTCTCTCTGAGTGATTGCTGGGGAATAGGAAGTGTTTATGCATCTCCAGGGCTGTAGAATGTGCCATCAATTTATTTTTTGGGGGGTGGAGGGGAGGTTGTGGGAGAAAGGGGAGAATTGAGGAGTTTGTGTTTAGCTGCCATGAACTGAAAATAGGAATCATTTGTCAAACTACATGGAAACGTTTGACTGCAAAACTGCAGTCTGACGCCGTGAAGTAATGTGATGGAATGCCTGAGACGAGAATTTTCTTAGTAACTTCCACGAAGGGGGACTTTGGAAGCAGTGCTATGGTGACTTTGTTGGTCAACAGAGAAAAACACCCAGAGTGTACCACAAGCATACAGGCTGATGAGTATTGACTTCTCATCTTTCATTCCTGCCTCAGAAAGCCCTCTCACTCAATCTCTTTTTATCTCTTTTCTTTTTGATCAGGAAAACGCAAAGTAGTCAACCCGGAAAACTCTGTGTGTACAATCTGTGGTCTGACCGTCCGACCGGGTGAATTGCGCGCCCACTTTGAGGTTGAGCTGGAACGTCTGAACAAAATCACCAGGTAGACAAGGCCCCTGTGTTAGGCCTTTTCACACGACACAGCTTTTTTCCCCGGGAGTGAAAGCATCTCAAACCAGGCATGCACTGACTATCGGTTACAGCACACAACCCTGGGGTGAACTAACCCAGCCTCAGACCCACACTCTTGTGCAAGGTCGGCAAATCCCCAGGGTAAAGGTAGTTTCTGAGAAATTGCCGGGCTAAGTGACAGTATTGTGAAAAGGAATTTCAAGTGGAATTGTTGTAATGTGAAAAGGCGTTTCGAGAACAGAGGTCTCAGGCTCCAAATCTGTCCAATCAAAATCTCCATACTCATTTAATTAACCCTAATCACGCCCAAACGTTATAAATACCAGAACTGTGTTGGGTTTTTTAGAGAGTTAGAGCCACTGAAATTCATTTCCTTCGTTTGATCTTTCCTCTTTCCCTCTAGACCCGGGAAAAGCACTCGAGACACCTCATCGCACTCCAAGAAGGTAATGATAGCATGTACATTGTGTGTAGTCTTGAATGTTGTGTGCTATGCTAGCACAGCTTTCCCCTTGTCTTTCCACCATGCAAACCTTTAATTTATTTTTTTCAAGGGCTATCCACTCATTTTTCATTTGGTTGTTTTCATAATTTGTCACCCCCCCCCCTCCCTGACGCCGCCTCCCATCACCACAGGCCGTTCCAAGTGCCTCAACGTCCAAGAAAAGGAAGGAGAGTGAGGGAGAGTCCTTTGACAACTTGGAGAGTCGACGTGAGGTGAGAGAGGACCGATTTCCCTGCCAATCAATCCTCGATTTTGTTTCTTTCTGCGCATTTTTTACATTTTTTTGGGGGGGGGACCAAATATCCAGTATGCATGATCCCCAAACTGCTGTAGTCAGGCTTACAACAATTGGTTGTTTTGCATATTATGAATGAAAATGGGAGGCGTAATCCCTGGAGTATATACAGGTTAATGGTTGAATGCTTCTGACTTCCATCCCGGCAAAGATAAGTTTACTATTTGGGACGGTCACCAACTAAGGGCTGGATAGCTCAGATGGGAAGACCGCGGGCATGCAAAACCAGAGGTCCCAGGTTCAAGTAACGGTCCAGTCATAGTTTTCTTTGCCATTTTTCACATGTTTGTGTATTTGTTTATTTATTTTATTGGTCTCTTTGATTTTCAGGAATATAGGAGAGTCAAGCAGAACCGACTTGAGAGGTTGAATGGTAAGTTCTGTCAGCAGAGTAAGCCAGAAGTGACCTTCAGAGGCTGTGGCTGGTTCTGTTGCTCTAGGCAACCACACATCTGTCTGCACTGAAGCATAGGAAGCCTCCAGAAAACCTAGCCTCAGCCATAGTTGCTGGTTCATAGTTTTCCATCATCTTCTTGTGATCTTTTCTGTAAAACCTTCAGCTTTAGCTCTGGCTGGGGCTTGGACTTAACACATTGGCCATGTGTGGCTACGGCTTCAAATTACACACAAGTCTTTGTGAGCAGCCAAGCCCCAAAGAAGCCTGTGTTATTGCTGGTCATAGCCATTGAATATAGACACGATCTGGCATCCATCTTGAAATGACATACATGAACGTGGGAAAACTATGATGAATGATGCTTGAGTTTCTCTTGGATGTTGGCAGCACGTCTGGGCCGATGTCGTAAAGGGCTGAGGAAGACCCCTGAGGATGCAACGGCGTCTGCTGCCCTCTGCCCGATCTGCCACGAGGTCCTGACGGGCTCGGCCGAAGATCGCAACATCCACGCTGAGGCTTGTCTGCGTAAGGTACATCAATGCGCACATTCCTTAGTCCTCTCACTGGATCAGATTTTCAATATTTAGAAGGCCCTGATGTTTAGATCCTAGCAGGACCTTTCTCAAACGCAGAGTGATTCAGATTTGTAAAGATAGCATAGAAAATTTGACAGGATCGGGACTTGAACCTGAGACCTCTGGTGTGTGCATCAGTGCTTAAAACCAGAGGTCTCGGGGTCAAATCTCGGTCCAGTCAAAGTTTTCTTTTCCATTAAAAAAAATGTAAAGGTTTGTTAGTTTTTCCTTTATTTGTTTGACTGTTTCATATTTGTTCAAATTTCATTCGTTGAAGTCAGTAAGCAGTCGATACTTAGTTATTTTGGGAATGCATTTGTTTTATTCCGCCTTTCAATACCTTTGGCTTTCTCCCTCCCTTTTCCCAGATGGCTCCGGCTCAAGCAGATGTTGAGGAGGAGGTGGATGTGGACGGGGAGGGGGAGGAGTTTGAGGAGTACACCTGGTGTGGTCAGACACGCATTCGTGCCACCTCCCTGCTAGACTCCAGGTTCAAAGGTCGGTGCCTCCTACGAGGTCTCAAATCTTGATCATAGCAAACCGATGACTGGCTGGTGTTAGTGACCAAGACATCAATCTCACCAATTTTTATCCCAGCAGGGAAGTTCTCAAAGGAAGGAACCTCTCCTTCTATGATCGATATGTCAGACCCTCTAAATCTAAATCTTAAATCTTTAAAACTGGCACATTAATAAGAAACCTCAGTACATGGTGTCACCGCAAACCTTCCTACATTGATTCACCCACCATGCAAAGCCTTAAGTCTTATTTACTCAGTGTGGTAGTCATGGGTATGGAAAGTAGCCCGGTGCAAAGTGGCTTCAAGTAATAGCAGCCAATGCTTCTTTTTTCTTCCCGCCTTTTTGCAGAGGCCGGCTTTGAGGTTGGCCGCAAGGAGGTGGACTGCGATACCGAGCTGAACGTGGACGATGACGACACGGCGGAGTTTGGGCCGGAGCAGTTCACGGAGGCGGACATCATCCCCTGCCCCTCGGACGACTCTGAGGAGGACAAGCAGCGCCAGGCCTTGCGAGATGCCGTCGTCGGGTACGACCATAGTCACATAATAACTCGTAGACGGCCAGTGTCTATTAGAAACAGTGTCAGGATACCTTAATGCCATGGGGGAATTGACTAGCATCAAACTATGGGCGGAAGTAAAGAGCACCACCACATGTCTGTATGGCGTAAGAGTGCTGGTACAGCTAGAAGAGATCTCTTACTCAAAACCCAGCTGCCAGACAGTCAAGTTTTCTTTGCTACTTTGCTAAATAGACCATGCTAAATGACCTGTTTTGGTTGCTTTTTGTTTCCATGTTTGTCAACAGGCATGATGAAAGAGCCAGTCCGCCAGATTCAGCACCAGGTGAGCTGATTAGATCCTCTCTGATCCAAAGCCACTGAATCCTCACGATATCTGCACTAAGTTGTTCTCCTGTCGACCTCCCTCAAGTTTCTAGTACTTGAGCAAGTTCTCGTGGGTGGCATCATGGTGCTAAGAAGTCCCGGTTCCTCACTAGAAATTTCTGGTCCTTCATCATCTCCATTCCAGCCACCCCTGGCATGATCCTCTGCCCTGTGTTAGGGTTGGAAGTTTAAACCCCGGGGCTAAAATCCCCAGGCCAAGACCTGTGGTGTGAAACGGGACAGAGATGAGTTTCCCTAGGGCTGATAGTTGAAGAGTGTGAGAGTCTTATCTGATTGAAGAGTCAAAGACGGATGTAACAAAAGGTGTGTTGCCAGGGCACAGGTTTTTGTAATGATAGCAGGGTGTGTGATCCTTTGAATGAAGCAACCTGGCTTGTTCCTGACCATTCACACACTAGTCACTAACCTGCCATAATGGCTGCGTAATGTGGAACCCCTAGATGGCAGGTGTCAAGTAAAATGATCATGTCTTGATCGGGTAATTTGTTTTTACTTTGATTTCTTACAGACCCATGGCTTCCATCCACCAGTTCTCCCACAGACAGCGCTAAGCAACCTAACAGGTAAACGATTGAGGAGGCATGGATACACTGTTCAAGCTGTGACTAGTTGGCCAACCCCTTCCCTGACCTTTGAACCCCCTTCTCCTCCTAACCAGGACGGAGCGGTTATCGTCCCCGGCCAAGTCGGACGTTGTCATGGACTGCCTCAAGGCCAGGATACGAGAGCTACAGAGTCAGCTGGACACGGCCGCTACCTCCCGCATCAAATGCCTTATATGCATGGTGAGTGGCACGACAATCTACGACTCCCAGGTGCCTCTAGGGGGGCGCTAATAGGGCCCCTAGTTCCATCACTCTCCCCTACTTCGGTACTACCTCCCACCACATGCAACGTATCCTTCTCAAGCACGCCATTCAGGTGCTTCACACAACCCCCCTGAAGATACAACACCTACTGACTTCCCACAAGGACCGCCAAGACCCCCACCGCAGACCAGCCACTGGTTTATTATTGTCCGTTAGTTAAGAGTGGTGCCAACTCTCACCTGGGGTGGATTTCACCACGCCTTATGATGCATTGTAACTTGGACCGTCATCACATACTCAAGGATTACTCCAAGGGCCAGATAGCTCAGGTGGTAAGAGTGCTGGTATGCTGAAGCACAGGTCTATTTCAAATCCCAGAGGTGGATGCATCGTAACTCAACTTACGATGGATGACCCATCGTAAGTTGTGATAGGCCGTATGGTTTCTGTGCATCGCATTGTCTTGTGCTTGATCGTAAGTTACAATGGGTTTGCTGAAATTGACCACTGGCCTCATGAACTACAACAACACAGACTAGTGTTATGAATACGCTTGAGCTCCTTTGACAGTGAACAGACTGTAGATACATGTACTGCCGTTGACTTTCTATGACACTCAGTCCTCCCTTTCTCCTTGCAGGAATCGTTTAGTGTGCCCCTAGTCTCAATCCAGTGCTGGCATGTACACTGCCAACAGTGCTGGCTGCGAACGTTGGTGAGTACCACCCTTTAACTCTTTCCGTACGGCGCGCCGATACATCGGCTCGGTAAACCGCTCTCTGTTGACGGAAAGCCGATACATCGGCTCGCGTGTCCCATTGTTTCTAATATATTACTAAATTTATTCCGTACAGACATGCACATTAATTCAGTGGGGAGAACAAATGCCATCAGTACACTTAGTCATTATTGTTGAATCATTTTCAAATAGTCACCCGTGCTGTGGTTCCAAAATTTGAATTTCAATCTGAGCAGGAGTTTTTCAGGATATACTTTTTCTTAAAATTTAGTGGGCCTGACGTTTTGATCCTATCAGGACCTTTCTCAAAGGCAGAGTGACAAGGACAAAACAGATACATGTACACGAAGGAAGGGGGGAGAGAGTGAATAGGACACGGATGAGAAACAAAGGACAAAGAGTGAAGCTGGTAGGGAGAGATCAAAGGGAAGGGCAAGGGGTAGGGTAGGGATTAGTGAGAGGAGGGGGAAAGATCAAAGAGAAGGGCAAGGATTAGGGTAGGGATTAGTGACAAGAGGGGGAAAGATCAGAGAGAGAAGTGTGAAGGACTGAACAAAAAAGAAGGATTATCAGAAAGCTGCATGGTGTTAGTCATTACCCTCCTGGATGTTGAGACCATGTGGTTGAATAGTCCGAAGACGCTTCATCCACATTTTCTCACAGCTAAGACGGACAGATATATAAGATTTACTTTTTCGCAGAATTACAGGAATCCTGTTTACTAGGGGTATCCTGAATACTGGTTGTAGGATATCACTCTCTAGTTACTAGGGGGTTCATTCAGAGTGCAGTATATTGAAGCTGTTGTTCCTTTGTCACCAGGGTGCCAAGAAACTTTGCCCACAATGCAACATGATCACGTCCCCAAATCAGCTGCGACGAATCTACCTGTGATGCAGACAACGGAAAGGAGAGATACAGACAGACAGACAGAGGGAGATAGGACCATGAAAGCGTTTCCATTAATCAACTCAACCAGCAGTCGGTCAATTCTTTCAAATTTTACAAAAACCTTCAGCTGGTATCCTTACCAGGCGGTTTTAAAAGTTCTGGGAGATTTGGTTTTTTTAGACGTCCACATTCAATATAATGCAGGGGCACACATGCATTAGATGGTCCGACTTCTTAAGTTATTTTTTTTACAAATGTTATGGAGTTAGCAGTGGCTATTGTTACGGCAGCCGTAACTCAATTTCCACTTTCAATAATTACGGCACTGCAACTGCGCAAGCGCGAGGACATTGTTGCATGGGGTATAAATCCCACATGCACAGGCAGCGTCGTCTCAAGCTCAGTACAGGCCTCAGGCAAGAAACATGGGAAATACTCTGGCTGCAG
Source organism: Luidia sarsii (assembly GCA_949987565.1). Classification (NCBI taxonomy): domain Eukaryota; kingdom Metazoa; phylum Echinodermata; class Asteroidea; order Paxillosida; family Luidiidae; genus Luidia; species Luidia sarsii. The sequence goes on from OX465113.1 coordinate 943,330, forward strand.
TGCCGTAGCTATAGAAAATGGAAACTGCGTTACGGCTGCCGTAACAATAGCCACTACGTATGGAGTTTGTCCGTCAATTCTGTTTTGCTCAATAGACTGTCATGTTCTATGCCATGTTGTTTAAATGGTTGTGTATTTCTGCCATCTTTGTATGATGACTCTTTCTCCCAAATGCTGTTAAAGCCATTTCTGTTTTATGAATTTAATTTTTTTGTTCCATGAAGAAAGCGCATTAGTTTCATTAGCTTGCAATTGTTGGGTCAAATTTGGGTTTCATGCAATTTAAGTGTAACAGCTTGTGGCATTCAACATCCTATATTGCACACTTACGCACAAACTGCTAAAATTACAAGAGAGTTGGCTCTCAATGAATTTCAAATCCCTGTAATAATTAGAATTCACCCTGGAATTGCTTCACCCTCTCCGTGAAGAGCTTCTAATTTGCAAAGTACTGATTTACATAATTTTATTAACAGTGTTTGTGTTATGGAAATGGTCTCATAGGAATATTGTTTATGTACAAGTGTGAATCGCTTGATTGGTTTGAAACTCATTCAACAAAGATAAGAAGCAATTCTGAAATCATTTGTAGGGCACTCAGATTGTAAATACTCTAACAAACGTTTGACAAGTTCAGAAATAAATAATATTGAAATACATGCAATATCGTAATTGAACTTCTTTGCAGTGTTTCCTTGTGTCTCTCAATGCAATTTGTATTTTGTGGGATAAACTGGGTATAATATATGAGATGTTGGCTTTATATGGGATAGAACTGGGTATCATATATGACATATTGACATGTGGGATAAAGTGTGTATAATGTTGGCATTATGTGGGATAAACTGGGTATAATAATGAGGTGTTGGCATTATGTGGGATAGAACTGGGTATCACATGGCGTGGGATAAACTGGGTATAATATACAATTTATGATGTGTTGGCATTATGTGGGATAAACTAGGTATAATATGTGAGGTGTTGGCATTATGTGGGATAAACTGGGTATAATATATGAGGTGTTGGCATTATGTGGGATAGAACTGGGTATCATATAATTATGACATGTTGACATGTGGGATAAACTGGGTATAATATAATGTATTGGCATTATGTGAGATAAACTGGGTATAATATATGAGGTGTTGGCATTATGTGGGATAGAACTGGGTATAATATATGACATGTTGACATGTGGGATAAACTGGGTATAATATATGATGTGTTGGCATTATGTGGGATAAACTGGGTATAATATATGACGTGTTGGCATTATGTGGGATAGAACGGTACAGAATAATCTTATTTGTTGAATACTTCACTTGGTTAAAACATTGGGTACAGAATGTGTCACATTTAAAGGGGAATGAAACCCACAGAAAAATGTTGGCTTATCTGATTGGGTGTTAAAAAACAACCTACAATTACCTATGTGCTACTCACCTACGAGCTTCATAAAGAGGGAAAAATCGTGGAATTTGCGTTCCCACAACCTGCCATCTTCGAAGGGGCCGCCGATCATTGCGGGGGGTGTGACATCACAACGGAGACAACCCCGTCTGATTGTTCAATTAGGCTTGTTCAATCATTTCAATTTTAACTAAAAATATTAATCGACATTTTTGAAATTGTATGCCTAAATGTGTGAGATTATGCGTGGGGATTGCGTATAGTCTCGAACTCTCGATCTACAAACACTTTTACACGTGTTAGCGAAGCTGTGTGTAGCCATAAAGCTATATAAAATGTTGCAGTTCTGTTCAATCAAAAACCGGGGGAATACTTTGAGGGAGACTGGGAAGGACATTTGATTTATTTTGATCTGTGAGTGATATACAAAATTGTTGACTAAATTACCAAAATGCAAATCTTAAAATTTAGTGGGCCTGACGTTTCGATCCTAGCAGGATCGACCTTTCTCAAAGGCTTTCTGCCTTTGAGAAAGGTCCTGCTAGGATCGAAACGTCAGGCCCACTAAATTTTACGATTCATATTTTGATCTGTGTTAGATGCGTTAAAATCATAGGTTTCAGTTGCGTTCTTCAACAAGGGTTTCGGATGAAGAGGTCCACAAAATCTTTAAAGTCATTCACAGATATGAAGATAAGGTATTGGTGCAGTAATTCATGCTGTGTTTGAATGATTTAACTATGCTCTATTCTGGTTTTAATGACATTTCATAGATGGTCAGTGGATGGTGAGATTGAAATAAGAATATTCCTCTGTACAGTAAATTAACATGTTTCCTGTGTCATTCGTTTGTTTCAAGTACATTAATATATGTTTTCATTTACAATGTCACTTTTAGTATTTCGGACATTCAGATCCAAACGATTGGCTAAGTTCCCTGTAATTCCATCCCACTGAGAGGATATTTATTGCCATAACATATTCTGCTCGTGTTTGGCTAAATTCGTTCATTTGTTATGATACCCTCAAAAAGGGGACTTAAGAAAATTTCACTTTAGAAATCACAATGGTAAATTTTGTATTTGAAACTTCATTCCCACTTGTAGTTGGAACTGTTGACATACTGTAGATAGCAGTTTTTATACTTATATATTGTTTGTACTTATATATTTTCTTTTAACTTTCAATACGATGCTTTTTATATTAGTTCCAAGTTTTTTAAGTAAGAAGGAGGTGTTGGTGTAGCGGATACACTCTCTAACTTCTAACTTGGTGACCCGAGTTCGAGTCCTGGCGATGTCAGGGTCCTTGTTCGAGTTTCAAATTAAATAAATAAAGCCTTTTAAATTTTTTTTCGACATCTAAACCTGTCTTAAAAAGGGTAAAATTCCATTTTATTTTATTTTATCTAGTGGGGTAGAGGGGGTGCGACAGGTTGGTGATTGTGGGGAGGTTGGGGATTGTGGGGAGGTTGGGGTTTGTGGGGAGGTTGGGGTTTGTGGGGAGGTTGGGGTTTGTGGGGAGGTTGGGGTTTGTGGGGAGGTTGGGGTTTGTGGGGAGGTTGGGGTTTGTGGGGAGGTTGGGGTTTGTGGGGAGGTTGGGGTTTGTGGGGAGGTTGGGGTTTGTGGGGAGGTTGGGGTTTGTGGGGAGGTTGGGGTTTGTGGGGAGGTTGGGGTTTGTGGGGAGGTTGGGGATTGTGGGGAGGTTGGGGATTGTGGGGAGGTTGGGGATTGTGGGGAGGTTGGGGATTGTGGGGAGGCCGGGGATTGTGGGGAGGCCGGGGATTGTGGGGAGGCCGGGGATTGTGGGGTGGCCGGGGATTGTGGGGTGGCCGGGGATTGTGGGGTGGCCGGGGATTGTGGGGTGGCCGGGGATTGTGGGGAGGCCGGGGATTGTGGGGTGGCCGGGTGCATCCACCCGGGATCGAACCCTCGGCCTTGAGGTTCCCAGTCGAGCCACTGAACCTCTAGCCTCATGAGTCCCCCCCACCCACCCCTAAAAAACCAATATATTTAAACCTTCGGTTACCTTAATAGAATTAAAAAACATTAAATGCAAGACTCGACATCCCCGGGGATCGAACCTGGAACCTTGAGGTTACAGACCCTGGGACACCCACGCCACGCCATGCGCACCAGTTGACTTTTGGTCGAAATTTCAGATACTTATAGGTTGGGTTTGTACTTAGTAATTTGATGAAGAAAAAATGTTACGTTACATCCCTGGGGATCGAACCTGCAACCTTGAGGTTACAGACCCTGGGACACCCAGGACACGCCATGCACACCAGTTGATTTTTCGTTCAAATTTCAGATACATATAGCTTGGGTTTGTACTTAGTAATTTGATGAAGAAAAAATGTTACGTTACATCCATGGGGATCGAACCTGCAACCTTGAGATTACAGACCCTCGGATACCCAGGACACGCCATGCGCACCAGTTGACTTTTCGTTCAAATTTCAGATACTTATAGCTTGGGTTTGTACTTGGTAATTTTAAGAAGAAAAATGTTACGTTACATCCCCGGGGATCGAACCTGCAAACCTTGAAGTTACAGACCCTGGGACATCCACGACACGCCATGCGCACCAGTTGACATTTTGGTCGAAATTTGAGATTCTTATAGCTTGGTTTGTACTTAATTGGTAATTTGAAGAAGAAAAATGTTACGTTACATCTCTGAGGATTAAATTTAATGTTGTATATTATATTAAATTTAACATTTAAAAGGATTCATCAATAGAAAAATTGCTTTATTTCAAACAATCAAAATACAATGTAAATCATTTAATTGGATTGAAACCCAGAGAAAAATGTTGGCTTATCTGATAGGGCGTTAAAAACAACCTACAATTACCTATGTGCTACTCACCTACGAGTTTCATAAAGAGGGAAAAATCATGGAATTCGGTGGTCGAACTCGCGTTCCCGCAAACCGCCATCTTTTCGAATGGCCCGCCAGTCACTGCCGATCCGATGACATCGCAACGGAAAACTCCTGTATGGGCCAAGAAGGATGTACTCCTTACTATACTGCGTGCAGTTTGTATACATCCAAATTATATAATATGTTTGTATACATGCAGTTTGACATCCAAAAGCCTGCCAGTACACCATCGTTCAGCTAGCGAGTGTATAACTGCACGCGGTATATGTGTACATGTAGTACTAGTAGGGGTACATCTGTCCGGGCCCATGCGGGAGTTGTCCGTCATTACGTCATACCCCCCCGCAGTGACTGGTGGGCCAGTCGAAAAGTTGGCGGTTTGCAGGAACGCGAATTTGACCACCGAATTCCATGATTTTTCCCTCTTTATGAAACTCGTAGTTGAGTAGCACATGGGTAATTGTAGGTTGTTTTCAACACCCAATCAGATAAGCCAACATTTTCCTCTGGATTTGGGTATCCTGTCACTTTGGGGTATACTGGGTGCAGGATTTGGGTACCAGTACCCTGTCCGTCACCAGTCACTTAGGGCATACTGGGTGCAGGATGTGTACCCTGTCACTCAGGGTACACTGGGTGCAGGATTGAGTACCCTGTCATCACTTGGGTGGAGGATATGGGTACCATGCAACTTGTGGTATACTGGATGCAGGATTTGGGTACCAGTACCCCGTCTGTCACTTGGGGCATACTGGGTGCATGACTATGGGTACCCTGTCACTCAGGTAATACTGGGTGAAGGATATGGGTACCATGCCACTTGGGGTATACTGGGTCCAGGATTTGGGTACCAGTACCCCGTCTGTCACTTGGTACATACTGGGTGCATGATATGGGTACCCTGTCACTCAGGTAATACTGGGTGAAGGATATGGGTACCATATGCCACTTGGGGTATACTGGGTGCAGGATTTGGGTACCAGTACCCCGTCTGTCACTTGGGACATACTGGGTGCATGATATGGGTACCCTTTCACTCGGGTAATACTGGGTGCAGGATATGATTACCACTCATGCCACTTGGGTTATACTGGGTGCAGGATTTGGGTACCAGTACCCGTCTGTCACTTGGGGCATACTGGGTGCAAGATATGGGAACCCTGTCACTCGGGTAATACTGGGTGCAGGGTATGGGTACCATGCCACTTGGGGTATACTGGGTGCAGGATTTGGGTACCAGTACACTGTCTGTCACTTGGGGCATACTGGATGCATGATATGGGTACCCTGTCACTCAGGTAATACTGGGTGCAGGGTATGGGTACCATGCCACTTGGGGTATACTGGGTGCAGGATTTGGGTACCAGTACACTGTCTGTCACTTGGGGCATACTGGATGCATGATATGGGAACCCTGTCACTCAGGTAATACCGGGTGCAGGATTGGGTACCATGCTACTTGGGGTATACTGGGTGCAGGATTTGGGTATTATGGCCGTGTGGCGAACTGCACTCTGCACAGCAGTGGGTGCTGCAGCCAACCACAGATAAACGAGTGAACGTACTCCACCAATTTGTACACATTAAAAACAAGCAAATGTGTTCACTCAAATAATTTTACAGGTATTTATTTGGAAATAAAAATCAAATGTACATGGTTTGAAAATACACCCATTATTGACATCATTTTTATGTTACTTTAGGTATTTACATCAACAAGGAAACAAAGACAGTGTTATCATAAAGTTAGACTTAAATATTTGTTGTTTTCCAAAACCAGCAATAAAATAACACAAATACTGATTGTTGAACTATAGCGCTCAGAATATTTACCAGAAAAAGGTTGATGCAACATTAGCTGGGTAATCAATTCCTCCCTCATCTGCTGACAATTGAACATGAAATGTTACAGCCGTATCACTACATCTACATTCATTGTAGATAGAGATCGAACGATTTCCCATTCATGATAAACAAGTTTTAAAGATACAAAATTATCACAAAATTATTTCAATTTCTTTTGGTTGAAATTCTTATTTTCCTTTAGATACCATTTTCTCAAAATGAATTGTGGAATAACCCTTGGAAGTAGCCCTCAATCCTAAACAAAGCTGTTTGCTTGTTTTCACTGCCAATGTTGCATCAAACCTCGTACAAAGAAACCGATTGAGGAATCCACTTGCCTTAATGATGACCACAGCATCCGCTCTAACATTTTTCAAAGCCGTGAGCTGAGAGAGTTTCGAGCCCAAAAAAAAAGAAAGATTGGCCCTTGGCTTTGGACATCTGCTCTTTATACAAGGCAAATGACACTTATTGTGCTACATAGTACAAGTATATAAACGGTAGATAGATGCTTTTCAAACCAAACTGTGATCAGGGATAACACTTTTTATCAGTCAGTTTTCTAGTTTCAATGATCTGACTCTCGGGGATAGACTTGACTGGTTTTCTAATGACCATGCTTGTGAGTGGGTTGGTTGAGGAAACTGGTAGGAGCGGACAGGCTTTGCATTGGGAACAAACCAGGTCATGTCTGAAGCTACTGCACACCTGTTGGCGTTTGGCGATTGGTCTTGAAGATGACCATACAACATTCCGTGGTCCTTTTTTTTTATTTTTTACTTGCAAACAAGTATCTGGTAGGAATCATGCTCTTCCAAACCGTTTGACTAATGGATCCATTAGATAGGGGGGGATTGCGTATCACTTTTGCAAAATCAAGCAAGTCACTTTTTAAACGGGGGTCTTCTTTTTCTCTCTACAAATACCTCATCTGACTTTACCGAGACAAGCACCGCACTGTCAAGTTTCCAAACCTCATCAATAAAGTAATTAATTAGACGAGATGGACAAGATTCTAGACATTAAAATAAACTCAGAGAGGTGACATAACAAGATTTATATTTTCAAAGTACTGTTGTTAGCCTTAACACCCTGAAATATAGAATGACGTTTTACAATTCTACAACATTTTCAATTGAAGGAAGTAACCAACTGAACAAAGGTCGTTGATGAAAATAAAATGCCATGACAGCCTTAAAACCAGTTCAGAGTTCAGACTAGTTTCAACCAAGCTGCAATGTCCCAACCAGACAAAAAGCAGTGTACAGAGCACACCTGCCAACTGCAAAGTTTTGCCAAGTGAAATCTAGCCACAAGTTCAACCACTTTGCAAATTGAAAACAGCAAAATACTTGGCATAATATGTATAACACATTACCATATCACCCTATTCCCCAAACAAATTATTAAAAAAATTAATAAATACATAACAAAAATGGCTAAGTTTAAGTTCTTACACATTTTACAAAAATGTCCTTCAACCACAGGGGTACCTCTTAAAATATATGATTTCCTATTTACAGTTCTTACAGCAATCAACACAAATGTACTCGTATTGGACCTTCAAGAATAATTAATGTCCACCTGTTTTCCCAACTGAAAAAGTCTCAAAGTTCTGTTTGTCATTTCCGAGTCGTGGAGCATTTGCAGATTCAGTGGGATTGTCCAAGTGTGAAAGGAAAACGAGGTCACACATGATTGGCGGAGGTCTGTTGTCACATGATCTTGGCTGCGATAGTCAATACAAAAAAATCTAGCCTATCAGCACCTCCAGTACTTCACCCGATGAAGCTCACAGACCAGGTCTGAAGGAATGACTTGGAAAGGGCCAGTGCGCCACCTCTTGTACTAGGGGTTAGTTTCTACAACACAGCTTCAGCCTCAGCCTTAGAGCAGACAAGCTGTTGCTTGTGCAGCAACATGAGCCGTAGTGAGAGCCACAGGTTCGATTTGAAGCTGAACAAAAAAAAGGTTATACCTGAAGTACTCATAGCCACTAATAAAACAAAAAACCTTGGTTAAATGGAAGACTACATGTTTTTCTATGCCAGACTAGAAAACCCCCAAGAATCCTACTCTGTACTTATTGCCTAAATGCTGCGTCTGACACGACATGACATATGAGAATCCGACTTGGAAGCTGGCATGATCGAGAAACCGATGTGAAGAGCCAAAATAGGAACCCACTACTTCCCCCCCCCCCCACTCATCCCCCCTAAAAAAAATCTAACTTCTAAAATGGTTTCACTGATGTTAATGGAATCCCAGTCCCAGTGCTGTTGTCATCTCACTGAGGTTCCATTTGCCATCACCGTCTAGGTCATACTCCAATAGCTGGTCGTGTGGAGGCGCTCCGGGCCCAAGGAAGTCTTTCAGCTCGTTGTAGGTCAAGAAACTGTCATTGTTCTCGTCCATGATGAAAAACTTGGCGTCTAACTCTGGGAGGGGTTGTGAAAGGTGGACAGAGCATTAGGAGGATGAAATTTGAAAGACTCACAAGGCAGAATCACAGTGACTGTTTGCAGTGACGCTGTCTGTATAATCTCTAGTTTCAGGCCAAGTTGCTTACGTACCTTCAGCAGTAGTTATGCCCTGTATCGTAATTGGTTGCAGATCTGCCGTTGTCTCAGGTTCCACGGTAGATGAATCTTGTTGGAGGTAAAAAAAAAAAACACCTAAATTTATGCCAATTCCATCTCGGGCAAGCAATGCTACAACCTGCTTCACTGAATAAAATGACCCCAAACTAACAAAGTCTCACAGGGTCCTTGCAAGAACTTTCCGGAAAAAGGCACAACAAACCCTGATTCATCCTGCCTTTGAGAGAGCTCCTTTGCTAATCCATATCTCAGACCTTCGGCGAGTGATGAGTTTTAAAAAAAGCAAGAGCAAAATTGGGTGCGCTGGTGATGTTGCTATGTGCCAGCCCCTCCGAAGTTTTAAAACAAGACTCTTCTCACACTACCACAAAACAATATGTAGCATGACAAAAGCCACACAGACATCTGATTGTGCCAGGTTTGACTCTCTGGTAAGTGTACTCTTATTGGTTTATTTGCACAATAATCCCGATTATTTGGCACGATTTCAAAGTAGCAGATGATTCAAACACCGTCATGTGGTAGTCAAGGCCAATGGAGATTGGTCTGGGACGAAGTGGCTAAGACAGACTCTAAACACACAGCCCATTATCCATCCATCTCCGTTCACTCACCTCTAACATGTCTACCGCTCTCCAGGTTTAGTACCCTGGCTTGTAGCTCAGCCATGTCATGCTGGAGGTCCACAATGTCGCCCTGCTGCTGGTTTAGCTTGGCCCACTGGTCGTCCACCGATTTGAGGTTCTCCGTCCTGAAGACGTTGAGGGCGCCCTCAATCTGGTGCTGGATGCCTCGAGTCGTGTTCTCATTCAGGAGGTTGTTGTTCAGATCTTTGGGGTTTAGCTATAAAAATAACAAAAGGTGATATACAAAAATGTTGCAAACTGCTTACTGACTAAAATTACCAAAATGTAAATCTAAAATTTAGTGGGCCTGACGTTTCGATCCTAGCAGGACCTTTCTCAAAGGCACTCTCTGCCTTTGAGAAAGGTCCTGCTAGGATCGAAACGTCAGGCCCACTAAATTTTAGATAAAAATAACAAAATATGAAACAATCTTTAAAAATTAAATAACTTTAGTTTCTATGTCACATCAATGAAAATAGTGAGCAAATTTGAATGTACTGCAGTAACTTGCGTTAACAGGAGTCGTGGGTTCAAATCCTATCAAGCTGATAGACTTTTCTAATCAGCTATCTGGCAAAGCTCACTGCTTATTATGTCAATTAGGTCAAACCCTCATTGAATTTCATTATAACTTAATACGATCCATCACAAGACAATGAGTGATGCACAGAAACCATACGGCCTATCACAACATATGATGGGTCATCCATCGTTAGTTGAGTTACGATGCATTGTAAGGCTTTGTGAAATCCACCCCTGGGATTCGAACCTAGGCCTCTGCTTTAGAAAACCAGCACTCTTACCACCTGAGCTATCAAGCCCTTTGTGTGAGGATGGGTTTACATATAACTTGAGTGTCTACCCTCCAAATGAAAAACAAGCGGGCAGCCTGGGCAAGCTTTGAACTCTTCTCTGTAGTGAAGAGCTCTCAGACACTTGGGCTTGGCAAAGTCCTGTAGCAGAGACCACTCACAGTGTCTATCCTTCTCTGCAGGGCCTGAATTTGGGACTCTGTGTCTTGGCGCCAGTCTGCCGGAATGGTACTTAGCGTGGGATGTGGCGTCTGGTCTCCTGACTCCTTCGCTTGCGGCTGGTCCTGAGTACTGCCCATCTGCAATGGAGGAAATACAAATCATACTGTGAATATGTGGATACCCTACATGCATAACTATGTACATCACAGATCAACTTTAGCAGTGTCCACTGAAATGGTGCATGGTCCTCTAAAACCCAGGAATCAGCGACCTGGCTGGTCATCCAAAAGGTACAAAAACCAGTAAAGTACTCAAGAACAGGTAAAAAGTTCTCAGAAATGCATGATTATGTGAAAGGTTGGGAGATGAAAGCGACAAATTATGGCCGAGACTTGTTCAGACTACGGAGTTGTGAGTTTGCCTCGAGTGAGTATTGAGTTGTGAGGTCACGCTGTTTGCAATTGCCTTCTGACACTCACCAGAGAGTCCACCTGAGCTTGCAGCTGCGTCAGTCGCTGTGACAAGCCGCTGATTGAGGTGCCAGTGCTACTGCTGTTGCCAGCACTGCTGCTGCTGCTGCTGCTGCTATCATGGCCTGCAGCAGCCTCCAAGGATTGCCTCCAGTGTTGAACAGAGGCCAGCGTGGCATTCAGATTAGCAACGTCCCGTGAGATGCCTTCCTGGCCCTGAATGTAAGGGGATAGGATGGATGAGGGTCAAGGTCAAAATATCACAATCAATCCACAATGCTGGAATTGCACGACATGTCCAAGAGGCCACCTCTAGAGTGTGCTTAGGAAAAAGTCATACTGCCAAAGTCTTTTTTAAAAGCTTCTTAAGAGATTTCATGTAACTTAGAATCGATGCCAGCACCCTTACCCGCTGTAGTGACTGGACGTCCTGTCTGACGTCCTTGAGGTTGGGGGAGTTGGGGGGAGCATCGGTGGGCTGGCTGGAGCCGGGGGCAGGCGTAGACCCAGCGGCTGCCTGCTGCAGTTTGGACACGTCCCCCTGGAGTCCCGTCAGACTTGTCTAACAGACCAAAAAAAAGGACACACGAGGAAATGAAGCATCAAATGCTGCGACTGGAAAAGGCCACTACAACTCAAAATTCATCAACTACCTGGCATCAACTGTATGCCTGCTGCTACTACAACGAGTGCTGCTGCTTCTGCTGCTGATACTACGAGTGCCGCTGCTTCTGCTGCTGATACTACCAATTCAAGAGGCATCTAACCTATGCCTCCTTGAGATCAATCAGTGTGTTCTCCACACTGGCCTGTCCAGCCTGTCAGTTTATCAGTGTCATCTAGATTTCCAGACCTGGGTCTCTCTTCAGCATGTCTCTCTTGAAGTGGAAACAAAACGACAAAAAGGCTTCACTGCCTGTAGTGGCCAGTGTTGGGGAAACGTGAGACTGTGGGGTGGAGGTGCCTACCTGGACCTCAGTCAGCGAGGTAGTGAGGGAAGCTATCTGCTCCGTTTGCTGGCCTTGTAAACCCTGGATACCCTGCACCGTGCTGCCTAGCTGTGCTGTGGTCTGGGAGGGAAAGGAAAACCAGTTTCATTCAGCAGAGGCTAAGGAAACTGACTAGCAAGTCGTCACCTCTAAAACAGAGACCCAAGTCAATCTTGCTGCACTGGGATTTGAACCAATCTTTTGTCCTGATGTACCGGGCCTCTACCACCCAAGCTTTCCAGCCCTAAGGTGGCATTCCCAAATAGCCGACGTTCTTTGCCAAGAGGATACCAGTCAGAAGCAATGGAATACTGACTGATTACTGACTGAAGGATCACACCTTGAGTCATTCAGATGCATACAATCAGGCTTGCATCCGACAACAACAGTTCTTCGCCCATGCTGCTAAACTGATAACGAAACAAAGCGAGCAACAATGAACTAGCATCTGACATCTGAACGAGGGCGCCTTCATTAATGATGTCAAATAACAGGATCCACTGTGCTCATCACAGAGTGCCATCTCTTAGCACACTCAGACTTACTTGCTGAAGGCCTTCCACACTGCTCATGGGCAGGGCCTTGATCTCGTCCCGAACCGCTTTGACTTTGGCCTGCAGCTGGCTGCTTGTCAAGTTCAGGAATACAATCTACACGTAGATGTGGATCAAAAGAGACAACCCCAAACATGAAATGAAACCTTGGCAAGCCGTTTAATCACTGTTATGACATGGAATTGGTAATTTTACAATGTTGGACAGATTGATGTTTCAATCCTTGAACTTTTCTCACAGGCACTGCTTGAATCAAATCATTGGTCTCCCTTGAGCCCATGCCCTAGCCCCAATCTCTAGCCTAAGCCCCAAGCCTCAACTTCAACCCAAAGCCCAAGCCCCAAACTCTAGCCTAAGCCCCAAGCCTCAACTTCAACCCAAAGCCCAAGCCTCAAACTCTAGCCTAAGCCCCAAGCCTCAACTTCAACCCCAAAGCCCAAGCCCCAAACTCTAGCCTAAGCCCCAAGCCTCAACTTCAACCCCAAAGCCCAAGCCTCAAACTCTAGCCTAAGCCCCAAGCCTCATCTTCAACCCACAGCCCAAGCCTCAAACTCTAGCCTAAGCCCCAAGCCTCAACTTCAACCCACAGCCCAAGCCTCAAACTCTAGCCTAAGCCCCAAGCCTCAACTTCAACCCAAAGCCCAAGCCTCAAACTCTAGCCTAAGCCCCAAGCCTCAACTTCAACCCACAGCCCAAGCCTCAAACTCTAGCCTAAGCCCCAAGCCTCAACTTCAACCCAAAGCCCAAGCCTCAAACTCTAGCCTAAGCCCCAAGCCTCAACTTCAACCCACAGCCCAAGCCTCAAACTCTAGCCTAAGCCCCAAGCCTCAACTTCAACCCCAAAGCCCAAGCCTCAAACTCTAGCCTAAGCCCCAAGCCTCAACTTCAACCCAAAGCCCAAGCCTCAAACTCTAGCCTAAGCCCCAAGCCTAAACTTCAACTCACAGCCCAAGCCTCAAACTCTAGCCTAAGCCCCAAGCCTCAACTTCAACCCAAAGCCCAAGCCCAAGCCTCAAACTCAACTCCAATCCAAAACCCCCAAGCCCCAGCCTAAAGCCCAAGCCAAGAAGTGGAGAAGACCCCCATGCTATTGCACTAAACACTGAGTAAGAAGGACTGGTGTATCTAGAGTAGAAGCCGGCCAACTTGCCTGTCTATTAATGCTGGTGATCTGCACTGGTAGAGTCTGTAGCTGCTCAATTCTCTGCTGCAGAGCGCTGACTGTGGAGGCTTGCTCAGAAGACGTCTCCAACTCAGACTCCACTGCAACAACAACAAAGGAAGACAGAAGATGGTAAACTCCATTCAAGTACAGTGGCCTCCGTTACACAGCCAGATCAAGAGCATATCCACTTTCAGCATCTCATTCTCAATGGATAGGTCATGTCAATGGGGTTTGTATACAACGCCCACCCACTTCTGATACTATTCTGATACACACTTCACGTACGTGACAGACACACAAGGTGGGTGCCCTGTGCCAGGCTATGAGGGTTTGGAGATACAGGCTATGAAACAGATGTCACAAAACAGTGGACATCAATGGTCAAGCTGTTTACATTACTCCCTCGTTCTTCACTGTAATGAATGCACACGTTTTCAAGCTGATGGCTATCTGAGCGATAGCCTGGAATCCAGACATGATCAAGCACATTGAAACCACACAAAAGCATTGCAAGCAATCCCTACAGGATTCATATTACAGTACCTCATATCAGTTACATATATGTACACTGTATCACACCAAGTAAATCCATTCCAAACAGCTAGGCCTATATCACCTTCGGAAAAAAAAGTATTTGGTTGTGATATTCTGGGCAGAGTCGGGGCTGATAATAACTACATGCACTGTCAATCCACATATTTTTCTTTATTCAACTGCTCAAATACATACATACATACAGAATTCCTTTAACAGTACTGCTCATAATGTTTTACTGCTCTTTAATCAATCGATCATGGCATGGTCTTTCTCGATTCCTTTGAGAAAGGTCTGGCTTAAATCGATGCATCAGGCCCTCTCCATTTTGAAGATATACATAAAATTGATTATTTGATGCAGTGAGCAGTTTGCAACCTTTCTGTCTGGTCACTCTGGTGCTACCACTTAAAATAATTAGAGGTGGTTTATGCAGCATCTAGGAATTGGATAAGGGTTGAGGAAGCTATCCACAAAAGATAAGCTACACCGTGTGCATATTAAACAGATAACACTGACTGTTCTTATATAATCACGTTAAGATTGCTTTGGGGATCTCCTTAGCAAACAAGAGTCAGCCATGTTGAAAATACACACAGCAGTGTATAATGTGAAACATTAACGAGTACTCATTACAGATACCGTCCAATTCAATGGTTAGCATAACTGACAATTACATGTAAGTCCGAGCAGTCTGGAGCTTATCCAATATTGACTCCACTGATGCGTGAAGCTGTGTTTAATTCAATGAGAGATTCAATGCCTCGTAATTAGATTAATGCGTGTTCAATGGGATGGCTGGGTGCCATAAACAGGCCAGAGGTTATGACACCAATGCTATGTTCAACATCAGCTTGCTAGAAAGCCCTAATTATCAATGTATTGGACCAAATGCATTCTTACTATTCCATGAAGTTATGGTTACTCAAAAGGGATTCCTTCTTCTATTTTAATGATACATTCAGAGGTCTGTCAATATGCAGACCTAGACAAGAATACCAGTATAGTGTTGGGTTACATGCAAGTGAATGCAGTGTGCACAACTGCACCTAACCCTCAATGCACACATCTGTATGCAATTGATGCAAATGTTATGTATACATGTACTGATTAGAATGGATTGTTAGGACATGTAGGAGAAAAATAAACACACAGCTGAAATTGGAAATGACTAAAAAATTACCTACATTACATGTATACATGCAATTGTAGGTCAGAATGTATTCATTTGAGTTTGACATACATGTACAGTGTACATGTAGTACAGACTGTAAGTCTTATACCAAATACATGTACATGTACAGGTACGTACGTACATTGACCAATGGCCATGACATAATAAATGAAGCATGCCAGCCATGGACATTGTGGGTTGATCCACTCAAAAGAATCACACAGACAAACAACGATAAAGGAAAAAATTGTAGATAAATGCTGGTACAGTATAAGGTGAGATGATGGATTGTGTATCCATTCAACCATGCACAGGATGTCTGAGTAGGGAGAGTCAGTAGATTGATTAGAGGAGGGACAACCTTGGGTGAGGACATAATGAGGAGCTGATTTTGTCCAGTGGTACGATGACGTGTCTGAACAAATCCAGGGGACTCAAATGAAGACTCTGACTTAGAAACAGAGAAGTCCAGCGAGTTATGAAAAGGTATTAGTCTCTATGTGATGAAGACTGCACTCTTTGTACATGAAGATGAACAATACTAATATGCACAAATGTTGCAAACTGCTTACTGACTAGAATGACCAAAAAGTGAAAAACAACAATTAGGAGGGCCTGCCTTTGAGAAAGGTCCTGGTAGGATCGAAATGTCCGGCCCTCCTTATGTTTTGATATTAAATTTATATGAAATGATACATGTACATAGACATTGACATGAGAGATATTGGAATCAGCAAGTATAACTCTTTAAGTCCTTTAAATGCATGCAAATATGCAAAAAAAGGTAACTTATGTTACAATATAGATACCAACTCATGGACAAAGGTCACTGGTGATTAAAGGGATTATGCGCAACCTTCATTGCATATCCTGACTTTTAATCGTTAAGCAAATAGCCAATTATTCCCCCAGCCTGACTAGCAGCTCCATGTTTACAACACAATACATTTAATCCGCTGCAAATACAAAACCACCCCCCCCCCAAAAAAAAAAAAAGTCTTCACAGCCTAAGTGCTGCACCGCCATGAGCCAGGGTGAACAGTGCAGTCAGCATAGGCCTCCATATCAGCCCCTAGGCACTGCAGAATCACAGCACAGTACAAGTGTGGAACCAGAGAGGTGCGCATTGAATGCATGACGCATGCACAGATATACATGTACTATTATGCATGGCCCAGCATTCCCTAAGTACTTATACTTGTATTTATGACTGCCACTACATTGTTCGGACACCATGCAACAAATCTGGGAGGGTTGGGTGAGGGGAGGAAGAGAGGGGGGGAAGGGGAGAGAGGAAAGGTTGGGGAGGGTTGGGACTTGGGAAGAAGGGAGGAAGAGAGGGAGGAGGGAAGGAGTGGAGGGAGGAGGGAAAGAAGGAGGAGGGAGGGGGAGGAATGGAGGGAGGAGGGAAAGAAGGAGGAGGGAGAGAGGAAATGTTGAAAGGGTTGGGAAGAGGAGGAAGAGAGGGAGGAAGAGAGGGAGGAGGGGAGGGATGGAGGGAGGAGGGGAAGAAGGAGGGAGAGGAGAAAGGTTGAAGAGGGTTGGGAAGAGGAGGAAGAGAGGGAGGAGGGAAGAGAGGGAGGGAGGAGGGGAAGAAGGGAGGAGGAGGGAGTGAGGAAAGGTTGAAGAGGGTTGGGAAGGAGGAAGAGAGGGGGGAGGGAAGGGAGGGAGGGAGGAGGGGAAGAAGGGAGGAGGAGGGAGAGAGGAAAGGTTGAAGAGGGTTGGGAATAGGAGGAAGAGAGGGAGGAGGGAAGGGAGGGAGGGAGGAGGGGAAGAAGGGAGGAGGGAGAGAGGAAAGGTTGAAGAGGGTTGGGAATAGGAGGAAGAGAGGGAGGAGGGAAGGGAGGGAGGGAGGAGGGGAAGAAGGGAGGAGGGAGAGAGGAAAGGATGGGGAGGGTTGGGACTTGGGAAGAAGGGAGGAAGAGAGGGAGGAGGGGAGGAGTGGAGGGAGGAGGGAAAGGAGGAGGGAGAGAGGAAAGGTTGAAGAGGGTTGGGAAGAGGAAGAAGAGAGGGAGGAGGGAAGGGAGGGAGGGAGGAGGGGGAGAAGGGAGGAGGAGGGAGAGAGGAAAGGTTGAAGAGGGTCGGGAAGAGGAGGAAGAGAGGGGGGAGGGAAGGGAGGGAGGGAGGAGGGGGAGAAGGGAGGAGGAGGGAGAGAGGAAAGGTTGAAGAGGGTCGGGAAGAGGAGGAAAAGAGGGAGGAGGGGAGGGATGGAGGGAGGAGGGGAAGAATGAAGGAGGGAGGAGGGGAAGAATGAAGGAGGGAGAGGGGAAAGGTTGAAGAGGGTCGGGAAGAGGAGGAAGAGAGGGAGGAGGGGAGGGATGGAGGGAGGAGGGGAAGAATGAAGGAGGGAGAGAGGAAAGGTTGAAGAGGGTCGGGAAGAGGAGGAAGAGAGGGAGGAGGGAAGGGATGGAGGGAGGAGGGGAAGAAGGAGGGAGAGGGGAAAGGTTGAAGAGGGTCGGGAAGAGGAGGAAGAGAGGGAGGAGGGAAGGGAGGGAGGGAGGAGGGGAAGAAGGGAGGAGGAGGGAGAGAGGAAAGGTTGAAGAGGGTTGGGAAGAGGAAGAGAGGGAGGAGGGGAGGAATGGAGGGAGGAGGGGAAGAATGAAGGAGGGAGGAGGGGAAGAATGAAGGAGGGAGAGGGGAAAGGTTGAAGAGGGTCGGGAAGAGGAGGAAGAGAGGGAGGAGGGGAGGGATGGAGGGAGGGGAAGAATGAAGGAGGGAGGAGGGGAAGAATGAAGGAGGGAGGAGGGGAAGAATGAAGGAGGGAGAGGGGAAAGGTTGAAGAGGGTCAGGAAGAGGAGGAAGAGAGGGAGGAGGGGAGGGATGGAGGGAGGAGGGGAAGAATGAAGGAGGGAGGGGAAGAATGAAGGAGGGAGAGGGGAAAGGTTGAAGAGGGTCAGGAAGAGGAGGAAGAGAGGGAGGAGGGGAGGGATGGAGGGAGGAGGGGAAGAATGAAGGAGGGAGGAGGGGAAGAATGAAGGAGGGAGAGGGGAAAGGTTGAAGAGGGTCAGGAAGAGGAGGAAGAGAGGGAGGAGGGGAGGGATGGAGGGAGGAGGGGAAGAATGAAGGAGGGAGGGGAAGAATGAAGGAGGGAGAGGGGAAAGGTTGAAGAGGGTCAGGAAGAGGAGGAAGAGAGGGAGGAGGGGAGGGATGGAGGGAGGAGGGGAAGAATGAAGGAGGGAGGAGGGGAAGAATGAAGGAGGGAGAGGGGAAAGGTTGAAGAGGGTCAGGAAGAGGAGGAAGAGAGGGAGGAGGGGAGGGATGGAGGGAGGAGGGGAAGAATGAAGGAGGGAGGGGAAGAATGAAGGAGGGAGAGGGGAAAGGTTGAAGAGGGTTGGGAAGAGGAGGAAGAGAGGGAGGAGGGAAGGGAGGGAGGGAGGAGGGAAAGAAGGGAGGAGGGAGAGGGGAAAGGTTGAAGAGGGTTGGGAAGAGGAGGAAGAGAGGGAGGAGGGAAGGGAGGGAGGGAGGAGGGAAAGAAGGGAGGAGGAGGGAGAGAGGAAAGGTTGAAGAGGGTTGGGAAGAGGAGGAAGAGAGAGAGAAGGGAAGGGAGGGAGAGAGGAAAAGTTGGAGAGGGTTGGGAAGAGGGGGAAGAGGGGAGGAAGAGAGGGAGGAGGGAAGGGAGGGAGGGGGAGGGAGATAGGAAAGGGGGTTGGGAAGAGGAGGAAGAGGGGGAAGAGGGGAAGGAGGATGGGAGAGGGGACAGGAGGTCACCTTTAGCGATTCGCAACCTCAGCTCATCCAGGTCCTGCTTAAGGTCCAGGTGCATCCAGACCAGGCCACCGGTAACCACAATGCAGGCTACCATGACCACAAACATACACAGCTGGGCACCAGTGGCACACAAACGCCACCTAGTGGGCCTGCAGAAAAACAAAATACAAAAAAAACCGACCAACTGTGAATTTCCTTTTCCTCCTTGGAATAAACAAAAGACAAATTGCCACTGCAACTGAACTCCGATATATGAACCTTTGAAGTTTGAACCCATCAAGGTTTTCAAGTAGGGTCTCCAATGGATCATGGATGCAAACATTTCGGCTGACTGTAAAACAAAAGCCAGGGTGTCCTAATTTCTGCAACTTGCTGTTCATGTTAGAATTTCCATTTATATGTATTACATGTACTTCCTCCAAATTGCTTCAATTTATTCATCTCTCTGTTTATTTAAGTAGGTCCAATTTATTGTCCCTAGCTTCATTTTAAATGCATGTATATTACTTCCCAGCACTGCACAGTTTCAATTCTAATGTATCATTAGTATGCCTCAATGGGTCATTCATGAGGCTACCACTAGCTATTTTACATATCAATACCAGGGTCAGAGGCTTTTTCCCACACCATGCAAATGAGCAAGGATGTTAACAATACAAGGGGCCTAGGAGGGGTGGATGTCTAGTGAGTTTGCATGACAAAGGATGTCACTGGATTCTGTGCAGCTCAGTGACAGTGAGTGAGTGCTGGCAGATTGACATCAGACCTGATTGTGAGGAGAAGGGTTGTCAGATTCTGAGTGTGAAGCTGTGATGATCCCAGAGCAGAGTAAACTCTGGACTTCTGTGAGTCCAAGTTGGAAACTTGCTCAGGAAAGGAGCTTGGTATTCTGTGGATGCGCTAGGCTGATGTTCTGTAAGTCAACAATTTGGGAATGGGTCTAAACTCTAAAGCACTGTAGTACATGCATCAGCAACACAAGACTCTACAGATTGGAAAGCACTCGTAAGTTGAACACAATCCTTATGTTACTGTCTGTTAAAAAAAATGCATGCATTCATTAGTGAATCTAGGTTGTAATTTCAAATAATACCATAGATCACTTTTCATAATGAAACTGTAAGGCAGCCCAACTAACACTCTTGATGCCCAGGTCACCTCAGATTTAAGTCTCAAAAACTTGACACCAGGGTTCAAAATTAAACTTGGAAAAAATGTGCACACACCCACTGAGGCTGCTTCCTTACACATGTATTTCTACACGTACATGCACATAATCAAATGAGGGAACTATAGTGATTTGGACTCTATCCAATCTGTGACCTCAACATACATGTAGCGCATCCATGATATAGGCCTACAAGTCTCGCGTTTAAGGTTTTTTGTGGGCTAGTAAATTGATTTTTTTGCTAGCCTGCAGCAAGTTTTACTAGCCCTGTATAATTAAAATTGAATTTAAAACAAGGTTATTAGATCAAGTAAAACAAATTATTAGTTTCTACTTTCTCATCCCCGCCTGCATCATTTTTTGCCGCCACACCGCTGTCTACTTTTTACTAGTCCGCCGGGCTAGCAAAGTGGGTCATTTTACTAGCCTGCAGCTGTCTTTACAAGACAATGACTGCCGGGCTAGTGCTAAGGTCGAGCCCTTATTGGTTGCAACCTCAGACTCAGAAAATTCTAAGGAAATCTTGCCACGTCTATAGCATTGAAATGGCTGTTTGTGATTAGTTTGACTTTGCGTTCGCTCTTTCCAATCTCAGCAAAATGTGACAGCTCATTCTTCCGACATTCCAAAGAAGGTTATCTAGAGTAGCAGGATACCGGATACACAGGGGCCAGGGGATTTGACACCAAGCCAAGTTTCTTTTGTTACTCTAAAGACTCGGGGGTGGGGATGTGGACAAGAACGGTGGGGAGTCTTACTTCCGTATGGAGAGTCTCCGGGGCGGTGCGAAGAACTCGTCATTCTCCGTGGAGTTGGAATCCCAGCTGGCCTCGTTGCGTAGCAGCTCGTGGCCCTCCTTGGCCGAGCCTCCACCTCCGCCTTTACCCAGCTTCTTGCCATTCATGTTGCTGAGGAGCAGGGCGTCTAGTTCCTTGCGCTTCTTCATCTTCTTGACACCATTGGTGCGGCCCGGCACCAGGCCGGCGTTGGGAAGTTGCAGCTCCAGGTTGGGGAGTGTCACCCACTCCAATGAACCAAAACCAAAAAACCCAAACAAGAAAACCTCCTACATGTATTTCAGCCAACGCAGTGCTTTTCCTCTGTCACATGATGAATCTGAAAAAAAAAGGAAAAAGGAAGATGAGATGAATATAAAACATGCCCATCTTTTAAAAAAAAAGAAAAAAAAAGTGGAAGACATGCATGCGTATTCTCATCTTGTTAATTCCATAAGTTAGTCCTATATTATTATCAACATCAATTAAAGCATAATGGACACAATAATGATTACAATCTTACTCCTGTCCCCAAAAAATTGCGAATTGAAATGGCTGAGAAAAAGTGAGAACTAATGCAAAACGTAAGCAAACAAATGGACTAGAATTGAAATACATACAATGAATGAATGATGGAATAAACAGATCTTAAACACTTCAATTTCAAAACAGTCAACTTAAACAATCAACCACAACCTTTCTAAAGCAGTAAAACTAAAAGACAACACAAAAATTAAAAGTCAAAGACGGTGAAAATCCTTCGCTGAGCCGAACGGCTGCATATCAAATTACTCCAAAACAACTTTTGACAAGATTTGTAGTAATGCGTTCGTGTACAATATTCTATAGTATAAATAATACTTAATAGGCCTACATCACGCTGTCGAAATATTTACAAGCCAACCATTTGGGAACGATCATCATCAAATACTAATCACGGATGATTGAACAAAAGTTTACTCGATCGCATTACATCATGATAGCAGTGTTGATACTTAAATAGAAGAGAAAAAAGGGTCATTTACCGAAGTTTAAGGAGGAAATCCTTGGAAGGTTGTTGGTCCATCGGCACATCGGCCTTCCATCCATGATACTCAATCGTGCATACATAAAGCAATCATATTGACCGTGCAGTTCATGCCCCGGGACCCAGTGCAGGGCGTGTACTGAACTCGGCCCGCACAAAGTACACGTTTTGACGCGTGCATAAAATTTCTTGACAGAAAAATTGAAATACCGCCCTCTATTGTTGTGGAATTCCCCCTCCCAACAATTGATGATTTTTTTTTCCTAGGTAGGCTGGGGGTAGGGAGCGGTGTCTCAACATGAACAGGATCTACCAAAGCCGGTGAACATGCAATTTAGGGACGGCTTTCTAACAAATTAAATAACCACTTTTACAGTTTTGTGAGAAAATATAAAAGTATGCAAAAAATAGCCCTGGTAGGGTAAGCCAGTGATTTGAGGTTCAAGTGTTCAATCACAGTGAAATTATCTTGGCTATTCTGGAAAATATTATTGTTCAAACTTCCCAATCGGTTTCTGTCTCCTTTGTTTGAAATTCTACAGAACGTTCCTCAGTAGTTTTGTCATCACTAAAGGTGTCTTAAATACACTTCCCATGCTAGACTTGTTACCTCCCAATTAAGTTGAATTTGAAAAAAAGAATAGGGGGTAACGGCATCCATTGTGGAAGGACTGGGGCTGGGGCAAGTGAATCAGTGACCACATGCACCCTGTATGCACCTGGCCACTGTGATAGGAGAACCACAAGTCTACTACATGTACACATAGACCACATCCAAGAACCCATCTCAGACTTGATCTGATCTGGCCTGAGCTTCGTCTTTGACTGATGGGAGAACCACAAGTCTACTACATGTATACATAGACCACTTCCCAGAACCCATCTCAGCCTTGATCTGATCTGGCCTGAGCTTCGTCTTTGACTGATGGGAGAACCACAAGTCTACTACATGTATACATAGACCACTTCCCAAAACCCGTCTCAGACTTGATCTGATCTGGCCTGAGCTTCATCTTTGACTCGAGCATCAAGAAGCTGAAAAACACAATTAAGCTGTTGCATTCTTTGTTGAGATTTTCCCCCGGCAATTGAAGTCAGACTAGAGTTACACTGATAGATCGGATGAAATGCACAAAATGATGTGATGTGATGTGTGCTCTCTTCTCTGCTGCTACGCCTGTGCGACGCTGCTCAGACTGCAAGGCACCACTGTATGTCAGGGCTCTCCAGCCTGACCTCCCCCTTGCCGGTTCTTCCCAGGTCTCCTGGTTGATCCTGAAGCTCTTGTAGACCCCTTTCAGCTCTCTCTAAAGTATTTATTTTGGGGGAGGGAGGGGAGGGGACTACCATGAGGGCACTTCCCTTCATCACGCATTGCACCATAGAACGGTCTCTTTGGAAGCCGTTGTTCATCAGGCATGTGTAGGAGATGTCCAGCAGTCAACTTCACAAAACTCGATCTATTGCAAGAAGGGATGCTACAACCGTCAACTCTGCTCAAGACCAGTGTTTGGAGACAGCTTGTAGTCACCTGCTCCAGCCGACCGACGATGATGATTGAAAGACAATGAGAGATGCACCAAAAGTACCCTACACCGCCTATCACAACCTACCACAGGCTATCCATTGTAAGCTGAGTTACGATGCATCAGGAGGCTTCGTGAAATCCAGCCCTGGGTGATCAGGCCGGGATTCCATCAATACTTACATGTTTTCACTCTGGCCTGCACCGCTTGGATGTCGCCCTTCAGCTGGAAGACAAAGAAGCCCACTGTTCCCAAGGCACAGCCAGCTATCAGCAGAAAGACCATCACTAGGCAGGCCTTCCCAGTCAAGCTCCACTCCATCGCCCGATGGTACTCTATCTTCCTCCTGCAAAACAATCCACCGAGTGACCAGAGTCAGTCCTTTCAACGAACCTGTATCCAACCGCGGGATCTGTTTCATTGAGCCTTGTGAGGTGTCGTACCTTGGCTAACATTGGGATTACCCTTCATGGATGAGAGAACATTGAGGTTTGCCCTGCTCGACGTGATAAACAATCAGTGCTCAGTGCTTTGCCTGATGAACAAAAATTCAGGCAGCTCGGGCGGGAGTCGCGGGTTCGAATCCCATCCGAGGATGTCCCAGACTTATAAGAAGGAGAGAGGCAGACAATGGTGGAACATATGGACAAGAGCAAGACAGTCAGCAAACAATAGACAGCAGTGGAGGGAGGATGTCCCAGCCTTATGAGAAGGAGAGAGACAGACAAGGGTGGAACACATGGACAAGAGCAAGACAGTCAGCAAACAACAGACAGCAGTGGAGGGAGGATGTCACAGCCTTATAAGAAGGAGAGAGACAGACAAGGGTGGAACACATGGACAAGAGCAAGACAGTCAGCAAACAATAGACAGCAGTGGAGGGAGGATGTCCCAGCCTTATGAGCAGGAGTGAGACAGACAAGGGTGGAACACACGGACAAGAGCAAGACAGTCAGCCAACAATAGACAGCAGTGGAGGGAGGATGTCCCAGCCTTATGAGAAGGAGTGAGACAGACAAGGGTGGAACACATGGACAAGAGCAAGACAGCCAGCAAACAATAGACAGCAGTGGAGGGAGGATGTCCCAGCCTTATGAGAAGGAGTGAGACAGACAAGGGTGGAACACATGGACAAGAGCATGACAGCCAGCAAACAATAGACAGCAGTGGAGGGAGGATGTCCCAGCCTTATGAGAAGGAGTGAGACAGACAAGGGTGGAACACATGGACAAGAGCAAGACAGCCAGCAAACAATAGACAGCAGTGGAGGGAGGATGTCCCAGCCTTATGAGAAGGAGAGACAGACAAGGGTGGAACACATGGACAAGAGCAAGACAGTCAGCAAACAATAGACAGCAGTGGAGGGAGGATGTCCCAGCCTTATGAGAAGGAGAGAGACAGACAAGGGTGGAACACATGGACAAGAGCAAGACAGTCAGCAAACAATAGACAGCAGTGGAGGGAGGATGTCCCAGCCTTATGAGAAGGAGAGAGACAGACAAGGGTGGAACACATGGACAAGAGCTAGACAGTCAGCAAACAATAGACAGCAGTGGAGGGAGGATGTCCCAGTCTTATGAGCAGGAGAGAAACAGACAAGGGTGGAACACATGGACAAGAGCAAGACAGTCAGCAAACAATAGACAGCAGTGGAGGGAGGATGTCCCAGTCTTATGAGCAGGAGAGAAACAGACAAGGGTGGAACACATGGACAAGAGCAAGACAGCCAGCAAACAATAGACAGCAGTGGAGGGAGGATGTCCCAGTCTTATGAGCAGGAGAGAAACAGACAAGGGTGGAACACATGGACAAGAGCAAGACAGTCAGCAAACAATAGACAGCAGTGGAGGGAGGATGTCCAAACCTTATGAGACAGACAAGGGTGGAACACATGGACAAGATCAGGACAGTCAGCAAACAATAGACAGCAGTGGAGGGAGGATGTCCCAGCCTTATGAGAAGGAGAGAGACAGACAAGGTTGGAACACACGGACAAGAGCAAGACAGTCAGCAAACATTAGACAGCAGTGGAGGGAGGATGTCCCAGCCTTATGAGAAGGAGAGAGACAGACAAGGGTGGAACACATGGACAAGAGCAAGACAGTCAGCAAACAATAGACAGCAGTGGATGGAGGATGTCCCAGCCTTATGAGAAGGAGAGAGACAGGCAAGGGTGGAACACATGTACAAGAGCAAGACAGTCAGCAAACAATAGACAGCAGTGGAGGGAGGATGTCCCAGCCTTATGAGAAGGAGAGAGACAGACAAGGGTGGAACATATGGACAAGAGCAAGACAGTCAGCAAACAGTAGACAGCAGTGGAGGGAGGATGTCCCAGACTTATAAGAAGGAGAGAGACAGACAAGGGTGGAACACATGGACAAGAGCAAGACAGTCAGCAAACAATAGACAGCAGTGGAGGGAGGATGTCCAAACCTTATGAGAAGGAGAGAGACAGACAAGGGTGGAACACATGGACACGAGAAAGACAGTCAGCAAACAATAGACAGCAGTGGATGGAGGATGTACCAGCCTTATGAGAAGGAGAGAGACAGACAAGGGTGGAACACATGGACAAGAGCAAGACAGCCAGCAAACAATAGACAGCAGTGGAGGGAGGATGTCCCAGTCTTATGAGCAGGAGAGAAACAGACAAGGGTGGAACACATGGACAAGAGCAAGACAGTCAGCAAACAATAGACAGCAGTGGAGGGAGGATGTCCCAGCCTTATGAGAAGGAGAGAGACAGGCAAGGGTGGAACACATGTACAAGAGCAAGACAGTCAGCAAACAATAGACAGCAGTGGAGGGAGGATGTCCCAGCCTTATGAGAAGGAGAGAGACAGGCAAGGGTGGAACACATGTACAAGAGCAAGACAGTCAGCAAACAATAGACAGCAGTGGAGGGAGGATGTCCCAGCCTTATGAGAAGGAGAGAGACAGACAAGGGTGGAACACATGGACAAGAGCAAGACAGTCAGCAAACAATAGACAGCAGTGGAGGGAGGATGTCCCAGTCTTATGAGCAGGAGAGAAACAGACAAGGGTGGAACACATGGACAAGAGCAAGACAGCCAGCAAACAATAGACAGCAGTGGAGGGAGGATGTCCCAGTCTTATGAGCAGGAGAGAAACAGACAAGGGTGGAACACATGGACAAGATCAAGACAGTCAGCAAACAATAGACAGCAGTGGAGGGAGGATGTCCAAACCTTATGAGACAGACAAGGGTGGAACACATGGACAAGATCAAGACAGTCAGCAAACAATAGACAGCAGTGGAGGGAGGATGTCCCAGCCTTATGAGAAGGAGAGAGACAGGCAAGGGTGGAACACATGTACAAGAGCAAGACAGTCAGCAAACAATAGACAGCAGTGGAGGGAGGATGTCCCAGCCTTATGAGAAGGAGAGAGACAGACAAGGGTGGAACACATGGACAAGAGCAAGACAGTCAGCAAACAATAGACAGCAGTGGAGGGAGAATGTCCCAGCCTTATGAGAAGGAGAGAGACAGACAAGGGTGGAACACATGGACAAGACCAAGACAGTCAGCAAACAATAGACAGCAGTGGAGGGAGGATGTCCCAGCCTTATGAGAAGGAGAGAGACAGACAAGGGTGGAACACATGGACAAGAGCAAGACAGTCAGCAAACAATAGACAGCAGTGGAGGGAGGATGTCCCAGTCTTATGAGCAGGAGAGAAACAGACAAGGGTGGAACACATGGACAAGAGCAAGACAGTCAGCAAACAATAGACAGCAGTGGAGGGAGGATGTCCCAGCCTTATGAGAAGGAGAGAGACAGACAAGGGTGGAACACATGGACAAGAGCTAGACAGTCAGCAAACAATAGACAGCAGTGGAGGGAGGATGTCCCAGCCTTATGAGAAGGAGAGAGACAGACAAGGGTGGAACACATGGACAAGACCAAGACAGTCAGCAAACAATAGACAGCAGTGGAGGGAGGATGTCCCAGCCTTATGAGAAGGAGAGAGACAGACAAGGGTGGAACACATGGACAAGAGCAAGACAGTCAGCAAACAATAGACAGCAGTGGAGGGAGGATGTCCCAGCCTTATGAGAAGGAGAGAGACAGACAAGGGTGGAACATATGGACAAGAGCAAGACAGTCAGCAAACAATAGACAGCAGTGGAGGGAGGATGTCCCAGCCTTATGAGAAGGAGAGAGACAGACAAGGGTGGAACATATGGACAAGAGCAAGACAGTCAGCAAACAATAGACAGCAGTGGAGGGAGGATGTCCCAGCCTTATGAGAAGGAGAGAGACAGACAAGGGTGGAACACATGGACAAGAGCAAGACAGTCAGCAAACAATAGACAGCAGTGGATGGAGGATGTCCCAGCCTTATGAGAAGGAGAGAGACAGACAAGGGTGGAACACATGGACAAGAGCTAGACAGTCAGCAAACAATAGACAGCAGTGGAGGGAGGATGTCACAGCCTTATAAGAAGAAGAGAGACAGAGAAGGGTGGAACACATGGACAAGAGCAAGACAGTCAGCAAACAATAGACAGCAGTGGAGGGAGGATGTCCCAGCCTTATGAGAAGGAGAGAGACAGACAAGGGTGGAACATATGGACAAGAGCAAGACAGTCAGCAAACAATAGACAGCAGTGGAGGGAGGATGTCACAGCCTTATAAGAAGAAGAGAGACAGAGAAGGGTGGAACACATGGACAAGAGCAAGACAGTCAGCAAACAATAGACAGCAGTGGAGGGAGGATGTCCCAGCCTTATGAGAAGGAGAGAGACAGACAAGGGTGGAACACATGGACAAGAGCAAGACAGTCAGCAAACAATAGACAGCAGTGGAGGGAGGATGTCACAGCCTTATGAGAAGGAGTGAGACAGACAAGGGTGGAACACATGGACAAGAGCAAGACAGCCAGCAAACAATAGACAGCAGTGGAGGGAGGATGTCCCAGCCTTATGAGAAGGAGTGAGACAGACAAGGGTGGAACACATGGACAAGAGCAAGACAGTCAGCAAACAATAGACAGCAGTGGAGGGAGGATGTCCCAGCCTTATGACAAAGAGTGAGACAGACAAGGGTGGAACACATGGACAAGAGCAAGACAGTCAGCAAACAATAGACAGCAGTGGAAGGAGGATGTACCAGCCTTATGAGAAGGAGAGAGACAGACAAGGGTGGAACATATGGACAAGAGCAAGACAGTCAGCAAACAATAGACAGCAGTGGAGGGAGGATGTCTGAGCCAAATGCATCTTCTGATGCAGATTGGGACAAGTAACAAAGGTCTAGAAGGGAAGTCATAATCTTTGCCTTTTCCTGGATTTCTTGGCAGGGTGTTTGTGAATTGGAGTCATCTGGAATTCCTCAGCATCATCTGAGACGGACACCTCCTCCAGGTCATCCATGAGAGACCTCTTCTCCTCGCCCTTGTCTTTCTTCAAGCCGGCCATTTTCCGCATCCAGTCTCCGATGTTTAAACAGTCACTGGAAATCAAGCCACACACACAGAAACAGAGGATTACGTGGAGGCAGTGTAACTGTAACTGTAAGTGTTGCATTTCAGTAACAAAATGTTCCGTCGGTCCCTCTAAATTAAAAAAAAAGGGGCGACTCGTTGGGTCCAAGTTACTCGGACCATGAAGTTTCTTTGTATAGCTCTGTGCTAGGACTAACTCACTAAGCATAGAGAGGTTGCTCTACTATAGTTTAACTTATTTAATTATTAGGTTATAATACAAAAACTGTTGCAAACTGCTCACTGACTACAAATACATTGACCTGCAATGCATAAATCTCAAAAGTTAGACTACGTTCCGATCCTATTCCTAGCAGGACCTTTCTCAAAGGCACAGTACATTGACTTGAGAGTTAATTGGTCCTGCTAGGATCTTTTGAGAACGTGCACCGAATTCACATGAGTGTTTTTGAGCACATGAGACAACCAAGCACTGACCCAAGAGAGGCAGTGTCAAGTTCATTTACACCTGCTGTACTAGGCTGATGCTTGGCGTTCTTGTTTACGGAAGAGCGTCTGCTTCAAAATGAAGACCAACCATTAAATTGATATAGCGCCCTCTCTTGATAATTTCCCCATCGTGTGGCATGTCTGGATCCCAGACGCAATCTCCCGTTCTAAAGAACGCTTTCTGAATGGGAAAAGTCCTTGGGTATCTGACTCTCTGTAAGTCACGATCCTTTTCGATGGTTACCGCTCGCTTTACGCATGGAGAGGAATAGCGCCGTCCGTGGCGTGGGTACCAGCTCCAACTTCTTTTCCATAGTTCCGCAGGATTTTGTTTCCTGCAAGAATCGGGAGGCTCCTGCCCCGTATCCTTGGTCTTTTTTTCTCGTCTTGGTTCGCTGACAGTTTGTACTCACAGCAAGAGAAAATGCAGGAGATGTCCGGAGGATCCTCCTCTCCACTTGAGCTTTGTCCGTGGATCTAATGAGTGGTACGTCTGAAGTTCTGATTAATCACTTATTTTTTTTACATTTTATCATGTATTTAATTTCACTTCACTTGTTGTCCATGGTTCTAGAGTACAACTTGTCCCCTTACCCTACCGGTACCGGAGTACCGGTAACCCACATCTTTTCGTTTTTGGAATTGTACATTTCAAGTTAAAGTTTCATATGTAAACTGGCTATATATTAACCTTTAATCATAATCCTCGTTTCTGTTAAAGTCATGCCAACAAATTAAGTTAATGTTCACAATTTTTCTAGAACTCTTTGAGGTTTGGACTTGGAGTCTGTTACCTCTGGCTGGTCCTGGCCCAATCTTTTTGCTACATTTGTTGTTTCCTTTACAATACATGTGTGGTTATTGGACTTGATATGTTGGCGTTTCCAAGTTGTCATCCTAGTGGCTAGAGGCCAAAGCAGTGAGAACACAATCGGCTTGTCCAGCTGTGTACATAGAGCACTGCCAGTAATGGCTAGTAATCCTTCCTCTTGTGGGCTCAAGCTACAAATGCACCAAATGTTGGCAAAGCCTTGCATGTACACTTATGAGGAAGTGTAGCTTATGTGATATACAGTGCATTGTAATCTGACATCAATTAGTTGGTGGTCCTGTGAACTTGATAAATAAGACAGCAAACTCAAAATTGGAAAATGTAATTTGTTCTTTTAGGGTCCTTTCAGAGACTCTGCATTGTATGATGGCCGCATTTGTACCAACCATATCTACTGGAGAACTGGTTACTCTACCAGCAATTATCCTGGCTCACCATAATCCCTCATCCATTCCTTATGTCTCTTCACAGGGTTTGCCAGTCAAGAATTGCGGGTCAAACCACTTCACTGGATTGGAAGTAAAGGTTGCTCCTGCAGAAGAGAAAGACTGGAAGTGGAAATCTAAACTGGGGCATTTGCTTCTGGGATCCATCAACCCGAAATAGATAGACAATCCTACAAGTCCTATTGAGGACAGCTTTGTGTGTGCTTGTACGTTGACTTGCGAACGTCGAGACAGTTTTTGGATTTTTTTTGTTGACCGGCCGCGGCGGCGGTGTGCGCACCCGCTGCGATGACGGAGCGGGTGAAGTACGTGGCCATGTACGACTTTGAGAAGAAGGCGCCCCAAGACATTGAGATGCGCGCGGGCGACGTCATGTACGTGCTGGACCCCACCCACATGGCCTACTTCCAGGGTACCCGGGAGGTGCCCACTGGCTGGCTGGAGGGCACCAATGAACGCACCCAGGAGAGCGGCAGCTTCCCCGGAACCTTCGTCAAGTACGTGGATGCTGATTGGCTGCCGGGCAGCAACCAACAAGGCCTGCCCGCCTCCCTCAACGCAAGTAAGTTCCGTCCCTCCTTAGATCAAGAAGAGTCGCCCTACTCTTAAGCCGTGTTCACATTGGACTTAATTTTGTCAAACCACCGTGGCTAAGCGGGAGAATGACAAAAATAAATCCAATGCGGACACGTGGAAAACTACCCTCCCAGTCAACTTACCGCGAGCATGATTTAAAACTATTTAAGAGAAGTTTTGATCTTGTGTTGACTAGCTACTAATACTGTCACAGGCAACTGACTGATCCATCTTTGGGTTTGATGTGGACATGCTGTACATACTCAAAGCAAGCCATAAAAAACAGCATTGCCAAGTGCTGATCCCTCATGATAGAGGATTCATTCTTATCAGGAGTGTTGTAATGTGACATGTGTGACTTCTCCCCACTGTGAGGGTCAAATACCATAGGCAGCCCATCAAAGCACTCAGGTGGTCTGCCTCATAGTTTTACATACATTATATAGGGGACACCCTGATATGCAACTAGTACAGTAAGTATCTGTGATTCACATGTACAAGTGCAGCACATCTTTTTCATGTTTTTTTTTTTTGAGGGGAGGATGGCAGAGTTTTAGATTCTTTTTATGGCCCTTTTGGTCCAATCCTGATACTGTAGTGTCAGTGGTGGTCCCCGGTGAACGGACCATGTGGCTCAGATATCCCACACCCGGCGCACACCTCAGGAAGTAGAATTTCATGATGCAAGCTGCAAGCCACTTCCTGTTGGCAGGCTGACTCCAAGCCTTGTGCAGTATAGCCTAGGGTGTGCACACTGTACCAAGGAACTCTTGACTCCCAAGGGCTGGATAACTCAGATGGTACGTTAGGAACGCAAAACCACAGGTCTTGGGATCAAGGCCTGGTCAAGTCAGTGTTCCTTACCATTTTTCAAAATGTGCCCTTGTCATTTTTTTCTTTTATTGAGAGGATCAAAAATTAGGAGGGCCTGACATTTCGATCCTAGCAGGACCTGCTACATGTAGGTCCTGCTAGGCCCTCCTAATTTTTGATATGAGCATTTTGTTAATTTTATTCAGTAAGCAGTTTCCAACATTTTTGCATTTTATTTAATTGAGAGGAGTTACAAAATCTCAAGTAATTGTATATAATGTACATTGTACAGTGTACATGTGTGAATATCTTCAATGGTGTAAACGTACATGTACACACGTAGGCCTACATGTACCATTACACATGAGGTACATGTCTACAGTCCCCCTCAATTAGAATAAGTGCATGTAATGTATGCATGCCGTGCTCAAGGCTGTCCGGAGGGAATCCTTCCTCCGGAGTCCAGACATGTCAGATGAATGTGCCGGCATGCGTGGGTGTATGTGTCAGCATGCACCCACTGCACAGCGCATAATAGTATTGCATCTGCATCATTTTGTCATGTACGCACTGTGTAGTACGTGTCCTGTTTGTAACCACACAATACATTGTACCTGTGTGATTGCACGGAACATGTTTACTTCATGTGTACATGTACATGTACATCTACAACATACATCTGCATGTACACATTATTGTTCATAGAATGTCACACATTTGATAAATTGATACTTACAGTTACTAGGTTACAGGGCTCCTTTGTCAAAGAAGAGAAAGATTCTCATAACTTTAAAATGTCCTGCTAGGATCGAAACGTCAGGCCCACTAAATTTAAAGATTTGCATTTTGGTAATTTTAGTCAGTAAGCAGTTTGCAAAATTTTTACTTTAAAATGTATACATGTAGGCCTACTGCAAAAGTGTACTCACGTTTGTTGTACATTTGTATTTTGAACACTTTGATGTTGGGCATGTTGGGACCTCATACAGCAGCCGATCAGAACCTGTGATCATACATACTGCACAGGCACGTGTAAGTAATGTGCAGTATGTATCGGTATTGTTACGCCCACACAAACTGTATTCAGTGCCACCGGCTAGTGCTATGTAGCAATGGGATTCAGAATTCCCAATGGACCAGGAATGCAATTGAGAAAGTTTTCACAAGACATGATTCATGAATATATGGGAACCGATTTTATCCGCAATTTTAGAAATATGTAGAGATAAAGAATATCTGTATTTCTCATGAAAGTGTTTAGTTTTACGGCCACAATTACACAAACGTTTATAACGTTTTGATTTCCGTTCATTTACATGTCGGTCTTTAAACATTCTACTGTAGTGTACATGTAGCTCTTTAGAATTCATAGCCTTTGTAAAATAAAATAAATTTTAAAAAACATGCAAGTAAAATGTTCACCTTCACGATACAAATTTATGAATATGAATCTAGTATTTGACCCCTTGTACATGTTCCTACCATGCTTTCTGAAATAACACAGTATCATTCCCCAATTGTTCATTCTTTTGGTCGCCCAAAAGACTAAGAGTAAGAGTAAGAATGGTCCGTTACTACATGCCATGTCATGGTCAAATTTCCCAACTCACTCGCTTGTTTAATTTGGATTTACTGAAACACAAGCGGGCAGTCCGCAGTCCGCACTAAATTGCAAAACTGAAAAGTCGCAAAATTGGCATCTCCATGTGTACAACTGGACATGTTGTATCTCATTCTAGCTTTTCCTGCATATTGTGCATAATAAATACCGGTAGGCCCCCATCTATTGTATTTAACATTTGGGAAACAGAATCCTATCCTACTTTATGTATGAACCCTGACAGCTGACAATCTCTTGCGGCTCTCGGCCAAACTGTTTACACTAAAACCAGGAAATGCCTGGCTGGTTTGCATTGCAATATAAACCATTCGTAATGTACCCGGTATACACTGTAAATGTACATGTGTACTGTACATGAACATACCGGTACATGTATGTACAGTGTGTAAGTGCCTGTTATTTATGTAGTCTGTAGAGGACAAACTACATGTGTAACTATGCATATTTAAGTACTGTATTTTACATACAATGTATAATTGTATAATATACATTGACCGGCATACCGTACATGTAGATTTACAGGCATGTACAAGTACATGTACACATGAATGTACCTGTTCATGTGTTCTCAAAGTGAACACAAAGACATACATGTAGTAGCCTACACACATGTACATGTGATGTATACCTACACATGTATACCTACGTTGTACAACTGTACGTGAACAATGACATCTCACCCATTTTCACTTTGGTACTGGAAGTGGAAGAAGGTAGCCAAGGACAGTCACATGTAGACATTCAGACCCTAAACCACAATGCGATGCATTGACTTTCTTTTTCATTTTCATGGTATCAATCAACCTGTTGTAGAGTAATGCAGCATACACACCTACAGGTGTACACAATGACAGTACCTACCAATGTGTGACTCAGAGATGATGTGGTTGCCTTTATACATGATGTAGAAAGCTACTCTTTACATGTATTTAACAGTACATGTACGGTTTGCCTTCTCTCCTTGAGTGAGACCAGGGGTGAATTTCACAAATTCCTACGATCCATTGTACATGTACGTTACTCTACTTAAGATGGATAATCCATTGTGTGCACGATACACGTATGTCATAATTATGGTCTTCATGCACATCACTCATGGTCCCATGCATGCACTGCATTAACATTTGTCTTGTCGTTGAATCTAGATTGTAGTGTCTAGATGACACCTACGTGTTTTGTGTTTTTAAAATGGCAAAGAAAATTAAGCTGGGTCAGGAATTAAACCTGAGCGCTCTTAACATAGATGAGCTATCTTTTTTGGTTTCATGCTTCCAAATTCATGTACTTTTTACTATGTTTACTTATAAAAACAGCTGAGTTAGTCTAAAGTGTGTACAGTACATGTATGTTGTTGCATGTATTATTTGCTCTTTCTTCTTCTCACCAGATTCATCTGTTTGCCACAATCTCTTTGAGAAAGGCTTGGTCACACCTATGCTATGCTCCCACTGTAAGTACATGTCTAATTGTTTTGGATAAAAAATGTAGTCTGGTTTACTGCTTTCCGGTCTGGTACACGGTCCAACATGCTGCCTGGTGTGCCTTTTTGTATTCTTTATATGAGCTAACATTCTGATGAATGAGATTTGAAGGTTTTCATGGTGAGAATAGCAGACAATTAGTGCAACAGATAATCTCCAAACTCGTTTAAGGGGAGCTACTAGCGGCTCAGTAAGTGGGACTAGCAGACGATGTAATATGTTACCGCAAACATACCGGTATTCTTCAACATCCTGATGGCAGTTAAGTAAAGAAATCCAATCTTTCTACAAATTGTACGATTTCACTTTGAGGAAGATCCTGCTAGGTTTGAAATGTCAGGCCCCTTCAATTTTACAAATATAGAAACGTTTATATAAGGTACATAACATGTACGATTGTGCCTGTAATTTACTGAAATGTGGTGCTGTATTTGGAACTGCTTGAAAAGGTGATAGTTCACCCCCGTCCCCAGTGAGAAACCCTTGCAGTTTACAGGGACAGTAGTGAGATATTGAGGTTATCACTAATCGCACATTTGGTAATTAATGAAGAATCTGGGGAGGCCGTAATGAGGAAAACCATGCATAAGCAGGATACAGTCTGCATCCAAATTAAGCCGTGCTCGTTAGCTGATTGATTGATTGTGCCGGCAAGGCAGCAATTACATGGGATAGGAGGCGTGGGGGTTGGTGAATCAGTTGGCATACGCAGGATTGAACAGCTTAGAATCCAATCATGATCATGAGTTGCACACTCTCACTGCATGGATGTGCGTTCCCACGAGGAAAATTATCGAAAAGTGGATCGCGATGCAAAAATCGTAAAACCAAAAGCACTGTTAAAACCTTATTGTGACCTGGCTTACTGGCATTGATGCAATGGAAAAATGTGATGCTAGTAAAAAGGAAAAGAAAAATCACATCAATGACATGAAACCTCTGTTCTGTTCGTGGGAATTCCCTCAGTCAGGCCAAGTTTAATGGAAGTTTTTAAATTAATCCACTAGGGGTTGGTACACTGAATTTTGTGTGTGTGTGAACACGGATGGCTGTTTGTTTGAGAAATTTGCATATGGGTGTTTCGGTGCGGGCATCAAAAGAAGAAATCCTGAATCTTCATCTGTCTGATTTTGTCAATTTTTTTAATACTGAGCCAATAAATTTTCCACTGCTGATTATCGCCAGGTAAAAATGAAATGTGTTTTCTCCGAAACCCGTTAACTACTGGTTTTGAGGATGCAAGCCTCCCATTTCCTCAGCCAAATAGGTCCCTGGAATTTCCTGTTTTCACAACAGTTGAACCAGTACCCCTCAGTCCTGTAATACACAGCATTCATTGTGCAGCATATCGAGCGACTGTCCTCCGCAGATTCAGAGAAAAAGAGAGTATGGATGCACACTCTGTGCACAGAGCAGTCATTATGACCCGCAGATATTTAGTGTGCTGCTCCCTGCATGAACTTAAAGTGCCTTCGTGTATTTTCTTTTGACAGGCAATGATTATGTGTGGGGCATAGGCAAGGTGGCTGTCCAGTGCCAAGACTGTAACTTTGTCTACCATCGTATGTGCCAGCCATATGCCAGTAGCTCCCAGTGTGACAAGGAGCGCAGTGGCTATATACAGACCACCAGGGACATGGTGAGTGCATTGTACCCAGTTTAGCCCTGTCCATGCAACATGTCCCTTATCCTGTACCCAGTTTAGCCCAGTCCATTCAACACACTCATATCCTGTACCCTGTTTAGCCCAGTCCATTCAACACACTCATATCCTGTATCCAGTTTAACCCTGTCCATGCAACATGTCCCTTTCCTGTACCCAGTTTAGCCCAGTCCATTCAACACACTCATATCCTGTACCCTGTTTAGCCCAGTCCATACAACACACTCATATCCTGTACCCAGTTTAGTCCAGTCTATGCAACATTCATGCACCCGTAAACCCTGTATCTAATTTAACACAGTTCATGCAACACTGTCCCGTATCCATGTTGCATAGACTGGGGCACACCCAGTTTAGCC
The DNA here is from genome assembly GCA_949987565.1 of Luidia sarsii. Lineage (NCBI taxonomy): Eukaryota > Metazoa > Echinodermata > Asteroidea > Paxillosida > Luidiidae > Luidia > Luidia sarsii. The sequence goes on from OX465113.1 coordinate 980,517, forward strand.
CAGTCCATGTAAGTTGTAACACACTCCCATATCATGTATCCAGCGTAACCTGATCCATGCAACACATTTTCATGTGCTGTGCCTAGTTTATCCTTGGCCATACAACACACTCTCTTATCTGGTACCCAGTTTATCCTAGCCTACTCCACACCTTGGTACCGCGACCTGAGCACACCATTACCATATCTGAGTGTCCTAAGAATTCATCCCTCTGTCTTTGCAGCCCATCTCAAAGTGGTCTGTGGATGACATCTTAAACTGGATGGCCGTCACGTACCTGTATCGCTATGCCGACCTTTTCAAGAAGCATAAAATTGACGGGGAGAAGCTTGTACACATGGACCAAGACACCCTAGAGGTGAGTGTAGACAATGCAGGAAGTTGGAATGCAAAGTCTGTGCCCGTTTTCTGATCGGAAACTTTCCTAGATGTTCCAGATTGTTTTGAGGTTCTGTAGATCCTCCAAAGCCTTTTACCTCAACCCTTACCCCAGCCCCAACTGAACCGGAAAGAGATGTTTCTGCAGTCGGGAGAACCCATGTACGCTTCCTTGATGGGGAGAAGCGATCCCAAACAGAATGCTTTTGAGAAAGGTCCTGCATCGATCAAAAACGTCAGGCCCTGAAAAATACAATTTCATGACATTAATCATAGCAAGGAAATATGATCAGCAAAGATTTAAGGTGAGCAAGAATGTTTGTGCATAGCTGGTTTCCACCCTGAAGCATCTCCATGTAGTTGGCTGAAGACAGCCGTGGCACTGGATGCTTCAGTAGCCCTCTGATATCACCTCCCCTGAGGTTGATCTAAGGGACTTAGACTTGAGATAGCACTCAGGAACAGCAGCAAGACGGAGCCAGGTGCAGATCCCTCGTGTTGCCTCAAGTGCCAGACATCTCAGGGGAGGATTCAGTGAGTGAGTGAGGCGGCTTGAATTGATCCGGGAAATAAACCACTGCCTTCTTTCCTCAGAGCCTGGGCATCAAGGATGAATTCAACCAGAACTGTGTCCTGTACAGCCGCAGCGAGCTGGTCACCGGGGACTCCCGGCAGAGAGGCGCACGTCACGAGCCCTGCAAAGAAGGTATGGACACCCCTTTAATCCTGCCTGCTCTGTCTACTAGCAGTCCTCCTTTGATCCCTTCCCTACTCCCTGCCCTTCCCTTTGCAAAATTTTGTTGTATAATTCCCTTCAGGCTTTTGTCTTCAAAGTAATCCCGTTAAAGGCAAATTGCTTACTGCCAAAAAATGTCCAAAATGGAAATCTCAGATATTTAGACGAGCCAGCGTTTCAGTCGGAGGAGGCCCTTCAGAACATTCCTGCTTTGATTGAAACAAAAAGTCTAGCCATGCAAATTGTTTAGCCCCACTCCTTTGACACTCTTCATCCGACTCTCTTTCCTTTTCAACCCGTCTCCCTCTGTGTAGCCAAGTACCCAGCCAGTATGCACTGTCTCCGTGAGGTCACCCTCTCCACGCTGCAGTGGTGCGGCAAGTGTCGCAAGTTCATGTACGGTCTGTCCCACCAGGGACTCAAGTGCTCGGGTAAGTCTGACATGCGATGGCATCGCGGACACGGTGATGAGCGTCAGTGAGAATGCGGTGACGCGAAACTTCTGCACTTTCTTGCTGTGCCCAATTGGCTTAGAATGTAATTCAATGAGCCTCTCTTATCAGGTTAAATACATTTTTCATTTTTTTTTTTTAATTCAATTTTTTTATTTTTTATTACAAAGAAATTGCCTGGAATTGGACTTGAACTCAAGGCCTCTGCTTTTTTGGCGATTTTAGTTGTTATTTTTATTTTTCATTTTGGTTTTGTTTTTGTCTGTCAGTTTGTGACATGGTGTGTCATCGGACTTGTGCAGCCACCGGCCTGCCCAAGTGTGAGCAATTGCAGAACAGACCAGGGTCAGAGTACGCTTCTATCTCAGGTACACTTATAATTACAGAATGACCTCCCTCCACCCAACCCATCCCCTGTGCTGACGGCAGACTATGGTAACTAGTCGCTGAGGGCAGAGGTTAAGCGTTATTCGGCAAACTGTTCAACAATGATTTAAAATGGCACAGAAAACATTGACTGGCTTGGGACTGGAGACCTCTAGTTCTGCATACCAGTGCTATTTCCATCTGAGCTATCCAGCCCTTAGATGGCGGCCTCTCCAAATAGTCAACTAGTCTTTGCCGGAATGGGGATGCCAGTCAAAAGCAGTCAACTCTCAACTGCTGTATATCTCCTCTTGTTGTAAACCTGGCTACAGGAGCTGTGTTTTGTTTATCCATGGCTCAATGGTCAAAATAATAATGGTTTAATGGGCTGTTTTCTTTCTTTGTTTTGACAGTCAACCATTTTGGCTTGGACCTTCGGGAGCAGTTTCCTCCATCCCAGCCAGCCCCAACAATAGTCCTGAAATGCGTAGAAGCGATAGAGCGACACGGTAAGTCAGTCAGTCCATCCAAATAAGATGTGTGCTGCATTTACGCTTACTCTTCTAATTCTTTCCCTTCTGCTTGCCCTTCCCTTTGATCTCACCCTGGTCTGTCTACCAGCTTTCATCCTTTGTCCTTGATTGCCATCCGTGTCCTTATCACAATCCCCTTCCTTTCTGTTTTTCTCCTAGTAATTCTGCCTTTCAGGCAATGTCAGGCCCTCATTTATAATTTTGTTTTGCATTGTGGTCCTTTAAGTCAGTAAGCGTCATTTTGTTTGCAGGTTACTCTATTGAATTGTTTTTGGTTTGTGGGTCTAGGTCTTGACGTGCAAGGCTTGTACCACGTGCCCTGTTCCATGGCAGAGACCAACGAGCTACGCGGCAAACTGGACAAGCACCCTGAGAGTGTGGACCTTCTGCGTGTCAGCAACGTCCACTGTCTGACCGGAGTGCTCAAGCGCTACCTCCGTGAGCTGCCCAACCCCGTCATCGAGTTTGAGCTCTACGACAAATTCATGATGGCAATCTGTAAGTGCTGTGCGATAGGCTCCAGTAGAAGTTTCTAGCTCTCCGGGGGTTGTAGATGGACAAGCTGGGGTTATTATATTAAAAACATGTGTGGAGGTCATAGGCTTCCGTCCATTTTTCTTCCACTTCTAAAATTTCCAAAAACCACACATAGTTTCGAAGGTTCAGACAGAACAATTCTCAGCCACTGTGCTTTTCTTTGCTGTGACTAACCCTTCTCTTCCCTTTCCCTCCCTGCATCTTTCCCTCCTTCCCTCCTTCCCTCCCTCCCTCCCTCCTTGCCTCCATCCCTCTCTCCCTCCCTGCCTCCCTCCCGCCCTGTCTCCCTCCCTCCCTCTCTTTCTCCCTGCCTCCCTGCCTCCCTCCCTGCCTCCCTCCCTCCCTCCCTCCCTCCCTCCCTCCCTCCCTCCCTGCCTCCCTCCCTCCCTCCCTCCCTCCCTGCCTCCCTCCCTGCCTCCCTGCCTCCCTGCCTGCCTGCCTCCCTGCCTGCCTGCCTCCTTCCCTCCCTCCCCTCTTTCCCTCCCTCCTTTCCACCAAACAGCGGAACCCTCAGAGAGTGTTCGTGTCCCCCTGGTGCTGGAGCTGGTCAGCCAGATGGAGCCTCATCACCAGAGCACCTTGTCCTTCATCATGGCCCATCTCTGCCGCATTTTCCAGCGCTCTGCCGCCAACAATGTCAGCTCCAAGCACCTGGCCTCCGTCTTCTGCCACACGCTGATACGGCCGCCTCACAATAAGATCATGTGAGCCCCTCACATCTCACCTTTGTCTAGAGTGATCAAATAAACTGTCAGAAAAATATCAGAAAGCCATTTGCAATAATATGGTCGGAGGAAACCATGAGAAACAGATTGCCAAACAGAAGAGAACTAAGCAAGGACCTATTCTTCTTCCAGTGTGATATACAAAAATGTTGCAAACTGCTTACTGACTTAAATTACCAAAATGCAAATCTGTAAATTTAGTAAGCCTGACGTTTCGATCCTAGCAGGACCTTTCTCAAAGGCAGAGTGACAAGGACAAAACAGATACATGTACAAGAAGGAAGGGGAAGAGAGTGAATAGGACACGGATGAGAAACAAAGGACAAAGAGTAAAGCTGGTAGGGAGAGATCAAAGGGAAGGGCAAGGAGTAGGGTAGGGATTCTTCCAGTGTAATAGACTCGCTCACCTTGAACCTCATTAAGCTTTTGCATAGCTTGGCTACCTCCATCGTTTCTGATGAAGGAGTTGTAGCTATGAAAGTATAAGCTGTCTTCCAATGTAGTCCTTCATCATGACATTGCTAGAATTATGCCATCTGACTAACCCAGTTGGAACATTCACACCGTTTGAGCCTCTGATGGGCCAGTCATCAGGCATGCACTAATGCCAACCCCTATGTCCACTGGTCTTGGTTTTGATGCAGGCACGTGATCCACAATACGGAGGCCCACAAGCGCCTGGTGACCACACTGATTGAGGAAGGAGACTGGGGTGTGCAGACAGACCATGAGGATGAGAGCCCTCCACGTATGTACACAGACTTGCTGGCTTCCTATCTCTGCAACTAACTGGGTTAAACATGGGGCTGAATGGACAAGGCAGGGTTTAGATTTGACAAAGCCTTACGATGCATCCTAACAAACACAGGATTGATAACCCGTCGTCATTTATAATAGGCCGTGTGGTTTCTGTGCATCGCTCATTGTTCAAAGCGATGATGGGTTTGATGAAATCGACCGCGGAATTCCAACAGATAAAAGAAAATAAATGACTGTGAAATTTTCAGCAATTTATTAAAATTGCAAAAAAAAAACAAAAAAAATGCCAGTACTTGAATCCAAGACCTCTGTTAACGCACTACCACCTGAGCTATCCAGCCCTGAGTCAATTTTGTAAATTATTTTTTCAATGAGTCAACTGTCTTTGCTTGGGTGGGGGGGGGGGGCACCAATCAGAAGCATTTGACCAATTAGCTGTCGCGTATTTTTAGAGATCTCACTCCCGACCATCTACATTCATGGATAGTTCGGAGATGCTTCATCCACATCCTCTCACTGCTTAGGCAGGCAGCATCACTCTACCAGCCAAGAGAGTCCCAGTCTCTTCCCGTATCAATCATTTCCCTTTGTCCCGTACCTATGTTCCCAGAGCTCCCAGCGCGGCAGACAAATGCCAACGACTACGTGAACTCTCCCAGCGAACCACGGACCATCGAGGAGGCTGACTGGTACTGGGGAGACATATCCAAGTAGGTTGGCCTCGTGGTCACAGAAATGAACACCACAACATCGTCTCCATTTGTGACTCTGACAAGTTATTCTGAACCACTTCTGTCCTTCCTTTCTTGCTTCGTCTCACCTCAGGGAGGATGTCAACGAGAAGATGAAAGACATGCCTGACGGGACGTTCCTCGTCCGCGACGCTTCCAATAAACAAGAGACAGGCGACTACACGCTAACTCTTAGGTAGGCCGGCGTTTCTTCAGGGAATGTACAATGTGTATGTCAGTGTGCTGGTACGTTACAATCATTGTGCATATGCTCCTCTAGCTTGTACACAGTGGGTCATTCAGTGCACCCGTTCACAGTCTGTGGATGCAGTGACCTTATTCAGCTTGCACACAATAAACCATTCGGTGTACATATACCACTGTGGATATTCTCAGCAGTGGCACCTATCAGGTACCCCAGCAAAAACCAGATTGATATTAAGTATTCTTTCTTTTTTTCCCCTCCAAACTACAGGAAAGGGGGTAGCAACAAACTCATCAAGATTTGCCACCGCTCCGGTCTGTATGGCTTCTCAGAGCCCCTACGCTTCTCCTCTGTGGTAGAGCTGATTCGGAACTACCGGCATGTCCCACTGGCACAGTACAATGCCAAGCTGGACATCAAGCTGACCAACCCAGTGTCCAAGAAAGATGCGGTAAGTTCTCTTCCTCCCTCCCTCCATCCTCTCTTCCTTCCTGCCTCCCTCCCTGCCTCCCTGCCTCCCTGCCTCCCTGCCTCCCTGCCTGCCTCCCTGCCTCCCTGCCTCCCTGCCTGCCTCCCTGCCTCCCTGCCTCCCTGCCTCCCTGCCTCCCTGCCTCCCTGCCTGCCTGCCTGCCTGCCTGCCTGCCTGCCTGCCTGCCTGCCTGCCTGCCTGCCTCCCTGCCTGCCTCCCTGCCTGCCTCCCTGCCTGCCTGCCTGCCTCCCTGCCTGCCTCCCTGCCTCCCTGCCTGCCTGCCTGCCTGCCTCCCTGCCTCCCTGCCTCCCTGCCTCCCTGCCTCCCTGCCTCCCTGCCTCCCTGCCTCCCTGCCTCCCTGCCTCCCTGCCTGCCTCCCTGCCTCCCTGGCTCACGGCCTGCCTCCTCCCTCCCTTCCCCCTTCCTCCCTCCCTTCCCCCTTCCAGCCTCCGTCCACCCAAAATGAAAATTGAAGCTCATCTTCCAGATAATTCACAACACTATTACAGCGCCCTCTTTTTGTAAGAACACTGCCGTAACAGGCCCTAAGTATCATTCCATAGACTCACAAGTAGTTGTTTACCCTTACAGTTTGTGGAGGACATGCCGGAGAGTAACGTTGACATGGTCATCAACAAGCTGAAGGACAAGAACAAGGAGTACATTGAGAAGACGCGGCAGTACGATGAGCTCTATGAAGACTACAGTAAATCCCTCCTGGTAGGTAGCACCCAGTCCAATTCTCATCTCTCTTTCCTCCTCTCAGTTTCCCTTGCACCATGCAAACCTTCCACTCGGTACTTCCACTGTACAAACCTTCCACATGGTACTTCCACAATGCAAACCTTCCACTTGGTACTTCCTCCATGCAAACCTTCAACTTGGTATTTCCACCATACAAACCTTCCACTTGGTACTTCCACCATGCAAACCTTCCACATGGTACTTCCACCGTGCAAACCTTCCACTCGGTACTTCCACCATGCAAACCTTCCACATGCTACTTCCACAATGCAAACCTTCCACTCGGTACTTCCACCATGCAAACCTTCCACTCGGTACTTCCACCATGCAAACCTTCCACTTGGTACTTCCACCATGCAAACCTTCCACTCGGTACTTCCACCATGCAAACCTTCCACTCGGTACTTCCACCATGCAAACCCTCCACATGGTACTTCCATAATGCAAACCTTCCACTCGGTACTTCCACTGTACAAACCTTCCACTCGGTACTTCCACCATGCAAACCTTCCACTCGGTACTTCCACCATGCAAACCTTCCACTCGGTACTTCCACAATGCAAACCTTCCACATGGTACTTCCACCATGCAAACCTTCCACTTGGTACTTCCACAATGCAAACCTTCCACTTGGTACTTCCACCATGCAAACCTTCCACTTGGTACTTCCACCATGCAAACCTTCCACATGGTACTTCCACAATGCAAACCTTCCACTCGGTACTTCCACCATGCGAACCTTCCACTCGGTACTTCCACCATGCAAACCTTCCACTTGGTACTTCCACCATGCAAACCTTCCACTTGGTACTTCCACCATGCAAACCTTCCACTCGGTACTTCCACAATGCAAACCTTCCACTCGGTACTTCCACCATGCGAACCTTTCCCATCTCATCTCCGCTCCCTCTCTCCGACCTGTCCACCAGACCATCCAGCTGAAACGTCAGGCGCTGGAGGCCTTCAACGAGACGCTGGTGGTCTTTGACGAGCAGACGGAGCTGCACCAGCGCTTCCACAAGGACTGCCTGCTGCAGGAACGCGAGCAGCTGATGGCCAACTACAACCTGCTGCTGCGCCGTCGTGAGGACATCCGGGACATGCGCAAGGGCCTGGAGGAGGAGCTCAAGGTGGAGGTGGATGCTAACAGGGAGCGGGACCGCACCATGAACAGCATCAAGCCCCTGATCCTGGACCTTCGCAAGCTGAGGGACCAGTACATCATGTGAGTCAACCAGTTCCAACCTATCTATATCGATCTATCTATACATTGAAATTACGCATTGAATTTGGGTCATCATTGTGTCCCGCTAATATTTGTAGGGTCGCAGCCTAAAAGCAGGGTCGCTCTTCTGATTGAGCCCAGGCGAATGACAACAACTTGAGACAGCAGCACCTCTAATTGCTGCTTGCCTCATACGCAAGAAAGAAGAAGTATTAATAATGGCTCATGTTGTCGACCTAGTTGGTGGGCCCTGGTAACTGGTCTCGCTCTTCTGATGAAATGACAACAACTTTAGACAGCAGCACCTCTAATTGCTACTTACACAAGAAGAAGACGAACGGACACTAGATACACCTGAAAGACATTTTGAACTTCATGAAGTCACCTGTATGCCTGTGGCTGCTAGATTAATCATGGCATGACCTCTTGACCCTTGAGACTTCTTGCACTATTGGTTGATAGTACCTTAGTAAATCTTATAGTGTGCGTCACTATAAATGTATGGCTCAGCTTCAAAGCTTGGGTAACTATGGAAGATATTGAGTGCACTGGAGATATACACATATGAAGATTCATTGTATGCCACCAACAACTCTGGAAGTTCTCTGCGTGGACTTGTCACAAGACAGTGACTGGCTGCTTATCCCATGGCAGTTGGCTGTGATGGTTGCCATGGGAACTACCTCTGGCGGCTGACCAATCAGGGTGGGCACTGTAGGGGGGTGTGTGCGTGAGCATGATTCATCGTCGGTGTGTGATCCTGACTTCCACGAAAGTGCCGGCATTTGTCAGGCAGCGGTGCTGAAATCCTAGTCTCCCCTGGGATGGCAGAGAGGGTCAAGTTGTCGGGGGAAGAAGGGAGGGTTGGTAGAGGCGTACAGCGATTCATTTGCCGCTGTCTGGATAGTAATTCATTGCTCTCTTATCGTGAGTCTGATTCATGGAACGTGTGGGTCTCCTTGGGATGGCTGGAGGTCAAACATTTGGAGGAGTCACAGGTCCGACGGGACTTTTTCAATGATTCCTTGAAACGATTAAAACGGCAGACTGGATGCACACTCAGCATCTCCGTCAGTTGTCTAAAGGCGTGATCACTGGTATCCAGGAAGTGCCCAAGTATGGGCATTTGTGAGCCTGCCTTGAGCCCACAGTTTATCTGTCAAATCTTTGGCCATCTGGTTTGTTTTTTTAAACTGAGTGGTTTTTGTACTGTAATTTCGTGTGCAATACATTCACATGTTGTCAATGGGTTGATTCAATGAGTCCGTCCTGAATTTCCCATCCAACCTTATGGCTACAGCAACTACTCTGATGAGGCTACTGTTTGTATTGCAAGCTCCACCATCTCTGAGTTCACTACACATTCTATGGCATTTTCATGAAAGCTGTCTAGAGCCACAATGGAATTCCATTGTGTCTTGTCCTAGAAACTAAGACTGTAAGTAATACAAACTGATTTTGAATGACAGAAATGTACAAATTTGAAACAAGGATTGAAGGGCCTCTATCTTATGATGTCTGTTAAACCTTTTGGTTGGAATAACACAATCAGGCCTCTGTGGAACTTTATTGGTCGGATTGATAGCAATAACATGTATTAAGACTTAATAATGTGATGGGAACATTTTTGTGAGGAAATGTCATCAAATTATGTTTAAGTAACTTCACCGAATGCCTCAGAAAGTTTGTGTTTGGAATTGGATCAAACTTTTTGTAATTTGTAAGGGAGAGCAGGAGTAAGGACAGATTTGGATTATTGTAAAATGGGTAGTGGTAGAGAGCATTTGTAACGAGGACTTTTTGTGTGATCTGAACTTTGCAAGAACTTGGCCACTTTTACTTTGGATGTGCCCCAAGCTAGGCTTGACACAGTGCCCAAATCCTTTAATCTGTCATGAAATCTGTGGATTTTATAATGAGCTGCGTATATTTATAGACACTGGCACCTGTTTTAGGGACAATGTGCACGCTAATCCCTTACGCCAGCGATATCGCTGCTCGGTACCAAGGCCTAGGCAGTGGGCCAAGATACCCCCCTCCCCTAGCCCCTACTGCCCACCTGCCCCCCCTCCCCCACACCCCCTGGGGCTGGAGCTATCCTCTCTAACTCCGACTGATTCACCAAGCGACCAAAGGGGGCCCCCCTCTAAGTGTGACTCACTCTGTCCCCTCTGAATCCCCCTCTCCCCCCTCCCCTCCGCTCACAAGGCCATCGGAGCAACCACACCCCCCACACACACCACTTCACCAGTGTGAGGGACACATCCCCCACACGACAACTCACACGATGACTCGTGGGTTATATCACGTGGCGTAATCCTTCCTGTGTCGGGATATTCCACAATAACATGAACCCAGCAAGTCATCCCAGTCTTACCTCCTTCACCTGGGCCTCTCTCGCTATCTAATGCAAGTCATTATGTCTTTTTTTCTTTCTCGCGCACTCGCAAGTAAGACCCTGGCATGGGTTGTTGCCAATGAAGTTATTTAAAAGCTTGTCCCGCGAGTGAGTTCTGTCAGAATGGAACGTGTCTTGAACCGGTGTGTACTTAAGTGGAGCTGTCATTGTTCATCCTGCCCTGGAATTACCCGCAACACCAAGATCTCACGGCGTCGTGTCGTATTATAGTTAGTACCACTTTGGTCTCGATGTCATTATCGATGTGCATTGCTCACTGCTGGTGCTGAACCACGGGGCACTGCCCTGTTCTCTGTCAACCAGTGGCTCTTTCCAAGTCGTCCAATCATCTTGTTGTGCACCATTTTGCTGCGGTCTTTCAAATCGACAACTACATTGCACATTGCAATAGATATTTAGTGACGGAGTTGGGCTTGCACAATGATTCTGAGACATCTGTAGAATTGGAGCTCATTTTTCATAAAATGTTCTCCAATTGCGGCGTGACTAAACCAAATCACAGATACTGAAACCAACGGAAGATCCTGTAAGGAGTTTCTCATGCCAGTCACTTACGCCATTTCTAATTTGTCTTTGATTTTTGTCTTCTCTTCATAGGTGGCTGGGAGCAAAAGGAGTGAAACAAGAGAAGATTAATGCTTGGCTCAGCATGGAAAACCTAGACAAGTCAGTAGTCTATCATTCAATTTAATAATTCCAATAACTCACATGGAACAATAGCTTGCCTTCAGTAGGCACTTATTTCATAGCTGAAAGAAATGCAAGTGTGATTCTTTATTGGACACTGTTTACAATTCCTGAAGATCATCTGTTCTCCTTGGAGAGTATGTGGCTCCATTTCTTAGCTTGTTTGTATGTAGGGTTCTTGCATGTTTGTGGGTTTTTGTCTTTTGCTTAGGGTACTGTTAGTTTGTTCATTAGTCCGTTTGTTCATTTATTTATTTCATTGGTCATGTATTCCTTTGCTCTTTCACTCGTCAGTCATTTGTTTGTTCGTTCATGCCGTTTGTTAATTTGTTTACCCTTTTCTTCTCTCAATTGCCATTCATTCCTTCACTCCTTTGTTTCTTGATTCCCTTCATTCAAGTCTTTATTCGTTCCTTCTTTCTTCATTTATTCATTCGTTTGACGGCCAGAGCATACTGGTCGAAACGTCGAGTTACCCTCAGGTTCTTTTCAGAACCATACCTCTTCCTTTAAGAGACCTGATACATTGTGTTCACCGCAAACCTTCCTATATTCATTCGTTTTTGTTTTTCATTCAATCGTTGGTTTTGTCATTGCTTGCTTCGTTAAGCCGTACGCCTTAGTACTTTTTTAAATTGAAAGTACAAAGTTTTCATTTTTTTTTCCCTTCTTCTTTTCCCCCGTCCCCTCATTGTAGCGAGCATACCACAGACTCGGACTCTCTGCCGCACCACAATGAGAGCCTATGGCTGACGCCGACCGTCTCCCGTCCTGAGGCAGAGGGCCTGCTCTGGGGCAAGGCCAAGGGAACCTTCCTGATACGACACAGCAGCCAGAAGGGAGACTGGGCCTGCTCCATAGTGTCAGTCATTCTTCATTTTTTTACCTTCAAAATTCTTCATTTCATATACTGTACATATTGAAACAAATAGAGGAAAAAACTGACAGGGAAGTTTGGACCAAATTAAAAAATGGCAAAGAAAACTTTTACTGGACTTGGGTTTGAACCACGTAAGCAATCCAGCACTAGTAATTTTGTATTACCTTGTGAAATTTAATGGTTAAAATCATCAACAAAATTAGCATGTCATTTTTGTACTAATTTTTGATCGTTTTGTTCCCCTTTCTCTCTCTCCCCCTCTCTTTGTCTTTCTATCTTTATCTCTCTCTCCCTCCCCTCTCTCTCCCTCCCTCCTCATATATGTCTCCCCCTCTCTCTCCTCCCCTGCCCTCTCTCTCTTTCTCTCTCTCCCTCTCTCTTCTCTCTCCAGTGCCAAAGATCAGGGTGAGGTTCGGCACTGCAAGATCAACCACACCCAGACGGGTTACGGCTTTGCAGAGCCCTACAACCTGTACAGCTCCCTCAAGGAGCTGGTCCTGGCCTACCAGCAGAATCCACTGACTCAGCACAACGAGGAGTTAGACACCACACTTGCCTACCCAGTCTACGGCCCCCAACCACCCCAGGATGTACGCCGGTGATCCACAAAGGGAGTGCCCTCTCTTCTCGGGTTTTTTTTCCTAGGGGGGATGGGGGTTTACGTTCTTCATGCCAGGGTACTGCTCAGTAATGTTAAAGCAATTGTGTTTACTCTATCAGGAAACCCTCTGGTGTCAGTCGGCTGAATGCAGGCAATGTGGTTTGCTGAATGGCCCTCTATGTACACTCTGAGTAGAGTCCTTGTATTAGTTCCACCAGCTCTGTGAATATTCGGTAAGTTCAACTCATGAATATTCAACGAGTTCCATCAACTCATGAATATTCAGCGAGTTCCATCAACTCATGAATATTCAGCGAGTTCCATCAACTCATGAATATTCAGCGAGTTCCATCAACTCATGAATATTCAGCGAGTTCCATCAACTCATGAATATTCAGCGAGTTTCTTCAACTCATAAATATTCAGCGAGTTCCATCAACTCTTGAATATTCAACGAGTTCCATCAACTCTTGAATATTCAGTCCCACTAGCTTGTGATTCCCCTAGTGAGTTCCATTGACTCTGTGTATCATTTGTGTAGATGACGTTGATTGTTTTCAGCGTAGGATTGCCCGACAGTGTATAATTGTAGAAAGTGGACTTGATTTATCTCTTGACTCTCAGGCATCAGGGAGACAAGTACATGGTTTGGCTTTTTTGTCGTTTTTACTTTTAGTGCATAATATGGTTACAACCTTGTTCCCACGGGTTTGTGCTTTGCCTTTGTTGAACAAAGTCCCTTTGCCAAAATGGAATTTGAAGCCAAGGGGTGAGTAGAAGGCATTGGATCGGACATCTGGGTAACCATGGCAATGCACATGTGCAGAACAATGCACACACACTCAGAGTCATGTGTACGTTTGGAACTCGCAAAAACTCGCTGCTACTAATGGCAATAGTCCCGTAATGATTGCCTGAATACCTATTGTTGCAGCGTCCCTATCTTTCACTTATGTATAACAGCGCCCTCTTGTGACATCTGGTCCTTGTGCTTTTGTCAATGCTCACTTTTGAATAGTCCCGGTTAGGCACAAACACTGTATACAGGTTACCGTCAAAGTGTGACCACCCATTTGAAGTGAGGAAAACAAAACAAGCCACCCTGATCCCCTTATCATGGCCGACCACTGTTGCTAGGTGATGGCGCCCTCGTTCATCGCCTCAAACAGCTGGGTGTACATACGTTCCTCCATGCATTCCTTGCTAATCATTGTTATACATGTATAAGAGTAAATATATTTCATCTACAGATATGATACCAATATCTGTAGAAGTGTATGATACTATAGGCATATATATAAATATGTATATTTCTTTTTTTTGTTAGATTTATTGCAAGCTTATTTTTGTTGGGGAGCTTTCTTGGGATGACTCCTGCTTCTGTGCATGAGCTCTTTAAACCTCTATTTTGATATTTACAAAAGAACTGGTACTCTGAATTATATTACTTGTAAACAGTACATGAGATTACCAGTGACAAAAAAAGTAATACAAAACATACAACACAGAGAGGCCATCTTACACTGGTTCCCTGCACTGTGATGTTAACTGGAGGGCACCAGTGGCACCAGTGTCAATTCAAGCCATGGTTGGTGGGAACCAGCATGCGGTGAAACCACATACTGTATGCAGATTTTGCATTTTATTTTTGTACTTAAGAGATAACCAAAAAATCAAAATGACTTGATTTGGGCACTCAGTATTTATTGTATATTGTGCACTCTTCAAGTTTAAACATTCTGAAGCAGTGCGTTGTTATTGGTTGTTATTTCGCTTGTAATTTTTGAGAGGATAAAAGATGTGTTCTATTAGCAGTGACATTTCTTTGTTGGAAGAAATCAGGTGTGGAAAAAAGCCCTACTGTACCTAGCTACCAGAATGCTGTTTTGTTTTGTTACAGCCAAATCTAATGAGTGGTTCTGGGCAGTTTTCTGAGACTCACCGTGGCATTTTGAATGTCCTGAAACTCCTCTAGTTATGCAGCGGGCTGTTGAAAGGAAGAACCTCACTCACTTAACTGTATGCAACCCTGAAGTGGGAGCCAGTTGAGCTCACAGGTAGATCACACATGCAATGGAGGCAGGTTACCAGTTATTACTTTTGTTTAGAAAAAAAAACTAACAAATGAGTTTCACATTTATAGCAATTCGAGCAAGGATTCGCGCAGTGCAAAATCTTTCTTGTCAACTAGATTAACTACAGATTATCAGTGGTGTTCGAGAATTTCATTTTGAATATGCAAATTGCACTTAAACAACCCTGTGTAAACCTCTGATTCAAAAACAGGTGCGATAAGCAATTGGAGCAATCACTCTTTCTTTCTTTCTTTGTTGTTGCAGATTTAAATAAAACAAGTTTCATTCACTGGCCGAAAGAGCCCCTGCACTTAGATGAAAAAAAACCCAACATATCGTAGAAATGGTACCTTGTTCACATACTTCATCTAGCAAAGGTTTGGGTTTTCAAACTAGGCATTTGAGCGCCTGACATTTCTCACCAAACTTTGAATAAAAAAGTCCTTTTGAAAAGTTTGTCCAAACAAATAAAAGTGATATAGTGTCTTCCTGATTCTGAAAACAAAGGATTTACGATATTTCTGATTTAAAAAGAAATCAACATATTCTAATGGCTTATAAAAGACCTCACTTAGGTGGAAATTCCTAGCCCCAGATTGTATGAAATGAAAAAGAGATAAATTGGCCAGTTGTGGCAGATTTGTAATTTACATCTAAAGAAATTGTCCATTTACTATGATTATAGATTTTCCTCTTGTGTACTCATCACAATTGTCATATCTAGGATAGCATGTTTAGAATTGGTGTCCATTTTTCCACAAGATGGAAACAGATGTTCTGATTTCAATCCAGAAATTTGAGTGAAAGGTACCATTTGAACTTCTCCAGAAAACAATTAGCCCCAAATATATCACTGGAAAGAAATATCATCAAGACAAATGGCTTGCCCATATTTTAAAAACTAAATGGCACTTTTTAACCTCCTTCCATATTTGTTCCAACGGTTTTTGTTGCCCCTGTGGAACACGTCATTTCAAGCTAATGTCTGGCTGTAAATGACTACGTATTGTGAGGTGGTGTTGTAAATTAATGACTGCTGTACCAACAGAATAATTCTCACACATTGTAAGAGCTAAGGCTTGTCAAGCGCAATAGTTAAAATGAAAATGAAAAATATTTTGTTTTTATTCCAAGCAAAATTTTTGTGTATATATACTAATACAGTTGTCCTGCTTGTCTCGACAAAAGGCTTTTTTTACAAATTTGAAAACCGAAATTAATTGACTATAAACTGGCATAGATTCACCTAAAACCATTTCACCCCAAAGTCCTGTAATATTGGCAAGTGGACTTTGAATAATGCCAGTCAAATAATGTTTTTTTTGAAATATGAGAGTTAGAAAGGTAAAAACAGATATGAATTTGTGATTGTATGTGCACAAAACTACCGGTGGTCTTTGGTAGGCAATGATGAATTTACAAGAATAGATAGTGCTTTGACTATGGCCCAAATGTAACGGATGAAATGTATACTTTTACTAATAAAATATGAGTCGGGGACTCCATGCAAGATGTGGATGGACAAAGGAGTGACTTATTCTGTTTATTTGACGGTGGGTTTTTAGGATAATCCTATGGTCTTGGTGCTAGACTCGTGTCAGCCATCCAGCGTGATGCTTCCTAGATCTCCCCGGCGGAAAGAGCTGACCATGTGTCTTGCAGCAGCATAAACATCTGGCCGGACAACAACTGACCCTGAACATGTACAAAATCAATCAATCAATCAATCAACTGCTCAACTAATCAATTAATCAATCAATTAATCACTCAATTGCTCAACCATTAGCTAACCAATTGCTCAATCGCTTTCTCAATCAATCACTAAATTGCTGAACCATTAACTAACCAATTGCTCAATCGCTTGCTCAACCATTAACTAAATCAATCAATTAAGCAATCACTACAAAAAACATCTGTTCAATTAACCAACAACCAACTCAGTCACCCATCCAACCACCCAGCATATGACATTCAAGATCCCCATTCATTATTAATCTATTTATTTCTGAGGTGAAATACACGCATGATCCAAGGACAAACGGCCTACAGTAATCTTGTTACAAAATACATGGATGATACAAAGTATTCACTGATCAGAAACAGATTCTTGCCAAGAACAATCCCTACGTACATTACAGAGACAATGAGATACTTCATTGAGACCATAGGTATAAGAACATAGATAGCACCTTCAGCTGTCTTGATTCGAGCAAACTTGTTCTGGGTCCTGGCAATATGGGTCAGTACCTCCATAATATTGTCATTGGGGCCTTCCAAGTCGTAGAATTCTACATATCTGCATCCAAAAGACAACCCGACCCCACCAAAAGGAAATCATAGAATCAAACTGCTTGCTGAATAGAAAGTCCTGACAAACAAGTATCTTGAAATGGTAGAGGGCTTGATGGGAGGGGAGAGCAGAGGTAAAATGGATGACAGAAGTCAGAGAGATGAGGGAAGCTGGTAGATAAGCACTGGAGGGGTCATTAAAGGGAAGGTTGTTTCGTAGGACGGGAGGGAAGATTAAACGGAGGGAAGGCATCAACACAGTAAGGATTACTAAAATAGGAATTTAATATACAATAAAAAAAAAACTGATATTTTTACCCCAGCAATGTTCAAAGCGGGATGTGATCCCTGGAGATATGTGGCAGTTAATTGTAGAATGCTTCTGACTGGCGCCCCCATCCCGTCAAAGACTAGTTGACTATTTGGGAAGGGCACCGTCTTAGGGCTGTATCAGATGGTAGGAGCACTGATATGCAACACCAGAGGTCTCAGGTTCAAATCCTGGTCCAGTCAAAGTTTCCTTTGCCATTTTTTCAAATTTGTTTCAAAGTTCCCAGTCCGTTTTTCCTTTATTTGTTTGACTTGTACAGATTCAGAGGCACACGGTGTCTTGAGGACCTCTCAGAGGCACCCAGAAAATCACTTGGGCTTACACAAAAAAAAGGAGGCTTAAGAGGGATTTTGAATTCATTTGAACCATTTATAAGTAGGTTTTAATGTAGGTTTAAGATATATTTTTTGTTACCTATTGTGGTTGTATCTATTGAGGACATAGAGAAGGTAGTCAGCAATCACGTCTGTGCCCACTGTGTGGTCCTGTAATGTCCCTGCAGAAAGACAAACGTACAACGTCTTACCCCGAACCATCTCTGCAAACATCACCACCGACGGCTAACAGCCAAAATCAATGCCTGTGAAGTAGAGTGACTAATCTATGACCAGGGAATGCTAAAGGAGAGGCAGCTTATGGTGTTAACTTAAAGACAGCTGCCATAATCACAAACGCAAGAATTTGACTGAAGCGCACCCTTAATCCGATTTAACGGCTATTAAATATTGGGTGATCAAATGAGATGGTTTTCATGGTGAGAATAGCAGGAGTAAGAGTTATAGGTTTGCGGTGACACCATGTAAAATTCTCCTTTGTCAGTATGTGTGGTTCTTTTTTCTTTTTCTTTTTTTAAATGCAAAAATCGCCCAAAACAAGGCTGAAAAGCCACTCAAACTTAAGGGCGACAGAAAGAAGGAGATGGAGAGAGACTTGGGAAGGCCGGAAATAGGAATTAACATTCCATTTTAAAAGGGTTCTGAAAAGAATCAGAGAAACTCGACGTTTTGAACAGAATACTCTGTTCGTCTTTCAGGAGACAGATCCTGGGTGAATCTAGGCACAGGCTAGGCTTGGGAGCAGACATACAGGTGACCCATAGCCACGCCCACAGTCATACATGTAGGAGAGTGTTACACCGCCTCCTCTTCCAAAGCACCGGCTCTTACCACATAAGGCCAGCTTCATGCCGACCTCTACGTCCTTGACATATGGAGTCATGATACCAGGCGTGTCATACAACCACACAACGGGTCTGTTGCTTACCTGAGAGATGACAACACAAAAAGACAATTTGAAAAAAAGTAGCAGAAAAATGAGCCTTTCATTTGCCCAGGGGCCAGCTAGTTATAAACAGAATCACAGAATTGAAAGCACTTGAATGAAAACTGGGGCATGACCCAGTTAATGGTTAAATGCTTCTGACTGGCCCCCCCATCCCGGCAAATACTAGTATGACTATTTGGGAAGGCCACCGTCTAAGGGCTAGATAGCTCAGAAGATAAGAGCGCTGGTAAGCGAAACCAGAGGTCTCAGGTTTCAAGTCCTGGTCCAGTCAAAGTTTTCTTTGCCATTTTTCAAATACTGTATAGAGGTTCCCTGTCAATTTTTCCTTTATTTGTTAGAATCACAGAATGCACTGAAGGTTGGGGCTGAAGTTGTTGACCTTCCAGTGAAGAGTCTCTAGTAACTAATCTATCGGGCAAATGGCAACAACCACAGAAACAAGCAACAGTAGCAGACTCATGCCCAAGAAGAAGAACTGAAGGCCATAAGAGCACATGCTAGAATTAGACACAGACTTGATGCTTGCATGGAAATAACAGACTCACCCGTATTCTGTTCATGAGGGACCGGGTCACCCCGGGTCGTACACCAACAGCAGCTGCCTTGCCTGTAATATCCAGAGCAAACAGATTCAAAGGCTGATTCCCATAGACTTGTGCATTACCTTCAAGCAGTAGACGATGATTTCAGACTTGGCCTTAGTTCTGTGTTCTACCCAGTGGTTCCTGTACCAATGCATCGGCTATGGCTTCAAATAACACACGTGAGTATGGAGGATGCCAGCCGATGGCTGCATCCGACTCCCACAGACATGTGCATTAGTCATAGCCAATAAATGGCAAAATCCACTACCTAAGCTATGGCTTCAACTAGTACACAAACCTATTAGAAGGTGCCGGCGAGTGGCTGCAGCCAATTCCCATAGACCCGTGTGCTGTGTGCATCCACAGCCGACACGCCTTGGCTGGTCCTCACCTTTGTTGAGGTGTATCCGTCGCATGGCATTGATGAGGGACGACTTCCCGACGTTGGGCACGCCGACGACCATCACCGAGAATTCTTCTTCCTCAGACCGGTGGTAGCGGTCACTGCTCCCAATCGTCTGAATGACCCTGGGTATCACCTGGACAAAGGAGTGTTTGAGAGAAACAGAACATGCATGGATTCTGTTGGTCCCAGAACAGGACTGGCCAGATTCATGACCCTCATCCACACACACACAAACATCTGTACAATGAAAAATGAACAGGTACAGTCAAACCTGGCACAATCGGACATCTGTGTGACTATTGTTCCACTACATACTGTTTAATTTTAAAACCCTAACCGGCATTGAAACCACAATTAACCACACGTGGTTTTTCCTGTGGGAGGATAAGGGCCATGCACCAGGACATTCCACAGCGGGGTTTCTGTGGTGTCCTGTGGGCACTGTGGTAAATTGCAGTATACAGTGTGTATCCTGTGCGGGAGATGCAAAGCGTTAGGGTTAGGGTAGGATGGTCTGATGGTGGGATGGAAAGAGTTTTTGGACGATAGTGGTGCCTGTATTTGGAAGGCCCAGTGCATAACAACCTCACTGGCAAACTGCCAAGCCCTCTGACCATTTCACTTCAAGATTCCCTCTCGTCCTCACATTTTTCACGCTGGAGCTGCGTTGGGCCAGGCACTCGGTGTACAGAATGTTCTTGGACCCGTCCTCCTTTAACCGATGGCGAACACTCTGAATGTAACAGAAACAAAACATGTAAAGCGTCGCTCTTCAGAACATCGAATCAATAAACAAATTGATTTACCACAACAAAATGTCTGCCTTCGATAATGTTTACAGAGCTTTAAGTCCTGGCCTCGTCAAATATTCTTTGCTTCCCTCAAAACAAATCCCCAGTCAACTCTCCTTTCCTTTCGCTGAAGACAAAAGACTTCATTGTGAGATATAGTCGCACGTTGGTGATAATTGGGAGAGAATCCCCAAATATGAAATAGGGTCTGGTTCCCAACCCCCCTGCCTTACAGGGACAGTAAGAGAGTGGCTAAGATGACAATGGCCCCTGCCTACTCCATTATTTCAGCTGGTTGAGGCAGGGACGTGGTTGAGGTTAAGAAGGCCACCAACATTGGTCTGTTCAGGCCGGGTATCAGCCAGGTCCTTCTTGTTCAGGATCAGCAGGTGGGGTCGAATGGCGAACACATCTTGGAACATCTGGTTGCGACCATCAAACGGAATCTGAGGGACGGAGAACAATCAGATCTTGTCTTTAGATTTTTCAAAGTTGAGGGACGCACCTGCTGTTGTCTCAAGCTGAGACTATCTCCTTCTTTCCTTAGCCTTTAACCTTGAGTGGCTTAACCTTGTGTTTTGGTAAACCTGCATCCAAAAAATTAAGAAATCAAAAATAAACCAAACAGCGACCCAATTAGGAAACAGGAACCGGCCAGAGAAGAAGAAGACTGAGTGGGATTCGAACCCGAGTCACGGTAGCCGATGGCAAGACCCAATCTCATAGAGCCCCATCAGCATGAAAACCTGCCAAGCAAGAAATGTCTTCCTTCTGCAAACAGGATTGTGAACCACATTGTGATGTGATATCAACTGCTTTTGACTTGCATCTCACTCTTCCTTTAATACTTGCCATGAAACAAAAGTGAAGTTCTTCAGCAAATTTTGGAGCTTAAGCAGATCTATGAAAATGGGCCCTGGTTTACAAAGTCGTCCTTTGGCCTCTGAGTGAAATGGGTGGCTGCGCATTTGGTTGTCTGTCTTGGTTCTCAGCCCACTTTAGAAGCAGCTCACTGCTACTCTGCTTGATGCCTGTCAGACTGAGAGGGGGGTGGAGGCAAGGGTGTCATCACTGTCTTGAGGGCAACTCACCCGGGCATCGTGGACTTCAATGATGCAGTCTACGCTACGGAGGGCACTTCGCATCTTCTTGATTCCTGGCATCAGGACAACGAGAGGGCACAATGTCAGCAATGGTAACAGATGTTACCAGAGGGAGAGATGGAGGATGAGAAGAATGAGGAGGAAGGGGAGGGGAGGAAGAGGATGAGGAAGAGGAAACGAAGGAGGGGGGGTGGGATGACAAAGATGAGTTTTAGGAGGATTAAGATGGGAAGGATGAAGAGGATGAAGAGGATGAGGAGGATGAGGAGGATGGGGAGGATGGGGAGGATGGGGAGAATGAGGAAGATGAGGATGGGGAGGATGAGGAGGATGGGAAGGATGAGGAGGATGAGGAAGATGGGGAGAATGGGGAGAATGGGGAGGATGGGGAGAATGAGGGAGAATGAGGAAGATGAGGATGAGAAGGATGAGGATGGGGAGGATGAGGAAGATGGGGAGGATCATCCTGTAAAATCACTGCAAGAGAGGAACTAGGTACCATACCTCTAGCCATGTGTGAGGGGAACCAGTGAGTTAGATCCTTGCTGCCAAACGTGAACAACTCCCGAAACACGCGGCTAGCTGAGTTAGTCCCCTGACCAGCCATTGCTAGCTGTAGAGGACAAGGGAAGGGTGGGGTGGATTGAAGACTCAGTGGTATCAGGCTGGCATCTTCATTCACAAGATGCTTCTTCACTCCTGATTAAATAAATGAGAAAATAAAGAAAATGATGTACAATTTCCACATTAATAAATCTGTTTTATAATTTATTTACCCTTTGTTGACAAAATAATTAACACGGATCACTCCACGCATGGCTATTCTATTGAGTATTGTTCAATTTGTTGTCTACAAATTGATGGTCGAATTGGCTTCAGGATTTGTTCCTACCCTTTTAGTTTTACAGTGAAAGTATTAAACTAAGATTTTTCCTGAGGATTTACCGATTCAATTCAGCAAGGATTTAACTTGTTTCAAGAAGTTCAAGTTCAACTCAAGTCATGTTTACCACCATCACATCACTGCCACTTTTTGGTCCAACGATGAGGGCGCTGTTTTATGACCAACTACCCGACTGCGAATGAAGCCCAATTGCCGTGCGGATCCAGCCCGTTAGCGGTCATTAAAATTTGAAGCACCGCTGTCGCTGGTACTCTGCAATTCGCTTTGCATCGCCTTTTATGCGTTGCGCGCACCAGCGCACCTCGCCAAACCTTTTTTACGAAAATTGCCGAACAAAACCCGAGGGCCGAACGACTCCAACATGGACGAAGTCTAGCTGTCTTTTGTCATGAAGGTCGTCTGAAACATTGAGCTTGAAAAAATAAGGTAAGACAAGCCCGATATGCTCTCCTGAACAGACAGGAAGAAACTCGCGTCAGTTCTCTTGGATGTGGCAATACCTTGTGCTTGGAATTCTCGAGTGAAATGGTGTTATGCTCGTGCTTTTTCCGGTCTTTGTTCTGCTCGTCACGATTTGTCCACCCGTGTTCGAACGTTCGCCATGTTGGTCGATGTTAGCATGTTTATTTGTTCATCTCTAGTGGGGACTTTGTGTATTTCAGGTCGGTTGCCGTTGAGTAATCTGGAGAAAAAGTAGTACTCAGGATGATTGATAGAATATTTATCAAGAATATTAGTCAATTTCAGGAATACATTGCAGTTTTCTCTGCTTTTGCCTTCGCACAATTCAATGGTGTTTCATGTTTATGGCAATTCTTACTCGGGCAACCCCATTCACCATTAATTTTTTAAATGCTTCACATTTTCCCTGTACATTCAAATGTCTCTTACTGTCTTAGCTTGAATAGTTGCAGTATTTGTATGTTCTGTGGTGTTAGGACAGTATTTTTTACAAATATTTTCTGAAAATTGCCATGATTAGAATGAGATTAGAAGTAGATTTATCCAACTTCCTACAAAAAAGACAATACCTTTAATTGTTTGTTGTGTATGAGTGACTGTATGTATTGTCTTAATAAAATCCCTGCAGATTTGATATGCCAATTCTCAAAATAGATGACAATTCTATTCAGTGTTCATCTTCAGTCTGGTACTGTTCTTGGATGTGACAAACATTTGATCAACTGGTCCAAACTCCAAGAAAATGGAGCTTTGTTCAAGCGGGCAATTTATAATTTTACAGTTGCAACAGCAACTACCAAAACCTACCAAGTACCATCGCCATGTTTTTGTTTTCAAAATCTTTAAAACCTTGAATGCAGGACAGGAGTGTACTTTATATAATCACACAATAGGGCTTGTATTGGTGGGTTTTTTTAAGAAATAATAATTTTTCCACTTCTTAGATTTTCAGAATTTGATTCCAATAAACATGTTGTCCTCACAGCAGGGCCTGATATTGAGTTTCTTGCCTTAGCTTGTTTCTGCCTTGGGGAAATATTCTGCCTAGATTAGTACATCAGACCCTCAAAATATTTTATTTACATCAAACAAATAAAGGAAATTTTTTGTCATTTTTCAAAATTTGTAATTTATAGTTATATTTGGGATCCTTGTATTCAAAATGAAGCCGGCAATTTTTGTTTAAGTTTTTTATATTTTTGCATTTTGGTCATTTGATTGTTTGTAGATTGATCTTCAAGGAAGATGTCCGATGAAGCGATGGCAGTCTCCAGTCCCATGCAGGATTCGCTGGCTGACCTAGCCTCCATGCCTGCACCAAGCCAGATGGCTGAGCAGTCACCACTCCCCTCCCAGCAGATGCCGGCTCCCTCCCCCATGTCCCAGTCCGGCATGCCCATGGAGAGCCCCAGACCCATGCCCACTCCCAGCCCCAGCTCCGTGCACGGCGGGGGTCCCATCGCAAGCCCCATGGGCGGAGGTCCCATCCACAGCCCCATGGCCGGCCCAGGCATGATGCACGCCAATAGCCCCATGGCCCAGATGCCCTCGCCCATGCAGAACCCCAACGCCATGCAGGGCCAGTCCCCCATGTCCAGTCAGAGCCCCATGCAGCAGCAACACCACCAGATGCCAATGCAGCAGCAGCAGCAGCAGCACCAGGGACAGATGCCGATGGGAAGCGGTCAGAATCCCATGATGAACCAAGGACCGATGAGCAGTCAGAGCTCCATGGCCAACCAGGGCCCCATGATGAACCTGAGCAGCACAGGAAGCCAAGGCATGGGCAGCCACGGGCCCAGCATGGGTCAGGCCGCCATGATGAATCAGGCCGGCGGGATGGAGGGACAGATGGCCGGCCAGGACAGCCCCATGATGAGCCAGGGCGCCATGGCCAGCCACGGTCCCATGGGGAGTCAGGGAGCGGCCGGCGGTCCTGGCTTCATGGCCAGCCAGGCCTACATGGCCAGCCAAGGCCCCATGGGTGGTCAGGGCCATTCAGCCGCCGGTCCCGGATACATGGGTACTCCGGGCCACATGGGGAACCCCTCGCATAGCGGTAGCCAGGGGCCGTACATGGGCAGTCAAGGGATGATTGCCGGTCAAGGGGCCATGGCTACTCAGGGTCATATGCCCCCACAAGGTCAGATGCAGGGGCCTACGTCAATGCCAGGTAGTAGCGGTCCTATGCCAAGTGGTGGTCCTATGCCAAGTGGTGGTCCTATGCCAAGTGGTGGTCCTATGCCAAGTGGTGGTTCTATGCCAAGTGGTGGTCCTATGCCAAGTGGTGGTCCTATGCCAAGTGGTGGTTCTATGCCAAGTGGTGGTCCTATGCCAAGTGGTGGTCCTATGCCAAGTGGTGGTCCTATGCCAAGTGGTGGTCCTATGCCAAGTGGCGGTCCTATGCCAAGTGGTGGTTCTATGCCAAGTGGTGGTCCTATGCCAAGTGGTGGACCTATGCCTAGCAGTGGTCCTATGCCTAGCAGTGGTCCTATGCCTAGCAGTGGTCCTATGCCTAGCAGTGGTCCTATGCCAAGTGGTGGTCCTATGCCAAGTGGTGGTCCTATGCCAAGTGGAGGACCTATGCCAAGTGGAGGACCTATGCCTAGCAGTGGTCCTATGCCAAGTGGAGGACCTATGCCAAGTGGAGGACCTATGCCAAGTGGTGGTCCTATGCCAAGTGGCAGTCCTATGCCAAGTGGTGGTCCTATGCCAAGTGGTGGTCCTATGCCAAGTGGTGGACCTTTGCCAAGTGGTGGTCCTATGCCAAGTGGAGGACCTATGCCTGGCAGTGGTCCTATGCCTGGCAGTGGTCCTATGCCAAGTGGAGGACCTATGCCTAGCAGTGGTCCTATGCCAAGTGGAGGACCTATGCCAAGTGGCGGTCCTATGCCTAGCAGTGGTCCTATGCCTAGCAGTGGTCCTATGCCAAGCAGTGGTCCTATGCCTAGCAGTGGTCCTATACCTAGCAGTGGTCCTATGCCCAGCAGTGGTCCTATACCTAGCAGTGGTCCTATGCCAAGTGGAGGACCTATGCCTAGCAGTGGTCCTATGCCAAGTGGAGGACCTATGCCTAGCAGTGGTCCTATACCTAGCAGTGGTCCTATGCCCAGCAGTGGTCCTATACCTAGCAGTGGTCCTATGCCAAGTGGAGGACCTATGCCTAGCAGTGGTCCTGTGCCAAGTGGAGGACCTATGCCTAGCAGTGGTCCTATGCCTAGCAGTGGTCCTATGCCAAGTGGTGGTCCTATTTCTAGCAGTGGTCCTATGCCTAGTAGCGGTCCTATGCCTAGTAGCGGTCCTATGCCTAGTAGCGGTCCTATGCCAACTGGAAGTTCAATGCCAAGTGGTGGGCCCATGCAAGGTGGACCAATGCCTGGCCAGGCCTACATGCCCGGTCAGGATCCCATGTCTGGTCCGATGTCCATGATGAGTCAGGGCCCAGGGGCAGCCAGTATGGGCATGCCGGGCCAAGGTGCTAGCATGCAAGGCCCCACGCCACCACCATCTCAGCAGCCTCCGCCACCACCCCAAGGGCCCATGCATGGCCCGCAGCAACCGGTTGGACAGGGCACCAATTTCCAGAACCAGTACTCCAGCCTGCAAAGGGTGAGCCAATAACAACCTATTTCAAAGCTATAACATGATGTTTTACGTCGAGGAAAATGTAATTCGATGAGGTTTTTCCTAAGGTTACTCAACGTGATAAACACTGAATGCTCAGTGTTGATCAGGCACCGGGCAAAGCACTGAGCATTCAGTGTTTATCACGTCGAGCAAGGGCAAAACCTCATTGAACTATTTCAAAGCATTATAAAATATTATATGAATAGATATTTGGTAACCCAGTGGAGCTTACAAAGAATCAAATTTTCACGCTTTTCAAGTGGGTGTTTGAAATCACCCCCCAGTCACCATTGGAATCAATTGAAAGTTTTATCCGTACTGTCCATAATAAACTACTTTGACTGTAGTCCTGAAAATGCCAGTTAAAGTGTAGGCCTTGTCCCCATTTTAAAGATTGGTCTGATTTCAGGTCAACACAAGATTTTTCTTTTTTCAGCTTCCCAGGCCGTGATTTTGGACATGAACTTGCCTTGAATCACCGTGTTACAGCTTTTGAATAGAAACTAAATCGTTCTTTGTCATCCCTCTGCCTTTGAGAAAGGTCCTGCTAGGATCGAAACATCATGCCCACTCAATTTTAGGCTTTGTCATCACTGGTATAATGTCCTCATTATCTCCACGGTCTGTTTTGAAGCTATCTGATTGATGCATTGGTTTCTGCTTCACCTCTAGGCCATTGAGACCATGCAAGAGCAAGGGATGCAGAATGATCCTCGCTACAGTCAGCTGATGGCAGTGGCTCAACGGGCAAAGCACCATCAACAACAGCAGTCCATGGGAGGTAAGATACCGGCTCTCTGGTACCACTCTCCCCCTTAGCACGGTGATTCGTGCTTGAGGATATGCTGCAGTCACACTGCATGCTTGTAAGCTTTATTACGTGCTATGGGTGGCAACTCTCGTGTCCTCTGTCATGTCCCAATCGGGCCAAATCCAGCCTCAGCCAATAGGTGTGGCTGTGCTGCGTGGCACCAGAGATCATACTTCAGTCAGTTTTCACAGAAGGCTGTAGGGTTCTATTGTATTGCCATCCTGTTGCAGTTTAGAGTAGTTGGAGTGGTACCATATGCAGTGTTTCTTCTGAAAATGAACGTGCCTCAGAGATGTTCCCGGCGAATAACACTCAGAGAAAGTGAATTGATAACCAGCCTACCGTTGAATCTCTCTGAAGCCCCAAACCAGTGCATCAACAAGTTGGCTGATTATCTCCCCCATTACCGTCTCTTTCAGGTTATGGCGGCCAGATGGAGGCTAACGCTCCGTCCCAGAGCGGTGGCCAGGGCCAGCCAGGGATGGGGCCCGCACCGCCCCCGGGGCCCCCCGGTCCCCGCAGCGGCCCCTTCAGTCAGCCCCAGCTCCACCAGCTCAAGGCCCAGATCATGGCTTACAAGCTCCTCTCCCGCAACCAGCTCATCCCAGACAACATCCGGCAGGCCGTCCAGAGCAAGCACAAAGCCATGTACCAGCGCTCCGGTGGTAGGTTATTTAATAAGCTGTGTGAGTATTATTTGTTTGGTCTTTTTTTTTCACTCTTTCCCTTCCTTCCTCAGCTTTCTGCTTGTCTCTGGGCCCACCGCTTGCTTCTCTCTCTTGCTGCTGATGTCCAAGAGCTTACCACCATTGCCTTTCAAACTTCCTGGAGCTAGGATGGGGTTCATGGTACCCTGAAGCCCAAGCCCCTCTCAAATCCCTTCACCAACCCCCTTCCTTCCCTCCCTCCCCCTGCCTCCCTCCCCCTGCCTCCCCCTTGAAGCCGCTTAAGTCCCCAAAGTTATCCAAGCATGAATATCCTCACCCAGTACTGTCAGGATGCCAGCCTAAGCTTATCAATGTCAGATGCAAGTTACAAAGCAACCAAACATCCTGCTGACAAATATAATTGTTCACGCAGTGGCTTGCGTGCCTTGCCGCTTTTACCTTGCTGGTTACAGCTATGAAATCAGGCCCTGCTTATCTCATACAAACTTAGATCTGGATCAATGTGCCATTCATTAAAAGCTGCACCAGATTAATGATCTCATTAATCAATAATTAATTATCATAATTTCCTATAATGCTAACGGACAAACATATTCATTTTGTGTTTTAACCAGCCAATTATCAAAAATAAAAACCTAGCTTGATACTAATGAAGATAAAAAGCCATATATTTTTTCCACTTTTCAAATGAGGACTTTTAGAAATTGTTTTTAATTTATGTTGTGTCTTTTTGTTGCTTATTATTTTTGCAGGGATTGTGATGCTTTTTCTCAAGCAAATGTGAATACCCCCATGTGCTTTCTTAAAACACTAATTTTCATTGTTTCCATTTCTTTGGTAGATTTTGCTATTCAAATGCTTTCTCTGCCAAACAATATTCAACAGCAAGCAATTAATAGAAAAATTACTTCTGTCTGTTAGCAGTCACATCAAATTAAAATAGAAATCAAAATATGACCAAACATTCTGTTGCATTTCAAACAAATTGATATGATTAGCCCAAAGATAACTCAGATATATTGTTAGATTGAAACAAGAATCAGAATCGGAATTGAATCGGAAAACAAGACCCAGAAGCTCTTATATTTAAGGTGCTTCACACTTTGGATTGGTTGTAATAAATCCAGTCAGAGTTTCGAGCTTTGATTTAAACAATGCCCCCATGGATGTTGTAGCTTATTGACTCTGTGATATTTATTTATTTTGTTGTACTAGCAATGGGAAGCCAGCCACCCATAGGTGGTCAGCCTAGCAACGTGCCAGGGGGCCAACCCCCATCAGGACCGGTGCCAGGACCGTGGCCCCAACAACAACAGCCACCGCCCCAGCATCCAATGGCCGCCCCTCCCACCGGTCAGGGGGCACCCAGGCAAGCCATGCCGCCTATGCCCCAGCCTCAGATGTCCCCGCAGCAACAACAGCAACAACAGCAGCAGCAACAACAGCAGCAACAGCAGCAACAGCAGCAGCAGCATCAACAACAACAGCAACACCAACAACAACAGCAGCAACAGCAACAACAACAACAGCACCAACAGCAACAGCAGCAACCCTTGCCTCAACCGCCGCCCCCAAAGCAGATCCAGACAGTCATGATGTTGCAGCCCAAGCACAACCGTCACATCAGCATGAGCAAACCCCAAGGACTGGACCCAGTGGAGGTTTTGGCCGAGCGGGAGAACAGGTATGATTCCACTCCCCCCATGGGATGCATTTCACTTAACTCTCCATCTGCCAGTACTACTACTGTCCTTTAAAATCATCACAAGCGGCATGTCATTTTGTGTGATGGTTCCCTAGTTTTCCTGACATCGGACCGGCACAATGTTGATATCTACTCTCCGATATGTCTGGAATCCAGTCACAGTTAGATGGCAGCACTTTCGATCATTGCATATCCCAAGGTGTACGAATTCATGGCTAACTGACTACACAGCTGAGAGCCTGGTGTGAAGTTGGATCGATTTCTCAGTTCGCAAGCAATGAATGTGGGCATTAGTGATGATTGCAACTCAGTGGTGTGCCCCTTAGGCCAGCATCCAGTGCCAAATCCAACCATCGACCTTCCTTATTAGCCCAGGGTCAATCCACAATATCCTCAGGATCTTCTGTGACAGGCAAAATCAGAGATCTCTGACCCGTACCTTTTGAGTTTCCTGTCCCTAGTAGGGAGACATCCGACTGAACCACTATGTAGCACCTTTGCCATGACAGCGTATGGTAACATAATGACCCGGATGTCCTTGTATCCGTCAGCTGAATGCAGGCAGTGGCTGCTTTGGCAAGCTCTGAATAGGGCCACTCAATCCACACAGCTCTTATAGATATGATAGGCCGATGGCAATAGAGGCTGATGCCTCCCTGACATGAAGGTTTTCTATCATGGATGTCTTGTGATTTCCCCATGCCTTCAGGATCACCAACCGCATTGCCTACCGCATCCAGGAGCTACAGGCCCTGCCTGGCTCTCTGCCTGAGGACCTTCGCATGAAGGCCACCATTGAGCTCCGGGCTCTACGCCTTCTCAACTTCCAGCGCCAGGTAAGTAGAAGTCTCCGTACCCAGCAAATCCCTCCTGGCATTACCCCCCCCCCCCCACTCCCCCAGTAGATCTCGGCAACCCTTTGTGCTATTGCCCCCAAATTTGCGGTGACAATTCATAATGTAACACCAGTACCTCAGGTCCAGTCAGCATTTGTTTGGTATCGAAATGTGCGGGAAGGCTGAGTGAAAAAAAAGCTATATCGGCCAAATCTCAGCAGACGCAAAGTTACAGAAGTTGGCAGGGCAGCCATGATGCTTCCCTCCCGGCCTGGTTAGGATCAAACATCCCATGACCAGCCCTCCATCTCCTTGGTCTGCCAGTAGCAGTGACATGAGTCCATCTGAGGCATCAGCACGTCTTTGTCCTTGCATTATCGGGAAAGGAAATATGGGCTAGGGGAAATCTTTATAAGCCTACATTGTGCTCTTCTTCCCTTCTCCCCAACTCTACCCACCCCCACCCAACAAAACCCTTTCATCCACCCACCAACCTAAACCTACCCACCTAACTACCCACCCACCGAAACCTACCTACCCACCTACCAACCCACCTACCCACCCACCCACCAAAACCTACCCACCGAAACCTACCCACCTACCCACCCATCCACCTACCTACCTACCCACCCACCTACCTACCTACCCACCCATCCACCCACCAAAACCTACCCACCTACCTACCCACCCACCCACCTACCTACCTACCTACCCACCCATCCACCCACCGAAACCTACCCACCCATCCACCCACCGAAACCTAACCACCCACCCACCGACCGAAACCCAACCACCCAATCACCCATAGCTGCGGCAAGAGGTGGTGAGCAGCATGCGGCGGGACACCACCCTGGAGACAGCCCTCAACTCCAAGGCCTACAAGCGCAGCAAGCGCCAGTCGCTGCGTGAAGCCCGTCTGACGGAGAAGCTAGAGAAGCAGCAGAAGATGGAACAGGAACGCAAACGACGCCAGAAGCACCAGGTGGGTGGCCAGGTGTTTGTGAGTCCTGCCTGCCTTCTACAAATCTTCTCCTTACTTGTCAGAGATGAGATGGGTTAGTTGCTGAATTTCATCCAGACGACACAAAGCCCAGGATTATATGGGACTGGTATGAGGGAACCTTATCTGAGACCTTACAGCTGCACCTTCTCCCTAGTCTCTCCTCTCAAGCTACATCGCTGACCGTCACCGTCTCCCTCTCCCTCTGCCTCCCCGCAGGAGTACCTGAGCTGCATCATGCAGCACTCCAAGGACTTCAAGGAGTACCACCGCAGCGTGCAGGCCAAGCTGAGCAAGCTGAACAAGGCCGTCATGACCTACCACACCAACACGGAGCGTGAGCAGAAGAAGGAGAGCGAGCGCATTGAGAAGGAGCGTATGCGTCGCCTCATGGTGAGTCCCAGACCCGGCACGTCAGAGTCAGGAGCGAGGCCAGAGAAAACCTTCTTGACCTTGGAGACATGTCTTCTCTAACATACTCAAGCCACCCCTTAACCCTTCCGGTACTGAATTGCCGTGCAGAGGTCAATCACTATACTGAATTAATATTGACACTGCCTACTTTAAGAACTCCACAGCATTTTGTAGGTCTGAGCCTTAGGCCTCTTGTCAAAAAGATCATCGGTTGGGTATCAGATGATTTGACCCGTCCGATGTCGTTTCCACCGGATAGCCATCGTGTATTTTTCACCCCAGAGTCCAGTACAATCGGCTTTCTACCGGAGGAAACTTTATCGGTCGGATGAATTCAACCGGCACACAACCGATGATCTTTTTGACAAGAGACCTTAAGAACTCTGTGGCGTTCTGTAGGGCTGAAAGGGTGAGCATACCTGTGCAAGGATTGCTCAGGTTGTCAGAGCTGGTATGTTAACCCAAAGGTCTCAGACTGCCGTCCTGCCTCAGTGCTTATTGCATCAAGCAGGGCAAGCCCTCATTGAGTCTCGATGTATTCCCTGCCCTTGTTCGGTCCTGCAAAGTCTGCAATCTAGAGAGCTGCCAATGAGCAGTGAGACTATTCCTTTGCAGTTTCCCCATATTACTTATGAATCCTCTACGGGCCTAGTGACCCATAAGGCTGTCAGGCTTTCTCTCTCCAGCATCCCCTGTCTCTGGCCACAGTTTTAGCTTCTCTCAACGATGTCCATCCCAGCATTTTCCTGTCTTTTTCCACTGTTCTGGGCGCGTTCAATCCTCACTTCTTCTTTCTGTCGTGCCTTCAGGCTGAGGATGAGGAGGGTTACCGTCGCCTCATTGACGAGAAGAAAGACAAGCGTCTGGCCTACCTGCTCAGCCAGACAGACACCTACATCAACAGCCTGGTGGATCTGGTAAAGGCTCACCAGGAGCAGCTGCGCAAGAAGAAGAAGGAGAAGCGCAAGAAGAAGAAGGTAGGCTGGTAGTCTGGGAAGAGCAAAAAACCAGACGAGATAAAAGCCCTCTTGGTAATAGCTGTGATGTCATTGGACAATCCACCCCATTATGTATGTTGATACCGGATACAGACCAATAGGAGCACTTGTCTCATAACCTGCTCAACCTTGTCTAGGTATTGATGGCTGTCATTGGCTCGGTCACATGATCACTCTTCAGACGTTGTCCTATGGGATCTTATTTCGTATGTGCTTCTAGGTCTGTCTGTCCCCCAGCCATTGGAATAATAAGCCAATTTTAGAATTTTTACCCCAGACGTAGAAAAAAAAATCAGAGATTGAAAAGGAATTCTGCAGCAAAGAGTGTCCAACTTATGATTGGAGAAATCTGAAGTTGAGGACTGGAGATTCTAAGTTGTAGTTTGTGTGCTAGTTTGGGGAGTTGGGAGCACTCAGACTTGTCATCTCAGCCAGTGGGAAGGGAAAAGGTTACCATTGCCTTTGTGTACATGAATTGCTATTTTGCATGCTGTTCCCACGTCCAGTCTGCCTGGCAAACACACCTAATTTGTTTCCTTGGCTTCATAGAGAGAGCATTTTAGGAAAGGGTCTGCTGACCCCTGGGGTCCAGATGACCTCTGACCTCTGACCTCAGGAGCCAGGCGACCACTTTGCTCTGTGGCATTGCAGCGGGCTCCATGCCCCCTGACCAGAGAGGGGCCTTCTGACCCATAATCCTGTGACCCTGACCTGGGAAGGGCCTTGTGACCTTCGACCTTGGAAGGTGGACATATGACCCCCGACCCTATTGGATTCCCAATCCTTGATCCAAGGGTCCTCATTGTCCCGTCCTCCGTGCACCCATTTATGTTTTCTGCATGTAAACCACCCCCACCACAAAAAAACCAGCCCAAATGGTGAGAAGTCCCTTGATTTGAGTGGTGAGTGGTGACTGAATCCGTTTGTTTGCTTGTTGTGGTCTTGTTTGCAGGCTGAGGTAAGCGATGCCTTGCAGGATGGGGTAAGGATAAACTGAAATAAAGAACCACTTTATTTGTGATCAGAATGGCCGTCATTGGCCCCACACCTCCCTGCCTCTGAAAAAAAAGACAGAGTGCTAATCTGTTCGAAAAACCAGTGGGGAAAATTGTCCCACTTCCCGTCCTTTCCACTGGCAGGGAATCCCACTAGAAGCAGAAAACAAAAAGCAAATGCGCAATCGACTTCGTCAAATTGATCAGAATAAGGATTTCCGGGCATTGGGGAGATTGGTGATCAAGTAACAGTCTGGCAAGTCAGCGCAGTCCAAATGTTTGGTGGTCATTTCAAAATGTACGGTACTTAACTTACCAGGTGCTATGCTACAGTCTGATGGTCAGTTTATCCAGCCAGTCTTGCAAGAGGACATACAAAAATAAGGACTGGAGTCAGTCTGTCAAGGGTTGCAGGCTCTCCAGAACGAACTTCTCTTTGTCTTCAACAATTTGTCCTGAAGTCTCAGTTTGCCTGCAGAAATTAAGAACTTTGGCCGAAAAAACCCCCCCACAAAACTACCAAAGTCTTGGAGGTTTAACTCCAAGATTGATTTGTTGAACCCACTATTAAAGAAGGAATCGCCGTTGCAAACAGAGGAAACATGACTGAAGTGGTTCTTAAGTTTCAGATGTTTATTTCCTTAAAACCCGAATCATCCAACAAGTGAGAGCTTTCCATAAAGAGCTTTCACTGTCATTGTGGAAGCCTTTTTTTCTTGTTCCTTTTTTTTTTTGGTGATTTCCTTGTAATTATTTAATGCTGATCCATCCAAAACCTTTGATCCCATCCTTGCCCCGTTTCCCCACTCTCCTCCTCTACCCATCCCCCTCCCCCTGAAGCCGTCTCCCATCCATGAAACCAGAAACTGATCATGGATCGTTTTTACTCCGGTATTGGTCGGCGCTGCTCTGTGTTGCTATCATTGATATCTGGGGAACAGGCTTGGTGCACAGGTGACCTGCAAATTATAAACACACTGCCATCGCGTGTGGGTCCAACTACACATCATCACCATCTGCTTTCTTTGGTTTCAAACACACTCTAGGTACAGCAAAAACCTGCAAGATAGCAAACTCCTATGGCCTGTCATGAATCTCTCCATCGCAACTCAGCAATATTCACCATCAGCCTCCCCCTGCCTGACCCTCTCAGACCACGTTCTGCTCTCATCAGAACAAACAAGGTTTTACTCCACTAACCTAAACAGGAGGTCTCATGCGGGTTTAATGCTGGCTCTTCTCAGAGTCGTTCACCTCCTCGAAAGGGATGGCTTGCATGGTGTCATTGAAAACTTGTCCTCATTGCCGATGTCATTCCTGAAGGAGGGTTCACGAGTAAATGACCTTTGTCTTCTGGCTCTTTCTCGCATCTCCCCTCTCCCCCCTCCGATCCCGTCGAACTGCCAACCTTCCTCCCGGGCGGACTAGCTGATGGACGAGAGCAGCCAGACCAGCGACCTGACGATCAGGGTCATCAACCGTGAGACGGGTCACATTGTGAGTGGGGAGGAGGCGCCCAAGGCTACCCAGCTGGAGGCTTGGCTGGAGATGCACCCCGGCTACGAGGTGGCACCGCGCGACGAGGAAGGCTCCGAGTACGAGTCAGAGGAGGCCTCTGAAGAGGTACAGTCCCAGAACACTCGTCTGCTTTCTGCAGCTTCGGCTGGAAATCTGTTAATTCCTTTCATGAAGAATTTTTTTTAAACTATTGAAAAATTGTAACAAAAGGCTTGATTGGACCGTGACTTGAACCCGAGACCTCTGGTTTTACGTACAAGCACTCTTACTTTTTAAAGTGGTCCACCTCCTAGATGGTAGCCTTCCCTTGTTTGCCAGGATGGGGAGTGATATTCTGAAGCATTTAACCATGGACTGCTGTATATCTCCAGGCTGTAGCCAGTGAGTTTGAGCAAGACTGAACTTTAATCATCTGTTCTATCTTCAAACCAAGAGTTCTTTTGGGCAGCATTATTTAGAGGACACTTTGTGTTCATGTCAGTTTATCGCATATCTGTCATTGGTTGTATGCAAGGTCATTAGTCTGAAGGGGTCCAGTAGACTCCATGTTTGTGTTATTTATCTCATTGGCCTTGTCGGTAAATCTGCTTTCATTGAATCAGGAGGAGGAAGAGGAGGAGCCTGTGATTGAGCAAACTGTTCTTCCTTCTGAAGACGTCATGACGTAAGTAGCCTTAGTTTCAACAGTGCCTCTGATTGGTCGGGTGGATCTGCAAGAAATTTCTCTTGAAGAAACTTTCTCTTTAGAGTAACCTGTATTTGGTTCTTATTCTGTAGCCTGCATGGTTAAGGTTCTTACTCTGTAGCCTGCATGGTTAAGGTTCTTACTCTGTAGCTTGCATGGTTAAGGTTATTACTCTGTAGCCTGCATGGTTAAGGTTCTTACTCTGTAGCCTGCATGGTTAAGGTTCTTACTCTGCAGCCTGCATGGTTAAGGTTCTTACTCTGTACCCTGCATGGTTAAGGTTCTTACTTTGTAGCCTGCATGGTTAAGGTTATTACTCTGTAGCCTGCATGGTTAAGGTTCTTACTCTGTAGCCTGCATGGTTAAGGTTATTACTCTGTAGCCTGCATGGTTAAGGTTCTTACTCTGTAGCCTGCGTGGTTAAGGTTCTTACTCTGTAGCCTGCACGGTTAAGGTTATTACTCTGTAGCCTGCATGGTTAAGATTCTTACTCTGTAGCCTGTGTGGTTAAGGTTATTACTCTGTAGCCTGCATGGTTAAGGTTCTTACTCTATAGACTGCCATGGTTAAGTTTCTTCCGTTGTTCCATTGACTTCTATGCACTTGCTCTGTACACTGCTGGGTTCTACGTCCTTATTCTGTGTCCTGGCTTTATGTCACCAGCGATCCCCACAATGCTGCCGACGACGAGTACAACTCCCAGAACCGAGGCTACTACGGCATCGCCCACGGCATCCGTGAGGAGATCATCAAACAGCCAGAGATGCTGGAAAATGGGACCCTCAAGGAGTACCAGGTGGGTATGGCTGAAAGACTAGCAGAGGACGTGCTCATTGATATGATAGATATGATATTATAGATGATAGTAAGGGCAAAACCTCTTTGAATCTCATTGATATACAACACCACCACCCTCACCCTTGAGGGAAGTCTGATTGATACCTTTGCAGAGCTTCTCGGAAGAGAGACAATGTTTGCAATTTTGTGATATGATGTTTGCATCCGTGAAAATGGACTTCAGGAAGGTTTTGACCTACTCGATGAATGGTTAGCCCTGAGTGATGAGTGCTTCAGCCAATTGCCTGCTGAAAAAATAAGTAAAAATAGAGATAGTAAAATAAAGGATAAACAAATTTAGTTTATTATTAAAGGAGAAATGTATGTACTCAGCCTTGGAAGGCTTGAAGACCAGAGCTGTAGATTGTACCAACGACATGGTCAGGGAGACTAGTCCAAATTCTAACAGCCATGTGGATGAAACTGAATAATGTTTTGAACCCCTCTTTTTGTGTGGTTTTAGATCAAGGGACTGGAGTGGATGGTGTCACTGTACAACAACAACCTGAACGGCATCTTGGCCGACGAGATGGGACTGGGCAAGACCATCCAGACCATTGCACTCATCGCATACCTGATTGAGAAGAAGAAAGTTAACGGGCCCTACCTCATCATCGTGCCCCTCTCGTGAGTTGATGGGGTCCAGGCTGGGCTGGAGAGGTTTGGGCGGGGGGTAATCTTTGGGGAGGTGATGGTAGGGCATTAGGACACAGGGTGAGGGGTTCGAGGGAATAGGATTGTGTGCAGCAAATGGTTTGGAGGTGGGGACATAGCTGCCAACCATTCTTATTTTGGAGCAATCATTCCTTGTAAAAATTTCTCACTTTTTACAAGCTCTTGACAACAGTCTGATTGTTGGCTTGGAAATACACATGTATTTCTATTCAGTTTGCTCCTTGATTCTTTTTTTTAGCAGAAGTATTCCTAATTTCCTTTAAGATAGGTTGGCAGCTATTTGGGGAATGTGGCCAATGGTAGGGGTTGTTTCAACTGATACATTAGTAACCAATGCCTTATGTATCACTAACCGATGATGAATCACCACTTTGGCTGAAACCTGATGACGGCCAGAGCATACTGGTTGAAACGTCAAGTTACCACTCAGGTTCTTTTCAGAACCACACCTCTTCTTTAAGAGACCTTGTACATGGTGTCACCGCAAACCTTCCTATACTTTGGCTGATAACGTATCATCAACCAGTTATGTATAGGTGATATTATCCATTAGGTAATACATTATTGGGCAAACTTGGAGCAAATGGCAAGCGGAGAAATGGGTGAGTTCAGGCTTTCCTCTTGAGTCTGATCTCCTCTCTGTAAACGCCCTGCGGACGCCTGTAACAAGACGACGCCATTGATTATCTTACAACAGCACCTTGTCCAACTGGGTGATGGAGTTTGACAAGTGGACTCCCACCATCTGCAAGGTGTCGTACAAGGGCTCCCCCACCCTGCGCCGCACCCTGGCCGCCAACCTGCGCAGCATGAAGTTCAACGTTCTCCTGACCACCTACGAGTACGTCATGAAGGACAAGTCTGTCCTGGCTAAGGTAATTGGCACTCGCTCAGTAGGGGATAGGGCCTGGCCCATTGGAGGGAATCTTGCCTATCTTATTGGTTTTTGTGGGATTCTTTTATGCAAATTCACCAAAAATAAGGCTATAAAGCCACTCAAGATTAAGGGCTAAGGAAAGAAGGAGATAGAGAGGAACTCAGGAAGGCTGGAGTTAGGAATTGATATCAGATTTTAAAAGACCGGAAGGTCCTGCTAGGATCAAAACATGAGGCCACTAACTACAATTTTTAGAATTACAAGCTTTAATATCATTACTTAACTCATTTATACACTGTCCAAGTTTAATTTATATTATCTAAAAATCTGAGGCAGGGAATTGACATTTGTGTGGATGTCTCGTTTGCTCAGATTCGCTGGAAGTACATGATTGTCGACGAGGGTCACCGGATGAAGAATCACCACTGTAAGCTGACCCAGGTGCTGAACACCCATTACCTGGCTCCACACAGAGTCCTGCTGACAGGAACACCACTCCAGGTTAGCACAACCAATCGGTCTCCTCGTTCTGAAATCTAATTTTCGTTTTGACTTTCATTTTTAATTTTTTTCAAGCTGCTTACCTCGACCAGTTTGTTGGTGTAGTGGTTGGGACGCCTGCTCTAGGAAGCAGGTTGGAATCCCGACCAAGCTGCCTGGTTTTTTTAGCAGGCAATCTAGCAAAGCACTAAGCATACAGTGTTTATTATACATTGAGTTTGGCAAACCCTTGTAGTAACAAAATCTTGTTATATATCAATGATTCCTTCTGAGTTAAATAAATCGAAACCTTTGTGATTACTTTCTCACCAATGCAAAAAATGCAACCAATTTGTTGCTCTTATCGTGCCACTTAACACAATTTCTGACAATTTTTGCTCTTTTTTGTTTGCTTTTCAGAACAAACTTCCAGAGCTGTGGGCTCTTCTCAACTTCCTGCTACCGACTATTTTCAAGTGCTGCAGCACCTTTGACCAGTGGTTCAATGCTCCCTTCTATTCCACTGGAGAAAAGGTATAGCATCCACAACCTGTTCAGTATTCAAATGGAATTGGAGCCAATCCAACCACAGTCCACCCTGACAATAGCAGTCCCACCTGTGACTCCACCTTGCTCAAGACCACAGTCCAACCTAAGCTCAGGGCAGAGTTCATCCCCATGAGGCTGCCATTAACCCCACTCTGCCCTTTCCATTGGCACAGGTGGAGCTGAATGAGGAGGAGACCATTCTCATCATCCGTCGTCTGCACAAGGTGCTCAGACCCTTCCTCCTCAGACGCCTCAAGAAGGAGGTGGAGTCTCAGCTCCCAGAAAAGGTAGGAGAACAGACCCGAAGGAAACCAACCATTCGCCCCCAAGGCTACCCTGCTCAACTTGAGACCTGTGCAATGTTATCGGATGAGTAACACAGACGGGTCTATCTATTTCACATAGATACTTCCAGCCCCTGAAAGTCTTCCTGCATCAAAATTTTGATGTTGACCGTTCAGCCGTCAAGTATTCTGTGCAGTTTTAAGGGAAATTGTGAGCAAAAATTGGCAAAGGAAACTTTGACTGGACCGGGACTTGAACCCGAGACCTCTGGATGAACGTACCAGTGCTCTTCCATCTGAGCTATCCTAAATAGTTTATTTTTCCTTTGTTTGTGTTCCCAGTCAGTTTTTCCTTGGTTTGTTTGACTTTGTTTGTGTGACGGAAATTGTGAGCATTTGTTGGGATTATTAGGGATGTGCGGGAATTTGTCCGGCTTTGAGGAGAATAGGTGTGGACTTGAGGAGATTTAAGAGGAGTTTTCTTCTGGGCAAGTCTTGACAGTGCTTTGTCCTTTGTTGGGTTTTCTCTGCGCACAGGTTGAGTACGTGATCAAGTGTGACATGTCTGCATTGCAACGTCTGCTGTACCGCCACATGCAAATCAAGGGAGTCATGCTGACAGATGGCTCTGAGAAGGACAAGAAGGTGAGACTTTAGACTATTGGCCACAAATTATTCTCTTACCATTACAGTCAGCTTTCATTAATAACAGGTAGCACGTAATTCCAGTGATAATGAAAACACGTCTTTAGTCCTGGCAATGTGCACATTTTCTATGGGGAGAAGTTTGCTTGAGACAAAATTGGATTTTGTATAATAGCAAGAGCTGACAGAATACTAAAATGTCAGTTTATTAAACCTCCCATTACTTTGAAAATCCATGCAATGCCAGTCCACCATAAGCTATCATTTTGTATTGTGATCCTTGAATCAGACTAAAAGATTTGCATGGTAGGCTCCCAACTCAATGTTTGTTGATCGCCATGTCGTCTCTTTCAATCTTGAATATGACTCTGAAAAATGGCAAGTAACTGAACACTTTGAGTCAGTAAAAGGTGATACCAAATTGAGCCCATCTCATGCATTTTGTTGGCGCCGGTGTCTGAGAATCCACTGATGTTTTTGGCAGTCCTTGTTATTAACCTTTAACCTTTGACCTCTGACAGGGTCGCGGCGGCACCAAGATGCTGATGAACACCATCATGCAGCTGCGTAAGATCTGCAACCATCCCTTCATGTTCCCGCACATTGAGGTGAGTGCAGGGCGGATGGCCGCTGCTTTGAAGGAAAAGCTACACAGCGGCTCCATGGTTGCTTAGACATTTCAGTGGTGAAATGGTTTGCATTGATCCTTGTTGATGCTTTGACTCCTGCCCATCGACCCATCATCTCTCTTGGTCGGTCCTCCCTGAACAATCCTCACTTCCTTACACTCGCCAGGCCTCCTTCTGTGAGCATCTGGGCCAGACAGGCAACATCGTCCAGGGCCCCGACGTCTACCGTGTGGGCGGCAAGTTTGAGTTGCTAGACCGCATCCTGCCCAAGCTGCGCTACGGCAAGCACCGAACCCTGCTCTTCTGCCAGATGACCACTCTCATGACCATCCTGGAGGACTACTTCATCTTCAGAGGTGGGTCTCCATCCCCTCCCTCTCCCTTTCCCCTTCTCCTTCCCCTCAGTCTAACCCCCTCCCTCTCCCTTTCCCCTTCTCCTTCCCCTCTGTCTAACCCCTTCCCTCTCCCTTTCCCCTTCTCCTTCCCCTCAGTCTAAACCCCTCCCTCTCCCTTTCCCCTTCTCCTTCCCCTCAGTCTAACCCCCTCCCTCTCCCTTTCCCCTTCTCCTTCCCCTCAGTCTAACCCCCTCCCTCTCCCTTTCCCCTTCTCCTTCCCCTCAGTCTAAACCCCTTCCTCTCCCTTTCCCCTTCTCCTTCACCTCAGTCTAAACCCCTCCCTCTCCCTTTCCCCTTCTCCTTCCCCTCAGTCTAAACCCCTCCCTCTCCCTTTCCCCTTCTCCTTCCCCTCAGTCTAACCCCCTCCCTCTCCCTTTCCCCTTCTCCTTCCCCTCAGTCTAACCCCCTCCCTCTCCCTTTCCCCTTCTCCTTCCCCTCAGTCTAACCCCCTCCCTCTCCCTTTCCCCTTCTCCTTCCCCTCAGTCTAAACCCCTCCTCCCAGGGCCACACCAGCTATCATCCAGAAATGTACGTGGCGGTTGACAAATTTGACCAAAGAGTTACTTGTATCTGACTTGTATCTTTAGATCTACAATTACCCACTCACTGAAAAGAAGTCAGTTCTGATTCGTGTCTCAAAAAGAAGATTCAGCGTGATCTTGTATCTCGTGAAGAAAGTCTTGACTGTGTAGCCACCCCAAGGATCAGTAAGCCACATCTTAGATTTTCTTCCTGTGAGAAGCAATGGATTCAAATTCTGGATCCTCTTACGATGTTTGTCTCTTTGCCGTCCGTTTCCCATCAGGTTATCGTTACCTCCGTCTGGACGGCACCACCAAGGCGGACGACCGGGGAGACCTGCTCCTGAGGTTTAACGAAAAGGACTCGGACATCTTCATCTTCCTGCTCAGTACCAGGGCCGGTGGGCTGGGCCTGAACCTCCAGATGGCCGACACGGTCATCATCTTTGACAGTGACTGGAACCCCCACCAGGTGCGTTGCCAGATCACCAGATGGGATGAATGTACCGACGCCCATGCAAATATGTGGACTGTGGCTTCATAAAAGAAGCACACAAGTCTATGCAAGCTGCTTGCCCTAGGAGCTGTGACAGCAGTGTTCTTCTCTCTAGACTGCCACCAACCCTCCCTTACACCCACTCAGTCTCTGCATCTCTACAGTGTATGAAACTTGACCTTTAGAAAGGTCCTGCTAGGATTGAAACATCAGGCCCTGTAACTTTTGAGATTTATGTATTGCAGGTCATTTTAGTCAGTGAGCAGTTTGCAACAGTTTTTTGTATAACTTCAAATTCTACTTGATGTGATTTCTCGCACAGAGTAGCATATGATTCTGCTTCTTGCTTCTTTTTCTGCCACCAATCATCCTCTCAAACACACGCATGCTCACTCTTGTCTGCATCTGGACCCCTGCCTCCTCCTCCTCTCAGGATCTGCAAGCCCAGGACAGAGCCCACCGCATCGGCCAGAAGAACGAGGTGCGCGTGCTGCGCCTGATGACCGTGCAGAGCGTGGAGGAGAAGATCCTCGCCGCGGCCAAGTACAAGCTGAATGTGGACAGCAAGGTCATCCAGGCCGGCATGTTTGACAACAAGTCCACGGGCACGGAGCGTCGGGCCTTCCTCATGGCGTTGCTGGACCAGGACGCTGATCAGGATGAGGTGAGGAAGACTCTCCAGGGCTGAGGAGTGGAGGCTCCTGTACCGTCTCTGTTGGCCAGGAGTCAATTTCAAAAAAGCCGCCAAAAACAACCAAAGTTTCCTTGAGCACAATAACAAGTTTGGCTAAAAAAGATCAGTTTCTCAGCACCCTAAAGTTACAATGTTTCAAGTCAATGCGGAGCATTCTCAAAGGGAAACCTCTTGATAAAACAACAAAACTTCATTCCCTCAACAACAACTAAAACATTCAGAAAAACACATTGCCCAGATCCTGATATAAAAAATGCCATCCTCACACGGCATAAATTGACTGACATCAATGCATACCCGCTATCTTTTCTTTTTCTAAACTACCCTAAACCCAGGAAGAGAACGAGGTACCGGACGACGAGACCATCAACCAGATGATTGCCCGCACTGAGGAGGAGTACGAGATCTTCCAGCGCATGGACATAGAGCGGAGGCGTCAGGAGGCGCGGGACCCCAACCGCAAGCCTCGTCTGATGGAGGAGGACGAGCTGCCCGGCTGGCTGCTCAAGGACGACAAGGAGGTGGAGCGCCTGACCTTTGAGGACGAGGAGGAAAAGCTCTTTGGCCGGGGCTCGCGTCAGCGCAAGGACGTGGACTACAGCGACTCCCTCACGGAGAAGGAGTGGCTCAGGGTGAGGACATCAGCCTTCCCTCTGCTCGCTTTATGCTTCTCCAACCCCTGGCCTGAAGCACTAGGCTTGCAGGCTAGGGGTTGATGGGTGGGGTCTGGTATTGGCTTAACTCCTTGAACTGTAGTACTCTTGATGGCTTCACTGTGTAGATTCTGAATAGAGTTATTGTATCGGATGTGAGTTATTTTGCGCCCCGGTCATTTTTTCTGAGCATTCAAGAGATGTAGAACATTAAATGTTCTACTCTGGTATGAAGTGATTTGGGTACGAAAATGTAGGTACGAAGTGACTTGGGTACGAGATGACCTGTTACTATTGCATCCACAGCTGTGGCTTTGAATGGTAATGCTGCCCATAGTGTACAAGCTGAATAGGGGCATTGTATCCATCATTGTATCCATCATCTCTCTCTCTCTCTCTCTCTCTCTCTCGCTCTCCCTTTGCCTAACTCTCTCTCTCCCTTTGCCTAACTCTCTCTCTTTGCCTAACTCTCTCTCTTTGCCTAACTCTCTCTCTCTCTTTGCCTACCTCTCTCTCTTTGCCTAACTCTCTCTTTGCCTAACTCTCTCTCTCTTTGCCTAACTCTCTCTCTCTCTCTTTGCCTACCTCTCTCTCTTTGCCTA
The DNA here is from genome assembly GCA_949987565.1 of Luidia sarsii. Taxonomy (NCBI): domain Eukaryota; kingdom Metazoa; phylum Echinodermata; class Asteroidea; order Paxillosida; family Luidiidae; genus Luidia; species Luidia sarsii. The sequence goes on from OX465113.1 coordinate 1,024,787, forward strand.
ACTCTCTCTTTGCCTACCTCTCTCTCTTTGCCTAACTCTCTCTTTGCCTAACTCTCTCTCTCTTTGCCTAACTCTCTCTCTCTCTTTGCCTACCTCTCTCTCTTTGCCTAACTCTCTCTTTGCCTAACTCTCTCTTTGCCTAACTCGCTCTCTTTGCCTAACTCTCTCTCTTTGCCTAACTCTCTCTCTCTCTTTGCCTACCTCTCTCTCTTTGCCTAACTCTCTCTTTGCCTAACTCTCTCTCTCTTTGCCTAACTCTCTCTCTCTCTTTGCCTACCTCTCTTTGCCTAACTCTCTCTCTTTGCCTAACTCTCTCCCTTTGCCTAACTCTCTCCCTTTGCCTAACTCTCTCTTTGCCTAACTCTCTCTCTTTGCCTAACTCTCTCTCTCTCTTTGCCTAACTCTCTCTCTCTCTTTGCCTACCTCTCTCTCTTTGCCTAACTCTCTCTTTGCCTAACTCTCTCTCTCTCTTTGCCTACCTCTCTCTCTTTGCCTAACTCTCTCTTTGCCTAACTCTCTCTCCCTTTGCCTAACTCTCTCCCTTTGCCTAACTCTCTCCCTTTGCCTAACTCTCTCTTTGCCTACCTCTCTCCCTTTGCCTAACTCTCTCCCTTTGCCTAACTCTCTCTTTGCCTACCTCTCTCCCTTTGCCTAACTCTCTCCCTTTGCCTAACTCTCTCCCTTTGCCTAACTCTCCCTTTGCCTAACTCTATCCCTTTGCCTAACTCTCTCCCTTTGCCTAACTCTCTCTCTTTGCCTAACTCTCTCTCTTTGCCTAACTCTCTCCCTTTGCCTAACTCTCTCCCTTTGCCTAACTCTCTCTTTGCCTACCTCTCTCCCTTTGCCTAACTCTCTCCCTTTGCCTAACTCTCTCTCTTTGCCTAACTCTCTCTCTTTGCCTAACTCTCTCTCTTCCTTTGCCTAACTCTCTCTCTTCCTTTGCCTAACTCTCTTTCTTTGCCTAACTCCCCGCAATGCTGACAGGCCATAGAGGAGGGCAACCTGGACGAGGTGGAGGGCCTGAAGAAACTCAAGAAGCAGCGCAAGCGCAACTACGAGTACGTGGACGAGGAGGAGGAAGAGGAGGAGGAGGAGCAGCACAGCTCTAAGTCGGGCAAGGCCGACAAGCCGGCCGCCAAGAAGCGACGAGGCCGGCCACCCGTGGAGAAGCCCCAGCCCAACCCGCCCAAGCTGACGCGCAACATGAAGAAGCTGGTGGAGACCATGACGTGCTACAAGGACGGGTGAGTCATTACAGGACCCCCTCCCCTCAAAAAAAGACCCCTTGAAGAAGACAGTCTACCTGCCTCATCAATATCTTGTAGAACAGTGAAGCTGAGGGGTAACTTGAATTGTGTGTGTTTGGAGAGCACATTTGAAACGTCATTTAACCCTAACGCTTTGCACCTCCCGCACAGGACACACACTGTATACCGCAATTTACCACAGTGCCCTCAGGGGTCATTTAATGAAAGTATATTTGAAGGAAGTTGGTTCCATAGGGTGTAGTCGGCATTGAAAATTCCCCCATGTATTGGAGGTACATGGTACAATCAGCTTGTGAGTACAGGAAGAGTAGAAGTATCGAGTGCCATATTGCTGTAGCGTAACAATGTGAAAGTGATGAGAAGTATATGTGAAGCCGTTGAAACAATTGTAAAACTTGGAGTTGTCTGAACGCCGTTTATTTCCTCCTGATGATTGCAGACAAGGGCGTCCGTTGGCCCACCCCTTCCTCTGCCTGCCCCCTAAGAGGGAGCTGCCTGACTACTACGAGCTCATCCCCAAGCCTATGGACTTCAAGAAGATCAAGGACCGCATCCGTCAGCACCGCTACCGCAGCGTCAACGACCTGGAGCGTGACGTCAACCTCATGTTCCGCAACGCCCAGACGTACAACCTGGAAGGATCGCAGGTAAGGGGGAACTGCCGGTGAAGTTGCTAGGCTGATTTGTGTGGCAGTGTGCGAGGGATATCTCTTTGATGAGCACATCTGGCTCTCGGCTTTGCCACTAACTGGAAAGATATGGAGTATGTGCTCTTTCAATTGTCCTGAATCTGCTGCAATCCTCACTGAATAGGGGCCTGTATGCATCAATAATCAGTATCCAGCGCCAACTGTAAGATGTTATCCATATCTCGTGGGATGTTTCTCATCATTTTGTCTCCCTTGATGGAGGAAAGTGTGACAAAGGACAGGGCATGATCTCTTAGAATATCAAAGCTTTTCTACGTAAGGTATCCCCTGAGTTTGATTGATATTGAACGTCCCGGAAGTTGACGCCTTTTCTTTTGGTCCTCAGATCTACGACGATTCCATCGTGCTCCAGTCAGTGTTTGCCAGTGCTCGTAGCTGTCTTGAGACTACAGGCCGGCTACCCAACTGTGAGAATGAGGACAGTGATGAAGAGACAGAGGCCACTTCAGACTCAGAATGTGAGTCAACTACAATGAAAACATCACCTGGTCAGTTTTTTTTTTAGGGGCTTGGGATGTTTATGGCCTGATTTGGGATGCTAAGGCTTTTGATTATGCAGAAACCCATGGTGGAGAAGCTTTTCCACTATCATAGAGATAATATCGCTAATACTTCACTCTCTCTCCCTCCTTTTTTTATGTGCTCTCACTGGCCCGCATCGTAGCGCGCTCCTCCATGAAAATGAAGATCAAACTGAAGCAGGGCAAGGGCGAGGGCAAAGGTCGGGGCCGCGGCAAAGGCCGGGCCCAGCCGGCCAAGCGAGGGCGCCCTCCTCGCAAGCCCGTCGTCAGCGACGACAACGACGATGATGATGACGACGGCAAGAAAGAGGAGACGTCCAGTAGCAGCAGTAGTGACTCTGATGATGTAGGCATCTGGGCAAGGGCAGGTTACACTCTACTCAACCCAACTAACCCTACAGATAATAATATAGAGCTGAAACCACTTTTCAGGGTGAAATGGATGAAAACGAAACAAACAAAATGGCAAGAGATCCACATTTAAAGTAGTTCAGTTGGGCACAAAACACTATCTCCACATAAATGTAATTCCTCATTAATCACTATGCAATCCAACGGCAGTAGCTGCTACTCACATGGTGCTGTTGCTTGATGCTGTCTTTTTTCTCTCTGTTTTTTTTTCCTGCTTAGGAGGACTCTGGTAGCGAGGGCAACCCCACCCCAGAATCATCTCGCCCCTCATCCAGAGGCGCCTCCCCAGCCATGGGGCACAAGAAGCGCTGAGAGGGGTGGGATATGGGAGGCTGCCAAGCACCAAAGAAGCCCTAGAGGCTCCCACAGGTTCTGAGGGTCATCAAGAGAGTCCAAGGGTTGTCAAGTGATTCCAAGGGTTGTCAAGAGATTGCAAGGGTTGTCAAGAGATTGCAAGGGTTGTCGTTGTCTTCAAATGGTTCTCAAGGGCTTCTAAGGGTTCTCAAGGGATGCTGAGGGTTTTGTGGCATTCTGAGGGGTCTTAAAGGATCCTGAATGAGGGGTCTTCAGGGACCCTGAAGGTTCTTGAGGGTGTTTGGTGACCCCCTTGAGGGATTATGAGGGTTCGTGGGGGATCCTGAGGGTTCCTGAGGGGTTTTGATGGATCCTGTGAAGGATTCGGAGGGTTCTTGAGGAATTCCGAGGGTTCTTGAGGAATTCCGAGGGTTCTTGAGGAATTCCGAGGGTTCTTGAGGTTTTCTGGGGGTTCTGAGGAAGCCCCTAGGGGATCCCCTGAGTGTTTTGTCACAATTGCAGCTCAACCGTTTTTCATGCCCTCAGATTATTAAGTTGTGATTTGTTTTTTCCTTTTCTTTTATGTTGTCCTATCCTTAATATCCAGTGTGTTTGTAAGACTAGAATCTGTGAGTTTGTAAATACAGAAGTGTGTAGCTGTTTAGTTAGTCAGTGGAGTTCGTCTGATACCATAACTCTTTAGTCCACGGAATCTTTGAAAGATATTATATTTTCCTTAATATATATAAAACGTGTCCAGAAATTGTTGGTGGAATTTTTTAGGGGGTGAACTTGATTAAGAAATTAGCTTACACATCAAATAGGAAAGAGATTTTAAGTGGAACATTTGGGAGGAAAAATGAAAACTTAAAAAAAAAACACTCGATGATAATTTATAGACGTTTTATGAAAAGGTTCATGTAGTGTGGTTGGTAACGGAGCAAAGGAAGAATCAGGTAGTCTAGACACATTGTACAGATTCAGATTTTTTTATTGACACTGGTAACAACTTGATGAAGTACATACTTGCAACTACCAGTAGCTTGTCACGGCGAGAAAGGACAAACACAAACTCATTCTGTTATTCAGAGAACTCCAGGTGGAAGCTTGTAAATCGACCCCAAGGCGCTTCTGCAATGGTGCAACGAGGCCCTGGAAATGTCCTTCCAATAATGATTTCAGTGAAAGAAAATTCCTTATTTGTTTCTTCTCTGTTAAAAAGAAAGAAGCAACGTGTAGATAATGGGCCTTGTCGTATAAGGTCCGCCCGAGTGACTCGGTATGTCACCAACTACTCGCGCACATAACTGGATTACCACCTACACCGCACACTGGGCCGGCTCTGCTGTCTCATTGCGCGTTACAAGGCATCCACTGTTTAATCGTTTGTACATGTAAATTAAGCCAGACATTTATTGGGTAGAGTAGAATAAAGATACTAAAAAGAATCCTCATCTATTTATGTGTGAGTGAGTAAAAAATGCGAAGAAAATATCAAATACCTACATATAACTACATATTCTTATTCAATTCTTGCAAATATTCGTGTAAGATCGTTGGTCGTCTGCCAAGGAATCTAAGTGGAAGGTTTGCGGTGACACCATGTAGCACTTCTCAAGGAATCCTTGTCAAGGTATGGGGTGGTTTGAATGTCTCAGATGCTGTTGGACTAGAAAGAAATGGAGTTTGAAATGCGGTCTCATCGGCAAACAAACAAAATGCCATAAGGATGATGACGCAGGATTATGAAATGTCCGGATACTGGGCAAGGTGGACATGTAGCACAAGATGTCTTGCGCAGAAACGGACTGGGCGGATAAACGGCGCGTTCATCTCTTATGTTGGAGAATAAAATGTCCCCATTCCCCATAAGGTCACGTGGAAAAAATAGATTTTTTTTCAATTGGCCTAATGGTAAGATTACCTGTGATAATGACTTGACAAATGACGCGCGCCAGCGAATTCGCTGGTACTCATGCAACACCTTTCCAATGACCTTTATGCTAATTCAACGGACGTGGCAGGTTTGTGTTTAACATCTTTTTCTTTTTCATGGTCACAATGTGAGCCGAGGTCTAAATATTGACAATGTTAGTGGGGAAGAAAAGGCGCAAGCTTATTTCCTTTAGTAACTGATGACGTAAGCGCTGTGAAATCGCGTGTCACGCGCACTGTGGGCCCCTAACCAGCGATGCTTCTATCAGATAGCTGCCAGCAAGCGAACAAGACGGACGACCGTCTGAACTGAGTCCCGAATCCCTGCTGAATCGCCTTCGTCACCCACGTCTTTGCTCCATTCTCTCTCCTGTGACCAAGATGAAGCCGCAGTGCGTGCAGTTAGCCTGCCTCGTGCTGGCCGGTCTGGTGCTAGGCGGCCACGCTCAGGTCTTCTCATGGGGACGCTGCCCTGACGTCCCCCTCAAGGAAGACTTCAACGTCACGCGCTACTTCGGTAAGTAGCTTCACCACGAGGCATCCCGTAACAATTACTTTCAAGCTTCGGCTTGAAAAAAATATTAGCGTCGGTGCCGCTTAAAGCGTCTACACATCATTGGCAAGATCGAAAAACAAATGTTCACGGATTTAGGCCTACATGAAACTTTTGATTAAATTTTATACATAAAATACAGTTTGAAGATGGTTATGGTAGAAACCTTGCACTGAAATATTTCTGCCTAAAATTGTTTTTCGAGAAAAGAGTAAAGAAATCGTTTACACTGGTGTGTTATTTCATGCATATTTATGTTGGATCAGACAACGTATGGATGCTATTCTTTGACCTCGACCAATGTTCTGTTATCCTTTTTAAGTATTCTGTTTAGATGTCTTGCCTGTATGTCTTCTTGCTGATTTTACGGATTGTCCACATTTCGATTTGGTCCGATGCTGTTTTCGGTTACTTTTACCTTTTTGGTTTGTCGTCCATTTGTCTTATCGAGGGATATATTTCTATTCACAGGATTTTATTGTTTAAATGTCTTGTGGTTATCTAACATGTATCTTGGGGGCAATCTTCCCGTGCAGGCAAGTGGTACGAGATTCTCCGCTTCAACAAGACATCCTTCGAGGAGGGAACCCGCTGCAACTACGCCTTGTACTCGCCGGGCGAGGACGGGGCGGTGGGGGTCTACAACGCCGGTCTCAGAGGCGACGAGGTGGACGATGCCCTTGGCTCGGCCCGTGCCCCCAACCCCAGACAGCCAGCCAAGCTCAAAGTCACGTTCGGTGAGCCTCGATCGTCGGTTTCTCTGTGGCCGTGACTGTTCAAAATTCATCGGCCTCGGCCGAATCTAGCCCGCGGGTCTACGGAAACTGGCTGGTGGTCTCATATCAGTAGCGGCTCCCGTAGACTCGCATTCTACCTCAAAACCACATAGCACTTCGGCCTTACTTGAGATTGCACCTGCCACCGGTATTAAGTCCTTCAGTGCTAGTGGTCTTTCGGTAGAATTATAATTAAACTTCAATTTCATTTCATTACATCTCGTTTAATTAGGAAATTAACCAGTGAATTCAGACGGTGCGAAATGACGTGATGCGTGAAGCCATACCAAAGGTCACTGGCTACAGCTACACATACCACATAGGCGTGCGGGAATTGACTGCAGCCATAGCTGCTTCAATTCATAGACTCGTGTGTAAATTGAAGCCGTAGCCAATGAATTCGGAGCCGAGCGGCTGACTCACACCGTAGGCTTATCAAAGCTAATTTACCCACAAGTCATAGTTGGCCGTTTCCAATGTAAGTGGCTACGCGAGCTTCCATTGACTCTAGCGTACATGTAGTCTTACAATACGGCAGCCTGAGAATTTCCAAAAATGCTTGAATAAGTCACACGTACAGACCTGGCCCCGGCCTCACAGACTGGACGCCAGACTGTACATAGAACGCCGTTCACGTGATCATCTCATGGACGGTGTTCCTCCATCCATGGTGAATATAAACCGTTGCACAAACAACTTTCACCCTCCCTCCCCCTCTTTCGTTTGGTTTGCGGTCTCGGTTTAACAACAATCATTCCTGTGACCGTCATCCGTGTCCGCGAGCGACCGCCAGTATAAGGCTTAGGAATAGCTATACCATGCTTGCCTTGGAGCCTCGTACCAGGTGGTGAAATGGGATGACCTTTAGCTTCACACAACGGGCCAGAAATCCGGCTCTTACATCACCAAATCACGCGATCGATCGATTGGGTGACTTGCAATAAATCTGTGATTGCGTACCTTTTGACCTAGAAGGGAACAAAAAGGACGGTAAACTTCCGAACAATGATGCAAACTTGCATAAACGTGACTCATCTGGAGGTTGTGGCGTTAGGCGAATCCCGTAGACCCGTGCGTTTTCATCGCCAATTTAAATTTAAATTTAAAGCGCGGGGAAGCGCCCTCTATCTATCGTCAATCAAAACCTGTCTGCACTTCCCACTTCACTCTTGTTCTTTTTTGACCTAGTATGTATTTTAAAAATAATTTTCCACTAAAAGTTAGGAGGGCCTGTCGTTTTGATCCTAGCAGGACCTTTCTCAAAGACTTTGAGAAAGGTCCTGCTAGGATCAAAACGGCAGGCTCTCCTAATGTTTAGTATCTGCAATTTGGTCAAAATTACAGTCAGTAAGCAGTTTGCAACAATTGTTATTTTTCTTATTTTATTTTTCTTATTTTCCACAGATGGATCTTGGTTTGCCGGTGACTACTGGGTGCTAGACACTGACTACGAGGAGTACGCCATGGTGCACTCCTGCACTGGGTTCTTGTTCTTCAACTACCAGCTCAACTGGCTCCTGGGTCGGAGCCTTGGTCCTCAGACCAGCGACATGGTGACCGACGCCTTGGACAAGTTCCGCGACGCCGGCGTGGACACCACCCAGTTTATGCTCACCAACCAGACCAGGTGTCCCGATTTCTAGCGGACCAAAAAACAAGAATAAAAGATCTTTCAATTCGGTTGTTCCTTCTTAACAGTAACCGATTATGAATGTACCGGCGCTGGATAACACAACCTGTACTATGCACTAACCGTCTAGCTCTAGAGATAGATATTATAGTTGGAAATAGAAGCAAATTGTTGCATAGCGTGTATCAAAAACCGGAGACGTTACTATGCGAATGGCTGACGTTTAGGGTTCCGAGAACGAAGCACAATTTTTCTTTCAAATGCCGAGGGCTTTGGGACGGTCATCAATTGATAATTTTATTCAGTCAAGAGATTTGATTGATTCATGTGTCCTATAACTTAGTCAAAGCAATATGTACAAGGCCTTTCCCTCGATTACATACCTAACATTTTCCACGTATTTTGTTTTCATTGAAAACAACTGTTTTTGATTATCATAATACTAATAAAATGAGGTCTACCGAATATGCTGCACTTTGCATATCCTGTTAGTAAATTTAAGTGCCGGTCGTTGAAGAATCCGGTATGCATAATATAATTCGCTAACACGTGAACAACACAATAGCCGTCTGGGCTCCGTAACCAAGATCTGATCTTTCCTTAGAAATTTGAATAAAAACATCGATATCCTGCATCAGTTGGTACGTGTGCCTCAAATTCATTTCTTGTGCATGCATGGTTGTTTGCAGCCATTCTGAGATTTAAGATTCATAGTTAGATAAGATTTAATTGAAGGCAAGTTGCATGGTAGAATTAATTAGTAAGTGGAAGAAACACTAGCAGCAGCAGCAGCAGCAGCAGCAACAGCAGCAGCAGCAGGTAGCAACACTGCAGGTAGGCCTACACGTGCCAGGTGCCCGATGCCGGCCACCGTACGTGACTAACACCCCCCACCATGACCACCACAGTTTAGCGGTGGGGAGGGTGGTCATCTCTACCCCTCAGGTGAGGGCTGTCCACTCGATCGAGGTGTACATGTGCATGTGCATGCACATGTACATGCACATATACAGTACATGTGCATGCATAAAAATCATGTACATGCACATGTATACATGCACATCATGATGTACATTATAATACAATAATATTGTACTATGCATGTTTACAGTACATGTGCATGCATTGTATTGTGCACATCAATATTCCACATGTACACACATGTGCATGTACATGTACATGCACATGTACATGTACGTATTTAGCCCTATAACAATTTTATCTATACTACTAGTATAATAGTCACCATGTGCACGCATGTTCATGAGCATATAGTGCATGTACACAGTGCATAATTATACATTATACAGTGTATTATTCATCTATTATTACATGTATCATTAATTATTATGCACATGAATGGTATTGTGCATGCACATGTACAGTATAATTTTATAAAAGTACATGTACACACAAGTATAGGCCCTCAAGTGCGTTGGCCTACACCACTTTACTATATACAGCTATATTGCGTTTCCACCGACTTATAATTAGTGGTGGAATTGGTAATTGCTTTGATTCAAAATCTCCCCATTAATATTGGCATATTGCGACAGAAAAAAATCCGACTTGTTTTATTTCGCTGAATCATGATGCAGTGGCATGGTCTGAATGTACTGTACAAGTACTGTACGAGTACATGAACATGGCTTGTACAGTATCCGTGTATTTGCGCCGCGTATAAAAAAAATCATTCTTTGTGCGAGTGTGCCAAGTGGAAAGAAGTGACCCCGTGTGACCTTGCATTATCATAACGTGCCTGGGTTATGAATGGTTGAACTGCTCCGTCAACTCGGTGTGACCATTTTCTTCCTCCATGATGTGACGAACTGTGAGGGCATATGTATTAGGCCTAGTTCATCCCAGACTGTAGTATTACACGTACGTAGTACCGTTGACGGGAGAAAGTGATCAGTACTGCGTTGTGATACTTGTTTGTGTCTTTGATTCACGTTCCCCGTCTGAATGAAATGAAGTGATCAGTCATGGCGACAGCTGACTACATCTTCTACGGCGGTGACATTGTCACCATGGAGGGCGACGCCGGGACCACGGCCGAGGCCCTTGCCGTGTCTAATGACACCATCCTGGCCGTGGGCTCCTTGGAGACGGTCATGGGCCTCGTCGGCCCCGGGACCGAGCTCATCTTTCTCAACCAGCAGACCCTCATGCCGGGCCTCATTGAGCCTCACCAGCACGCCATCATCTGCGCGCACGTGCGGTCGCAGTTCACTTACATCGGAGCGTCTGTTCACAGGTAAATCCTACCGTAGTTCTTGCTGTAATCACATCGGCTAACACCCTCACTATAAAGGTATCGGGAAAAACTAAACCCAAATTAAACCGTCAATTATTGTAAGTCCAATGTCGTGCCAGACAGTATATTTTATAATAAATAAAATAATAATTTAAAAAAATTAAAAAAATTGAAAACTATTAATAAAGTGATTCGAATGATGGAGCTAAGTTCAACTAACTGTTTGATTGGTTCAGACGTTTTGGGTTACTTATCAAAGGCACTCCGAAATCTCGTCACTTGAAATCTCATCACCCAAAAAAAATGAGAGAGGCATTTTAACCACTTCTATCTAATTGATTAAATTAATTGAAATGGCCGCAAGGTGATTAAAGAATTAAACGTCCTATAAAGCACAAGTGATAAGCAGGGTCATGAACAACAGAGTAAAAACCACTCAAATCAGCTATCTTTGCTTTGGGGAACGAGTCAAGCCAGAATCATTCAATCATTAACTGCATATTGGCCTAAATTTCCTGTGATCATTGTCGGTGGTCATTGAATTTCAGTAATTTTAGTAATTTCAGTGATTCCAGTAATTTCAGTAATTTCAGTAATTTCAGTAATTTCAGTAATTTCAGTAATTTCAGTAATTTCAGTAATTTCAGTAATTTCAGTAATTTCAGTAATTTCAGTAATTTCAGTAATTTCAGTAATTTCAGTAATTTCAGTAATTTCAGTAATTTCAGTAATTTCAGTAATTTCAGTAATTTCAGTAAATTCAGTAAATTCAGTAATTTCAGTAATTTCAGTAATTTCAGTAATTTCAGTAATTTCAGTAATTTCAGTAATTTCAGTAATTTCAGTAATTTCAGTAATTTCAGTAATTTCAGTAATTTCAGTAAATTCAGTAAATTCAGTAATTTCAGTAAATTCAGTAATTTCAGTAATTTCAGTAATTTCAGTAATTTAGGAGTTTGCAACTTTTTGTATATCACTTTTTGAAACAAAGGATGAGACATTACCCTTTCCTCGGTTCTCGATTATAAGATTTTGTTTTGTGCGATGCACTCGTTCCAATCCGAGCAGGACCTATCAGGACGTGAGCAAGGTGATGACGGCCAAGATCAGCGAGCTGGCCGCTGACCCAGACAACAAGGACTGGGCCTTTTTCTTCGGCTGGGACCCCGAGCTCATCTCGGACCTGCCCTCGCTCAGTGCCGACTTCCTGGACGCCAACTTCTCCTCCACGATCCCCCTCGTCGTCTTTGGCCAGAGCGGTCATGTGGCCTGGGTCAACCACCTGGCCTTGGAGATGGCTAGCCCGGTCGTAAGTTTGCTCGCTGGATGTACACCGTTGCTCCTGTGGCAGATCTAGCCTGCCATCATCCTCCATACAATTGCTGTTTTATGTTATAATCCCGTGGGCGATGGCGATGGTGCCAGTGGCGGTGGTTGTGCCATAGCCGTTATGTTGCTGCATACTATTGTCTATGTTGCTTTTGCCGTCTGTACTGCTACTGTTGCGGCTAGGCCTACTCCTCATAATATCACTGTTTACTAAACTGAGTTGATGATGTTCTATTGGTGATGTGGGTGCAGTGGTTATTATGTTGCCGTTGGTGTTGATCCTTCCATAGAGTTGCTTCCGATGTTTGTGTATAGTTGTTGCAGTGGTCGCTATATATAACTCGTCCATGTGTTGTCTTGCCGCTCTTCCTAGATCGGCAAGGACTACCCCAGTTCGTCCGGCGGGAAAGTGGTGGTGGACGCTGAGGGCCTACCCACCGGCCAGCTCTTCGAGGGCCCGGCCTTGGAGTTGCTGACGGGCAAGGCCTCGCCGCCGCCCAGCTCGGCCGAGTTCGAGGGCGCCCTCCGTCGGCAGGCCATGGCCTACGCGTCTGTCGGACTGACCACGGTGACCGATCTGCTGTACCGGCCTACTACCGCTACAGACGAGGCCCTGAGAAGAGCCACAGACGCGGCTGACTTCCCCACACGAATAGGTAACCAGCGTTGCCCGTAGAACACCCACATTGCTTTTAACGGGCACCACGCCAATGGACCGTACACGGGCTCTTCCTCCTCTACCAGCTCGATAAGTTGTTAGTGCGATAGAAGGGTTTCGCCTCCAACATTCAAAACCTAATGAAATGTGTCTAAAAACGTCTTTGCCGGGTGGGGTGCCAGTCAGACTCATTCAACCATCTACTACCGTACAGGTGTACATATCCAGACAAGGTGATAGTTCAGAATGCTAAGAGCGCTGGTACGCATAGCCAGAGGTCTCAGGTTCATATCCCAGTCCTGCCAATTTTTCTTTGCCATTATTTAAGTATTCTCATTATTTCTTCGGAACTGAATTGTGGCTATTTTTCCGTTGGTAGGGCTTTATAGATTTATCCGTGCGGAGAAAGATGATGTAGCCGGCACGACTTCGTCCCTCGAGGGCGGCGTGGGCAACTACAGCGAGAAGCTATGGGAGGCCGGCCTGAAGCTAATAGCGGACGGGTCGCCCCACTGCGGCACGGCGGCCATCCGCGAGCCCTACATGAACACGCCGCTGACCGAGACCCTGGGCTTCCCCAAGGCGCCTTGCTACGGCATCCTGAACATGGAGACGGACGCTCTCTACGACACCATCAAGAGACACCACCAGGAGGGCAAGCAGTTTGCCATCCACTGCCACGGGGAGAGAAGCTCTGAGCAGGTCCTGAAGGTGTACGAGCAGGTAAGTACAACACCGTGGACAGGACACTTTAAAGATGCACCTATAGTGAATGAGGCGTGGCATATAATCCACAATTGCACCAATCATCACATGGCGTGATCTATATGGGCTCCGATAAAACTCTGCCTCTGTCTCTCTTTCCGCCTATCTCCCTTTGTCTGTCTCTCTTCGTCCTTATTTGTCACTACTTGTATGTCCCGCTGTCTCTTTACCTCTCTGCCTTTCACTTTCTTTCGGTCTCTTTGTCTCATTTTGTATAATCTCTCATAAATGTCCTTTCTGTCTCTCGGTCTCTAAATAACTCCAGATTCTCTCTGAGTTTCCCGACCAAGACAATCGGCATCGCATGGAGCATCTGGGCCTGACCACCGTGGACCAGATCGCCCGGGCAGGCAAGATCAAGCTGGCGCTGTCCTTCTTTGTCGACCACCTCCGCTTCTACGCACTGGTCTACAAGACAGACCTCTTCGGCGAGGAGCGTGTCAACCGCTGGACTCCCCTGAGTGAAGCCAGCAAGCACGGCATCACTTGGACCATCCACCAGGTAAAGGGAAAAGAATATGACAGCATTAACCTTTGTTACTGGCGCACACAATGATCAGACTAGCACTGCATCGTCTCATGCAGTGACGTCATCACGCCGCCAACTTGGAAGCAAAGTTATGGTGAACCAATGGGATACCAAACGCATATTATAATGTGCACATCTTGAACTTGAATCATAGTATGATTGGGTCCCTTGCAGCATTCGTTGGTCAAGTTGCATCTGACCTGGGTGACCTTGTTTTCTGTCGTTGACAGGACCACCCGACCTTCCCTGGCGAGGCCAGTCCCTTCTTCAACATCAAGACGGCCGTTACTCGCTGCACCCGTGACGACCCCAACACCCCCTACGGGCCGGAGTACCGCGTGTCCGTGCACGAGGGCCTCAAGTCGTACACGGTCAACGCGGCGTGGCAGCTGCACCGTGAGGCCACGCTGGGCAGCCTGAAGGCGGGCAAGAAGGCCGACCTGGTGGTGCTGTCTGAGAATCCCTACCACGTGGAGGGCGCGGACATGGACCGGGTCCGGGTCATTGAGACCTTCCTGGACGGTCGCCGTAACAACTTGGCCCAGCTCAAGACCGTGGCCCAGATCAACGCCAAGGTCCTGGATCGCCCTCAGTAGGAATCAATCTCTTCGTCACAGTATAGACGCGTTCGGTTAGCTCTACCGAGTCAACCACGTTTGTCCCGAAACTCACTCAGGGTGAAAAAAAGTGTCGGGGTGGGGGGGGGGAGGGTAACCCTAGTCTTCCAACGCAGCTTATCGAACGCGCTTCGTGGATCTTTGAGCGCCCCCTTGTGGTAGAATATCTGTTCAGAGGTCGGAATAGCAAGCTTCAGTCCATGCTTTCACGAACTACGTGTGTGTGTATTATCTTTAACTCCTCGTTTGTCCGCTTCCGTGAAATTCAGTTTTATAAGGGTTCATCATAAGGTAGTTAAAACGTCTAGTTCAGGGTTTACGCTACACGGGTTTCATAAAGGTTCCCAGACATTTAGACTCGGGATTGTTATTTTGCATACGGGGGCCATTGGAAGATTAGAGCATGTTATACATTAATGATTGGCTAGGGAAAATAAGTATTGAAATCTAAAACTGATTTAGAAAAATCAATCGTAGGCCATTTTGTGTGGTGTCTCCAGCAACCTGACCGCCAATTAGGTATAACTCTATCTGCAAAGCGCACTGTAACCAAAAAACCTCATTCACTTACATAACAGCAACCCTTCACATGGTGTCACCACAAACCTCCCCGGGATTAGATAACGCCTGATGAGTGTGACAATCTAAAGTAATATGTAAACATGTTGAAAACTGCTTCCTGACTAAAATTGACCAAAATGCAAACTCATCAAACAATAGGAGGGCCTGACGTTTGGATCCCAGCAGGACCTTTCTCAAAGGCAGAGTGACAGGGACGAAAACAAATAGGAATGAGAGAGCAATATTGACATGGATGACAGACAAAGGACAAAGATCGACTCCACCGCTTATCTCTTTGATTCTTTCCCCTACCAACTCATCCCTGCATTACCCCCCTGCACCATCTTTAGTTCAGAAGCAAGAAAGCGTCAGGAGCCCTTGCTCAATAAAACCTTGGTCGGAGACCAACTTCGATATTCGTGTTTGTGATTGGCTGAGCAAGTCAAAAACCGGCCACAACGCATTGCAGTAACGATCATCATTCGAGCTCAGTCAGGGGAGATTTAAAGGGGGATGTTAAGCAGTGTTTAGTATGGTAAACCCGCCCGGAAAGGGAAATATACCACTGAAGAGCCATGCTAAATAAAATCAAGTTGCCAGTCAAAGTTCAACTTGAAGGTCTGCATTCCTACATAAATTCAGACGCGATGATCGCCGTGTGAAATAAATTATGTTGTTGCACGGCAGAGAACACGTTCGTGCATTGCATCAGCTCGACGAAAAGGAGCTGAAACTTATGCCGATTGGAATAGCGTATGGTTCGGGGCAGCTAACCCTGACCCGACGACCGGCAGCGATGGGGGCAAACATCCCTAATTGTATGCAAATGAGGCAGGATGAACTTTCGACAGTGGAATCGTCCCACCCCCCCCCCTCTCTCAGTATTGCGCAGCACACTCTATTTGATAGTTGTTTAATCGTTTTAAGCAGTTGCATTTAGTACACAGTCCGTCTTTGCTGCAACACGACGAGCGGACATCTGCTGACAAATAATTCCGATATCTGTGGTCTGCCTTTGGTAAGTGCTGGAGCAAGTTTATAGTTAACATAATGATCGTAGAAGTCTAGGTGGATAACTGTTTGACTTTTTTTTATTTTGGGTGAGGAGTAGGCCTAGTTTGAAAAGATATTACCTCGCAGGAAACCACTGCTCAATCCATCGCAGCAAATCTGACGACTGGTAAGGATTGCGTGGGATGTTCATGATGTATTTGGGCCTTGCATTGACGCCATATTATGTTACCTAATTAATTAAGAGCCAGTAATTAACACAAGGGTTCAGACAGTATGTGTCCTGCTGAAACTGTCGACACAAGTCTCCTGACGTCGAGCAGAGCACGCAGTGCCATCCACGTCGACTCACCACCTTCCCTGAGTAGAGCAAAAAGCTCGCTCACCAAAAAAGGGGAACATACATACTTGAAAAAAATTCCCAAGGGGAGGATTAGGAGAAGAATTAGGTATTTTTTTTATAGGGGCATGATACTCAAAACTTTTAGCACCAACCAGTTCCTGCGAACTTCGAATTCTCCCGTTCAAAAAGACGGATGGTCATTTTTGAATATCAGCGGAACCCATGCAGGCCATGCCTTTGAACGGCCATTACGTGATTTACAATAAAGGAAAGAGAGTTGATGAGGAAAAGGAGACGGGGTTTGACGTTCCTATCCAAGCAGGATTTCTCGATCGTAGCAGGGTAATTTCTCGGCACAGAGCGACAAGGAGAGCGCCATATTATGATACTGGTGACGGGGGATGGGTAGGGGAACTGGTAAACATACAAGAACAAGTGTAAGGGATGATCAAACACAATAGGTGGCGTATTTAAAGTAAATATTAAGGGAAGAATTACTCGTAATTACGGTCGTAGTTTGCACAAGTCTGGTTCTCACTTGTATCCTTTGACGTGAAATGCCCTAGAACTTTGGCTTGATAAGAATGATCTGATATGTAATGTGCTCCCAAAGCATTTCAGGATTCACGTGTGACATTAATTTTGTCTCGTCGATCTCATTTTAATCTCTCTGCAAAGTGACGACCCCCTCGATCCCTGGATCAACGACCAAAGGTCGATCGATGTAAATGCGCCCAGATATCTCGTGAAAAGATCACCGCCTATCACACGTACGACAGGCCAAAGCACAGAACTTTGGCCTGTTACGTTGTTCACTTGAGTGATAAACAAAAACGTTGCAAACTGCTTACTGACTAAAATTACTTAAATGCAAATCTTAAAATTTAGTTTCGATCCTATCAGGACCTTTCTCAAAGGCCTTTGAGAAAGGCCCACTAAATGTTAAGATTAAATACGTTGTTTACTTGCTAAAATAATCCGTGTAGGCTACCATGCATGTCTTTTGCACAGATTTGTTCTGAGGATTTTGTATAGGCCTGTATCTCATAATGTCTGATTGGTGCTGTTCCGATCACAGGTCTCAGGACCATGGACCGGGGACGAGGGCCGCTGCTTCTGGCGGCCCTCCTCTACTACCTGGCCGGCCTGACCAGCGCGGCTCCGGCCGGTGCAGGTGCCGGCGACGGTGGTGGCGCCGGCACGAGCGGGGACCCGTTCGACTCGCCGCTGCGCTGCCTGACGCCGCCCGAGTGGAGCTCCGGGTGGCACGCACCCATGCTGGCTGCCCGCGGTAACGTCACCGTGGTGGCGCTGCTGGAGGCCAGCTGAGGCTTCTGCCGGGCCCAGGCCTCCAGGTAGGTCCTTGCCTTTCTACGGCTTCAGAATGCACACGAGTCTATGGGAGGGCTAGCACTTATACGGCTGCAGCCATTCCCTCTAAACAGATATGTTTTGACCACAGCAGTAGCTTCTGTACCACCTCCATTGTACCCTATACGTTTCGTTTCATACCGTGTTCGAATTCGTTGAGTTATAATTATTTGTACGACTTCAATTTGCACTGGTGTCTATAGAGAGGAGCCATCAACGTGAATGTGATCTGCAGCCAACCAGTTTGGTATATAATTTGACATCACTGATTTGGTCTGTTCAATTTCATAGTGGTTTTATATCGCTGGTATATTATTTTGAATCACGGATTGACTTCTGTGGGTTGGGTTTTTTTATCGCCAAGGTTGGAACAGCTCCGGATCGACCTGAATGCCAGCGGCCTGGGTGACGTCAACTTCATGGTGGTCAACTCCGGCCACTGGTGGAGCCGTCTGCTCTCCTACCGCCTGCAGAATCGCGTCTCCTTCCCCGTCTACGAGGAGGGCGTGTTCGGCAACATCTGGCAGAGCCTGTACGGAGCCAAGGACGACATCTTGGTGTACGACAGGTGAGTACAATCATCGGGTTTTACACCTGTCATCTAATCAAACCTCAAGGATTGTACATAATGATTACCTGGGCGAGAAACGGGTGTAAGCTTTCGTAGCAGCATCCACTTCCTCAGATGCAATACGGGCGACTCTCAATAGCGCGCCCTCAAGAGTTTGCAACGCTTTAGCCAATCAGAAAGCGCAAAATCGGTCGGCTCTTTCCAGACGAGCATTGGGTCCGCATGAGTCTCCGGCCGTGTCCGCATCCACGCGCTAATACGACTTCCAATGATATCCCCTGTATTTCAGGTGCGGATTCCTCACGTACCACGTTCGGATGCCGTACAGTGCATTGAACCACCCGGTCGTAGAGAGCGCCATCCTGGCCACGTACCACGGCATGGACCCGTGCAACTGCGTCTTGCCCACCACGGAGACTCCCACTACGGCACTCTACGTGTCCTCCGAATCCGGAGACACTTTAACAACGCAGGAAGTAAGACCGATTGCTCTCAGTAATCGTACTAATATCGTGTTCTCTTGAGTGCGAAGGAGTTCCTATCTATTTCAACATTGATAAGCAGTCAACATTGTTCATTATACATGGCATGCATTGATGAGAGATTATCAGTGTTAAGACCGATACCGAAATTCGATAAACAAAAGGACGCCATAACTGGGGGCCATAGAATGCCCACAGACCTTAATTCTGTGTAGAGATCCAGGCGAGCGAATGCATTCTGTAAATATTGATTAAGATGTGCAACGTGCCGATGGCCCCCGGGCATGACAGCTCGTACAGAAGTCTGATTGTCTGATTGGTCTAGTACCTTGTCTCACAGGTGCTAAACGGAACCGTGAACGCGACCAGTGGACTGAACGCCAGCTGTGAACTGAACGCCGCCAGTCAAACGAACGCCAGCAGTGAAACGAACGCATCGAGTTCGGCAGACGTTAGACCGATGCCATGTGGTAACGCCACTGAAAACGACACTCACTCGTAAGACAATGACTGTCTAAATTAATGATCAATCCACTTGTATTTAGGAGTCTTAAAATATATCATAAGTAGATTCTGGAGTACAAGTTTAAATAAAGAATTGTTTAGGGAATGATAGTATGGTTTATAGGACGGTGTTGTAGCTTGTATATTAAGGCCGCAGCCAATTCCATTGGTTACGGTTTGAAATAACGAACTAGTCTAGTAAAATCGAACGGAAGGTTAACTACCACAATTACCTGATTCTTTCCGAGACATATTTCCATTGTTCATCTCCTCTACTACCACTCTTGCTGCTAATATCAATTAAAAGTCTTGGCAAAAAGACTCTGGCTTTGTTTGCCCGATCGACTTACTCAAAGTTTTTGGAATCTACATCACAAACGGGAACCTCATTGAACCTACAAGAAACGCCTTGCTAGGAGCTGAACATTGTCTTCAACACTGTAATGGTTTGTATCGTTTAGGTCATTCTAGCTAAGAAAGCGATTTGCCGAATTTATAAGGTCTTGCAATGTGATGGGACAAAGTGAGTTAGTTAATTGTCTAGTCCGTTGTCCCCCTTGTCTCTTCATCTATTTGCTTCTAAGATGGCGGCGTGATCTTGGTTCATATACTTCCTTGTTGCTACTGCTCTGTATAGGCATCAAGTGCAAGGCTCGGACCAGGGCAAATGACAGCATCACGACGTGGCCACCTGCCGGGAGCTCCGAGCCCGGGGCGTCCAGGACTCGTGATGCTGATGCTGACACCAGGCCCGTCTGGAGGACAACCGGTCCCAGGACAGGCCGGACGGGCAGCGTGTCTGCGGCAGCTGATGCTGACCCGAGACCGGCATGGAAGAGGTGAAGTCTGAGAGCAGCTGACCACCAGAGGCCACCGCTGGCACGACCAGCGTCTGACGAAGCTGATCGGACGGCAAGGGTACCAGTGTCTGACGAAGCTGATCGGACGGCGAGGGTACCAGCCTCTGACAAAGCTGATCGGATGGCGAGGGTACCAGCGTCTGACGAAGCTGATCGGACGGCGAGGGTACCAGCCTCTGAAAAAGCTGATCGGATGGCGCGGGTACCAGCCTCTGACAAAGCTGATCGGATGGCACGGGTACCAGCGTCTGACGAAGCTGATCGGATGGCACGGGTACCAGCGTCTGACGAAGCTGATCGGATGGCAAGGGTACCAGCGTCTGACGAAGCTGATCGGATGGCACGGGTACCAGCGTCTGACGAAGCTGATCCGACGGCAAGGGTACCAGCGTCTGACGAAGCTGATCGGATGGCGCGGGTACCAGCCTCTGACGAAGCTGATCCGAGACCATGGGTACCAGCGAACAAACTCAGTCGTGGCGAAGATCCTAGCCGCGTTGTGACGGGGTTCGGAGCAGACAGGCAGCGTGAGTTTCTACTCCGTGGTAGAAACGGCTCATGATGAACACAAAGAAAGACACAGTGTGCACAATAGATATCAAACTACTTTGTTCTAAGACAAAAATACTGGAGTTATCTTCATCCATAAATATAACACACTGACTTAGATATCGACGGGTGACATTGGTACGGTTTGGGGAAGTACTTTTCCTTCCTCCAATGAGGGGGGGGGGCGCTTTTAGCCCTCCCAATGGTAACAATTAGACCTTTGTTTTGTTTCATGGGCTCGCTCAAGCAAACGTTTCCGCACTCACGAATGAAGGCATCCAGACAAATCCCGAGGGACTCTGCTGCTGGAAGCCCCACTGGGGCAGAGTGCCGTTACGTCTGCTTGAACAACAGACTCTTCCTGTCTGCTCCGAATGGCAAGCGACAAAATAACAGTATTTAAACTGAATCAATATTCAGTAAACTATTTGAATTTAAGCGTTTATTTGAAGAAAAATCAATTTTAAGTTCAACAATTATCAAAATATAAGATCCCTGACAAAACCGCAAAGTGACTTTATTTTCGAAAGCACGTCCTGTCTACTCAGTTCAAGTAGGCCTACATTTTGTTCGTTTCCAGAGCATGGCATAAATTTACATACCCTACAGGTTACCAGCTTTTATTGGTGTGTTAATAGACTTTATCACGATATTGCATTTGTTTGATCTGAATTTGAAATTTGCCCAAACCCACAGGAAAAACTCTTTATCTGATGTTGAAAAACAGGTCACGTGGACATTGGGTTTTTAGTATCGTATTGTATGATTCGTGTCTAACTTATAAATTGTGGTTTCTGAAAAGGAACGCACTTCTTCTAAATAGACTCTTGTATCATGGTGTACCCGCAGAATTGATAACTAGTCACCATGCAAAGCTTCAATTCAGATCTTACTGATTTGTGTCTACTTGCATTTCATCGCTGTCGATCTTGTTTGATTAAGTTCTCGTTAAATTTAGAACCATGTGCTTAATATTATTGAAAGCAGTTTAACGAAAAATAATTCGATTTTTGTTTAAGAAATGTATCATTACAAAGTGTCTTTTATATTTAGTTTCTTTAGGAGGTACATTCCTTGGTAACGATATGCAATTCTTATGAGTAAGATTCACCTCTGTCTGAAAGAAAAACTCACTTCAGTCTAGGGGGAAAACTGTCACGTGGTATCTTTCCTACTCCATTTCCGGCTCCGTCTTCATGACCAGTTTTTGTTAAACCGCCACAAAATGGCGGCGCAGAAGTTGCGACAGCGTATAATATACGGACGGGACAGGAACGAGCAGCAAATGTATACAGACTGGGTCACGATTCTCCCAGATTGCGGGCCTTTCGTTTTTTCGGGACAGAAGGGGAAAAATCTGTTCCTACAGAGTCATTATTTATCATTATGAAATAAAGGAGACATAAGTTCAGATGTCTGAGGTCCTGACTCGTATTCTTGGTGACCGATTGTACACAGAAATGTCGTGCAGAAGATAACAGGACGAGCGGAGGATCTGAAAACGGTTTCATATACTGGATGTCGTTTCCCATTGCAAACCATGAAAACTCCAGGTACATGTACCTCGTTTCTGTTGATTGGATACACCTGCCTATTTTTTTTACACCGTAGCCATGGGTTTTTCGCTGTGGCAGTGCAAATTCGCGCTTAAAAAGAGACTTCCCATGCCTTGGTCCTATTCGATTTTTTCACAGTCACGTAGACCTCGGTTAGTGTAAACCTCCAAACATTTGTCCTCCAGATCAAAGTACGAAAAAACGTCCAAAACAATTGTTTCTGACCAGGGAAAGGTCATTGCTCTTATCAGATGAAATACCAGGCGACAACTAAAATGGTTTAACAAGCTTCTCTCTAAAAATCTGAAGAAAAAAAATAGGGGCATCCGTGTAACAGTCGTGTTTACGGGCACTTCAAATTTGCCCTGACGACGCTTATTTACATCAAATAAGGCACTGATAAAAGGGATCATATCCAAGCCACAAATCGAGTGGTACAGGGACTGTTTGTGTCCGGCAATCACACAGTAGTGTCGTGAGATGGTTGGGTTGTGTGTACACCGGTGGATATTGTTGAGCATTTTGTGTTTAGGGTACGGCACTAAAACCGAGTCCTTATCAATATTTAAGGTGGTTGATATTCGTCGTTATCTGACTGGGACGTCACGTACGTGTTTGCCGTGCCAAAATTCTGTCAACACGGTGCCCCAGCCCCTACGCTACTGTGTACACAGGAGTGTGTGTATATGAGAGAGGGTGGGGAGGACAGGTATAGAAGGGAAAGATATACTGAAGTCTGCGGTCAAAGTTGACGACGGTACCGGGTGCCGTCTGGTGCCACGACTTCTCAGCGGCTCTCAGCATATCGCCGGGCAACTCACGTCAGTCAGTCGCGTACGATACGCCGTTCAGGACGGACTGCAAATTTCCGCGGGCTCACGCGTACGGTCGGAAGCGTTTCACTATTCCCATCAGTGGCTGCCTGACAGTGTACGGTCGAAGGGTTTACCTTTTACGGCATCGGGACATCTCTCGGATCGAGTCGGGGACGAGAACGATGGGAATCGCCACATTTGCCATTCTCTGCATCCTAGGATGCGTTGGCTCCGCTGCAGGTAAGCCAACTATACCCGTGATCTAGCATGTCGATCATTGTCAATGAACCACCACTGTATTGAAACGCATCCCGCTTATTCCCCCCCAAAAACAACAAACCCCATAATTAACATCCGGGTCTGTGGTGTACATTGACATGTACATTGGCACATATAGGTCTTCATCATGGAGTTAATCAAGATTTCACTGTCGTTATTTTTAATGTACAGAAAAACAAAATGCGTGGACTTGAATACATATAATTGCTTGATTATTATTCCAAATGGTTCTCCTTCGGGAACAAACGCATTATGTCTCTTTGTCATCATTCCATACTACGTAATTCAAAACGGGCACAACTGCTCTCTGTGTATAAACAAGTCTGTGCTCATTGGTATAAGCGTGACCCATTTTATCATACGGGCGTGTTCTCGGTAATCAAGCGATATTCAATACGACACTAGCGCACGGTATCCATATCGGAATGAGTTGAGCTGTGTCCTGGCGGTTTTGATTCGATTTTCGTGGGACGGTGATTGAATGGACAGACTCTGTCTCCCAGGATTTGTTTTTTTATTTATCTGGTTCACTTTGGGCTGGATACCGATACCAATGCGTGCGGCATGTCGGCCGTTGGTTATGTAACTCCCTGGATCATTTTCATATAGATCTACGGGGAGGCGGGTGTTGGTTGGGCGTGTAGTGTTTCCCCTCTTATAGTTGAACACATGTTTTTATCATGTTCTGATGGCGGTTTTGTTTCAGGTTTTTGTGTCCAATAGCTGAAACCACGGTTTGCATTTCTGGGTGGCGGGATTGGGTGGTAGGCAGATTCATGGATCAACGAATGTCACCACTTTGTACAGAATACAATGATTTACTTGTATTTTCTAGTTTTGATTTTAGCAACCGATAGGCCTAATGTCGTTGGTGCCACGCAAGACCTTTGATTGCAGCCTCTAGTTTGAAAGGCTTCCAGAATGCTACAATAAATCACTTCCATTTCTTTTTCTATATCTCTCAGCGGCACCCAACTGTTTAGAATCGTTCACCTCCACACAGGTGAGTTTTCTGACACAGATTTACACCATAAAAATTGAGTTGAACGAAGACACATTTTTGCAAGGTTGAACAGAGACCCAAGACCTTACAGGTTGTATACGGCCATAGCGCACGCATGGTTATGTCGGAAGCTTGAATACCTTTGTGTGCGTTGTGGCCTTTACCCCTATGGTGGGATTATGAGGGCTAGTCTTCGACACAAGGCTCGGCGATTGTAACAAGAGTCCGCGGTCACCACTCCAGCCGTGTGACCCTAGATCTTGTTCCATGGCCAGAATTCTAATTCTAATCCAGCTAGCCGTACACCATGCGAACTCACAGAGATCTGACGGACTATAGTCTGGCGTCGGACTCGGTGGAAACTTCTCCGTTTCCCATGGCGATATAGGCCTATAGGTAGTCAGTATCATAACGCTGGGAGGGGTGGGGTAGGGTCCGGATATTAGGCTATTATTGTATTGTATCTTTTCGTTTTCCTCTTCTTGGTTCTCAACAGTGTCAGGAATACACGGACATGGGCGGCGGAAGACTCGTGCTCAACTCCCTGACAGACCCGAACATGGTGAGACAATGATCACGCCATCCATTGACTTGCCCAATGGAAGCCAAGCCTGACTTCAAAGGAGAAAATGTCTCCTCCACGAAGTATAGATACCCATGATAATCAGCCCTTAACCTATCTATATGTGGTCATACATTAAGGCCACGAGAACAATAAGATTGCCGAATGGAATTCTGCGGCCCAAACCCCTACAAGAATAACTCTGAAATTTAGTGCAACGGGGAAAGGGTTTGATCTTAGCTCCCTCAAATTTCGGGGATTGGTCGTCCGTTGATCGCCGATTCGTCAAACGAAATATTGTGTCTGACCAACAGACAATTCTCTTTCATTTCGCACAGCTGACTGAGGACGAGCAGGCAAACATCGCCATGCACTTGGCCAACGTTTCTAACGAATACGTCATTGTTAACGTAGAGTGAGTATCAGCCTCGTACCCGCGGCGGCCATGATAATGTCTGCCTCGGGTAACTTAGCATGACCTGTACTCCGAGTCCCAGATTGCATAAGGAGCACAAAACGAAGTGGATGGGGTTTGAGTTTTATAGTTACGACCGGACCTGCTTGGAACGCCCCTTATATTAGTTTATAGCTCGCGGTCGACGTTTGTGGCCAGTGGGGCAAACACTAAAATGAACGCCGAGCAGAATTGCTGCGTGTCCTCGGCACAGAGTCAACATTGGATGAACCCAGAATCAATGTTGACCCATCGCCTCCCTGACGAAAGCGCTATAAAGCTGGAATCATATGGAAACATGTCGTCTCTTCGTATGATCAATGCATCAAGGGTGGTGGACTGATATTGAATATGCACGCAGCCCATACGTGTGACTAGGAGCCGCATTATGTAAACGTTCGATACGCGTTGGGATCATAGGCCCCTATTATTGGTTTATTCTATTGAAAACGATTCCGTCCAAAGAAGGCTGCAATCTGGAATAGCATCACACTTACTACCCGTATTTTGGAACTGGTGGTTATTCTTATGTCACTGCGAACCGCCGCACTATCCACCTACAGGTCATTGCTTTACTTACCAGAATGTTATCAATAAAGAGTGCCAGACTATAGCTGCAGTACCTATCTCAGAGGCATAGGTCCTGCCTGGATCAGCCCCTCCTTCTGAAAAGAGATATCTTAAATGGTGTCAATGCGAACTTTCCTCTTGAAACCTCATCATCCCCTCTTTATTCACGAGTTCACGAGGCAACCAAAAACGCAACATTTCTACAATCCCAATTTGTATTTTGTTGTTGATTTACCGCGTAGGCCACAGCACGTGGTAATCACCAAGATAGACGTCACTGCGGAGAGCGACAACAAGGTGACCGTGCACTTCTTCGTGGCCAACCCGACGGGCTCCACCTTCATGCCCGTGGCCTTCCGCTCGCACGAGCTCTACCTCATGCTCAAGCTCAACAAGGACAAGCTGGAGACCGGCTTGAACTACCAGGTCAGGCATCTATCTGGCCATCAGCCCCGGCTCTGCCCCGGCTCTGCCCCGGTCAGCCGGTCAGCCGGCCACCGGGTCGCTCTCGTTCGTGCGTGTGAATCTGAATTCACAGTGGGAGATCCATCTTTAACCACTTGATAGTTTTATCATCCAGATCAATCAGACCAGGGACTCTTCCTGGGGACTTGTAGACCCTCACAATCATTCATGATGTGGCTGATGGTTGGTGGCTCTCAGTAGCCACAGTTAGGGGGAAAGTCGGTCTGATTTGCTTTTGGTGTTTGGTTTTGTCCTTGCCATTCTGCCGTTGATAAACGTTAACGTCAGGCACTACTATTTTTGGCGGTAAAACAAATTTTGCTAGAAAATTTATGTTCGTGGAGTGACTTATTGAATATAAAAGTGGTGAGTCAAGGGTTGTTTGCCTTCACTCTTGGGAGAGAATTAATGGATTCAACGTTTCGAACAGTCTTCTTTATTCGTCGTCAGGAGGCCGGGGATACAGCAGATTTGAGGCCTGCTTATAAGTGTTGTAATTCACCCAGCAGGTGAGTGCCCTGGAGCCAGACACCGGGCCCACTCTGCCCCTGCCTACCTGGGCGTTGGCCATCGTAGTCTACGCGGCCCTGGTCCTGGTCGTCGGACTCATCTACATCGGGACAAAGGACATGTTCAAGTAAGAGCGCCCTCAGCCCCCCCCCCCCCCCCCACACCCCACCCCGGTCAATTTCCTAAGGCCGTTTACGAAATGAAGGCTTCGGCTCGGGCTCAGGCTTCGTCTCCGTCTGACAAAACCCGAAAATCCAGGTTGTGGTTTGTCTCCGAATTTGAAGGTTTGCTGGCTTGATAGCTACAGGGTATTCACCAAGAAGTTGGGGCCAAAGGGTCTGCTATAGGATCGAAACGAACATCAGGCCCTCTAACTTTTGAGCTTCATGAATTGGGCAGAGTGCCTGCTGAAGACCGAACAAGCAACACTGTCCGCTGTAGTGGGATTCGAACCCACGACTCCTGCTCTGTGGTAACAATTGTAATGCCCTGGGTGTGCTTGGTGTCTCTCGCCAACAGGCAGCGTGAGGAGGAACGGAACGCGAGACTGCGCAAGGTACTGATCGAGGACGGACACATGGAGATGGAGCCCGAGGATGGCGGGACGGTGGACGTCAGTGACGGGAAGACGAACGGCAAGGCGCCCGCAGACATGTACCGCGACACCCAAGTCTCGCTCGGAGTGCAGGTAAGAATGTCACACAGCGACCTCATGCATTGGCGTGGTTACATCGCGGTCCTGAGGCCGTGCCACGCCAGAGGTATTTGTTTCTGCAGGCGACTTGGAGACTAGGAGGCGGAGATATCATCTGATTTTGATTCAGTAATGTGCAAAAAATGTTACAAACTGCTTTTAAAAAAATACCAAAAAGCGAATAATTATCAACAATCAGGAGGGCCTGACGTTTCGCTCCTAGTAGGACCTTTCTCAAAGGTATTCGCTATATAAAGGGCATGTATCAAAATGTTGGAAATTTTGGTGTCACCCCGATGTAGGCCACGAGAGAGGACATTGCGAACACCATGGGCATCACCTTCGCCACCGTGGAGAAGAAAGGAGGCGCCGCCCCGACTGCGGATCAGGGCGAGGCGGGCTCCGGGCACTCGCCTCCACCGGAGCGGTCCGCGGCCCCGCCCGCCTACCGGGAAGTCACGGCCGGCGACGGGGACGCCGCGCTGCCCGCGCCCGCAGGGGAGGCGGAGGCTGAGGCGGCCCGCCCGGCGGCCGCGGCGGGGGAGAGCCTCGCCTCCGAGGCGGAGGCCAGCGCCGCACTGGAAGGCGCCGTCAACGCCGCCTTTGAAGGCGACGGAGACCAAGACGCTGATAGGCAGCAGACCACGAACCTGTAGCGCACTCACCATGGGTAGCCTGATTGTATGCCTGATTGTATGCCGTTTACTGTGTCAAGATTTTGGCTTTGGTTTTGGATTGGGCTCGGGGTTGGGCTTGGGGTTGGGCTCGTGGTTGGGCTCGTAGTTGGGCTCGGGGTTGGGCTCGGGGTTGGGCTCGGGGTTGGGCTCGGGGTTGGGCTCTGGATTGGGCTCGGGATTGGGCTCGGGGTTCTGCTCGGGATTGGGCTTTGGCTTAGAGTTGGGCTCGGGGTTGGGCTTGTGGTTGGGCTCGGGTTTTGGCTCGGGGTTGGGCTTAATTGTGGTTGGTCTCGGGCTTGGGCTCGGGCTTGGGCTCGGGCTTGGGCTCGGGCTTGGGCTCGGGCTTGGGCTCGGGCTTGGGCTTGGGATCCATTTTTTAAAAACCGCCATAATGTCACAGGTATCAAAAAGTAAGTGAATGACGTCATCGTAATCCAGCGTAAGACCGTGTGCATTAACCCACAATGCCATTTGTACGAGACATTTTACACTCCTGGACCAAATCAATGCAGTATGTCCTGCACATGAAGTTTATAATTTGCCGCCATTTTGCTTTCATGAGACGTACCGTAGGTCTTTTCTTTCAGCCATCGTTTTAGCATCTTGCATAATTATTCTGTGTGTGATAATGATTATAAAATTGCAGTGGAAGTTTTGAATGCTACCCTTGGGATTAAAATAATACAAACATAGATTAAGCTTCGTAGCTTTGCACTTTCAGTAAGCACTTTCAAATTAAATGGTTAACCAAAAATCCCTTTCATTCTTCCCCGTAGTACCGCCGTGCGAGTTTATCGCAAATGAAAATGAAAGAATAGTCAAAAACACGTCAATGAATTTATATTATTATTTTTTATAGCAGATAATACAGTGCATGCTTAGGGCCTACTTCATATTAGCTCTGATGATACACGAAAAATCGAATTTTCATGCACCGTAAAATGTGTTGACATTGTAATAAAATGTCCATTGTAGACTGTAGAATGATAACGAGTGGTTTGTTTGTGTCTTTGTTCGGGGTGTTGTTATTGTCGACACTTTAAACAATGATTCTGCTTAACAAAAACCACTTCAGGACGAGAGAGGGCGCCTCCACAATTTTATTTTAGTCTTGAAAAACCTGGCGGGCAGAACTAACTGCGCACATGGTGAGTACTCGCAGACCCGTTTTGTTTTCATTTTGTTGTCCCTGAAATGCCAAAACATTGCATTACCTAACCCACATCCCCTGTCTGGTTGAGTTTATAGTTTGGAAATAATGAGCCCATTTTATGCAGAAGTACGAAGCTGTCATGAATAAATGACTATAGTTTGTGTGTAGTAGTAGTATTAATACTTGACTACTATTAATACTAGTATACTACATGTACATGTACTGTACAGTACATGTACTACTAGTTAGCGCTAGTAGTACATGTATACGCATGGGTTTCGTTGTGTATGCATGTACTTTGAGTTTAGGTGTACCGATAAATATGAACTATCATCCGCAATTTTCAGTCAGATTATGGCTACGAGAAAAAATTATCTAAGAAACAGACAGTTGCAAGAAGACATCGTTCTGAGAAATAGCGCCCTCAAGACGGGGCCAAGTCGTTGTACCTGGCATCCAGACTACTTCACCTTACCGTGCGGGGTGAATTGGACACGGCACCAGTCTACCATAGCAACGGTACACAGGATCCCGTCCAAGCACCGTCTTGAAGCAGTTCGGTCTTTTTTTGGCATCAAAGTACAGCTGAAAGAAAACAGTCTCTTGGTTTTCCTGGTACTCGTAGGTTGAAATGACCATATACCGTTCCCAACAGATAATTGTTGACACGTTTACCTAAGTTTTGTTTGAAACTTTGAAGACCTTTCACTTTGAAAGTTGGTGTCATTAACTTAAGCCAGAGCCAATTAATGATAATAATTGGTCCTGTTCAGTGCCTACTATTCTCTTTGACCTCGCTCGGGACAAGAAGCATTTATCAACCTGAAGAAAAAGAAAAATGGCTAAAGAAAAATACCTGAAAGGCGACGCTCTGCCGTTTGCCAAAGAGATGAAGAAGTTGTTGAACAGTAAAGAGTTCAGGTAGGCAACTCACTTCCTTAGTTCTTACTGCTAAGTACTACTACTGCTACTCAGTGCTAGTCTAGTCTGTGTCATTTCCCCTGGTGAGCTGCAGTTTGGTATTACAAGCATTTCAGACACTTCCAGATATGTTTTTTTTCCTTCTACGGACTACAATCTGGTGAAAATGTGAAACACAGGGCCTCATGGGGCCCTGCTCCAACTTCTCGTTCTAACAATTAGAACAGAGTTTGAAACTTTTACCTGCCTCGGTACACGTAGAATTCACTGAAGTTGTTCACAGCAATCAGCCAAACTTCAATGGTGTGACACCAAACATTGGATTTACAAAGTGTTACTGTTAGGGCTATAGAGTCACCAGTCAAGAATTGTCAGCACAAACTTTAATCAAACTAGAAAGGTATCAGAAGAGATGCACGATGATCCATTCCAGTTTGTCTTCCACTTATTTTGTCACTGCTGTTTTTTGGTCCCGTCGCAGTGACATCAAGTTCATCGTCGGCGAGTCCAGGAGGCAGGTGCGAGCTCACCGCTGCATCCTGGCGTCCCGCTGCCAAGTCTTCCGCACCATGTTTGCCGATCACAACAACAAGGATGAGACCCCTTACGTCATGTCCGACATGGACCCAGAGGTCTTCCTGACCATGCTGGAGTTCCTCTACACCAACTGTGTCGTGCTGAGCACCAAAAATGTGAGTCTGTGTGATGCGTCCAGAAGCATGGGTCCAAGGACTAGGGACAGACTCAGGCACTGCCACCCAGTTCTGACAAATGCACGTGAGATAAGATTTGAAGGTTGGAATTTTGATACCTGCTTGAATACAATTGATACAATTGACTAAATCAAGAGTTAGTAGGAAATGGGCCAATAATAATAGAATAATCGTCTTCATTAAAATGTGGCAAAAACATCCAGAATCACATTGCACTTTGCTGAAGTAAAACAAATAAATGAAAAGCTGAATAGGAAATTATAAACAAATTTGAAAAATGGCAAAGGATAAAACTTTTAGTGTATAGCTCAGATGCTAAGATCGCTGGTATGCAAAACCAGAGGTCTTGGGTTCAAGTCTTGGGCCAGTCAAAAAAGTTGTCTTTGCCATTCTTTGTTTAAAAATAATTATTATACTTTGTTGAGATGAAGAGATATTCCTTCATCTGTTTTCTCTGGCCTTCAGTCATTGGATGTCCTGGCCTGTGCTATTGAGTATGGACTGGACGAGCTGAGGAGGGTTTGCGTTGGCTTCCTGGCGGAGAACCTCTCCGTGAGCTCCTGCTGTGAGGCACTGCAGGCTGCAGTCTCCTACGGCCAGGAGGACCTGAAGACCAAATCCCTGGCCTTCATAGAAAAGCAGACCCAGGTGAATGTCCCCTCTCAATCCAGCAGCTCTCATTCCCTTTCTCACAGTAGACAGGCCCCACATTCTCCCTGTCTGGCCCCAAATTCTCCCCGTGGACCGGCCCAAAGATCTTCCTATAGACAAGGGCAAAGTTCTCCCTGTAGTCCGGGCCAAAGGGAACAGTAGAAAAGGCTAAGGGAGAAAGCTGTTTGCTTAAGACTCAAACCCCTGGATAAGGCAAAGTGCGGTTGGCATAATGAAGATGGATTTACGTCTGGCACTATAACACATGGAAGAAACAAAAATATACACCATTCTAGATTTACACTTAAGGTTAGGATGGTTTCTCATGTTCTGATGGAGCCTGGTGAAGGGATGAGATGAGGGGGCATCTGTCTACTCAGATCCCATTCTTTAAACTTAATGAAAAATATTGCAAGCTGCTTGCTGACATAAATAAATGAGAAGGTCTTTGGGAAAGGTCTGGCCCGGATCGGACCTTCATGCCCTCAAGTTGGTTGAGTCTCTCAGTGACTCTGCCCGTCTTTGATAAGATTTGGATGGTGGAAGACTGGAAGCACAAAGTGGTAAGTTTGCAAGTGACACCATGTAAATCATCTCCCTTGAGATGGAGTATGGCTCTGATAAGAGCCGGTAACTCTAAGAGTGACTGCACTGGTTTTTATGCAACAGAATTCATAGCTTCCTTTTTCCAACATTAGTTTTTATTCACCCTGACTCAGAATGTCTTGAAGACGACAGGGTTCCAGGAGCTGTCTGCCGAGGCAGTCTGCTGTGTCTTGCAAAGTTCCAAGCTGACTGCCGATGAGATGGAGATTCTGTCTGCCGTCAAAGACTGGGCCTCGGCCAACTCGGTGAGTGGGAAAGGGATTGCTGTTAAGACCGATGGCGGCGCTGGAATCAGTCCCAGCAAGTCTGAGACCACGACTGATGTCTCAATACTCAAGACCCCTGTCAAGATCCCCAGCACTGCTCAAAGTTGATTGAGAGGTGCCTGTGTGCTACCCGGAAAGGTTCTAAAGAGATGACTCACAATTCTTGTTTTCATGGCAAGATGGAGTTTCCAGCATGTGAACATGATTCAATATTGACATAAGCATGGCAGTTCAACTTCTGGCAACATTTAGCCACACCAAGGATATAATTTCTTTCTAAGGCCTAAATTGCTCCAGGGCCAACTTATATCATTGAACTACTGAAGCTCAAATCTCAATGATATTATATATTATGCACAACCTTCGTAGCTGCTGAGACGCTTAGTTCTTGCAAATACCATCCCATAAAACAAAATTAGCTTGAGGTGGTTGAGCATTACCATGCACGGCCCTGAAATAACCTAGCATTAGAAATCAGGAAATTGTCTTCTCTATCTTAAAATCTAATCTGAAAGCACCTTTGTTTATGTTGAAGCACATCAGGGGCTCTTGCAGTGTTGTAGAATGCATGTATGTACACAGCATGTAGTTTTTGCGATATGTATTGGAATACTGTTTGTCTGTCTGACTGTCCAGTGCTTGGCATTCAGTGTGAAGCAGATCCATGAGCTCTTTCCCTTGCATGCTTCTATGGACTACAGGTGGTCACCCATCAGCCAGTGCAGAAGGTCATCCAGACAGTGGTCAGAAACATCAGGCTGGCTCTCCTCGCACCAGAGGAGCTCAAACAACTAGAGAAGGAGAATGAGGCACAGCAAATCATTCCTGTAAGTTTGCAATGGACCTAATCTGCCAGTCATCTCTCTGTCCTACTGCTATTTTATCTCTTGCTCACTCGCACCACATTTTTCATATTCCTGTGCTGATAGTGTGTGCTCTCACATAACGAGTGAACTTCATCTTGTATTAACAGCTCATTGTAGAAATAACACCTTAGGCTATGCATGGTTGAACTACTACCAGTAATTGATGAGGTTTGCAGTGACACCATGTAAAGGGTTGCTCTTTACAGTGGGTCTGAAATTTCAGAACCGCACTCACTCACTACAGGGCTCCCCTTTACATGGTATCACCGCAAACTTCCTTATAATTATCTCATGGTAGTGATTGATTATAACTGTGTGACACATTGTAACTGCTGTAGCATAGTCCTTGTCATTTGCCTAACTAACAGTCGTGAAAAGCATGTCAACTTCCTGGGGAGTATCTAAACATGCAACCCTGTGTTGCCATTTCAGTAGCATGATCCTAAACCCACATGGCTTGACTCAAAACCAATAATTTGTGGACTTTCCATGACATCCAGACTATGAGCTCAGTAGATGACACAATAAAAGTACCCCTATGCACAATGCGACAACACAAAAAACACAGGAATTGAGTTCAAGCTGATCACAGTGTTCAAAAGATGACAAAAGATGCTTCAACTGTGAAGCATCTTTATAGTGTATATTGAAGTTAACCAGTTTTGAATTTGTAGCCACCATAGATATAATATCATTTTGAGACGAGTAGAAAATGATGCAATGCGGATTTGCCCTACTCTATGTGTATGGATTCATAATATACCACATAATGTCAACCAGCTTGTTGGTCAAGTGGTTAAGACATATGCACTAGGAAGCAGGAGTCACAGGTTCAGATCCCGCTCGAGCTGCCAATATTTTTTTTAGCAGGCCATCAGGCCAAGCACTGAGCTTGCAATGCTTAGTATACGAGTACGGCAAAGCCCCAGTGGATTGGATTGTATTTGAGCCAGGACATAACCAGGTTTTGCTGTGTCCTAGTCGCACCAGGATGTCGCAGTCACCTCCTTGCCACCTGTATCCACTCTCTCTCCTCGCCACCTGTCTCCACTCTCTCTCCTTGCCACCTGTCTCCACTCTCTCTCCTCGCCACCTGTCTCCACTCTCTCTCCTCGCACCTGTCTCCACTCTCTCTCCTCGCCACCTGTCTCCACTCTCTCTCCTCGCCACCTGTCTCCACTCTCTCTCCTCGCACCTGTCTCTTGCCACCCTTTCTTTCCATCCACCCTTGTGAGGTAATCTACTGGCATGCCAATGCTCGCTTGGCTGTCGCACTCAAAAATGCTACTCCTCATCTCAAGTGGAATTAAAACTGTCCGTTGAATGGTTGAACACCGCTCTCAGGTGGGTAAGCATCTAACTCATAATAACTCCATCTTTAAACATTATTATTAAACATCCTTATCTAATCTGCATTACTCGCTACTTCTATTAATGTTCATCTAATGAGGACATTTGCCCTGGCAGTGCGAAGGTTTGTAATGTGTGCTCTTCCCTCTGCAGATCAATGCCATCGCAGCTGCCTGGAAGTTCCACGCTCTACACGAGTCCCAGGCAGGCAGTCCGCAGACGCAGCTCCGGCGGGGCACTAAGGACAGAGCCTCCCACCGTGGGCTGACGCCCTGGGACAAATGAACCAGGGACACCTTGGTTTTTGCCTGCCTTCCGCGCGTGGATGCACATCACCGTCTCTGTAGTCGATCTCCCTGAGCCTCGACCAAAGAACATGGCCCAGGAAAGAGCCTGAAGGTCATGCTTAATGTCAGGAGCCTAAAGTCAAATGGACATTTGTTACTAGAATAACCCTTATGATATTACTAACTGTAATTGTAAGGTTTCAAAGCCACTTTGCAGTGCCCATAACCTCTACGTTCACTTATTCACTTCTAGGTTTCCTCATCTTGGTATTGTTTTGTCTGGTATTTTTCAATACCTGAAACATGACAACAATGAGATGAGTCCAACCAAAATAAAGGAAAACCCGACTGGGAACTTTTGAACAAATTGAACAATGGCAAAGGAAAGTGTAATGAAATGAACTTGCCAGCGTTAGTAATGGAACCCACTGTACCCTATCAACGGGAGATGGTCAGGAGATTGGTCACACCACACGACGACAATCACAATGCGCTCGACACATCTGTGTTGTTTTACAAGTATTGCTTATTCCAGTGATACCTATCACCACCTGATAGCCTTTCACCACCAACTATTTAATGATGTAAATAGAATTTATATTTGTACATTTTATCTTTCCAATGCACATTAATACTATTGTTGTTTGTATTCCTGTATATCATGTTGCAAACCGCTCACTGACTAAAATTACCAAAATGCAAATCTTTACTTCATTACTTTAATTAAAACAACACCAGTGTAATAGTGGGAGTGTGTTCTTCCGAGTACATTGACAATGATGTACTCACTGCGTCATGTTTTCATCTTGAAGAGGTGGGAGATTATGGCCCGGCCAATACCCAAGCTTTACCTCATTGGTGTTTCCTTGAAAGTGTCTCAACCACGTCTCCTGTTTGGAGATAGGGATTGACTACACTTTAGTTTAGACACGAAATTATATTCACGTGCGACCTGAGGTACCGGAAAGAGTTAGAAGGTTCGTTTCTCAATGATGAATCCTGATACATTTTGAACACTATTCTCAGTGGATCGAAAACCTTTAGAGCACTTGACATGCCGAGTCTATAGCTGGATGGGAACGCATGTGATTGTCCTCAAAGGCAAAACGATTTCAGATGATGGATTGAACGTGGGAATAGTCTCATGGGGGACATGTTTGAATCCCATGGTCAACCAGTGACAGTTGGAAGTGCACACCGCTGGGTGATGTACGGTAGCGTACATTGTGCCATAGAGTTGGGTATTCATGTATATGTACTTCATTTGGGCATCCTTAATGATATGAGTTTGACGATAATACTGGGATACTTAAGCGCGTCAGACCATGGAGGAATTCCTCCATTGTCAGACAAGTGTCGAAATCGTGACGTCTCGGGCGTAAAATCGGGCCTGAAAACTAGGCAAACGACTCGGTGATCACTTTAGGTCTCTAGCCTTGCTGGACTACTGAGCTGTAAGAAAACCGTGAGGAGTTAATGGGCCCTGTGCGAGCCAGCGCCGTGAATGGACTGCTTGGCAGGAGTCCACACTCCAGCAAATGGAATTAGGCCCAATTGCCCGCTTGAATGACCCCTGTCCTCTCTCCGGACAACCGCACAACCTGGTAACACCAAGGGGGTATTAGGAACACTGAGGCCAGTGCCCGGCAGGCTTTGTTGGTCCGCTGCCCTCCTCCAGTCCTGCCGATTGCCTCTCAGACGAGCGGTGGCTTTACCGGTGCAGGCGGGTCACTGACGGTGTTGTTTAGGCGTGTTAGGCCTCCGAGAGTGGTTGCTATAACTGTGCACCGCTCGAAGAGCAGGCCTCGTACTTGTTTATGACCCCCGCGCCCGGCGTGGCAACGACCGATCCCTGTTGTACCCTCAAGCATCACTGTACAAGTACATGTACTGTACAGTACATGTACACGTACTGTACACGTACGTTGGCAGGCCAGCATCATCACTGAGACCGAGCTCACAGGACCCGTCACTTCGCATGGCCCAAACTATAGGTGAGTCTTGACTTCTTTACTTAATCTAAACATAGATATGTGTAAAGTACAGTTCATTTTTTGTGATTTCATGTGTATTTGTATGGTAATTATCCAGACTAGCCCACTATATATACGCGTGTGTGATGGTCGACACGATATACCTATCATATTCATATACTCATACCTCTGTATAAAGTGTTGGCCGCCGTGCATTGATCCACTCGTCTCCATTAGGGTTAACCAAGTGAAACGAACCGGGATGGACAATTGAGTGATTGATGGTTTCTGTTGTACGAACGTTGTCTAGTCTGGACGTGGGGTTTGCACGATATGGAGTAAACAGGTGTTTACTATAATTATAGTAAACAGGTGTGTATAGTAAACGTGTGTTAATGTTGGGCTAGCTCCGGGAATTCTTGTCGGCCGCGGACAGTGGGAACTTCCCTACTGAAGCCCTATAGCTCCACGATCTTCCCTGCTCGCTCCGTTGAAATAGTCTGAATGATAAATATGAAGGGGTTGTTCATCGCGGTGGTGTAGACAAGCAGAATGGGTGATCAAAGTCACGATGTGTCGTTGCTGGTGGCGATCACGTTTCGGTTGCTAACTGGCAACTGATGAAGGTTATTAGCAGTTAGCAATTACGGAAACGTCGCCATCAGCAACGACACATCGCGTGACTTTGATCTCCCTTTCTGCTAGTCTGAATGAGCTATGATATTGATAGCTGACTGGTTATACACACAGTTTGTTTACACAAGGCCATTATACATGCTAGCCACGATTTAAATCAAGACTTCATTCACTCGTGTATTTTGTTTTGTACTGATTCGATTATTACGGTGCGCCCATTCTGTTCCTCGTTCATTCGTTCCGCCATCCGCGGAATCGGGCGTCTTCAAAGGAGTTTCCTCCGCCGTAAATTTCCGTCTGTCAAAACCGCCGTAAATCATCGTTGCCGTGGAGACGACCAACGCAAAGTAAATGCGAAGCGCCGTCTATATATAAACGCAACTTTCTCCCGAATGTGGGCCACTAACAATTGGTTGATTATACACTCGCATTCTGACTTTTGTAGGGCAAAGGGCTGGCTGGTTTGTCCATGATTATTGTCAGCGCCAGTCAAACATAGAGGGGACCACTCGAGAGGAAAGTATCAGGAAACGAAAGCCCGTGGCGTATCTAGGTTGTGAAGCCGGCGTTGTTGACTCGCTAGTATATAGCTCCTGAAGTGTACATAACAGCGGTTGTGTCTGGTCTGTTCATTACCCACCGACTGTGTATCGAGGTCAGGGAAACACTTTGGCGATGCAGGCGGGAGGTTTTTGACGTAACTTTCAGACACTAGGCTCGGACCAACTCGGACCATAATAGAGCAAGGGTGCTGGCACGCAGCAGTTACACCCGTTCCTCTCTTGTTCGTACCCCGTGGATCTCATAGCCAGGTAGGTCCCGAGTATTGAGTGTCATCGCTCGGTGCCGTTGCTTGGACAACGGGCCCGCTAATAATGAACCGATTCTGCGAAGCTGCTATTGCCATTTAGCTGAAAGGGGTTCTCCTCTGGACAACATGTTGTGATTGTTGTTACAATGAATAATACATACGCGCTGGTCGTTCCCAGTGAACTAATATTAAGACTGCCTTTGAGAAAGGTCCTGCTAGGATCGCCGACGTCAGGCCTACCTCTGTTTCTTCCTCCATGGGCCCACTAAGTTTTAAGATTAACATTAAGACACTTAATATTATAAGACTGGTAAGGCCTATATTGGTGATTATATATAATTACAGCTGGAAGTCACGTACAGCATATTGCTTGTTTGGTTTTTAGAGTCATGGCTAAATGATATTTATTTTTTGAGGAAACAAATGAAACACCCATCCATCCGTGCCAGAGTCGTCCTTGGACGAGAGTATAAAACTCGGGCGACAATATCGATCCAGTAATGGGCAATTAACCTCGCCACCAACCGACCATTTCATAGCCTTCCACGTACCCCAGCACCGCCCAATGTGATCAGTGTGGGCACACTCCCGTGAAGAGGTGGAGGTCGGGCCGCGGTAAGGCAGGCAGACACGGAGTTGGTGTGAAGTGGACTTGTTAACAGGTTTTCCTATACACTGACTGTTGTTGCCACCTGATACGCGTATACACATATCACCCGATACCACAGCCACTGATTGTACAGGGTTGAACCCACGCCACAGCAGGCTGTATGTTGTGCAGTGGAACTTCTGCACGTCGCAAACGCATACAAGATACGGGCTAGGTTATGACCTTTACTCGCAACCTCCTGAGTGTATCTTTGACACCAGGGCCGATTCCGTTGCCACGGCGACCGATGTACATGTACTTACAGCGCCCAGTCGGCACATGGCTCGCAGTACGGGTCCCTCTCCCCGACCCCCATAGGGAATCATGTTGCGCCTTCCTCCCTCAGCGTTTCATGTTGTTTTCGTGTCATGTGACAGGGTGCCGTTTCCACGGTAACAAGCCCCGGTGCAGCGTGCTATATATAGGAAGGTATAAATCCTGGCGTTGAGGCATGTTTTGATTCTGAAGGGGCGGGGCTGAGGGGGTTATAGAAACGTGTGCGTGCGTCGTTGAGGGTCGTCACCATAGCGACCTCACGACCGTAACAGGAAATTGAATGGCCGAGGTGGTTTGCACCATAAACACGGCCCAAATGTACTACTAGGGGAATTTGGTTTACCCTGAGACTGTGCGTCGATCGCTGTTGTGGCTTTTGAGGTGAGTTGCCTGTTCTCGTAGTAAAAATTAGGAAGGCCTGATGTTTCGTTCCTAGCAGGACCTTTCTCAAAGGTAGAATGCCTTTGAGAAAGGTCCTGAGACTGAGAGTGAGAAATAAGCCTGCAAGAAGTTTGCAGCATGTTAT
The DNA here is from genome assembly GCA_949987565.1 of Luidia sarsii. Taxonomy (NCBI): domain Eukaryota; kingdom Metazoa; phylum Echinodermata; class Asteroidea; order Paxillosida; family Luidiidae; genus Luidia; species Luidia sarsii. Next base: position 1,064,561 of record OX465113.1, read on the forward strand.
TGTTCTTATAGGAGTTATTCCCTCCTTGGAGGAGACATGCATCCATGTCTCGTTTTCGTGCTTCGCCAACTGAGGCTGCATAGTCCGAGCATTGAGGAATAAGAAGAGACCTCCATGGTCCGAGTGTATGGTCTGAGCGTAGATGTCCGAGCCTACGTGACTTGTCACGGTCATGACAAAGAAATCCAATTAACTCGTGTGTTTATCAGGACTGACGGATAGAGGTTCGTTTGTGTTTTCCCTGGTGATGTCAACCCCATTGAGGTATTGGGCATCTTCCTCCCTCCTCGTAGATGGTTTATTGTCTCACGTGGCTGTGTTAAAAGGGATCTAGAAGTGGGTCGTAGAGGATTAGTGTTCTTTCGTCACTCGCCCTCAGCCAATTATCACGGCGCTTAAATCGCTTGACGTCATTGCTGTAAAGCGTCAGCATTCAGCCAGGGGAGGGGGGGGGGGGGGCGCATGACTCCATGGTAATATAGTAGAAGGATCACAGACCTGGCGCCAATTGAAAGTAAATTACCTTAACGATTGAGCCAGGCAGCAGATTAATTCATCGGCGCCGAACTTTGCACAGGCCGGGGTCAGTTTTGCCAATGTTTTGCCGGGGACAGCTCGCAGCTAGTTGTCAGTCGAACCCTTTTGTCAGTGTATCAAGCTGTCCGCTACACTGTGACTGTGAGCTATTGTAACTCTCAGATAGAAGGCCCGACGTTTCCATCCTGGCATCACCTTTCTCGGGAGCGACCGTATACAACAAGTCAAAAATCAGCGAGACACTATAGATTGTGGGCAATAATAAATTGTGTGTAACTATTTACACCGTTCTTTCGAGCGGAGCAGCGAAGTTTGGGGTCCCCACTGTGGGGTTATGTGCAGCTCGGGTCCTCTCTGCCTGAGAGCAAGGGAGGTTGAATGCGGTCATTATATGCTCCTCCTATAGGCAGCCTCTTATTGGATTATTGGGAGCAGAATAGGTGATTAGTAGGTTGTCACCCTGCTGGGGCTTCGGCTGAATTGATCATTAAGCGAGCTGGAGTGGTTGAAGAGTGGCCCGCTCACCTACCCACATTGCCAGTCTCCATCCAGCCACGGCATGAGCGTCAGCGGACAGAATCACACTCCTGTGGCATGTCACGTACGGGTATTGCTTCCGAACGTTCGCCGAGAAACGTAACTTGGGATCGATTCTCAAGCCGCCGTCCGGGAGCCCCGTGTTCCCAGATCTACGGTGGTCACTGCATGCCTTGATTCTCGTCGAATTGTTTGCCCGTGAGTGATCGATCCAGAACTGGTACCGTAATCATTTATTCACGTACCCGTTGCTCACATGAGCGTCCCAATCACCACTAAGCACTAGACCACCGCCCATGCTGATGTCAGTTAAGCTTGGTTGAAGCGACATGGTGGAAGGGTGGATCAGAGTTGAAGGAACTCGCAGCCCCATTGTGGCTCAGTTCTAAGCGCTTGAGTGTATACTCGGAACTGATCGATTAATCGATCGAGCTTTTCTGGAAATGGTCATGGAACACATGTTCGAGTAAATTTGTTTGTTCAGAATCCTGGCCATGTGAGGTGTCTTCTAAGAACTGTGTGCACTCCCCGTCTGCGTTGTACATAGAAAGGAGTAAACAATTTGAGCATTAGTCAGTGTGCAGTAAACCATTGATGAGATTGTCCAGAAGAAGATTGCCGAACAGTTATCTTCTGATGTAATGATATCCATGCTTTAAGGTAAGGTGTGATTCGTTTACACAGTCGATCTCATCATTTTGGTAGTTTCGTTTTGGTATAGCTGTGTGTTATAGATGATCATCTATATGATGCAGTCGTCGCAGTTACAGTTTTTTGGGGGGGGTTACAGCATCATCGTGTGGGTGTGCTATATATACATACAATCGGATAAAAAATAAGTTACTCTATCGGCCCGGCTGTCGTGCGGCAAGGTGGTGCTAGACACTCTATTAAGGATACATGTATTACCAAACTGCCTAACCCAAACAAAGCCATCAGGGAAACAAAAGTGAAGCTGGAAGTTTATGAACACGCGCTGCTTTAATTGCTTTTGAAATGGAGTGAAAGAGAGTATTGAAAGTGTGAAAGATATCGTCAAAGCCAGGAATGGTATAATGCCAAGTCATCTTTGACTGAACCATTCAGAAGTGGAAAGGGTGCTTCCAAGTTCCAATTTTCTGACTCTTCGATTTCATCAACCCACCGTAACTATTGCGATCACTCGCAAGACGATGCATGTGAGCGATGCACGGACACCATACGGCCTATCACAACTTACGATGGGTTATAAAAAAACTTATATCCATCGTAAGTTGAGTTACGATTCCATCTTAATGCTTTGTGAAATCCAGCACAGATGCCGTTGTTTTAAGATGAGACTATTTTTTCCCACGGAATAGGCGCTCTTTAATGGTCTATCAGCGATTACATGGTTAAGTCGATTTTGAAGCTCTTGAGTCTGACACTTAACACACCAGGGGTTAACTGAAGATCCCCCAAGTGCTGTACAAGTCGTTGAGCTGGTTGAAAAGGGATTCCATAATGTATGGCGTGGCCAAAGCGTACAAATTAATACCGATGTAGTGTTATTTGTGTGGATTATTTAAAGCCATAAAGCCATAATTATGTCTGCATGTGTAAACTGGAAGTTACTAGCCATGGTAACCCACTCCCCGCATGGCTGCATATATCGGGATGTATGAAATAATCTTTACCATGATGCAGCAGATTCTTTGTCAACACTTTTGGATTCGATCCAAGGCCTAGTCACGTGAAGATCATGTTTTGGCTTTAAAAAAAAGGCAGTGGCTGTTGTTACGGCAGTCGTCCGTGTGGTTCCCTGACTTGATTATATTTCGTCAGCATTGCAGGCTGGTTGAACCAGTCTATTAGCTGATAGTCTGGTTCCAAGAGCTAAACATCCTGACAAATACTGTGAAGTCAGGGAACCACACGGACGACTGCCGTAACAACAGCCACTGCGAAAAAAAAACCCACACGCAGGAGTGAATGGAGAGCAGCTATACGGTATAGGGCTCGTCATTGTATAGATGTGTGTACATGTACGTGTGTAGTTATGATGGTTTTACTTGGAGCCAAATGGATATTGTTGATATTTCGTGCATTTGAGTCAAGGAGTGCAGTGACCGTGGGTGGTATTCACCAGCATTGTTGCCATTGATCGACGGGCCCCGTAACGATCCCATTGTTGGCGCGTGGTGACACGCATGGGTGACAGACTGATGCCTCCCAGGTTCCCGCCGCCACCGCTGGCAACACGCCAGCCGCTCTGGCTGTTGCAGCGGTAGTCATGACCACGGTGGGGTCGGCCCGGCCCGCTCGTTGACAATCCAGCCCGACTGTGAAATCGGCCTTGCTTCTAGTACCTCGGGGGCCCCTCTCGACGAAGCCCGACATAAATATAGATATTTCCTCCCCCCCGAGTCACCGTGGCCAACTGAAATTGAAGAAGTCTGTATAGGTAGTGGTAGCTGCGTGTGTACACCTACATACCACTCGCGTCCTTGTGAAAAGTGAAAATATCCGTCAATCTGTCGACTCAGAATCGCCATCACGTACAGTCCTGCACGCTTTGATCGTTCGATTCAAGCGCTGAAGTTGACAGTAACCTCTGGGCAAATTGTAACCATGCACCCAAGTGTGATTCGTCTACAGAAAAGTGCATAATTTTATGTTCTCCTTTAACATATGTTCGAAGGTGATTGCTGAAATCCATTGCTTTTAAGGCCATCTACACTAAAGGTCAAAGGAGTGTCGCAGTTTGTGTGTTCAACCATGAACCATTCCCCATGAATTAATCCTGCGAAGGTTTCAATGATCTATACTTTTTCTTTCTTCGCCACAGGCTAAAGTATAAACTGAGAGTCGATCATCAGTGGGGGTGCTAGCCAGACGGAGAAACAGGAGAGAAAGAGACAGGAAAGCTTTGCGGTATGGCGGCTCTGAACGCCCAGAACTTGGAGAAGTTGAACCGGCAGGACGGTAGCATCAAGTCGTCCCGGCGCCAGTCCATCGTGTCGCGGAAGAGCTCCGTCAGCCACTCGACGGTGGGCGGCGGGGAGGGAGCGGCCGCAGCCCGCTGGCGCCGCCTGTCCCGCACCTACTCCACCTCCCTGGGCAACCCCAGCTTCCGCGTGGCCACGCACCGCTCGGGCGACACGCCGGCGGCCGGCGGGCCCGGCAAGCCGCCGGTCCGCTTCGAGAACACCTTCCGGATGGCCCCCGAGCCCGCCGGCCGCTTCGTGCCGGGCGCGGTGGAGCGACTGGCCCGCCAGGTGCTGGAGGCCAACCTGAGTGAGAAGACCCGCTACGAGCCGCGCACCTGCTCCATCTTCACGCAGCGCATCGCCGAGGAGATCAAGGCCCGCGTCAAGGAGCTGAAGATCCCGCGCTACAAGATCGCCACGCAGGTCTTCATGGGCTCGGTCAGCGGCCAGTGCCAGCAGATGGTCAGTAGGGCTGTGTGGAACACGGACACGGACAACTTTGCCACTTGCTCCTACCAGAACAGCTCCCTCTACGTCGTGGCCCTGATACACTGCACCTACTACGAGTGAGTGCCTCTTGTTTCAAAGGTCCACACATTACTCTGCACCAACCAACATGGATCCATATGAAGTCTGAGTAATGGTCGTTTTGCACCTCAAGGTTGTCGACATCCCCGTCAAGCAAACCCAGCGGTTGTGGCACGGACACGTGGCTGGAAAGCCCGGCCAAACCTCAGCAGACGCAGAACTGGCGTTGGTCCTACAAAGCATCTCCTTCACACGATCGGTGCTGCACAGTGCACACCTCCCCTAACTGTGGCTACCGAGACTGAGATCCACAAACCATCACAGCCACATCATGAATGTTTGTGAGGGTCTACAAGTCCCCAGGAGGAATCCATGGTGTGACTTTCCTGGCTGATGAAACTATTAATTAAGTGGTTAAAGATGGATCTCCCACTGTGATTTCGGATTCACACACACTAACGAACGCTGTCTCATCGCGGTATCTATCAGAACCACTGGCAGACAATGCACCTACGGGTGACCCGACATGGGAGACACCCACAGACTTACGGACTGCAGCGTTCATCAGTATCATCTTCATTTATCATCACACATGGGCGAATCGATTTGCTGAATGGATTGTCCAGTGATACCCCTTAGCCTCGGACGTTTTCCATGCGTGCATGGATGCCAGTGGAAACATTTGTCTATAATCATACTGTGGCTGACATCGTGGAGAGCGAATTGTAACAAAGATCTGAAATAGGGTGTCTCTTATTATACTTCAGGAGACCTATCCCGTTTTTGAAGTGACTGACCATTTTTCGACTGTGATATGCTAAGGCTAGTCTTGTTCCCTGACCCCTTGCATTCTCCTCCAAGCGATAGACCCTAGTCATTTCAATTTTCGGTTTGAATAATGGTCATCCTGCCTGTACAAAAAGAAGCTGCCAATCTCGATTGTTCTTGTATATCGTTTATTGCACTTAATCCACAGCCCACTTATACCAGTCGATGCGTTTGTTTTTACCAGTGATGGCTATTTTTTCGTTCGTTTTATTTTGTAAAGAGTTTTATTTCATTTCAGCCGAAGGCTGTGTTGTATTTATCTATACCAGTATTATGTAGCAAACCTAGTGGATCCCGTTGCCATAGCAACCCTACACTATTATGTAAAGATTGACAAGAAGGACAACTACTTCGCTAATTAATAATTTGACTCCAGACGTTGGAGTTGTGAAAGTGATTTAGCGTCACATGACACTATACGTTCGGTGACCCGTAAGACGTTCCACAGAAACCATTACAGTTTCTGTTCGTTATGCAGCTCCATGAAATAAGCAGAGATATCCCAGGGGATTGATGTTTGTTCAAGAGATTCCAGATTCGTCGGAAAAAATCGTATTATCTTGCCCTTCGTGCCTGTGTTCGAGTTCGAGTTAAATAATCTTGGATAACACGTGTTTTGGGTTCAAGTCCCATAGGCCTACATGTTGTCTGCCCTGTGAGATATGACAACCCTCGTCCTCATTCTGTACAATAAAGGCATATTTCTTCCACCACGCCCGTGACTACAAGTGGCGGTCGCACTACCTTTTTGTCCACTGCGAGAACGGTAAAGGCAGGCAGAAAAAGAGACGAGAAGATAACATCAGAGAGTGGACAGGGCTCTGTCTGAGTGAAGCCCTTCGGAAAGCAGAACACAGAGAAGGCTTGAGGAAGGTGGTTGAGTGGTTCCCCAACGGTCCACCAGACTAAGGGACAAATAAAGTGAAAGGAATGAAATGATACAGGCACTATGTCCGCATAGGCCTATTTTCTGTACAACTTTGTAAGATAAATCCACTTTTAGAAGATTAGATAGATATGTAATATTGAAAACAATTACTGTATTGAGATATAAATCGCTGCACAAACTCGTCACTCGTCAAGTGTAAATGTTTTGGGTTTTTTTCTTTACGACATTTTCCCTTTATGTTAAATACGTGTAATAGCATTCTCTCTGTATTTAGCTTGTCCGCACAGTCTATGCCGAGAGGTCAATATCCGAACCTCGACTTGGAAATGGTTCTAAAAGAGCCTTGTCATTTTTTTTTCTAGCCTCCCTAAAGTGAGCTGGTGAAGGTATATGGTTCACTGTGGAAAACATAATGTTTGTTATATTCGTGTATCAGTTATCATTTAAACGAGATTAAATCATTCTGGCAAGTAAGTAGTTTATTGTGACTCCATTGATTATTTGATACTGTTATAATGACATGATTATAGCACCCTCATCATTTGATTTGGCAGAGACATTTTAGATATCGTGGGCTAATTCGTCATTCTTGCCATCATCGTATAGGCCTACAGAGCCCCTCGGCCGGCAGTCCGAGTCAGTGCGGGTCCGATTCCGTGTCCTTTGTTATCGTGACCCGAGGCCGACTCATGGGAAATGAGACCGGAGTCGGATTGGAGTCCGAGCCACGAGCCAACCAAGTCTGTTGTGCGTATGACGTGACGTATGTGCAGCTGCACTTTCCCACGTGGTGTATGCCGCTGCCCCTTGGCGGTGCCCTTCAAGCTTGCCCATATTTTTTTTTCCAAAATGGCGGCTTCCGTGAACGATGCTGTGGCGCCCCCTCTTGTTCGTCTATAACTGATTATTCATATATGTGGTTGAAGTGCATGCCATCATTTTTTTGGGAAACCAAGTTGGGCACAGCTGAAGTCCAACAGTTTCTGTGTAAGGAGTGTTTAACCATGGTTCCCCCGTCTTGTCGGTAACAAGAATTTGTACAACCTTTGATAAACCCCAACTCTGCAGTTAGTTACCGGGTAGGTCTTATTTTGCCTCTGACAACTCGACTCTGAAATAAGACCTTGAATAACGTATGATGAATCCCAACTCTGAATTTAGTCTTTTTGACAACTCAACTCGGAAATAAGGGTTGTATAACCGTTGGTAAAACCCGAGTCTGTAATAGCTAAGTGTTATTGTGTGACAGCGCAGCTCTGCAATACGAAGGTTACGGTTCCAGTGTCTAGCAAGGTGAACTACACGAGCCGCTATGGTGAGCGGTCATACGTTCAAACCATGGTGCGTGCACGTGCTGTGCTGCGTAATAGAACAATGTTGGACGCGGGTGGACTCAAAGCTAGTATAACACATGTATTAAATGACGCCAAATGCCGATTAGCGATTAATCTAAATGGTTATTCTGTTTCCTTCCCTGTACTATTTGCCTTGCTGTTTAATGAGAGGAATAAGTGACTTAAATAATCTATTCTGCCAATCCATACGCCCTATAAAACCCTTTCTTTCCTGTAGTCTTGTACAGTTGCATTTTTACAGTAGAGAATTTCAAATTCAGTGTCAGAATAGAGCCCCCGAGATGCAAAGCTTTGCGTACACTTCCTTTCATTTTTATTTTAGAAAGGTACTTTTAGGGGAGAGGGACAGTTCCTCATAGAATGGGAAATATTAAGTGCGCCCCCTATTCGGTATATACTGTTAATGCATGTGCACTTGTTTGCGTTTCACAGAAATACAAAAGGGAAGTTTTGATCCGTCTGGTAACCGCCTCCGTTCGTATCTGAAGCGTTCAAATAGGCCGTCTCCAGCACGCACCAGTCTCACCCAGGCACGCTTCAGTAAGCACGACACGGAAGGCTGCCATCAAATATAGGCCCTACATATAACGCACTTGATCATATACCCCTAACAATTTGTATATCGCCTAGTAATGACGTAGTCTGTAAATATCCTCTTCTAACAAGTTACAGGCACAATGTAATTTCGCACATATTTGGCCGTTGCCCGTGAGTTGTTGGTGATAATCTAAATTACGATATTTTTAAGGGATCGTTTCACAGGAAGGCAAACTTTGATCCGTCGGTCTTCAAGTCATGGCGACGAAACCAAGTGTGTGGTCTTATTTCCGGGTTGGTGGCCAACTGCGTGCATTGGATTGGCGTGTTGGTGTACTGACACTGCTGATGTTTGTCTGCCTAACCCATCAAACAGGCAAGTGACAAGTATTGGTCAAGTAATCGTTCACTTGATACCAGATTAGATTGCTAGCATGTCTGTTTGGGATTATTTGATTGGATTATTCGATGAATTGGTATTCGTTCTCCGAACTATATAATTATGTAGCCAAACCCATAACAGGAAATATTAGTTACATGCATCATATAGTTGCGGTAACCGTAACACTCATCCTCCCGAGGGATCCTCCCGTGGGGCTCTGACCCTCGGGAGGATGATGAGGGTTACGGTTACCGCAACCATCCGCAACTGCGTGCACCTGTTCTTTAGGCCAAGTTAAACAAATTATTAGTTTTTCATCCTATCCTTTTGAAAAAAGGGATGATGAGGGACCCTTTTGTTTTTCCTTTTACAAAACAATCCTCCCTTAAAGACGTGTAGTCTAATTTCCAGTCGTTTTTAAGAACGGTACGATATGTAGGCTGTGCATGCGCGAAGTTCAACGGAAAACAGCTGAAACTTTACACAGTTCCTAATCATAGACTTCCTCCTCGTAAAATATATCGCCCACAAGCAGTAAATGGATATACTATGATTCACAAATTATTCAAACAGGTTCAGTATTTTTACTAATCGTATGCTATGGGTTTCAATAATCTGCGTGATTGCAATAGAGTCATTCAGTGTCTGATTTCATTGCACTTTTATGTTTTGCTTGTCAGCAGATGCTGCTGAGTATATGACAATGGTCACTCCCACACCATACGGGGCCGGGTTAGATGCTAGCTTGACATGTTTCCGCACCAGCAGCAACAACGGTGTGACATTGAGTTATGGAAGACCCTTCAAAATAGCTCTACCAGGAACTACAATTTCAACGAGTACTTCACTCCCTGCATATACTCCATCATCTACTAGTCAAGCAGAGTCAAAGGATTTCTCCAGCACTAATGATGCTGTGGGAGTGTTCTACTGTCAAGGTGACAATGATGAGAGTACAAGGGTGTACAGCATCATCCACAGTATCAATAGTAAGCAGCACATTCGTTAGATTTCTTTATATTCAAATGTATTATCATATCCCGTTATCCACCTTGGTAAACTTACCAAATTACCAGACTGTTATGTTCATGTCTCAGCAAATATTTGTATAACAACATGGCAACAGGTGAAAGATCTAATGTTTTCCACCATTTCAAAAGGTGTCTTTAATCTGTGAGTGATAATCGTGGAATCATATTTCGTGAACAGATGATATTTCTGCAATGAAAGAAATGTAATCGAATCACAATTTCATGGAAGGCAAAGTATAACTTGCCACAAAATACTTAATCACATAAAACTAGATAATTAGATAATGCACAATCACAATTTTTGTATAGGACGATACAAACCAATGTGTCATCACATCTGCTGATAAGTGAAAGTTACTAATAAAAAAGATATTGTTTCTACATTTTATTTTTTTCTACATTTACAGGAAAGTTTGAGCCCCAGAATGGATTAGTAACAAGGACAATCAACAGTGGGGAAGGCGTGACTCTGACTGTGACCTCTTACAATAATGAGGGAACAACACCACTATGGCGTCGTATTAGAAATGGTGTAGCTACTTCTCTCAGTGGAACATATTCAACTACAATAACTTCTACTGATGCAATGAATGGTGATGTATATACTGTCATACAGTCAGCTGCCTTCCTTACTGACAACCACTTCAGTATGATTAGACTCATAGTCAGAGGTAAGTCATCTAGACATATGAAAAAAAAAATTAAGCAATGGTCATCAATAATGCTTCAATTATTCATGTCTTCAGAATTGCCAAAGAAATATAGAAACCATGAAATCCCCAAATCAAACTTACTGTACATGTATATACAGTCCTACATTACCTTCTAATTTGCAGCATAATGTTATCATGTTACGTCTATGTCAATGATTTGATTAATCTTACGTCCTTTTTGTTCGTCCTCCATTCAGGATGTGCAGAAGGTAAGTGGAGTCCTGCAGACTGCACTTGGATATGTGACATGTGTTACAATGGAGGAGTGTGTGATGATGTCACAGGACAATGCATCTGTGCACCAGGATTCAGTGGTACAAACTGCCTGACAGGTAAGCCATCAACTCTGTCCTATGATGCGCTCTGTCAATTGGTCACTGGTAGAACTATTTGCAAACCTTCTTGATCAGTGACCTCTCACATGTCTTGATTATAAAGTTCAAACAATAATTGCAGTGTCATGACCATCATTATGAATTATAAGTAATGATTAGATATTGACCAGCTTTCACACCGGTATGTAGGCCTGTAAGCTTGGTTTATCTTGTGCGTTTTTCCTTTAGAACATTGATTTATTGTTTGTGCATCTTGTACCTCTCCACAATTCACTTACAGCTTGTGGTCAGCACAAATTTGGCTGGAATTGTGACCTTCAATGTGGCAGTGGTCAGACCATTCAGAGTTGCACAGGGAGCCAGTTTGGTCTACCAGACCCATATGGGAACAGCTGCATCTCAGGCTACACAGGAACATACTGTGATACAGGTATGGGGATATGTCATTATATGATACTGTCAGTGTGGTTGTTGTGCACTTTTCCTATTAATTCACTATCAGATAACGGCCTGTACTTTCTTGTTGAAAAGGCATCAAACATTTGACACTGCACAACTAATACTCAAAGATAGTAACATATAGAACCAGCAAGACTGGATTAAGACTGTGATTATGGCAAAGCCCACATACATGCATTGAAGTGGATTATTTCAATGTAATAATTAATCATTTCACTTTTCAGTTTGTTCTGGTGGAACATTTGGTGCTGGTTGCACTCAGATGTGCCACTGTCAGTCAGGAGGATGTGATACATACACTGGTGTATGTATTAGTGCAGTTTGTGCAACAGGATGGTCAGGTGCAAACTGTCAAGGTAAGTGCACAGAATAATCTGTAGAATATTCAGAATATTCAGGTTATGAGCTAATAATAGTGATAACACTTTTTGAAAGTCTGTCAACTGGGTATTTAGCACAATATCGTGTGCAGTAGTAATTGCATGTTAATTGAATGATTTAATATTAAATTAGAAATAAAATATTTAAACAAATCTAAATTAAATTAAGTAAACTTTAATCGAAAATAGGTTGTGCATTTAATAATGAAGTGCATAATCCAAAATAAGTAGGCCCTACCATAGGCCCATAGTCCTTTAAATGTCTATCAAGAAGATATGTGATAGATGTTGGTTTAACAGTTGTGTTTGCAAAGTTGTTTTACTGTAAGGTATTGCATTGAATGATGCCAAATCCTTATGCATCCATGTCCTGTGTTAAAGGGAAAATATTACATTAGTGACATTCTCCCAATATTGTCAATTCATCCATCAGAATATACATGTAATCAAGTCCGTTATCTATGAATATGTTCAAGGATTGACCCAAATGTTTGTTGTGACTCTTAGTTCCAGATGTATGTCCACAAGGTTATTATGGCTATGGCTGCACCAGTAAATGTCATTGTCTGAATGATGCAGCATGTGATAAAACCACTGGGTTTTGTAGTTTCGGATGTGCTTCTGGGAAATCTTGCATCTCAGGTAAGGATATATATGGCCTAAGGTAAGGATATATATTTCCTTGGTTTATCAGCAAGTTGAATAAGAACTCCAAACCAACACCAATGGCACGCAACTATCTTTCAGAAGTCTGAAATTCATCGTAACACTTCTGAAAAATGAAACTTTACAAAAATCTTGTCCATGAAGTCAAACTTTTAAAAATGCAAGACACAAACATTGATTTACTGTATCGGACATCATCAAATTCAAACCATTCTTTTGTTTTTTTTATTTTCATTCAATTAGAAATCCAAACAGTTTCTTTGCAATGATTTCTCAGAATTTCAAAGAAGTTTAGTTAAAAATTCATCTGAATAAGTTTCCCTGACAAACGTTTTTCTTTAACAGTGTATGGCTTATACAAAATGGAGAGACTGTCTAGAACATGAAAGATTGAAACATGAAATATGATGCACGAGAAATTGCTATTCAGAAAGTTTGCTTTCTACTTCTGTTGTAGTCTTTGCCATCACCTGTGCCATGGGTGCTCCTGTGTATGGCAATCCTGATACACCCATCTATGTGACGATACCAGAACCAACTGTGATTGGGGGAGTCTCTGGTGTTACATTCACATACACTCTTACTAGCAGCACTCAGCAACCTATTAGTAATCCATACTGGTATACTGTGCCAACATCGGGGACTGGAATGCTTAGTGTCACAGTGACTGGCAGCTTTGGAAACATTGAACGGACCTGCACTTATACAACCACAGTAACAGGTCAGTTTCTGATTATATGATTTTTTTGCCAATGCAGGCAAGGACAACTTCAAAGTGCATAATACTGCTCTGAAATCAAAGTATAGTTTATTACTAGACAAACTATAATGTGTTAATTCATTGAGGGTTTGCCCTCACTTTTTCAGCAGGCAATCTGGGAAACTACTGAGCAATCAGCGGTGAAATACATCAGGAAGTGTACACCCTTATTGAATTACATATTCAATGATGCAAGCATCATATTATATCTATGATTGAACACTGTACTCGTTGATGTATAGTTTTAAAACCACCCCACAACCTCGACCTGCTCGGGTGAGGGGGTATTAGTTAAGACATCTACACTAGAAAAAATGGAGTTGCTGGTTCGAATCGAACTGCCTTTATTTTTCGCAGCAGGCAATCGGGCAAAGCACTGAGCAAACATATAGTAGATCAGAGCAAACTCCCAATTAAGTACACTCTCATCAAAACAAAAACAAAAAGTGATCATTGTATAGAGCATGTGAACAATCATTTGTAACAAAATTACCATTCATTTCTCAATGACATTATTTTATTGATGGGAATGACCCTTTTAAAATATCTCGTTATAGAAACTTGCATGTGTAATTCCACTTTTCTGTTTTCCCTTTGTTAGCCTTTGAGATCACCTGTGCTGCTAGTGCTAATGAATATGGTAATCCAGGTTCAACCATCTATGTGACGATACCAGAACCAACAGTGACTGAAGGAGTCTCTGGTGTTACACTCACCTACACTCTTAGCAGCACACAGCAACCTATCAGTAATCCATACCTAGTAACTGTGCCAATGTCAGGGACTACTACTGTAAGTGTGACAGTAACTGGGTCTCAATCTACACTTGGTTTGCAAGGAACATGCGTGTACTCCTTTACGTTCACAGGTCAGTTCTCCTTGTTTTTAAACATTTCCTTGATTTTTGTTACGAATATGTACAAGGTGATATTGTGTGCAAATATGATATGACAAAACAATTTATTTTATATAATAATTACTGACCTTTTTTACCGACAAAATAAAGTTGAGAAGGGATCATAAAAGTGGTAAGAATAAACACAGACCACTTGATGATGGCAATATTCACTTCTAATGAAGTATAAGGTAACAGCCAGATGATTGAGTTTGACATAGGTCAGAGAAACCTCAAATTTGAATGTTAACAATACATGCAATTACTAAGATTTATTTGCTTTTTAATACATAATAAGAACACTATCGCATATAATCCAACTTCCCTCGATAATCAGAGTTCGATTTGTTTCTTTTTTCTTTCCATTGCATTCAGGTTTTGGACTCGTCTGTGAAACTGGTGATCCTGAGTATGGTAATCCTGGTACATCCATCAGTGTGATGATACCACAACCAACTGTGATTGCAGGAGTCTCTGGTGTTACATTCACCTACACTCTTAGCAGCACTCAGCAACCTATCAGTAATCCATTCTGGTATACTGTGCAAACATCGGGGACTGAAATACTAAGTGTCACAGTGACTGGCAGCTTATCAGCAAACGTCGAACAGACCTGCACTTATACAGTCACAATTACAGGTCAGTTTCTGATTTTCTTTTGTCAATGCAGGCAAGGACTACTTCAAAGTGCATTTATGCTGCTCTGAATTCAGAGAATATCTTTGAGCCCGCGACTCCCGAATTCAGGACGTGATAAACACTGATGTGCACTGATGAACACTCGATGTTTATCTGATCAGATGAGTGCTCAGATAATGGGTGTTTGTCCTCACTTTTTCAGCAGGCAATCTGGGAAACCACTGAGCAATCACTGGTGGTTATCAGGAAGTGTACACCATATATTTGCGTCGAGGAGAATGTAACTAAGTGAGGTTTTGCCCTTGCTCGACGTGATAAACACTGAGTGCTCAGTGCACATCAGTGTTTATCACGTCCTGAATTCGGGCGTCGCGGGTTCGAATCCCGCCCGAGATGCCGGACATTTTTTTTATCAGGGGCCGGGCAAAGCACCGAGCACTCGGTGTTTATCAAGTCGAGCAAGGGCAAAACATCATTGAAGTGTACACCCTTATTGAATTACATATTTACTGATGTAGACATCATGATAATAATGTGATTGAACACTGTACTCGTTGTTATGTCGTTTTGAATCCACCACACATCCTCAACCAGTTCGGGGAGGGGTAGTACATGTATTTAAGAATCCTACACCAGAAAAATGGAGTCGCAGGTTCGAATTTTGCCTGAACTGCCTGCATTTTTTTCAGCAGACAATCCGGCAAAGTACTGAACATAAACACAAAAAATACAAAAATTGTATACATGTATCAGTGAAGGTTTGATGTACAATACTTACACACTGTACAAGTGGATATTGTAAAGAGCTTGTAAAACTATTTGTAATAATATCACCATGTATTTCTCAATGAGATATTATTTTTATCGATGGAATGACTCTTTTAAAATATCTCTTTATAGGAACTTTCATGTGTAATTCCGCTTTTCTGTTTTCCCTTTGTTAGCCTTTGAGATCACCTGTGCTGCTAGTGCTAATGAATATGGTAATCCTGGTTCAACCATTGATGTGATGATACCACAACCAACTGTGCCTGCAGAAGTCTATGGTGTTACATTCACCTACACTCTTAGCAGCACACAGCAACCTATCACCAATCCATTCTCAATTACTGTGCCAATGTCAGGGACTACTACTGTACGCGTGACAGTAACTGGGTCTCAATCTTCACTTGATTTGCAAGGATCATGCATGTACTCCATTACGGTCATCGCAAGTAAGTTCCCTTTTTGAATACATTTCCTTGATCGTTCTTTTAAACGTGTACACGGTGGCATTGTGTGTAAAAATGACAAAATATTGTTTGGACCACCTTGCCAAGAAGATACATAGCACATTATTGTGCACTCTATTTTCTAACTGTGGCTGCAAATTAATATCTTAATTACCAGTAAAGCAAGGAGATGAAATGAATGCTGTATTACTGACTACATTGTTACTGTCACACTTGTCAGGTCTACCCCAACTAAGCCAGCCACCCTTGGTATCAGTCACATCTTCATCAGCTAGTCTCAGCTGGCAGCCATGGGGTGTCAACCAAACAGACACAGGCAACGGACCAGTCACACAATACAACGTGTACTATGCCCCTGCATCTACCATGGACTGGGTCAATGCTGGTAACATCACAGTGAGCAATCCATCTCAGGATATGTACAGCTTTGTCATAGAAGCTCTGGTACCGGACACACAGTATGCTTTCAGTGTATCTGCAGTGAGTGAAGGAGGGGAGGGACCGATGAGTCCAGTAGCTGAAGGCATGACCCTGCAGGTTCCTACCACAGCTGAGTCCACCACAGTTGCTTCCACCACATCAAAAGGTAAATACAAGAAAAACACGAACAATAGTGTCCTGTGCTGTGCTGATCTGTTATGGATAACTCAACTGATCGAGTTGTCCACGTGTAGCGTTCTGGATGCATCATGTGTAGTGTGTAGCACAGTTGCAGTGAAGCAGTGTCATCAGCCACATGCTGAAACGTAGCGAGACTCCTTGCTTTGATAACGACAACAATCGCAGATCGGTCTGTGCTACCAAGTTAAAGCATGAAGTGTTAACTCAGTCACTACACCCTTTTCACCGTTTGCTTTTAATCTGTTCAAAGTGACACCTACGAAGCAACCAGCCACTGGTTCGTCAACATATATCATCATTATCGTCTGTGTCATCGTTGTGGTGGTGGTAGCTGCGGTGATCGCTATTTATTGTAAGAGACGACGACGTAGAAACGACCAAACAGCCGCGCCTAAATCATCCATGACAGGTCAGGAATTGGTGAGTTTTACCAATCTAATCTCTCCATACTTACGTAATGTCCACACTGGTAAGCCAGGCGTTATGGTAAGAATACACCAGATATCACGGGTATAGAAGCTTGAAGTCCTATTATAGTGAATCTCGAACAACATAATTTGGTGTTTTGATTTCTTATGATAATAACGTCACGATAATGCCATTTATGCATCAACCGAATATGGATATAGTCATTCCTACCTGTTACAACATGATGAAAATTAAATCATACAAACTCGAACCTCAGCTTCATTTTTCTTTGTTTACTATTTGTTATTGCTGTGGGGTAGACTGGACAAAATAAAAAGTGCATGCACTACAGTGACATTCAGTTCAATAGCCTGGGTTTGCTGTAAAAAAAATACATTTTCTGTTTCCTGTGTTTCCTGTGTACGTTCATCAGACAATACTCGAATAGCTGGTTATCATTGTCATTTTCTCCTTACAGAGGTCGTATGTAAATGAGGTGCTACCAGCTGTCAGTGAGGATATATCCGACTATGAGAGAGTTGGTGGGGATGAGCGCTCTGTATTGGCTGATGTCAATGTAGTATCGACCTACGAAGATGTTGGCTTGCCAACCTGGGCACAGAACTACAGCATACCGTGGGAGAAAATTGCGATTGGGGAAAAGATCCTAGGCAGTGGTGACTTTGGTAAAGTGATCGAAGCATCAGTATTTGTAAAAGGAGAGTTCACCATGGCCGCCATCAAGACTCTGAAAGGTTCGTGAATGTCCTTGCCTTGCCTCGGAACCTGAACTTTATTCTGAACATTATTTTATTAATAGCACCATCCACATCTGGACTTCAATGTCTCAATCCCTTTCTTTGTTTCAGCTAACGCCACAGTGGAGGATCGACAGAGCTTCATGGAAGAGTTCAAAACTTTGACACAAGTTGGGCAGCACCCGAATGTCGTTGGTGTCATTGGTGCATGTCAGCACAAAGGTGAGGCTAGTCAAACAAAGCCACTATATGCTGCTAAGAACAGACTGTACTTGTTTTAAAACCGAGTTGTTTTCTCAATTCCTTTATAATGTTATATGAATGACGAAGACGTGAATAAGGGAGACATTCTGATAAGAGAGAAATCCATGCGTAGTGTCCGCAATATAGGTTACATGTATTTTCTTTTCAGGTGATTTGTACGTGGCTATGGAGTACCTACCAAACGGTGATCTCCGTTCATACCTGCGGAGTGCACGTACACTGGGTGACGAGACTCAGGGGTCAGTGACCTCACGTAAGTTGCTCCAGATCGCTCTCGACGTTGCAAAGGGAATGCAACATCTTGCCGCATTGGGAGTAAGTATACCCAAATCTATATACCCTTTGGCATGTATAACTGTCACAGTTCGCATGAATACACCTTTAAGTACACTGGTCAAATGACTGCTTCCGTGTGTATATAATTTAATTTTCTGGCTTATTTTGAACAGGTGTTTGATCATTTCATTCCCTGGCTTATTTTGAACAGGTGATCCATCGGGATTTGGCGGCAAGAAACATCCTCCTGAACGATACCTTGGTTGCCAAGATTTCTGACTTTGGGTTGTCGAGGGGAGAAGACATCTATGTCCAGACATCGCAGGTAAAGTGTGGAGTCTTGAGACCACGTACAGTCTCAGTGGGCATTCGTGACATGCAGTAATACATTTAGGGCTACCGCACCGAGAGTAACAAATATTTCTGTACATTAAGTCTGTCCTGTGTGTGATTTGATGACCGATTTTTTGGCAAACGGTCGAATATATGCAAGTCAATGACACCATGTAGACCTGTTTTTGCAAACAATAATGATAATAAATTATGAGAATTGCTCTACAATTGCTCTAAGTCACATTTGAAGATTAATGTTTATCTTTGTTTTTCTAATGATTCAGACACGTGTTCCAATGAGGTGGCTTTCCTTGGAGTCGTTGTTTAGAATGGTTTACACATCTGAGAGCGACGTGTGAGTTTCAAACTGACAATTCCACACCAAACTGTGGTATTTTATTTATATACAGATATAAGCATTTTTTGCATAGCTTATTATGTGTACTTTCATTCAACAGGTGGTCCTTCGGAGTTCTGCTGTGGGAGATCTCGACTCTTGGTATGATGCACTATTTGAATGGATTATGGTAGAAGAACAATGATCTTATTTCTTTACAGAATATTTTAATTCAGTTCGTCTGTACATGTTTTACTTCCCATAGGGGCAACGCCATACGAAGGCATCAAATCTCACAATCTCACCTCCAGGTTGAGGAATGGTTACCGTATGCCCAAACCAAGCAACTGCGACGAACAGATGTAAGAACTGAGCGGCTGTATACTTTTCTTTGAAATAAGCAGAAATGTATATTCATCATAAATACACATCGCTTCAGTGTAAACTTGCTTGAAGAACAAATATTTCGACAACAATTTAACTAAGTTACACATTTTAAGTAGATGTAAGAGCTCATTTAGTTGACAAAGATGACCCCCCCCCCCACAAACACACACTCTTAGGACATCAAAATGTTACCTTAGGGTGAAGTCAATTGATGGCCACGATGTCCTGAATCAATTTGATTGATTCCCACGAGTACACACAGTACGTGCATCTGTTACGTTTCAATCTGTCACTACTCATCATCACGCATGACCTGGAGTAATGACTGTATACTTGACTACCTTTTCTTTGGAATTTCGGTTCAGTTACAATTTGATGGTTCAGTGCTGGCAGGAAGACCCGAATGAAAGGCCGCCCTTTAAGAAACTCGTGACGTCTCTGACTGCGATGATGAACAATAAGGAGGAACATGTAAGTGTCTAAGCTGAGGTAACACCCGGAATTTTCAAAACCACTAAAACAGAGGTTCGTTTGTCGTTGTATCTAATTGGTGTCCAAATAGGAAACGCATTGCCAGTCTTTACTTGCTACTGCTCAGTTTGTCAGACGTAATAGTCATGATCAGATTCATATCCAATCATCGTCTTTACATTTTCATATTTGCTGTTTCCACAGGCATACATGAGACTTCTGCCCAACTCCGAGAGCTACATGTATTTGATGGTACGCCCGGAGCTGGATGACAAATAAAACTGGTGGATTTCACCCAAACCGAGACTGCTACCTCGGTTGTTGTACATTGAATTGCTCGCTATCATGCACTGCCTGCCTTGGTTACATTCTACTGTTGTATGTCTATACCCGGGCCACACCCACGTTATAATGTCTTTGTTTAGCAAGCGGCAGTGAACGGATGAGAATGAACGTCTCACAACTGCAGTGTATGCATTCTTACCTATATATCCCGCCTGGTATGTCAATCTGCGCGTAGATTTGAGGCATAGTAGTTCACTATTGATGTGCACTGCCATTGGTTAAAAATGTTCGTTAACAGCTTATTATTACTAAAAGCAATATAAATTGAAATATACTCAGATGCTATCAATTTTAACATAGATATAACATGATGTTTATGTCGAGGAGAAAGTTTGCCCTCGAGTGGCGAACCGAGCGCTCAGTGCTTTGCTAAATGTCTGATAAAGGAATCAGGCAGCTCGGGCGGGAATTTATAATTTTGTCCACAGATTTCGAAATAATTCATATGATAGCTCTGTGTACGAGAATGAATGAAATAATCTGTTGTACATTTTTATACAGAGTGTATGCCATAATATCGTATATAATCATGTGTTAATCACTAATCGGTAGAATCAACTCATTGTGGTAGGAAGAGTTTTTCTTAATCAACAGCTGCGATATATTCCTAGATATCGATTTGCTTTAGGCTTACGATAAGGAAACTACTACTTTGGACAAATGATTGGCTTTTCACTGATCAACATAGGCCTAGGTTTGTAAATGTGGAAGACATGTGCAGGAAAAGTTTCTGCTGAAGAAGATTTGCTCGAAGCGAGGAAAAGGTAGGTTTTACATTTTGTAATAACTCAAGCATGACATAAAAATAGTAGAAAATGTGTTAATGTTCGACTCAGTATACATGTAGATATTATTTTGTTTCTATGAACTCAAAACTGAAATAATTTTTTTTATAACCTTCGATGAATTCCAACTCTGAAATTAGCTAGGTGATAGGCATATTTTGTGTCTCTAACAACCGAACTCTGAAATAAGAATTTGTGTAACCTGTGATAAATCCAAACTCTGAAATTAGCTATGTTATTTTGTTTTTCAAAATTAAGTGGGCCTAAAGTTTCGAACTTAACAGGATCTTTCTCAAAGGTCCTGTTTCTATCAACTAAACTGTAATTGTGTATAACATTTAATAAATCCCAACTCTGAAGTAGTTACAGATGTTATTTTGTGAATCCCTAACTCTCACTCTAGCAGATTTTTGACAACTAAACTCTGGAATATGGGTTGTATAACCTTTTGTAAAACCCAGGTTTGTAATAGCTATAGGCCTAGGTGTAATATTCGTGTGACAGCTCACTTTGAAATAAGGTTACCAGTGTCTTTCAATTCGACCTTTACGCCATCCGCTGTGATGAGCGGTTACGTTCAAGCGTTGGTACGAGCACGTGCTGTACCACGTGTTGGACGGAATTTGGAATATCTTGTATTTGTATTATTCAATCTATTGATAATTCTGTTTTAATCCTTTTATATATCGTACAATCATTTATTTTTGCTTATTCTATGGACTTTGTAATTGCTATTTCCCTTGCTGCAATAGATTCGATGAGATAAATAATTGAATTAAATATTTTCTGCTATTTTATGTAAGGTCATGCTTTTCTGTACTCGTGTTCAGAAGAACGTCCATGTTTTTTTTTTAATATCGTATAGAACAAGTACAGAATTTCCAGCTGAGTGGCAGAATATAATTATAGGGCCCTCTAGATCCAAAGCTATGCGTGGAACATGCCTTAGAGACAAGCAAGTGCAATTTTCATTTCACGTACCCTCTTCATTACTGTTCTAAGCTATTGTACACTGTTAAATTCAAGTACACTAAATTGCACTGTTTTACACTAATTAAGCAAGTCCGCTAAACTCTATTCGGTTGAGAACGCCAATTTGAAAATAATCTTACAGATGAAGGTCCAAGTTAAAATTGTCCGTATAGAAACTTTTTGGTGTGGAAGTTTTTGCCTCAAAGTGAAGGTTTTTGTACTGCGTTCTATGGGAGTTCGATTTAGCCACCTGCAACGCCCACACAATGAGGAATGGTAAGTGCGCCCCCTATTTGGGAACGCACTTGTTGACGTCACGCACGTACTAGAAAGGAAAGTTTTGACCCGTCTGGTAACCGCACACCGTTTGCATCTGAAGCGTTCAAATAGGGCGCCTCCACCACGCACCAGTCTCACCCAGTCACGCCTCAGTAAGCACGACACGGAAGGCTGCCATCAAATATACATTGAACGCACTTGATCATATACCCCTAACAATTTGTATATCGCCTAGTAATGTAGTCTGTAAATATCCTCTTCTAACAAGTTACAGGCACAATGTAGTTTCGCACATATTTCGCCGTTGCCCGTGAGTTGTTGGTGATAATCTAAATTACGATATTTTTAAGGGATCGTTTCGCAGGAAGGCAAACTTTGATCCGTCGATCTTCAAGTCATGGCGAGGAAACCAAGTGTGTGGTCTTACTTCCGGGTTGGTGGCCAACTGCGTGCATTGGATTGGCGTGTTGGTGTACTGACACTGCTGATGTTTGTCTGCCTAACCCATCAAACAGGCAAGTGACAAGTATTGGTCAAGTAATCTTTCACTTGATACCAGATTAGATTGCTAGCATGTCTGCTTGGGATTATTTGATTGGATTATTCGATAAAGGTATTCGTTATCTGAAGTTGTACCGAATCAATATAGGAAAAATGAATTACATTCACCTGCTTTATAACTTAGTTCGTGTCTCTCGTAATTACGCCCAAATTTTGATTATACAATGTGGTCTAAAGACAACGATGGGAAGGATTTTAGTGAATACCTTCACCACTTAAAACTAAACTGAGTAAAAGACTAAACAAATCCTAAACCCAAATTAGACCGGCAATTGTTAATGCTATGTAAACAATATCCAAGGTCTGGCACAACCACTTTCCAGAAAACAGTTTTCCCAAAATTCGTGATTTTTATGGCTTGGAATGTAGGAAATTAGTGAAGTGTTTGTTGGTACACTTCTGCGGTAACCGTAACTCTTATTCTCCCAAAGGTCGAAGACCTGTCTCCGACCATGGAGGTACAACGTATGAGGGTTACCGCAACTAGTTTATACAGAGCTACGTACTGACTGTCATCTGGTGGACACATTATGTATTTTAGACGAAATGTCAGTAAAACAAATTCTGGAAGTTGTTGAGCCAGACTTAGTTGCGGTAACCGTAACCCTCATCCTCCCGAAGGTCGGAGACCTGAGGGTTACGGGAACGTATGTACAAGATTATAGCGAGGTTCTTGTTTTTACCATTTTGGAAACACCACTGTCCCGATCGCCCCCTTTTTCCACCCTTTTGAAAATCGCCACACACAATCTAAGGACATGCACTTGATCCCAAATGTATACTGAATGTGATCAGATAACTCAAAACATCGTGGGTAAAATACTTTTCCGAAAAACGGGCAGAAACTCACCCAAATACTGTCTGTAAATGTCCCGTCAACGTCTCCGCCAGGTTCGGAATCCGAACCTGGCGCCTCGACCAATCAGCGCTTAGTCTCGTGACGTATACCCGCACGACGGCTATTTGCTGTTTCGCAATAACAGTCCACACTCGTGGTGCGCGCGCAGGTCATCGCCCTGTGAAGAGCCGACTGGTACTGTATACAACCGTGGATACAACACGTGCGCTGTACATGTGATTGTACGGTACATGTACATGTACCGTACATGTGCAAGCAGTACCAAAGAATACTCATGTACGTGTGTGTACGTAGCGTACGGGTTCATACTGTACATGTACATGTACTGTACATGTACATGTACATGTACATGTACACTGTACTGTTGTACATGTACAGTATATTACGTGTACAGTACATGTACATGTACATGTACGCGTATTATCAAAGAGTATTCTTTGGTACTATGCTTGCACATGTACGGTACATGTACATGAACCGTACAATCACATGTACAGCGCACGTGTTGTATCCACGGTTGTATACAGTACCAGTCGGCTCTTCACAGGGCGATGACCTGCGCGCGCACCACGAGTGTGGACTGTTATTGCGAAACAGCAAATAGCCGTCTTGCGGGTATACGTCACGAGACTAAGCGCTGATTGGTCGAGGCGCCAGGTTCGGATTCCGAACCTGGCGGAGACGTTGACGGGACATTTACAGACAGTATTTGGGTGAGTTTCTGCCCGTTTTTCGGAAAAGTATTTTACCCACGATGTTTTGAGTTATCTGATCACATTCAGTATACATTTGGGATCAAGTGCATGTCCTTAGATTGGGTGTGGCGATTTTCAAAAGGGTGGAAAAAGGGGGCGATCGGGACAGTGGTGTTTCCAAAATGGTAACAACAAGAACCTCGCATATAATCTTGTACATACGTTCCCGTAACCCTCAGGTCTCCGACCTTCGGGAGGATGAGGGTTACGGTTACCGCAACTAAGCCAGACTATGATGTCTTCATAAAAATAGCGTGTCTAGTGTAGAATTAGGTTGTTTTCTACCCTTTTACGGTGTAGGTGTTAGACAATGTTGCTCTTGCTCCGAGTCTTATACTTGAATAAATACATAAAATACTCATTCAAATAAAGGAATGAGGGCTATGGTAATTGGGGAGGAATGTTTGCTAGGAAACTACACCATTCCAAATCATAGACTTCGTCCTTGTAAAATGTGTCGCCCAAAAGCAGTAAATAATGATATTGAAATTTGCATTTTGTTTCAGTATTTTTTTTCATCATAAAATAATTATGTCTTTCCATAATCTGCGTGATTGCAATAGAGTCATTCAGTGTTTGTTTTCATTGCACTTTTATGTTTTGCTTGTCAGTAGATGCTGCTGAGTATATGACAATGGTCACACCCACACCATACGGGGCCGGGTCATATGCTAGCTTGACATGTTTCCGCACCAGCAGCAATAACGGTGTGACATTGAGTTATGGAAGACCCTTTCCAATAGATCTATCAGGGAGTACAATTCAAACGAGTACTTCACTCCCGGCACATACTTCATCAACTACCAGTCAAGCAGAGTCAAGGGATTTCTCCAACACTAATGATGCTGTGGGAGTGTTCTACTGTCAAGGTGGCAATGATGAGAGTACAAGGGTGTATAGCATCATCCACAGTATCAATAGTAAGTAAATACATTTTGTTAGATTTCTCCATTCATTAACACTTCAATACACCCACTGTGGTAAACATACTAAATTATATTTGACTGTCATTCTGAATTCATTCATGTCTCAGCATAGACATTGCCTCGGTAATACGACACAATTTTGTGTAACAGCGTAGCAGCAAGTGAAAGATCTATTTCTTTCACAAATTCAAAAGGTGTCTTTAGTCTGTGATTGATAATCAGGGAATCATATTTCTTGAACAAATGATTTTTCTGCAATGAAAGAAATGTAATAGAATCACAATTTTCTGGAAGGCAAAGTATATCTTGCTAGAAAATACTTGAATCAGCACTTAATACTAAATGATTGATGATATAATGCACAATTACATTTTTTCAAAGGAACATACAAACCAGTGTGTCATCACATCTGCTGATAAGTGATGATTACTAATGAACAAATATATATCTTTATTTATTTACAGGAAAGTTTGAGCCCCAGAATGGATTAGTAACAAGGACAATCAACAGTGGGGAAGGCGTGACTCTGACTGTGACCTCTTACAATAATGGGGGGAGTCCACTATGGCGTCGTATTAGAAATGGTGCAGTTACTTCTCTCGATTTATCATCATTTTCAACTACACGTACAATAACTTCTACTGATGCCATAAATGGTGATGTATATGCTGTCATACAGTCTGCTGCCTTCCTTACTGACAACCACTTCAGTATGATTAGACTCATAGTCAGAGGTAAGTCATTTGGAAATTTGAAGAAAAAAAACATTAAGCAATGGTCATAGTTAATTCTTCCGCAGCATCCAATCCTAAGTTGCCTGATGAAGATTAGCAGTTCCATCAACCGAAACATCGCTACCAGCAACGATACCGGTACATCGCGTAACTTTGATCACCCTTCTCATGAAATGATAATACTTCTGTTCATAACGTCTACAGAATTTCCAAAGAAATAATAGAAACTTTGAGATCCCCTGAATCAAACCTACTGTATTTTGGGTCTTCATTACCTTTTATTTTTTAATTAGAATAATGTTGTCAAGTTACGTCGATGTCAATGACTTGGTCATCTAACATCCTTTTCCTTCGTTTTCCGTTCAGGCTGTGCAGAAGGTAAGTGGAGTCCTGCAGACTGCACTGGGATATGTGACATGTGTTACAATGGAGGAGTGTGTGATGATGTCACAGGACAATGCATCTGTGCACCAGGATTCACTGGTACAAACTGCCTGACACGTAAGCCATCAACTCTGCCCTATGATGCGCTCTGTTGGTTGGTCACTGGTAGAACTATTTGCAAACTTTCTTGATCAGTGACCTCTCAAATGTCTTGATTATAAAGTTCAAACAATAATTGCAGTGTCATGACCATCATTATGAATTACAAGTAATGATTAGATATTGACCAGCTTTCACACCGGTATGTAGGCCTGTAAGCTTGGTTTATCTTGTGCGTGTTTCCTTTAGAACATTGATTTATTGTTTGTGCATCTTGTAACTCTCTCCACAATTCACTTACAGTTTGTGGTCAGAACATATTTGGCTGGAATTGTGACCTTCAATGTGGCGGTAGTAATATCATCCAGAGTTGCATAGGGAGCCAGTTTGGTCTACCAGACCCATATGGGAACAGCTGCATCTCAGGCTACACAGGAACACACTGTGATACAGGTATATATGGGGTTGTGTCATTATAGTACACTGTCAGTGTCATTGTTTTGCAATTTTCCTATTGATTCACTATCAGATAACGGACTGTACTTTCTTGTGGAAAGACATCAAACATATGACAGTGAACAACTAATCCTCAATGATAGCAGCATATAGAACCAGCAAGACTGGATTAAGACTGTGATTATGGCAAAGCCCACATACATGCATTGAAGTGGATTATTTCAATGTAATAATTAATAATGTCTCTTTCAGCTTGTTCTGCAGGAACATTTGGTGCTGGTTGCACTCAGATATGTCACTGTCAGTCAGGAGTGTGTAATCCATACACTGGTGTATGTCTTAGTGAAGGTTGTACAACAGGATGGTCAGGAGCAAACTGTCAAAGTAAGTGCATAGAAAAATCTGTAGAATATTCGGAATATCGAGGGAATAACACTTTTGAAAGATTGCCACCTGGGTATAAAATCATGTGCATTAGTTATTGCATATAAACTGAATGACATTCAATTGTAAATCAAATTTAAATCAAAATTACACAAATTTAACTTTTCAAATTGTTCAAAAGTACAAGAGTTTACCTAAATTGACATTAGTAAGATTCTACCAATATTGTCAATCATCATCTATCAGGATATACATGTAATCAAGTCCATCATCTGTGATTTCTTAAGATATTCAAGCATTGACCCAAAATATTATTTGTGACTCAGTTCCAGATGTATGTCCACAAGGTTATTATGGCTATGACTGCACAAGTAAATGCAATTGTCCTAATGATGCAGCGTGTGACAATGGGGTGTGTAGTACAGGTAAGGACATTATAATGATTTTGGGTTTTTCATGAAGTTGAATAAGCTCTCCAAAAACAGTGGCATTGATAAGCACATCACAATCTTGCTGAAGTCTAAATTTCATGAAGTGGAAGGTTTGCAGTGACACCATATAAATGATGGGCAGAGTACACACTGCCTGAAATGTTGAGTTTCAGAGCCACATCTTCAAAGAGATGCATTACATGGTGTCACCACAAACCTCCCACTTGGTACCGTGCAAACCTTCAAATCCTTTTTAAAATTCCATGAAATCTAAATTGGAGTTCTAGATACGCAATTTCGATTCAAGACACAAACTTCTATGTTCTGTTTGGACATCATCAAATTCAAACAATTTTTAAGTATTTATTTTTTATTTGAATATAAAACCAGAATTTCCGTACGATAATTAGTTTATCGTACGGAAATTCTGTTTGGAAATTGTTCTCTCCATTTCAAGGACATTTAGTTTAAAATTCATCTGAGTAAATTTCTCTGGCAAACCATTTTCTTTAACAGTGTATGGCTTATTGATCTATCAATGGAGAGACTGTCTAGACCATGAAAGATTGAAGAATGAAATGATGCGTGAGAAATTGTTATATACTAAAAGTTTGCTTTCTATTTCTGTTGCAGTCTTTGCCATCACCTGTGCAGCTAGTGGTAATGAATATGGTTATCCTGGTTCAAGCATCAGTGTGACGATACCACAACCAACTGTGACTACAGGCGTCTCTGGTGTTACATTCACCTACACTCTTAACGGCTTTCAGCAACCTATCACTAATCCATACCCAGTTGCTGTGCCAATGTCATGGACCACTACTGCAAGTGTGACAGTAACTGGGACTCAATCTTCACTTGATTTGCAAGGAACATGCGTGTACTCCTTTACGGTCACAGGTCAGTTCTCCTTTTTAAGAAAATGTCCTTGCTTATTCTTATGCATATACATAAGGTGATATTGTGTTCAAATCTGACAAAATGATTTAGATTAGATAAAAATCACTAACCTTTTTTACTGATAAATTGAAGTTGGGAAGAGATCAGAAAAGAGGAAGGAATAAATACACACCACTTGATGATGGCAATGTACACATGTAATGAAGTATAAGGTAACAGTCAGAGGATTGAGTTTGCATTTGAAATGTCTACAGATCATGACATAGATCAGAATATAACTTCAAATTTTAATATTAAAAATGTCATTGATAATGATTTGGTGATTTGTTTTTTAATACCTAATAAGAACACTCTTTCGTATAATCCAACTTCCTTCAAAAATCAGAGTCTGATTTGTTTCTTTTCTCTTTCCATTGCATTCAGGTTTTGGACTCATCTGTGAAACTGGTAATCCTGTGTATGGTAATCCTGGTTCACCCATCAGTGTGATGATACCAGATCCAAATGTGATTGGGGGAGTCTCTGGTGTTACATTCAAATACACTCTTAGCGGCTTTGAGCAACCTATCAGTAATCCATACTCATATACTGTGCCAACATCGGCAACTGAAATACTAAGTGTCACAGTGACTGGCAGCT
Organism: Luidia sarsii; assembly: GCA_949987565.1. NCBI lineage: Eukaryota > Metazoa > Echinodermata > Asteroidea > Paxillosida > Luidiidae > Luidia > Luidia sarsii. The sequence goes on from OX465113.1 coordinate 1,093,576, forward strand.
TATCTGGAAACGTCGAACAGACCTGCACTTATACAGTCACAATTACAGGTCAGTTTCTGATTATTTTGGGTTTTTGTCAATGCAGGCCGCAAGGACTGTATGCTGCTCTGAATTCAAAGGATAATTTATTACTAGACAAACTGATGGTTCCACACTATAAGGTGTTAATTCCATAAGGGTTTGTTCTCAATAGTGCCGTTCCCACTACACCAAATAAACGTGATCATTTGGATCGGGATTTGAATCGCGATTCAAACTCCACTTTGTTTGCGTGTGGGGACACAAACGTGATCATTAGGGGGATTCAAATCGCGATTAGGACTTCACTAAGAGTGAGATTTTTTCAAATAATCGTGTTTATTTGTGACGCGATGTGTGTGGGAATGCTCCGCTCAAATCGCACTGTTTTTTTAAGCCCATGATGATGCATTGTGTGTTTCATGAGACTTCAATATCTTGTTTTTCTTGCGATAGCTTTTGAGATCACCTGTGCAGACAGTGTTCCTGTGTATGGTGATCCTGGTTCAACCATCAGTGTGATGATACCAGAACCAACTGTGACTACGGGAGTCTCTGGTGTTACATTCACCTACACTCTTAGCAGCACACAGCAACCTATCACTAATCCATACCCAGTTACTTTGCCAATGTCAGGGACTACTACTGTAAGTGTGACAGTAACTGTGTCTCAATATGCACTTGGTTTGGAAGGAACATGCGTGCAGTCCATTACAGTCACAGGTCAGTTCCCTTTCTTAAACCATTTCCCTGATCTCAATACGTTCTGATGCATTAGTTCAAGGGGTGCATGGTGTTATTGCTATATGACAAAATAACTTAGAATAGGTGATCCTCACTGACCTTTTTTACCAATGTAATAAAATTGAGAAGGGATCAGAAAAGGGGTAAGAATGAACACAGACCACTTGATGATGGCGGTGTACACTTGTAATGAAGTATAAGGTAACAGCCAGATGATTGAGTTTGTATTTGAAATGCGTACAGATCAGGATATAGATCAGAGTGACTTTAAATTTGAATGCTAACAATACATATCATTGATAGAGGTGATTTGTGTTTCAGTACATACAAAAGCGCACTGTCATATAATTAAACTTTCCTTGAAAATAAAAGTCAAAGTGTTATTTTGTTTCTTTCCACTGTATTCAGATGTTGTATTCACCTGTGCAGATAGTGAACCTGTGTATGGTAATCCTGGTACAACCATCAATGTGATGATACCAGAACCAACTGTGCCTGAAGGAGTCTCTGGTGTTACATTCTATATAATGCCTTCATATGAACCCATCTCTATGCTACAAGAAGTTCAAGTTCCAGTTACAGGGAGTTCTCCTTTAAATGTTACAGTGGTTGGATTAGGACCGTCAGGTTCACGAGCGTCATGCATGTATACAACTACAGTCACAGGTCAGCTTTGTGCTTTCTTTGTTTTTGTCAATGTGAACTGACTACCAATCTAGAGTAAGAAGTCTAATCCATGAACTTCTCAGATTTACTATCACTCAGAATTACTCAGTTCTTTGTTTTTAATGGAAATTGTTGCAATCATTATTATGTTGGCCCATATTGCCCGTATTCATAAGCTGTATACATGTGTACTTAAAGAGACCAAATTCACCGGGCATTAATTTTGACCTTCCTATTAATGAGAAATATATATATAGAGAGAGTTTATGCACCGCTCAGCAGAAATCTTTGTGCTACTTTGATTGTAACATTGATATTTTTATTCAATGCATTAGCTTTTGAGATCACCTGTGGAAGCAATGCTACTGTGTATGGTGATCCTGGTACAACCATGAATGTGACGATACCACAACCAACTGGTACTGCAGGAGTCTCTGATGTTACATTCACCTACACTCTGAGCAGCACACAGCAAACTATCACTACTCCATACCTGGTTACTGTGCCAATGTCAGGGACCACTTCTGTAAGTGTGACAGTAATTGGATCTCAATCTGCACTTGGTTTGCAAGGAACATGCATGTACTCCATGACAGTCACAGGTCAGTTTCCTTTTCTAAGAATATTTCCTTGATCGTTCTTATGAGTATGTACCTGTACAAGGTGGTATTGTGTACAAATATGACAAAATAATTTAGTTAAAAAATAACCCTCACTTATTTTACGGTCATAATGGAGTAAGAGCAGAGATGCAAATAAGAACTAGAGCTTCTATGTATGTTTGCAACAGCTTTTCCGCATCTGGTTTGAAAACTTGATTTAAAATAATTTGTAGATGATTCATGCTATACTTGCTATTTCATTCGGTGCCTCCTGACGACTGGCAGAGTTCACACTTAATAACCAATAGAGATTTGTGACAGTTTATTAATGCCTTACATGTAGGCGTGTTTAAAAATCGTGCATTTTGATGACGTCATGATTACGTCACATCATAGTCCTGGCCCAAAGAGAGTCTGTTTCTATAGTTATGAAAAGATAATTCCCAAAATATATGCTCAAATGAATGTGAAATATGTAGAGATCATGGTATAGATCAGATGAACAGTGATTAATATAGTTTTTCTTTCAATATATAAAAATACCACTTGCCTACAATCTACCTTTCCTTGAAATTAATTGAGATGAAAGATGTGTTACTGACTAGAAAAATTGTTGACATTGTTACTCATACACTTGTCAGGTCTACCCGAACTAAGCCAGCCACCCTTGGTATCAGTCACATCTTCATCAGCTAGTCTCAGCTGGCAGCCATGGGGTGTCAACCAAACAGACACAGGCAACGGACCAGTCACACAGTACAACGTGTACTATGCCCCTGCATCTACCATGGACTGGGTCAATGCCGGTAACATCACAGTGAGCAATCCATCTCAGGATATGTACAGCTTTGTCATAGAAGCGCTGGTACCGGACACACAGTATGCTTTCAGTGTATCTGCAGTGAGTGAAGGAGGGGAGGGACCGATGAGTCCAGTAGCTGAAGGCATGACCCTGCAGGTTCCTACCACAGCTGAGTCCACCACAGTTGCTTCCACCACATCAAAAGGTAAATACAAGACGCCATAAGCCTAATGCATCAACCACAGTAGCCTGTGTTGGGCTATGGTGTGCTGTTGATGCCCTTTGAGAAATTACCTTGTAGTGGAACTTCACTCCTTCTTGTAGTTGTGCCGTATATTCAACTTCTAGGACATGTTATTTACAGCTCATGTCAGACTCCTACCACATTTGCTGTGAATCAGACCCAAACTGGACTCTTAACGACCAACAGCTCAGCCTGGGGTCACCTGACTTGGACCAAACTCTATCTGATCAACTTGCTAGTTTCATCTTATTATTTATCACCATATATTTATTTGATACCTCCTTCCCTCCCTCTCAGCCTCCCTCCCTTCTCCCTCCCTCCGCCTCCCTCCCTCCCTCCCTCCCTCCCTCTCACCCTCCCTCCCTTCTCCCTCCCTCCATCCATCCCTCCCTCACCCTCCCCTTCTCCCTGCCTCCCTCCATCCCTCCCTCCCTTCTCTCTCTCTCCCTCCATCCATCCCTCCCTCCCTCCCTTCTCCCTCCCTCCCTCCCTTCTCCCTCCCTCCCTCCCTCCCTCTCTCCGTGGTTGTAGTCACTAGTCAGTGCATGACACCTACATGTACCGGTTTATACTGTATACGTTCCTAATGTGGCAGTGTAGGCCTTGTCATTGATGTACTCTCTGTCTCTTTGTGACTGCCAGGCGTTGGGCCCCCACCACCTGGTCCAGAGTCCAGCATCATGGTGGTCATCCCAGTGGTGGTGGTGGTAGCACTCCTAGTGCTCCTGGTGGTGCTGGTAGTGGTGCTGGTTATGCGTGTCAGGTGAGCTCCTGTCTCCTTGTGCACACTTGAAACCCTCATAGATCTCTCACATCCCCGCCAGTCACAGACATGATAGCAAGTTTGCATCAAGGAGAATGGAATTCAATGAGTGTTTGCCCTACTCAACGTAATAAGCACTCAATGTAATAGGCACTGGTTATGTTTATTATGTGCAGTAGGGCAAACCCTCATTGAATCTCGTTAGTCGTTGATGCACTCAGGGGCCCATCAGGCCAGGAAATTCACTACAGATCTTACCATTTTTCAAAACAACTTGCACAAGCTCATGATGCTTTGCCTGTGCTGACCTCTGAGAGTTCCTCTATATGAAAATTATGTGCTTTTTTGGTCAAAATTTCAATTTGTTTTGTTTGTTTTTCTTTTGACCTGGGGTATTTTACCGTGCCAGGAGACGGCACCAAAGCCGAAGGCTTTCGACGGACAACCTGAATGGCAAATTTGAAAGCAACAATGACCGTGAGTCTTGAAGAGTCTTGTTCAGTTTGTAGACAGAAATAATTGGCAACGTAATACATACAGTGTACAAGGCTGTGGTACTACTTCCTACCTGTACAGCACACTCGGGTTCTTAGTCTTATTCATATAGTCTTAATTATTCCTTCCTTTGTGTCCATGGCTGCACTCCTCAGTACATGGTATCTTTGCTGCTACAGTTTAGTCCTTGCAACCTTCTGACACAGGATTATTATTATTTTTTTTATTTTTTTGAAAACCATTGTGCAATTGGGCCTTCCCAAATTGTCAATTTTCTGGTCTAGTTGGATAAGATTGGAAGATTTGCTTAGAGACACCATGAAGGACTTTGCTTTTGAGACGGAGTGCGGCTCTGAGAAGTGCTGGTTACTCAACGTTTTGTGCAGTGTGTGCTCTGCCCGTCGTCAGGAGACTGCTGTGTCACATGGTGTCACAGCAAACCTTTCCCCTGGTCTAGTTGATTACCAGTAGATTGCTAGCCTTGGAGTCTCTCTCTCTGTCCCTCTCCCCCTTGCAGTGGTCAGCCTGCAGACCATTGAGAACCCTGTCATGTCCCAGTCAGAGGAGGGTGGGTCCAACGGGAGCCCAGTCATCCCAGACCCTACCCCTGAGCGGCCTCTGTCAGCAACCAGTCAGATATCCACCCTGGACAGTAGCTCGCCCTTTGCTGGCCTGCCTCTCCTCCCCTCGGGCGAGCGAGAGCTGAAGCGTGACCCGGTCCCGATCAAGGACTTCCCCGACTACGTCCACACCGGCATACAGAGCGGGCAGTTTGTGGACGAATGGAAGGTGGGTGTATTCCCCCCCCCACCCTTCTAACCCTTTCAGAATCATTCTAGCAACAATCAACACTCTCTTGAACCCTATTTCCACACAGAGAGGGCACCATTTAAAGGCTGGATAGCTCAGATGGTAAGAGCACTGGTACGCAAAACCAGAGATCTTAGGTACAAATTCTAGCTGTCCAGTCAAAGTTTTCTTTGCCAATTTTTCAATGTCTTCAAAAGTCCCCAGTCAGTTTTTCCTTTGTTTGTTATATTGAAATGAAGTTTACTTTTGTTGTCCTCTCAAATTTAGGATTGATCAAAAAGTAGGCAGACTCGAGAAATGTCTTGCTTTCTTACATGGGCAAAACTTGGTCAATCTCATACATTTTTAGGACTTATTGCTTCAGCCTAGCTGGACCTTTCTCACAGGCAAAGAATGTCATCTTATTACTCTGTTAGCAGTCACACGATTCCCTTATTCCCCAATTTCCTAATAAATTATCCTGAAGCTTGATCAATCCTGTCTAAGAACTTTTGAAGAAAACAAATGAAAATTCAAATTTGGCTGGAGTGGGACTTAACTGAAGACCTCTAGCTTGATGTACCAGGGCTCTTAACATCTGAGCTATCCAGCCTTTTGCAGTTTTTCAAAAGAGCAGGATAGCTCAGATGGTAAGAGCGCTGGTATGCACATCAACAGGTCTCAGGCTCCCGCGGTGCAGACAAAGTTTTCTTTGCCATTTTTTCTGAATTGTTCAAAAGTTACCAGCCAGTTTTCCCCTTTATCTGTTTGATTTCCCTGAAAGACTTGTAGAACTAATTGATAGTTTCTTGTCTGTTTTCAATCCGTGACAGTCCTTTCCAGGGATGGAGGCAATGTGCTCCTGTGACATTTCCCAGCAGACGGACAACAAGAGCAAGAACCGATACCGCAATATACCCGCCTGTAAGCTGCCTGGATCCACACACTGCAATCAATACTGCACTCCTTCCCACGCATTCACATGCAAATCAAACACTCTATACTAGGCTTTCATGACTGTATGCACACCCTTTGTTGGCACACAATAGGCTGCACAAGAGCTTACCCTCTTGGGGAAGTAATGCATTACTACCCTCAGGGGAAGTAATGCACTTATTTAGAAAAGAAAGCCAAGCACCACAAAGAACACCTACCTTTTCACATGGAAAAAGAATGAATATTCATGGAGTAAATCAATGCATATCCATGCAAGAGATAGTGGTAAAAAACATGAATATTCATGAGACAAGTGATGGTGAGGAAGAAATGAATATGTATGAAGTAGAATATCCATGTGTAAGAATTTAGGCAGTGTGACTATATCAAGGAGGTGAATTCTGACAGATAATTTTTTGACAGCCATGTTTGCACAAAGGATGGCAAAAGTCTGGGTTCAAATCTTGCTGGAACTGTTTTGCAATTCACTCTTCCCATAGGCAGCTTGGTCCAGATTTGTTAGTGTTGTTAGTGTTGAGACAAGTGGTGACAGTCTTTTCCTTTCAAATGACTCCATTTTTCCCTGTCATTCTTGCCGGACAGATGACCACAGTCGTGTCAAACTGGACGTCATTGAGGACAACAAGCAGACTGATTACATCAATGCCAGCTACATCAAAGTAAGCAACCACCTTATACTCCATCACGGAAACTTGTTTGTGCCGAATATGAATCGGCAAATATCTGGAAATAATACAGAAATATCACAAAATTACCAGCTGACCAGAACGACCTGAACTATGCTAATATTTCAAAAGAATGCTTGTGCATCAAACAAGAGGTCTATTGTTCAAGTCCTGGTTCAGTCATTTTTTTTTATAATTGGCTTAGAAAATCCTTGTCTTTTTTCTTTCCTATTTTTGATGAACAAAAATGTTCCAAACTGCTTATTACTGACTGACTAAAGTTACTCAAATGAGACTCTATTCTATTTGCATTTCACTGTGACCGTGTTTGTCATTGTGACTGTCCCTGCAGGGGTACAACAATGACAAGGCCTACATTGCCACTCAAGGTACGTATAGGTGTCATATGCCCTGACCAATGACCATGACATTCATGTGACATAGACTAGTGCCTTGTCTGTATACTCAGAAATGTCCTTAGTTCTAAGGTTTGTTATGTAATTCAATCCATAGGCACTATAATGCAAGGTTTTCACACAGTTGGTCATTCAGTGCACCAATTCACAGTCACTGCTATGGATACATTGACCCTATTCACTTTATACACAGTTTAACATGCAGTACAACCATACACAGTCACTGCTGTGGATACATTGACCCTATTCACTTTATACATAGTTAACCATGCAGTACAACCATACACATGTACAGTCACTGCTGTGGATACAGTGACCCTATTCACTTTGTACATAGTTAACCATGCAGTACAACCATACACAGTCACTGCTGTGGATACAGTGACCCTTTTCACTAAATACATAGTTAACCATGCAGTACAACCATACACAGTCACTGCTGTGGATACAGTGACCCTATTCACTTTCTACATCGGAATGCACTGCATAGATAACCATGCAGTACAACCATACACAGTCACAGCTGTGGATATAACTGACCCTACACAACAAGCCATTCAGTGTGCTGTGGTATGCAGACAATTCTTCACCCATCCCCAGCATCTAATGTCCTGTGTTGTGGGTTCTACCCTGCAGGTCCATTTCCCCATACGTGTGTGGATTTCTGGCTGATGGTGTGGCAGGAAAACATCCATGTCATCGTCATGGGAGCCAACCTGGTTGAGGCAGGAAAGGTTTGTGACAGAAATTCAGGACAGACAGGGCAAACCCCGGGGCTCGTTATTTTTTGAAAAAAAAGTCAGAGTAAAACCCTGAAAACCTTGGCCAGTGAAAGTTATTTTTTCCCTTTATTTGTTTGGCTTAACGTACAGATTTTTTTAAGTTTTTTTTTTTGCATCGTTGAGATTTGCCAAACTCTGCATGGTGATTTTATATTCCACGTGGTGCTACAGTAAATCATCTATATGCAATGACCCTGACCAGCCATCCAGTTATATCAAATATCAGTCTTGTGATACTATTTCTCCATTGTCTTCTTGCAGGGCAAGTGTGCACAGTACTGGCCTGATAAAGGTTGCACCACCATGCATGGTGACATTAACGTCAATCTGTTGGATGAACAGATACGTGGCCAGTACGTAGTGCGGACTATGAACATCACAAATCTGGTGAGTATTGGTTTGTTGGGGTTTCGTTAGTAGCAAACATTTGTTCAAGCTAGAAACCAAAATGCTCAAACTTTCTTGTGATTGGTTAAAGTAATATCAAAACATGCTTGCTGATTTAAAGGCAGGCAGACAGGCAGGCGGGCCAGCGGGGAGGGATCGGAGAGATTAGAGGGAGGGCGGGTCGATGGGAGAGAGGGAGCCTAGTGGAGCCTACCCTGGGCCCTGACCCCCTCTCGTTCTTGTATTCACGGCACAGGCGGATGAAAGCAAGTCCCGGACAGTCACCCAGTTCCACTACACCACCTGGCCTGACAAGGACGTCCCCAAAGATGTCACACCCGTCCTGGAGCTCATCCAGGAATTCACTGATGCCTCACCACCAGGCGCTGGCCCCTATCTCATCCACTGCAGGTAAAGCCAGTCTGGCACCCCTGAGTTCAGTTGTAACTCTCTCCCTGAGTCCTCCTTGGAGGCTGTAATTCTATAGGCTCTAGACCTTCACAGAGGCTGTCGACCTTCTATAGGCTGTAGACCTTCACAGAGGCTGTAGACCTTCACGGGGCTGTAGACCTTCACAGAGGCTGTAGACCTAGAGGCTGTAGCCCTTCACAGAGGCTGTAGACCTTCTAGAGGCTGTAGACCTTCTCAGAGGCTGTAGACCTTCTATAGGCTGTAGACCTTCACGGGGCTGTAGCCCTTCACAGAGGCTGTAGACCTTCACAGAGGCTGTAGACCTTCTATAGGCTGTAGACCTTCACAGAGGCTGTAGACCTTCACAGAGGCTGTAGACCTTCACAGAGGCTGTAGACCTTCACGAGGCTGTAGACCTTCACAGCGGCTGTAGACCTTCACAGAGGCTGTAGACCTTCTAGAGGCTGTAGACCTTCACAGAGGCTGTAGACCTTCTATAGGCTGTAGACCTTCACGAGGCTGTAGACCTTCACAGAGGCTGTAGACCTTCACAGAGGCTGTAGACCTTCACAGAGGCTGTCACCTTCTACAGACCCTGTAGCCTGCTACGGAGGCTGTAGCCCCCTACAGAGGCTGTAGCCTTCCATAGAGGCTGTAGACCTTCACAGAGGCTGTAGACCTTCACAGAGGCTGTAGACCTTCACAGAGGCTGTAGACCTTCTATAGGCTGTAGACCTTCACAGAGGCTGTAGACCTTCACAGAGGCTGTAGACCTTCTATAGGCTGTAGACCTTCACAGAGGCTGTAGACCTTAACAGAGGCTGTAGACCTTCACAGAGGCTGTAGCCCCTACCGAGGCTGTAGCCTTCCATGGAGGCTGTAGACCTTCACAGAGGCTGTAGACCTTCACAGAGGATGTAGCCTTCTACAGAGGATGTAGCCTTCTACAGAGGATGTAGCCTTCTACTGAAAGGCTTTGTGGAGACTGAGAGTCGGTCAATGTACCAGTCTTAGTTTTTTGTGACTTCTCGTAACGATGCACATTTTCTATCAGCAGCCTCAGAGCCCTTATGCCCTTTGTCTTGTTTCACAGTGCCGGTGTAGGCAGGACAGGTGCCATCATTGGCATCCATGCCTCTCTGCAGCACGCCCATGCCCAGAAGACCATTGACATCTACAACCTGGTGGCCGTCATGCGAGACCACCGTGTCAGCATTGTACAGACCCCGGTAAGTTGATCAACGCCGTCCATAGAGGGCACTCTCTCCATACATTGGGAGGGTGAAGAAAAAAAATCCCACAGGCATTCCTATTGACATACTGAGCATATTGTAATTTATATCAGGGTGTGGTATTGCCATAGGATATCCAATTGACGTTTGTATCTACGTGGCATGGAGTGTGGTCAACTTTGGCTATTGTTTATGATCAGACCTACATGTATGGTACAGGCGTTATATCTATCATCACATGTTGGTCATATTTGGCAAACTCTACAGTATTCTGTGTGTATACCAATGGTAGTAGAGACTCAGTTCAGACAGTCCTCACATAATGATTACACACAGTGGGTGCAGCATTTGCTTAGTGAGTGCTGATGAGTAGCCTGAGTGGTTGAGTGTATAATACCCTCTATCTCCTTTGGTCCCCAAGACCCAGTACGCCTTCATCCACGTTGCTGTGCTGGAGTCGCTGTTTGCTGCCAACACGTCCACACCGGCCACTGAACTCAAGAAGAAGATTGCCGAGCTGAAGAAGAAGAAGAAACTGCAGAATGAGATGGAGGTAGGCAGGCAGCCCTTCCCTGTCTTGCACTGCTCTGTTGAATGGCATTCTGTATTATGCCATGTAATTCTATGAGGGTTTGCCCTACTTCATGTGCAATTGCGCTGTGCTTTGCCTGATTGTCTGCTGACAACAAAATACAGACAGCTCGGGTGGGATTCAAACCCACGACTCCTGATTTCTAGTGTAGAAGACTTAACCACCTGTCTATGGGTCAAGGTCATGTGATGTGTTCGAATCTATATATCTGAATTTGTATATATCGGCTTCATTCATGGTATGATAGGTACACTTGAGTGTCTTATTTAGTATTTAGATGAGTGAAGATTCTGAAATGTATGTTCTGTTGGGTTTTTGTTTTCAATTGATTCATAAATGGATTTAAAGTGTATATACCATATATCATAATGTATCATATAACATACCATATATCATAATATGTATCTTAAAATATATCATATATATATCATATCATACCATATCATATACCAGTATTATCATATATTATCATATCATATTATCATGATTTTATTTGTGTTTCAGCAACTGCGCATCATCACGCCGCCTCCTGATAGAGACAACTGCTACAACAGCATCAATAATGCCGACAAGAACCGCTTTCCAAAGACCGTCTTTTGTAAGGAGACCTGACACTTCCACCCTTGCTTTTAGAACTCTGCCTGCCACGGTCTTATGATGACTCTGAAAATGCCATCTCCATAGCCTCCATGAGTTTGCAGTCAGTAGGATCCAGCAATGAGCACATCCTAATGGGTGCTATCAGCTCTGATCTAACTAGATGCAACAGTGGGTTTTCATTCTGTGGGATTCTGTTGAACCTAGTCCCCGCTGCACTTTACAGACACAACAGTGGATGTTGTCTGTGGCATTTTGTTTGACCTCAAACCTGTTGCACTCGTCAAGATGCAATACAGGCTACCGTCAGTGTGATTCTATTAATCAAAACACACACTGTATTTCAGTTATCAAGACCACCAAGCCCAAGTGTGTGAGGCCTTACAGTAGAGAGTAGGCCAGGATGTTCAAGATCTACCCTAACGCCAACTGCCACATTGCTTGTATAGGCCTAGGGCCAAATACACAGTCCCAACTAGGGTTATGTCTGTTGCTACAGGCAGTGGTCATTGGCACAGGGACTGACCCATAGACTTTGTACATGCATGCATGCCCCAGCAACAGCCATATCTATTACTGCAGCTCTGGGGAGCTCATTTCAGTCTGGAGTCCTCCAATCTTCAAATGAAAGGTTGCCCTATCCCCAAGCATGGTATACTCACTGCTTTGCCTGATTGTCTGCTTTAAGAAAACACCATACAACTCAGACAGCTTGGCGTGGACCTCCCAGTGTTTAATTTTAAAAACCCTTTCTCCCTTTTTATTTGAACTTGTTCTCGTCAGGTGATGCCCATCGTCCCTTCCTGATGACACCGCGGGAAGACGGATCGGAGTACAACTACATCAACGCAGTATTCATCAATGTAAGGATTTCAATTTTTCTATTTTTCTGTTTTTCTATTTTTCTATTTTTCTATTTTTCTATTTTTCTATTTTTCTATTTTTATTTTTCTCTTTTTTCTTCTCTTTTTTTCATCTTTTTTTCATCTATTTTTCTATTTTTTCATTTTTTCATTTTTCCATTTTTCCATTTTTCATTCTTCCATTCTTCCATTTTTCCATTTTTCCATTTTTCCATTTTTCCATTTTTCTATTTTTCCATTTTTCTATTTTTCTATTTTACTACTTTTCAAGTAGTCCTATATATTTGATTAATGAAGCTTGTATCTTGTCACAACTCCCAGGGATACAAGAACATCGACACGACAGTTGTGACTCAGAGCCCTATGCCCAGCACAGTCCTGGACCTGTGGAGGCTGGTCTTCGACTACAACATCAGCAAGATAGTCATGCTGGATGCTCTGGATCCTAGTGACGAGGCAAGTCCTTTCCTAACTACTTTTAAGAGACACCCTAATCATTGCCAGGAGATTGACAGCTGCAGAAGCGGACATCATGATCAGAGGCAAATCGATTGGCCTTCCTTGAGCCATTCCAATCTGAGTCGAAAACGAAGCAAAGCAAATTTGACAACACAGGGGTGCCCCCCTCCCCAATTTCATAAGAGCCCTTTAAGCATGAAAACAGTCCCTTGGGTAAACAGGATCACAAACCACACTGAGTTGTGATGTGTACTGTTCTTAACTTGTATTCCCCTATTCTTTGCTGAGACTGATGCAAAAGGGAAGTTTGTGTTTGCAAGGTGATCCTATGAATCAAGACTTTTCTTGCTTAACTTAAGCAAATGTTGATGCTTAAGCAGCTCTATGACTTGAACTCGAGACCCCTAGCCTAACCTACCAGTGCTCAGATGGGAAGAGTGTTGGTACACAAAACCAGAGGTCTCTGTTTCAAATCCCGGTCCAGTCAAAGTTTTCATTGCCATTTTGTTCAATGACTGTAATCCATGTCAAGAGTTGTTGATTGAACAAGCTGTTTTTTGGATATTTTTGGGGGGGTGGTAGGATTGTCCCATCTACTGGCCTGAGAAGGGAAGCCAAGACTACGGACCCTTCACCATCACTAACATGGGCAGTAAGAACCTGCCAGGCTTCCTCATCCAAACGCTGAGACTAGTGCACCGCCGACAAAAGGTACTGTGTCTTAGAAATCAGTCCATTCAGTGCGTAGCTGAAGCTCTGTGTCTGTAACTCCTGTCCACAATGGGTTGCAATTGGTCAAAGTAATTGCCTGTTGTAGTCATTGTGGCTGATAGCAGGAACACCTCTATAAATACCCATTTTGATGTTAACGATCTTATTTTCATTTGTGCTGGATTCACCTCGGAACAAGCTACGTCCTGTAGCCTTAGATCTTCTAAGGATCCTAGCTGTTCCTAGTAGGGCCGCTTTTTGGAATAATCTAACCTTTACTGATGACCCGACACTGTCAAGGTGCTTTTCTAATGCCTTTTGAACGGCACCTTAGGCACCTACTACTAAAGGGACAACCTTAACCTTGATGCACCACAACTTACAAAATTCCCTGGCCATTTAACAATCATCTCCCTCTCTTTCCCCTCAACTCTGCATTTATTGATATTAATATTATTACTATTGTCATTAGTTTTCTTAGCACTGGCACTCTAATCCCCTGAAGTGATTAACAGATTGTTGTGTTTAGAAAATGTGACCCTGATTTTATCAAAGTGTTTTCTTCGCTAGTTTTCCATCATCAAAATACTGTGTGTTTTGTATTCACTCTCCAAACTTGTAGCATATCATTTCTTTCATGGTCTAATTAAAAAGAAAAATGCTTTGCTTTCTGTCTGGTGGCTGTGGCTTATAAATCACTGCATTGTGAAGTAATTTCTGAATTTGTCTGATATTGAGACACACTTTGTACTGTGGAACTTACTTCTCTAAAGCTTTTAAATTATTTGCCAGCACAGAATGGTCCTTTTAACATTTGCATTTCAGATACCCACAATTGTGAGGGGTTGCTAAACCTTTTTGGAAAAATAAAGTCGGAAAAAAAAGAGGGACGGATGTTTTGATCTTAGCAGGATCTTTCTCAAAGGTCCTGCTAGGATCAAAATGTCAGGCCCTCCAAAATTTTGAAGATTGCATTTTGGTCTTTTTAGCCAGTAAGCAGTTTCAAGCATTACTCTATTTGAATACATGTAGAAAATAACTTTTCATATCATCTGAGCTAATCCTTTTTCTTTTAATCCTGGTGACTAGTTTTCCTTTTCTATCTGTTTTTCTTGCACTTTCTCTGTGTGCTTTTACCTCCCCATTTCCAAACCTTACTGTCTGGTGCTCATCTTGGTGTGTGTGTGACGGCAGTCTTTCCTGGTTCAGCTGTCTGCTCTCACGTCTATCTCTCTTGGGTGAGTGACCTACTAACAGTGCAAAGAATACGAGAGAAAAAAACATGTGAGAAATACTAGCAGAGGAACGTAGGCTGGGCTGGGGTTGTCTTTATTTGGAACCATGCACCGGCACTCTTCCACCTGAGCTATCCAGCCCTAAGCCAAGAACCTTGGCCTGGGTGAAGGCACCGGCCAAAATAATTGGGCCATGGGTTACACATCTTCAGTGATCAGAGGTCTGTTTTCACCCATACACAATCAAACACTGGTCGTGAACCAGACTACTGCAGTGCCTCTGACTGGTGTGACACCAAGCAGGTATACTCTTACCTTCAGTAACAACTGGTTATTGGCTGCACAGCCATGAGCATTGAGTGTAGTTTACCCTTGTAACCCTTTTTTCTTTTCAAATTTGTGCTCGAACATGTGCACATCGGCCCTGTTCCCGTTGGACTTTTGCTTTTGTCAGACTACTGAGACTTTGCGGTAAAATGACAGGCTTAAATTCAGTGGGAAATCCAGGTAAACTAACATTCCTTTGAAGTCACTACTAACTCCATGTATGATACTAAAAGGCTGACAATGGTTGCAGAAACTTGCCGCTATTGAAGGGCACAGTAACTTAGCATCAGCCACCATGTGATTCTAGGCTACTCATGGTGGAGATAGCAAGTCATGGATGGCTTGCACTGGTTCCATGTACACAAATTTCAACTCTTTTTTGAGTGTGTGTGGTTCTGAATAGAACCAAGTGACTCAATGTTTAGTACGCTCTGTGCATTCTCGATAGACTTTGCAGGAGTGCCGGGTTCGAATCCCTCCTGAGTGGCCTGTGGTGTGATTTCTCTCCATAAGCAGGCCATCGGTCAAAGCAAGTAGGGCAAACCCCTTCCCTGAACCCCCCTCAGTGATGACACTCCCTTCTTCGCCCATTTGTGCCCGTTCCCCGTGGGCTTTTTTGTTTAACTGGTGCAGAGGACGCATTTCCTGCTGCACTACAGGCTGACCAACTGGCCCAAGAACCTATCGGTGCCCAAGTCCCCCGACAGCCTGCTCCGTCTGGCCCTGCACCTGGACAAGGAGCCCGTCCCCAAGGCCTCAGTCCGCAGGCACCATCGCAGTGACCCGCCTGTCCTGCTCCACTGCATGTGAGTCCCAAACCCAAGATCCCCCGGTCTATACGGATATGTGTCTGAATGAAAAGAGGGGAATGATGATGTGGTCCCTGAAAGATGTACGCAAAACCAGAGGTCTCTGGTTCAAATCCGGGTCCAGTCAAAGTTTTCTTTGCCATTTCTGTTTGATTTGTTCAAAGGTTGCCAGTCAGCTTTTTTCATTGCTTTGTTTGACTCAAATTTTGTGTGATCCCTGAGCCAGGTTTACATTAATAGGTTGTTTGCATCTGAATAAAAAAGCGGGATGTGATATAAAGCAGTTAATGGTTGAAATGCTTCTGGCTGGTGCCCCCACCCCAGCAAAGACTACCAGTACTACTTGGGTAGGCTGCCATCTAAGGGCCGGATAGCTCAGATGGAAAGAGCACCGGTACGCAAAATCAGAGGACTTTGGGTTCAAGTCCCCTGGTCCAGTCAAAATTGTCTTCAAAATTTTTCAAAAAGTTCCCGGTCAGTGTTGTATGTCTTGCTGACGCAAGAGTCAGGTCGTGTTTGGATGCTCATCTGATGCCGTTGTGTGTTGGTTTTCCTTTCAGCGATGCCCTGAATCGCAGCGGTGCGTTCTGCGTTCTCAAGAACTCCCTGGACAGGCTCCTAGACACGGAGACGGTGGACATCATGCAGACCACCAAGCTACTGCGCCTGAAGCGCCCTCACATGCTCAACAACCCGGTAAGATGAGGACGGCGATCGGCGATGGCTTTGGGATTTTGTTCGGTAGATCTGCGGTAACTTGCTCAGTGCAGAAAAGTCTTGCTAACGTCAATGGGATATCATTTTCAATTCAAAGACATTTGCTTCTATTTCATCTTGTACTGTATCATATACTGTATTATACTTTGACATGTGATGTGTATGCCTTGTATGTGTGATGTTTGGACTTGTGTATCTGATGTTTGGACTTTGTGGCCACTGTTTTTGCTTAGAATATGTGATGCTTAAATGGAAAACTGTGTTTTTAGTAGTGGATCAAATACCAGTCACTGTGTTTGAACACATTCCCATGCTTCAGCAGCACTCTTAGAATCTTCCAATCTCCTGATTATAGGCAGAGCAGCACACACTGTCAGAATCATTGGGTTAACTTGCTCTTCTCAGCGACAGTCTCTTTCTCAAAAAAGATTATTTGCATGAACTCACCACGAAGCATTCCACCGATGTGAAGAGATCACGTCTTAGTATCCCCAGCTGGCTCTTCCCACCGAGTGGAAACTCTGCGATGATAGTCACCTCTTTTGAGATGGAGTGTGGCTCAGAAAAGAGCCGTTAACTCAATGTTTCGGGCAGTGTGTACTCTGCCCATCATCACCAGGAGACTCAGTGCACCCTGCCTTACAGTGACTTACATCGTGTCACCGCAAACTTTCCACTTTGTACTTCTATAATGCAAATCTTTGGAATCTCATCTTCCTGCCTGAGTCCTCTCCTGAGTCTTGCCCCTGCCTTGCCATTGACTTCCCAGATTCCTCTCTGCCTCTCTGATTCCCGTACCGAGTTCTCTCCTGAGTCTTGCCCCTGCCTTGCCATTGACTTCCTGGATTCCTCTCTCCCTCTCTGATTCCCGTACCGAGTTCTCTCCTGAGTCTTACCCCTGCCTTGCCATTGACTTCCCAGATTCCTCTCTCCCTCTCTGATTCCCGTACCGAGTTCTCTCCTGAGTCTTGCCCCTGCCTTGCCATTGACTTCCCAGATTCCTCTCTCCCTCTCTGATTCCCGTACCGAGTTCTCTCCTGAGTCTTGCCCCTGCCTTGCCATTGACTTCCCAGATTCCTCTCTGCCTCTCTGATTCCCGTGCCGAGTTCTCTCCTGAGTCTTGCCCCTGCCTTGCCATTGACTTCCCAGATTCTTCTCTCCCTCTCTGATTCCCGTACCGAGTTCTCTCCTGAGTCTTGCCCCTGCCTTGCCATTGACTTCCCAGATTCCTCTCTCCCTCTCTGATTCCCGTGCCTAGTTCTCTCCTGAGTCTTGCCCCTGCCTTGCCATTGACTTCTCAGATTCCTCTCTCCCTCTCTGATTCCTGTACCGAGTTCTCTCCTGAGTCTTACCCCTGCCTTGCCATTGACTTCCCAGATTCCTCTCTCCCTCTCTGATTCCCGTGCCGAGTCCTTTCCTGAGTCTTGCCCCTGCCTTGCCATTGACTTCCCAGATATCTCTCTCCCTCTCTGATTCCCGTGCCTAGTTCTCTCCTGAGTCTTGCCCCTGCCTTGCCATTGACTTCTCAGATTCCTCTCTCCCTCTCTGATTCCCGTACCGAGTTCTCTCCTGAGTCTTGCCCCTGCCTTGCCATTGACTTCTCAGATTCCTCTCTCCCTCTCTGATTCCCTGCTCAGAGCCTGTACCTGTTCTGCTACGAGGCCATGCAGGCGTACATCAGCAACCCGGAGCGCTTCCAGGCTCCGGCAGAGCCAGAGGCCATCTACCAGAACATGCCCCGTAAGTCTGGAGAGTCTGACCCGGAGAACATCTACCAGAATTTTGATCCCAAAGAGGCGGGAGAGGATACTGATTTGTGAAAAAATGGTTTAAACTTCCAAAGCAGCTGCTTGTGAACGGAAAAAAATAATATGCAACTAAACATGGAGCAACAAGCCGTTTACAAGAATAAAACGTTAGGCTTGAGCTTAATATATATTTCTTGGGCGTTATATATTTCTCTTACCTGTTATAATATCAAAGGCATCTTTAAACAAACATATATCCCTAGTTTCTTGGTGAATACTCTGTACTTAACAAACCAACAAACCTTCAAAATCGCCTACAAACCACAACCTGTATTTTAGGGTTTTGTCTGACAGAGGCCAGAGGTCAAGAGGTCAAGCCTGATCCATGGATTTGTAAAGGGGCCCCATTCATTTTGCCTTTGGTGGTAAAAAAAAACAATTGATTGCATCATTTTGTTTTTGTCTTCGATTTGTTTTATGTGCTGCATAAATGGCTAGGGTTTGCTTAGCTTAAAATGCACAGAGAATATTGACATGCCGCTTGACTTTATTTAGCAGATCACATTGGTGCTACAACCGAAAAACACGAGAAAAACTCCCTGAAGGTTGGTACTTAAACTCTTATGAGTTGTCCCAGATTGATAAACCTTGTGGTAGGTCAGATGGGTCAAGAATTGCTTTGCAGAAACAGATATGGGATCTTCTCTCTGTTACCCAATGCAACTGAACTGACCCACGCCCTTTCGGCCTTGACTGTAGGATTGTGTGAGGTTATGTCTACTGCCACCTAGAGGCCAAATATGTCCATCCCATTATCCCCTCCCTGCATTGAAATCACACAGAGAGACTCTAATGTAACACATCAACTCCTGCATATTGATTATTAAAGATGCCATCCTAACTTTATCAGTGGTAACTATAATTATAAGCCAATTGTTTTAATGCATGAATTGTATTAGATGCCTACAATGTACTTTGATTACCTATTGCCATTTTAATTTGTTAAGAAGGTGTAGTCTTAGATGTTAGATATTAGCCGCAAAAGAACCATTGGTCTTTGCTGATAACTGACCAAAGAAGCTACAATCATTGGTCACAGGTATACGAGAGTCACAACACTGGGATGTTTTCAATTTGAGCAGCGTGCCATTGATTTCAGTGAGACCATTGGGAAGGGCTCGCTTGAACGAGTCCCCGTTTGTGTTGTTTTTGAATACTTATGTCTTTCATGCAGATGCACATACGCAGATAAAACCATCGGCTTGTCCTTTGGTTGGTTTTAAGTCAGAGATGATATCATGTATATAAGGTATTAAGCAAAAACAAAATCATATTAAGAATTCTTTTATTAAGGATGCGTTAATTGTGTTGGGCAGCAAATGAGCTTTTCTCATTGTTTTGGCAATTTTGTTCACCCAACATTCGACTTAAAGATTGTTGGGGGGATGGCCAAATTATTGAAATTTATGGAACAAATAATGATATATATATTAATTGGATTTATCCAGGATGGATTTCACCAAGCCATACGATGCATCGTAACTCAACTTGCAATGGATAACCCATTGGAAGTTGCAATGGACCATATTGTTTCTGTGCAACACCTTGCGATTGATGGTAAGCCACTTTGGGTTGGATGAATTCGACCACCCACTGTTCGGCTGCATAATATCAAATGTGAAGTATCTAGTCATAGCTAGATAGCTATGCATTGTGGAAGAACTAATTATGCGTATTTGTGGTGACACCATGTAAAGTGTTGCTCCTTTGTGAGTGAGCGTGGTTCTAAAAAACCGGGGTGGGGGTTACTCGACGTTTCAGACATTGTACTCTGTTCGTCTTCAAAAGAAAGGGGTGTGGGCGCCAGTCAGAAGCAATTAACCATTAACTGTCAGTATATCTCCAGGGATATTTTCATTCAGATGCAACGAGCATTCGTGGATGCAGCTTTTTCAATTTGTCAAACAAAGGGAAAAAATGACTGGGAACTTTTGAACAATTTAGAAAAATGGTACTACATTTTTAGTTTTTTTTTGTTCAGCTGATCTTGCGGCTATTCACCCCAATCTTATATGGATAACATACACTCATTGTATGTTAAATGTGCAGTTGGGTTCAAAGGTTAACGAGAGGACGATAGTTAGTACGATAGTAGACACATCCAGTTCTCCTGGAGATTTTGTAAAGTGCTCTGAAATAATAGTGACAAGAATGGAAGTGCTTGATAAGAGTTGGTTGACGGGTAGCTTGGAGGTATGTGGAAAGGTTTACGGGCGTTGGCCTGCACGCCACCTCTGCGTAGAATGAGTGTGGGTCCTAAGGAGAGCCGGGTTACTCAACGTTTCGGACAGTGCGTGCTCTGCCCGCCTCCCGGAGAATGTTGGCTTCCAATTGATCATGCGCAGTGTCTCTGCACAGCCACTTTGAACCGGGCCACTGTCCAGTGTGTATGATTGTCTTACGGGGGATGGAAAATGTACCATTTTCAGAACTCAAAACGCCTGACGCCGGTTTCGATCCTAGCAGGAACTTTCTCAAAGGCAGAGTCAGAACTCGCTAAAACGATATACCAATCGGAACAATATAGATACACGAAATCCATAACCTAATTCAGGGCCGCACTCATTCTCGCATTCTCCAACGAGATAAAGTGCGAACCTTTCACAGCGAAGGTACTTCCTGATCCGCCCAATGGGCTGCTGTAACTTAAAGCTAAAGACCGTGTACATGTATAGATTGACGCATATGCAGTTGTAATCAAAGATTTGTATTTTGTACTAAAAAAACAACACTTGGCAAGCAAAGCCTGTTGACCAGGTCATATTTCTTACAAACTGTATATTGGAGAGCCAGACTTTTTTTACCTGAGCATATTCATATTCATATTCATTATTTTATATATATTTTTGATATTGTCTATCTTCCATTTTTCTGTAAATATGCAAGCATTATGGTTACAAACTATTGTACTGTACCTAGAACCTACGTATTGCTGTCATCGTTCATTAAGATGTAATTACATGCATGGTTGAAGCATTTAAGTGCTGCATGCAAGAAGGTCACCACTTGGAGATTTTTAAAAGTTATGCAGACTTTTGGAAACACTTTTCAAGTATTGCCAAAAAATCCAAAATTTAAAGCCTAGGGCCTCATATAGTCCCAGCCTAGCGGGACCTTACTCTGAGGCTCAATTCACACATGCAGCACACTAATGCAAATTTGATTGACAGCCTTCAGCAAGAGACTTTACAGCCACTTCGCTCTGGGCCCCTGACCCCTGACCCCTGACCCGTGCCCTGATTGTCTCACAGGAGGGCCGTGAGCAATGTGCCATTTTCAAAACTTATTTGTAAACAATCGGAAAATAATACCAGCGAAAGAAATCAGTGTACACTATAATGTACCCGCGAGTCAAACCTGGCACAATCGGACGTCTGTGTGGCTTTTGTCATGCCACCTATTGCTTTGTGATTGGCTGACAAGAGTCACCTGAGAAATTGCGGTGTCCGGATTCGGAGGTCCCGGCGCGAAGTCTTGTGGCATTGAATAAGTATACCAATTCATCCACACTGCACAAGTTTCCTATGCGTGTGGTTTTGTTCAGAGCACGTGCGCATCGTCGAATAAGAGCCGGTATCATCAGCCGCCATCCGCGTTTTAAAGTCTCTCGTTGAAGCAATTTTCAGCATGCTGCAGGTATTCATTTGAAGATGGTTTTTGTATCAGTGTTGCATATAATTGTGGAGGTAGCTGGCTATTAAATTGAGCAGCTCGGAGTTGCTATATTCCTTCTCCTCTCCGATTTCTGCATTGTCGGATTGCCTGAAATCCTCACCCAGACCGATTCTTCCGACACTACTTGTCGTTTCCTAGACCATTCTTTTGGGAAATGCTTCTATGACATGTATAGAATAATGTTTGCACGAGCTGCCTGGGTTTTTTTTCAGCAGGCAATCGTGCAAAGCACCAAGCACACAGTGCGTTATTACGTCGAGTAGTGCAAACCCTCAATGAATTTTTCTATGGGTCGTTTGCGCTCTTCAATTCACAAATGGCAAAGAAAACTTTGACTTGACCGGGACTTGTACCCGACACATCTGGTTTTGCGTAGCAGCGCTTTCACCATATTATGAGTTATCCAGCCTTGGAATGGTGGCCTTCCCTGATAGTCAACTAGTCTGAGCCAGGGTTAGTTTTATCATGGAGGATCTCTACTTATTCCTCCATGGTTTTATATAGTGGTAGAGGTTTCCATCCTATTTGATGCTGTTTCAACAAGCTTTACTTTTCACTTCAGTTTCTCTATGCTTTGGCAGTACATGCTTTAGACGCCGACGAAGCATGGAATGATCCGAGCCGAGAATCCCTTTTCATGAAATCAGAACAGCAGGCTGGTTGACCTCATGTGGGTGACCCCGGTACACCCAGGAATGAGGAAAGCAGGTTACACACACGGTAGACCGTTCGAAAGGCGTGGGGGAATCCCCGTAAGCTGCAGGGGTAGTTCACCTCCTGTACCTCTTGTCTGCAATGATTTAATTGAGTTCAGCTGTCGACTGAAGGCGCATATACATGTGCAGACACAACAGCCAGGGTAAATGCGAACGTGAATCATGTTATCTTCGACCTTTAGATAAATATCTAGAGGCCATGGTTAAAGAGCCACTTGATGATACTACTCCAGGTTTTCCCATGGATAGAGAACTTATTTGCTTCATTCTGACTTCATATTTTTCTTTAATCCTTACTTTCATTTTGGCTGATCTATCGAATGCAATAAATGAAGAATCTATATCTTTGCGTAGATGAAAAAAATACTCCTTAACTGCTGTGTTTTGTCGGACAATTGCATATTCGGATGGTTTACCTGGTTCAGTTGATGGTAAGTGGCAGTTTTATAGGGCTGGTTATACCCACCATCGGGTTAAATATCCCTGTCTACTGTCTCTACGTCATCACTACCACTTCTCCCCATCTGGCTGCCTTTAAACGCGCCCGGATGTATATAAACCCCACACGTTTTATTTGTATTTGGAGTCAGTCACACTGTCAGTCACTCGGCAGAGCGGACCGACAAGTTTTGAAAGTTGTCGGCTTCTGGTCCCGGACGATAGCGACCCGTTGAACATATTGCCAAAGAGGTACGTGCAACCCCGTCCCAGCCTGTCTCGAGTCTCGACCTGATTTTCATGCAAACGAGTCCTCATGGTTTCCTGGCGAGTGGCAATTTCCAATATCCTATTTCTTGAGGAAGGAGTGGACGAGCGAAGAAACATGCCTCTGGAAATGTTAGAACCCTTTCTGTCGTGTGTTTGCCCGGGAGTGATATTTGATTATTTGTTTTCGGTAAATTTTAGTAACTTTGAACACTGCTGGAGAGGATTATGACAAGGACACATGGAATATGTCGGTGAATGGACCTCAAAATAGCTGGGAAGGGTCCTGGCAGCCCATGATATACATTTCTGGCGAAACTGAATGATTTAAACCATAAAAAGTGTTTTATTTTTGGACCAAAAATTGGCATGGTAGAAAGGCATTTCTGCGTTCTTTGAACAAAATCTCTTCAGATTTTTTTTCTCTTCATGAATTTTCCCTGTCAGGAAATTTGACCAGAATTTTTCCGTAATGTCTTCTATAGGTCACTAGAAGTCTCCTCAGCAATTTTGAAGCCAATCTAAAGACAAATATGACAACAAGGCTATAGCCTTGCCAAAACCCAATTTTTCGACCAAATAAGAAAGGAATTTTGACGAAATTTCTTCAGAAATGTGTTCTATGGGTTAATAGAAGTCTCCTCAGCAATTTTGGAGTCAATCTGAAGACATAAATATTGGGTCAAAAATGGCCAAAAACAACAAGGCTATAGCCTTGCCAAAACCAAATTTTCCGACCAAATAAGACAAAGTTTTTCCCTGGCAGGAATTTCGACGAAATTTCTTCAGAAATGTGTTCTATGGGTTAATAGAAGTCTCCTCAGCAATTTTGGAGCCAATCTGAAGACATAAATTTTGGGTCAAAAATGGCCAAAATTGACAAGGCTATAGCCTTGCCAAAACCCAATTTTCCGACCAAATAAGACAGTTTTTCCCTGGAAGGATTTTCGACGAAATTTCTTCAGAAATGTGTTCTGTGGGTCAATAGAACTTGTCTCCTCATCAATTTTGGAGCCAATCTGAAGACAAAAAATTTTGGGTCAAAAATGGCCAAAAATGACAACAAGGCTATAGCCTTGCCAAAACCCAATTTTCCGACCAAATAAGACAAAATTTTTCCCTGGAAGGAATTTCGACGAAATTTCTTCAGAAATATGTTCTGTGTCCGTAGAAGTCTACTCAGCGATTTTGGAGCCAATCTGAAGACATAAATTTTGGGTTAAAAATGGCCCAAAATGACAACAAGGCTATAGCCTTGCCAAAACCCAATTTTCCGACCAAATAAGACAGTTTTTCCCTGGAAGGATTTTCGACGAAATTTCTTCAGAAATGTGTTCTGTGGGTCAATAGAACTTGTCTCCTCATCAATTTTGGAGCCAATCTGAAGACAAAAAATTTTTGGTCAAAAATGGCCAAAATTGACAACAAGGCTATAGCCTTGCCAAAACCAAATTTTCCGACCAAATAAGACAAAGTTTTTCCCTGGCAGGAATTTCGACGAAATTTCTTCAGAAATGTGTTCTATGGGTTAATAGAAGTCTCCTCAGCAATTTTGGAGCCAATCTGAAGACATAAATTTTGGGTCAAAAATGGCCAAAATTGACAAGGCTATAGCCTTGCCAAAACCCAATTTTCCGACCAAATAAGACAGTTTTTCCTTGGAAGGATTTTCGACGAAATTTCTTCAGAAATGTGTTCTGTGGGTCAATAGAACTTGTCTCCTCATCAATTTTGGAGCCAATCTGAAGACAAAAAATTTGGGGTCAAAAATGGCCAAAAATGACAACAAGGCTATAGCCTTGCCAAAACCCAATTTTCCGACCAAATAAGACAAAATTTTTCCCTGGAAGGAATTTCGACGAAATTTCTTCAGAAATATGTTCTGTGTCCGTAGAAGTCTACTCAGCGATTTTGGAGCCAATCTGAAGACATAAATTTTGGGTCAAAAATGGCCAAAAATGACAACAAGGCTATAGCCTTGCCAAAACCCAATTTTCCGACCAAATAAGACAAAGTTTTTCCCTGAAAGGATTTTCGACGAAATTTCTTCAGAAATATGTTCTATGGGTCAATAGAAGTCTCCTCAGCAATTTTGGATCCAATCTGAAGACATAAATTTTGTGTCAAAAATGGCCAAAATTGACAAGGCTATATATAGCCTTGCCAAAACCCAATTTTCCGACCAAATAAGACAAAGTTTTTCCCTGGCAGGAATTTCGACGAAATTTCTTCAGAAATGTGTTCTATGGGTCAATAGAAGTCTCCTCAGCAATTTTGGAGCCAATCTGAAGACATAAATTTTGGTTCAAAAATGGCCAAAATTGACAACAAGGCTATAGCCTTGCCAAAAACCAATTTTCCGACCAAAAAAGACAAAGTTTTTCCCTGGGTGGAATTTCGACGAAATTTCTTCAGAAATGTGTTCTATGGGTTAATAGAAGTCTCCTCAGCACTTTTGGAGCCAATCTGAAGACAAAAAATTTTGGGTCAAAAATGGCCAAAATTGACAAGGCTATAGCCTTGCCAAAACCCAATTTTCCGACCAAATAAGACAAAGTTTTTCCCTGGCTGGAATTTCGACGAAATTTCTTCAGAAATATGTTCTATGGGTCAATAGAAGTCTCCTCAGCAATTTCGGAGCCAATCTGAAGACATAAATTTTGGGTCAAAAATGGCCAAAATTGACAACAAGGCTATAGCCTTGCCAAAACCCAATTTTCCGACCAAATAAGACAAAGTTTTCCCTGGAAGGAATTTCGACGAAATTTCTTCAGAAATATGTTCTGTGTCCGTAGAAGTCTACTCAGCGATTTTGGAGCCAATCTGAAGACATAAATTTTGGGTCAAAAATGGCCAAAAATGACAACAAGGCTATAGTCTTGCCAAAACCCAATTTTCCGACCAAATAAGACAAAGTTTTTCCCTGGCAGGAATTTCGACGAAATTTCTTCAGAAATGTGTTCTATGGGTCAATAGAAGTCTCCTCAGCAATTTTGGAGCCAATCTGAAGACATAAATTTTGGGTCAAAAATGGCCAAAATTGACAACAAGGCTATAGCCTTGCCAAAACCCAATTTTCCGACCAAATAAGACAACGTTTTTCCCTGGGTGGAATTTCGACGAAATTTCTTCAGAAATGTGTTCTATGTGTCACTAGTGACGTTTACAATGTCACTTTTAGTATTTCGGACATTCAGATCAAAACGATTGGCTAATTTCCCTGTAATTCCATCCCACTGAGAGGATATTCATTACCATTCTGCTCGTTCATTTTTTTTATGGTACCCACAAAATGGGGACTTTAGAAAACTTTTCTCTTTCGAAATCACGATGGTAATTTTTGTACTTGAAACTTCATTCCCACTTGTAGATAGCAGTTTTTGTACTTATATAGGGGCCTACTGTTTATATTTTTTTTTTCTTTTAACTTTCAATACGATGCTTTATATATTAGTTCCAAGTTTTTTAAGTAAGAAGGACGTGTTGGTGTAGCGGATACACTCCCTAACTTCTAACTTGGTGACCCGAGTTCGAGTCCTGGCGATGTCAGGGTCCTTGTTCGAGTTTCAAATTAAATAAATAATGGCTTTTAACTTTTTTTTCGACATCTAAACCTGTCTTAAAAAGGGTAAAATTCCATTTTATTTTATCTAGTGGGGTAGAGGGGGTGGGACAGGTTGGGGATTGTGGGGAGGTTGGGGTTTGTGGGGAGGTTGGGGTTTGTGGGGAGGTTGGGGTTTGTGGGGAGGTTGGGGTTTGTGGGGAGGTTGGGGTTTGTGGGGAGGTTGGGGTTTGTGGGGAGGTTGGGGTTTGTGGGGTGGTTGGGGTTTGTGGGGAGGTTGGGGTTTGTGGGGAGGTTGGGGTTTGTGGGGTGGTTGGGGTTTGTGGGGTGGTTGGGGTTTGTGGGGTGGTTGGGGTTTGTGGGGTGGTTGGGGTTTGTGGGGTGGTTGGGGTTTGTGGGGAGGTTGGGGTTTGTGGGGAGGTTGGGGTTTGTGGGGTGGTTGGGGTTTGTGGGGTGGTTGGGGTTTGTGGGGAGGTTGGGGTTTGTGGGGAGGTTGGGGTTTGTGGGGAGGTTGGGGATTGTGGGGTGGCCGGGGATTGTGGGGTGGCCGGGGATTGTGGGGTGGCCGGGGATTGTGGGGTGGCCGGGGATTGTGGGGTGGCCGGGGATTGAGGGGTGGCCGGGGATTGAGGGGTGGCCGGGTGCATCCACCCGGGATCGAACCCTCGGCCTTGAGGTTCCCAGTCGAGCCACTGAACCTCTAGCCTCATGAGTCCCCCCCACCCACCCCTAAAAAACCAATCTATTTAAACCTTCGGTTACCTTAATATAATTAAAAAACATTAAATTAAAGACTCGACATGCCCGGGGATCGAACCTGCAACCTTGAGGTTACAGACCCTGGGACACCCACGCCACGCTATGCGCACCAGTTGACTTTTGGTCGAAATTTCAGATACTTATAGGTTGGGTTTGTACTTGGTAATTTGAAGAAGAAAAATGTAACTGTTGCATCCTTGGGGATCGAACCTGCAACCTTGAGGTTACAGACCCTGGGACACCCACGCCACGCCATGCGCACCAGTTGACTTTTGGTCGAAATTTCAGATACTTATAGGTTGGGTTTGTACTTGGTAATTTGAAGAAGAAAATTGTTACGTTACATCCCTGGGGATCGAACCTGCAACCTTGAGGTTACAGACCCTGGGACACCCACGACACGCCATTCGCACCAGTTGACTTTTGGTCGAAATTTCAGATACTTATAGGTTGGGTTTGTACTTTGTAATTTGAAGAAGAAAAAATGTTACGTTACATCCCTGGGGATCGAACCTGCAACCATGAAGTTACAGATCCTGGGACACCCACGACACGCCATGCGCACCAGTTAATTTTTGGTCGAAATTTCAGACACTTATAGGTTGGGTTTGTACTTGGCAATTTGAAAAAGAAAAAATAATGTTACGTTACATCCTTGGGAATCGAACCTGCCACCTTGAATTTACAGACCCTGGGACACCCACGACACGCCATGCCCACCAGTTGACTTTTGGTCGAAATTTCAGATACTTATAGGTTGGGTTTGTACTTGGTAATTTGATGTGATTTCTTCAGAAATGTGTTCTATGGGTCCCTAGAAGTCTTCTCAGCGATTTTGGAGCCAATCTGCAAACATAATTTTTTGGTCAAAAATGGCCAAATATGACAACAAGGCTATAGTCTTGCCAAAACGCAATTTTCCGACCAAATAAGACAAAGTTTTCTCCTGGCTGGAATTTTGATTTTATTTCTTCAGAAATGTGTTCTATGGGTCCGTAGAAGTCTTTTTGGCGATTTTGGAATATATCGGAAGACATCAATTTTGGGTCAAAAATGGCCAAATTTGACAACAAGGCTATAGTCTTGCCAAAACGCAATTTTCCGACCAAATGAGACAAAGTTTTTCCCTGGCAGGAATTTTGATGTGATTTCTTCAGAAATGTGTTCTATGGGTCCCTAAAATTCTACTCAGCAATTTTGGAGCCAATCTGAAGACATGAATTTTGGGTCAAAAATGGCCAAAAATGACAAGGCTATAGCCTTGCTAAAACCCAATTTTCCGACCAAATAAGACAAAGTTTTTCCCTGGCAGGAATTTCGACGAAATTTCATCAGAAATGTGTTCTATGGGTCAATAGAAGTCTCCTCAGCAATTTTGGAGTCAATCTGAAGACATAAATTTTGGGTCAAAAATGGCCAAAAAACAACAAGGCTATAGCCTTGCCAAAACCCAATTTTCCGACCAAATAAGACAAAGTTTTTCCTGGAAGGATTTTCGACGAAATTTCTTCAGAAATGTGTTCTGTTGGTCAATAGAAGTCTCCTCATCAATTTTGGAGCCAATCTGAAGACATAAATTTTGGGTCGAAAATGGCCAAAATTGACAACAAGGCTATAGCCTTGCCAAAACCCAATTTTCCGACCAAATAAGACAAAGTTTTTCCCTGAAAGGATTTTCGACGAAATTTCATCAGAAATGTGTTCTATGGGTCAATAGAAGTCTCCTCAGCAATTTTGGAGTCAATCTGAAGACATAAATTTTGGGTCAAAAATGGCCAAAAATGACAACAAGGCTATAGGCTTGCCAAAACCCAATTTTCCGACCAAATAAGACAAAGTTTTTCCCTGGCAGGAATTTCGACGAAATTTCATCAGAAATGTGTTCTATGGGTCAATAGAAGTCTCCTCAGCAATTTTGGAGTCAATCTGAAGACATAAATTTTGGGTCAAAAATGGCCAAAAAACAACAAGGCTATAGCCTTGCCAAAACCCAATTTTCCGACCAAATAAGACAAAGTTTTTCCCTGGCAGGAATTTCGACGAAATTTCTTCAGAAATGTGTTCTATGGGTTAATAAAAGTCTCCTCAGCAATTTTGGAGTCAATCTGAAGACATAAATTTTGGGTCAAAATGGCCAAAATTGACAAGGCTATAGCCTTCCCAAAACCCAATTTTCCGACCAAATAAGACAAAGTTTTTCCCTGGCAGGAATTTCGACGAAATTTCATCAGAAATGTGTTCTATGGGTCAATAGAAGTCTCCTCATCAATTTTGGAGTCAATCTGAAGACATAAATTTTGGATCAAAAATGGCCAAAAAACAACAAGGCTATAGCCTTGCCAAAACCCAATTTTCCGACCAAATAAGACAAAGTTTTTCCCTGGCAGGAATTTCGACGAAATTTCATCAGAAATGTGTTCTATGGGTCAATAGAAGTCTCCTCATCAATTTTGGAGCCAATCTGAAGACATAATTTTTGGGTCAAAAATGGCCAAAAAACAACAAGGCTATAGCCTTGCCAAAACCCAATTTTCCGACCAAATAAGACAAAGTTTTTCCCTGGCAGGAATTTCGACGAAATTTCTTCAGAAATGTGTTCTTTGGGTTAATAGAAGTCTCCTCAGCAATTTTGGAGTCAATCTAAAGACATAAATTTTGGGTCAAAAATGGCCAAAATTGACAAGGCTATAATGGCCAAAAAACAACAAGGCTATAGCCTTGCCAAAACCCAATTTTCCGACCAAATGAGACAAAGTTTTTCCCTGAAAGGATTTTCGACAAAATTTCTTCAGAAATGTGTTCTATGGGTCAATAGAAGTCTCCTCAGCAATTTTGGAGTCAATCTGAAGACATAAATTTTGGGTCAAAAATGGCCCAAAATGACAACAAGGCTATAGCCTTGCCAAAACCCAATTTTCCGACCAAATAAGAAAAAGTTTTCTCCTGGCTGGAATTTTGATTTTATTTCTTCAGAAATGTGTTCTATGGGTCCGTAGAAGTCTTTTTGGCGATTTTGGAATATATCGGAAGACATAAATTTTGGGTCAAAAATGGCCCAAAATGACAACAAGGCTATAGCCTTGCCAAAACGCAATTTTCCGACCAAATAAGACAAAGTTTTTCCCTGGCAGGAATTTTGATATGATTTCTTCAGAAATGTGTTCTATGGGTCCCTAGAATTCTACTCAGCAATTTTGGAGCCAATCTGAAGACATAAATTTTGAGTCAAAAATGGCCAACAATGACAACAAGGCTATAGTCTTGCCAAAACCCAATTTTCCGACCAAATAAGACAAAGTTTTTTTCCTGGCAGGAATTTTGATGTTTTTTCTTCAGAAATGTGTTCTATGTGTCCGTAAAAGTCTCCTCAGCGATTTTGGAGGCAATCTGAAGACATAAATTTTGGGTCAAAAATGGCCAAAAATGACAACAAGGCTATAGCCTTGCTAAAACCCGATTTTTCGACCAAATAAGACAAAGTTTTTCCCTGGCAGGAATTTCGACGAAATTTCCTCAGAAATGTGTTCTATGGGTCAATAGAAGTCTCCTCAGCAATTTTGGAGTCAATCTGAAGACATAAATTTTGGGTCAAAAATGGCCAAAATTGACAAGGCTATAGCCTTGCCAAAACCCAATTTTCCGACCAAATAAGACAAAGTTTTTCCTGGAAGGATTTTCGACGAAATTTCTTCAGAACTGTGTTCTGTGGGTCAATAGAAGTCTCCTCATCAATTTTGGAGCCAATCTGAAGACATAAATTTTGGGTCAAAAATGGCCAAAATTGACAACAAGGCTATAGCCTTGCCAAAACCCAATTTTCCGACCAAATAAGACAAAGTTTTCCCCTGAAAGGATTTTCGACGAAATTTCATCAGAAATGTGTTCTATGGGTCAATAGAAGTCTCCTCAGCAATTTTGGAGTCAATCTGAAGACATAAATTTTGGGTCAAAAATGGCCAAAAATGACAACAAGGCTATAGGCTTGCCAAAACCCAATTTTCCGACCAAATAAGACAAAGTTTTTCCCTGGCAGGAATTTCGACGAAATTTCATCAGAAATGTGTTCTATGGGTCAATAGAAGTCTCCTCAGCAATTTTGGAGTCAATCTGAAGACATAAAATTTGGGTCAAAAATTGCCAAAAAACAACAAGGCTATAGCCTTGCCAAAACCCAATTTTCCGACCAAATAAGACAAAGTTTTTCCCTGGCAGGAATTTCGACGAAATTTCATCAGAAATGTGTTCTATGGGTCAATAGAAGTCTCCTCATCAATTTTGGAGCCAATCTGAAGACATAAATTGTGGGTCAAAAATGGCCAAAAAACAACAAGGCTATAGCCTTGCCAAAACCCAATTTTCCGACAAAATAAGACAAAGTTTTTCCCTGGCAGGAATTTCGACGAAATTTCTTCAGAAATGTGTTCTATGGGTCAATAGAAGTCTCCTCAGCAATTTTGGAGTCAATCTGAAGACATAAATTTTGGGTCAAAAATGGCCAAAACTGACAACAAGGCTATAGCTTTGCTAAAACCCAATTTTCCGACCAAATAAGACAAAGTTTTTCCCTGGTAGGAATTTCGACGAAATTTCTTCAGAAATGGGTTCTATGGGTTAATAGAAGTCTCCTCAGCAACTTTGGAGTCAATCTGAAGACATCAATTTTGGGTCAAAAATGGCCAAATTTGACAACAAGGCTATAGTCTTGCCAAAACGCAATTTTCCGACCAAATAAGACAAAGTTTTTCCCTGGCAGGAATTTTGATGTGATTTCTTCAGAAATGTGTTCTATGGGTCCCTAGAATTCTACTCAGTAATTTTGGAGCCAATCTGAAGACATAAATTTTGGGTCAAAAATGGCCAAAAATGACAACAAGGCTATAGCCTTGCCAAAACCCAATTTTCCGACCAAATAAGACAAAGTTTTTCCCTGGCAGGAATTTCGACGAAATTTTTTCAGAAATGTGTTCTATGGGTCAATAGAAGTCTCCTCAGCAATTTTGGAGTCAATCTGAAGACATAAATTTTGGGTCAAAAATGGCCCAAAATGACAACAAGGCTATAGCCTTGCCAAAACCCAATTTTCCGACCAAATAAGACAAAGTTTTCCCCTGGCAGGAATTTCGACGAAATTTCATCAGAAATGTGTTCTATGGGCCAATAGAAGTCTCCTTAGCAATTTTGGAGTCAATCTGAAGACATCAATTTTGGGTCAAAAATGGCCAAAAATGACAACAAGGCTATAGCCTTGCCAAAACCCAATTTTCCGACCAAATAAGACAAAGTTTTTCCCTGGCAGGAATTTCGACGAAATTTCTTCAGAAATGTGTTCTATGTGTCCGTAAAAGTCTCCTCAGCGATTTTGGAGCCAATCTGAAGACATAAATTTTGGGTCAAAAATGCCCAAAATTGACAAGGCTATAGCCTTGCCAAAACCCAATTTTCCGACCAAATAAGACAACGTTTTTCCCTGGCAGGAATTTCGACGAAATTTCATCAGAAATGTGTTCTATGGGTCAATAGAAGTCTCCTCAGCAATTTTGGAGTCAATCTGAAGACATACATTTTGGGTCAAAAATGGCCAAAAATGACAACAAGGCTATAGCTTTGCTAAAACCCAATTTTCCGACCAAATAAGACAAAGTTTTTCCCTGGTAGGAATTTCGACGAAATTTCTTCAGAAATGTGTTCTATGGGTTAATAGAAGTCTCCTCAGCAATTTTGGAGTCAATCTGAAGACATAAATTTTGGGTCAAAAATGGCCCAAAATGACAACAAGGCTATAGCCTTGCCAAAACCCAATTTTCCGACCAAATAAGACAAAGTTTTTCCCTGGCAGGAATTTCGACGAAATTTCATCAGAAATGTGTTCTATGGGTCAATAGAAGTCTCCTCAGCAATTTTGGAGTCAATCTGAAGACATCAATTTTGGGTCAAAAATGGCAAAAAATGACAACAAGGCTATAGCCTTGCCAAAACCCAATTTTCCGACCAAATAAGACAAAGTTTTCCCTGGCAGGAATTTCGACGAAATTTCTTCAGAAATGTGTTCTATGTGTCCGTAAAAGTCTCCTCAGCGATTTTGGAGCCAATCTGAAGACATAAATTTTGGGTCAAAAATGGCCAAAATTGACAAGGCTATAGCCTTGCCAAAACCCAATTTTCCGACCAAATAAGACAAAGTTTTTCCCTGAAAGAATTTTCGACTAAATTTCTTCAGAAATGTGTTCTATGGGTCAATAGAAGTCTCCTCAGCAATTTTGGAGTCAATCTGAAGACATACATTTTGGGTCAAAAATGGCCCAAAATGACAACAAGGCTATAGCTTTGCTAAAACCCAATTTTCCGACCAAATAAGACAAAGTTTTTCCCTGGCAGGAATTTCGACGAAATTTCTTCAGAAATGTGTTCTATGGGTCAATAGAAGTCTCCTCATCAATTTTGGAGCCAATCTGAAGACATAAATTTTGGGTCAAAAATGGCCAAAAAACAACAAGGCTATAGCCTTGCCAAAACCCAATTTTCCGACCAAATAAGACAAAGTTTTTCCTGGAAGGATTTTCGACGAAATTTCTTTAGAAATGTGTTCTGTGGGTCAATAGAAGTCTCCTCATCAATTTTGGAGCCAATCTGAAGACATAAATTTTGGTTCAAAAATGGCCAAAATTGAGAACAAGGCTATAGCCTTGCCAAAACCCAATTTTCCGACCAAATGAGACAAAGTTTTTCCCTGAAAGGATTTTCGACGAAATGTCTTCAGAAATGTGTTCTATGGGTCAATAGAAGTCTCCTCAGCAATTTTGGAGTCAATCTGAAGACATGAATTTTGGGTCAAAAATGGCCAAAAATGACAACAAGGCTATAGCCTTGCCAAAACCCAATTTTCCGACCAAATAAGACAAAGTTTTTCCCTAGCAGGAATTGCGACGAAATTTCTTCAGAAATTTGTTCTATGGGTCCCTTGAAGTCTCCTCAGCATTTTTGGAGACAATCTGAAGACATACATTTTGGGATAAAAATGGCCAAATATGACAAAAATGGCCAAATATTTTGCAGCTCATCCAAAGTTAATTGTGTTATTTAAATCACAACGGATTTTTTGGGTGGTTTATTTGCTCCCAAAATGGCACTTAAGCTAGTGATACGACAAGGCTGGTCACCACCGTCGCGATCGGCCGCCTCCTTCCCGTCACTGATTGCAAGTGCAATGTCTACGAGGTCAACACTGAGATCGTCAAATTTACAAGCAGGGTCGGGGCCCCCATTCAGGCAAACATCCCCCACTGGGAATCGGCTTGTCGGTGGCGGATCCGATGACACAATCATCATCATCTTATAAATGTATCGTCAATAAATCGTGGGAAACAGTCATAATAGTCGTTATGATCCCAGAGTAACTGTTTCCCCTTTGACATGAAGGCATTTGTTTTTCGATAACAGGCCTAATTCCACCGCATGAACGTGCCCTGCGTCAAACACCTCTGGTCGGGAAGGAATACCAACCACTCGAGACTGTACTGATGGTTGGAATCGATTTGAATTTGACCTTTTGTTGTCTAGCGAAGGATAAGATGGCGCGCAGCCTGGTAACCATTTTTTATAGATGTAATGTGCTTCAAAGGTTTGCCTAGCTGGGCCTTGCCTTACTAGATTTGCCCGATTGCCTGCTGACAAATAAAAGCTAGGCAGCTGGGGAGGGATTCGAGCCCGCGACCCCTGCTTTATATCGCAGACGTCTTCACCACTGGACCACCGAGCTGGTCGAGGTCGTGTGGCGGATCAGAACCTGTAGATAGAGCATCAAAGATGTAATCACGATTTTGCGTCGAGGAGAATGTACATGTAGTTCAACAAGGGTCTGTTCTTGGAAAGGTTCGTGTGTGTGCGTGCGTGTGTTTCAGCAGGTTTAAGTGAGGAGGCATTATCATGAAACACCATTCTGATCTTTCAATGTGTATACATGTGTGATTGCAGATGATTGCCGCCATGTTAGCCCCCGCAATGCTGCTGGTTCTTCTTCTGCCGTGCCCCACCGTAGCCTTCCCAGACATGGTGCCCCTGGAAGGGAGGATGTGCGTGCGTCTGCGCATAGGCAACCACCACGGCAACCGTACAGGCAGTGGGCCCTCCCCCTTCGCCATCGAAGTACCAAGTGACACGTACGTGCCGGGCGAGCTTCTCAAAGGTAACTCCACGGCACCGCTCAACGCTGCACCACCAAGCCTAACTTCCTAGTTTTCATCTCAGGCCGGGTGTTTGAGAAATAAAACTGTTAAGAGATTGAAGTAAATAAATCTTTAAAAAAATGTTGCAAACTGCTCACTGACTTATAAAATGACCTGCAATACATGAATCTAAAAAGTCTGAAGGCCTGACGTTTCGATCCAAGCAGGACCTTTCTAAAAGACCGAGTGACTTTGAGAAAGGTCCTGCTAGGATCGAAACGTCAGGCCCTCTAACTGTCAGGAGATTGAGACTCTCAGACGCCCAGGGCAGCAAGCCAGTCGGTTATTGTTTTGTTGGACGGGCGCTGAGAACTACCCGAACATGCGTGGTGGATGAAGAGACTCACATACAGATATGGGATGATGGGCATAACAATGCAAACTAATATTGGAAATGTGGGAAAATGTATCATCTGCAGGCAATGTGATGAAGATGATAGGTGAAGGAGAAACACAGAAACTTAAAAACCGTGAAAAGCACAACAGCGACATATTAAGTAGGAACAGAAACAAAACATAAAAGCACAAAGACATCCACTGAGTTACACTGACAAGAATACCGGTATTTATTGCCTGAATCAATAATCCAGTTACAATGAATTCATTCAATCAATGATATCAAAGGAACAAAATTTGCAAAGTAATCAATCAATCAATCAGGCAGTTGCTCAACAGAGCCAAAAGATGTGTTTCAAACTCGCAAAGTAAAATTTGTCACGGTAAAGACTAGTCGCCGGAAACAAAGACCAATGGTACCTTCAAGGAGGTTGGAAAGTAAGTCAGACCCCTTCCCAGTCAGCATCCACGAGGGTGCATTGGTGCAGACGTGAGGCCTGGCATCTCCACTCCGCTCCCCACACCGTTCAGCCTGTCTCCAGGACCTTCATCGATGCGGTAGTCGCCGGTGCGGTAGTCGCCGGTGCGATAGTCGCCGGTGCGATAGTCGCCGTTGCGGTAGTCGCCGGTGTTGTAGTCGCCGGTGCGGGGTGGTGGAGTTGCCAGTCCCACGCTGCACTTGGTCGCAAAACTCGAGGGCACTGACTGGGGGTGTGTCGATATACGGTCAACCACTCTAAAAAAATATATATATAAAAAAATATACAAAATCGACCGTGTAATGTAGCTTTGACTGCAACACCTAAATCAGAAAATAAAGTTTGGCAGGGATGCGTGAAAGGATTGCTAAGTCCGTAACATCAGTAGGGTTGCCTGCACGAACATACGGATATTAATGTTGGGTCACTTTTCTCACTGTCTCACCTAACAGTGACCATTCGGGCCAAGGAGTCGTCTGCCTACTTCACTGGTTTCTTCGTGCAAGCGAGACGCGTATCCGATAACGTGTCAATGACACAAGCGCCCATTGGCGTGTTCAGTGACGTCACAGAAGGAACAAAGCCGCTCAACTGCAGCCCTCGTTACGTAAGTTGCGTTGCGGCCGTTTCGACTTGATCCTTATTCTTAGCCCTTTGATTAGGCTGATTTTTTTAGGAATTCCATTTTGATGAATCATCAGGATTCCTTATCATGATTCTTGTTTAAAATTTCGGTATACAATCAGGCACAAACTTAATCAAGGGTACCATTCATATCGTGTTGCTTCAATGTTTCATTAAGCACCTCGTCAGTTTTTTTGCTGAATTTGTTTGAAAATAAAGTTCAAAAACCAGCACCGTGCTTTGTGTGATCCTAATAGTTTGACAGATTTGGGAACGACTGGTTAGCTCAGTTGTGGGGCTCTGCAATGTTAAACCAGTGAAACCAGGTCAAATTGAGTGGTATTTTTAGGAACTGTCTCAAAGACATTGTTGTTACTGCCTAGGATTCGTGGGGGCACACCAGCGCTGTTCACAAGACCATGTCGGCAGCCAGTTGGATGACACCTGTCGACGAGGGGCCAATTCAATTCAGGTGAAGACAAAATGGCTGGATCATTCAGTCATGACTTTCGGAGACATCGACTGGGTTTCATGCTGTTGGGGATCAGTGAAAGTTGAAGGGACATTTCCTATAATGTACTCAGCCACAGAGGAATAAGGGATCAGAGTACTCCACGTTGCCTTGCCATCAGATCGCCAGGCGGCGGAACGTTGACAATGCTAAAGGACTCAGTTCTTAGCTGGTAAACATTGAATGTGCAGTGATACTGATTGCCAAGATGAGGTCGAGTAGAATACCAACTAAGCGTGCTCGGCTTCTAAATCATCTTTTTGCAGTAAAATTACCACGAGTAGCTTGTTGCAATAAGACCACCAAGAGTAGCTTGTTGCAATAAAACCTCAAAGAGTAGCCTGTTGCAATCAAAACACCAAGGGTACCTTGTTGCAATCAAAACACCAAGAGTACCTTGTTGCAATCAAAACACCAAGGGTACCTTG
Organism: Luidia sarsii; assembly: GCA_949987565.1. Classification (NCBI taxonomy): domain Eukaryota; kingdom Metazoa; phylum Echinodermata; class Asteroidea; order Paxillosida; family Luidiidae; genus Luidia; species Luidia sarsii. The sequence goes on from OX465113.1 coordinate 1,131,684, forward strand.
TTGCAATCAAAACACCAAGAGTACCTTGTTGCAATCAAAACACCAAGGGTACCTTGTTGCAATCAAAACACCAAGAGTACCTTGTTGCAATCAAAACACCAAGAGTACCTTGTTGCAATCAAAACACCAAGAGTACCTTGTTGCAATCAAAACACCAAGGGTACCTTGTTGCAATCAAAACACCAAGAGTACCTTGTTGCAATCAAACACCAAGAGTACCTTGTTGCAATCAAAACACCAAGAGTACCTTGTTGCAATCAAACACCAAGAGTACCTTGTTGCAATCAAAACACCAAGAGTAGCTTGTTGCAATTAAGCCACCAACAGTACCTTGTTGAAATAAAACCACCAAGAGTAGCTTGTTGAAATAAAACCTCAAAGAGTAGCTTCTTGCAATCAAACCACCTAGAGTACCTTGTTGCAATCAAAACACCAAGAGTACCTTGTTGAAATAAAACCACCAAGAGTACCTTGTTGCAATCAAAACACCAAGAGTACCTTGTTGCAATCAAAACACCAAGAGTACCTTGTTGCAATCAAAATACCAAGAGTACCTTGTTGCAATCAAACCACCTAGAGTACCTTGTTGCAATCAAAACACCAAGAGTACCTTGTTGAAATAAAACCACCAAGAGTACCTTGTTGCAATCAAAACACCAAGAGTACCTTGTTGAAATAAAACCACCAAGAGTACCTTGTTGCAATCAAAACACCAAGAGTACCTTGTTGCAATCAAAACACCAATAGTACCTTGTTGCAATCAAAACACCAAGAGTACCTTGTTGCAATAAAACCACAAAGAGTAGCTCATGTAATCAGGCCTTGAGCATAGCACACTTGTGTTGACATGCTGCTTGTATTTTTCCCCATTAGGTTAACCATTGTCGGGCAACGGATGGGCGATATTTGGGAACAAGTGCCCTCCTCGACATTGAAATCCGCAGGAGTGCCAGCAAGTATGCAATATGGGTCACTGCTTCCAATTCAAATGGCTTGGGGTATACATGTATATTTAAGTGTTCATCATTATTCTTCCCATCCCCATTGTCCACTGACTGCGGTCGACCAACGTCCTTACTCAATTGGATGAAGCACTTAATGAATTATTTAGTCATATCCAGCAACTGTAGTCTCCATTCCCTCTGAACAAAACAAATCTATAAAAAAAAGGAAAACCGATGAGTTTCCACAACGAATGCCTGCATGACGAATAAGCTCCCTAATGATGCTACCTCGCTGTGCATTGGCACATTTTTGCCTTTCCAAAAAAAAAAATGAAAAAAAGGTAAAATCCAATCAATGCATTTGTGTGTGTTTATAACTAACAGGTTCCTTCATTAGTCCTTTGGTGATGGTCGCTGCTGTGTGCTTGGCTCTGGCACTGGGCTAGATACTACACTGTCATTGGCACTGCTACCATCAAGATCACCTGCATTCTAAGCAAGATTTGAAACTGTGCATGGTGGGTGCAGTACAAACGTAAGGTTTGTGGATACCAGTGATGTTTGTCTCAGCCTCAAAGAGGCAATTCATGCATGCTATCACTTCAAGCCACCCTTCAAGAGGAAATTAATCAGCCTTCCAAACATTCCGATCACTGGGGGTACTAAGACAGTAAGACACTGATTGAAACAATGTCTTAAGTGCTACCAAGGTGATTCATGTACATCCAGTACAGTTGTTTCCGTGTTGCTCACCCGAAAAACAGCCTCAAGTGTCATGGCTTTTACTAAGTTTCTGATAAACCCAAACAACGGAAGAATCGCGATCTCATGGCTTCCACAGATTTTATTGCAAATTTTATGTAGAAATGCATTTCTTTACTTAAAAACATCTAGATGTGTTACATGTAAGTATTGCTTGCTCGTTTTGTCTCGACTACTCTTATCTTGCTTTTAAGTTTTTTCTGTTTTTGTAGGCATCATAGCAAAATACAAATAGTTTCATTCAAAACTAGTCAAGCATGACATTTTTAATGGTTTCATTTCACATGGTCACAGCAATTAATTGAAGAAGATCAATTAAGTGCAGCTTTTCAAACAGTAAAATATCAAATCTATTTTTGCGAAGACTATGTCTCTGAATCTATATTATGAATTTTAAACGAGGATTAAGCCCCATTTTAATCATTGACGCTTGCAGGTCAATGATAAGGGTTTCATTAATCAAAGAATAAAACAAATTCAGCGTGATATTTGCATTAAACAGAACTGCCTAAGCCTTTCATTAATTACCAGTTGCCTGGTAGTATCGTAAAATTGTCTATATTTTATAAGATAATAAAACATGGGCAATTCCACGGTAGTTTACGTTACACGTTAAGTGACTGACTTATTCCTCGATCAATACTTCTTGAAGGACTCCAATTAACAAATGTGACTCAAGATGGCTTAATGAGGCGCCTACTCCAAAAGTCCTTTTTGAGTAAACAGCCTCAAGTCAAAAGTCAAAGTATTGTCAAAATGCATGTCAAAAAACTCAAAAACAATGTTAATTATTTTGAATTTTCTCAAAGCTTAAATGCATAAGAGAATCATCTGTCCGCAGGAATTTTTCAACAAATGTCTATGAATATTGAAAAATCAGGAAATTTGTAAATGTGTCTGCCCATATGCTGAAATCACTGTCGGCAAGCCGTGTGTGACCTCAAACTTAAGAGCGTGTTGGTGCGTCAAATTTCTCGCATCGTAATTTCGTATTTCGGCAACAAAATTTGTATATCATTGGAAAGATAATGAAGTACTCTTTGCAGTGGTGGGAAAATTTTGAAAACTCAAATTTGGATGAGAATCCTCATCATGCCGTGCCTGGTCACAAATGTGTTAATGGAATTAGTGAATATATACTTCTTAAGAATCCTTGAAATGCATGCAAAACAGCAAAAAAATAAAAAGTAACTCACATAACAGGATAGACACCAACCAGTGGAATTGCCCATGTACTTAAATACACAGATACTCCTAAAGCTCTCTCAAACCGCACCCTGCAAAGATGTGAGTTCAATTGAACTGCTCTCACTCTGAAGCAAAATGAAGATTTGTGCTGATCTCACTGCATAAGCAAAAGGTCAAATGGTGGCTGAATGAAGACACCGCACAGCATAGCACTACACAATGTCCCGGCCTGAGCTAACGCTAAACTACTTTCCGCCTAAAAATACAAACTCGTTTTTGAAGAATAGTCTGCTAGTAAAAAACAAACGAAAGCCCAAAATCAGAATGTTAGAAAATGTGTACACTCTTTTTGTTTTTGAAAATATATTCCCCTACGATCTTGTTACATCTGACTAGCGTCAGGTTCCAAGATGTTAGGAAAACTCTGAGATAGGGTATGTTCCAGTGCCTGGCATTTTATAACAAACACTGCCTTCATTGCTTCCAATTTTGATAACAGTTTCTCGTTAATAGTTTACATATCTTAGTGGTCTGTTATCGATTGATTGGTAACCATTTGGGAATAAGGGCTCGATCTCACATACAGTTGCTTTTACTCTTAACGAATATGCCACATGTTTGTTATTTCAGTGACAACAATTACAGTACGTCAATTTTCTGTATAAAAAACACAGTAATGAACTTAAATTGAGTATTTCAGATTATTGTCCTTCAAAGAACAGTATGCAAAACAGATAACAATAATGAATATCTTTTTAACTGGTTCTTCGTGCAATGATAGTCACCTCACGTTGCACTTGGCTCAAACCAGTGTTTCCCCTCGGATTTTGTGAGTCCAAGGCCGCTATTGATAACTTGCTCAGTGGATGTGGTTTGGTATATTGCAGATGCACTATTTTGAAGTTCTATAGGTCACAGATCGGATAGAAAATGAGTCAAAACAGCATACTACAGTGTCTATGGAGAAACACACAGTAAAGTCACATCAGATACACAACCTTTTTGCATGCATGATTTCAGAGCATAATTCTGACCACAGAGGTGACAAGTCTTGGAGACAAACCCCCTGAGGTTGTACATTAAAAATCTGAGGCGGGTCGGCTCACAGTTCAATATCCAAGGAAAACCCTGGCTCAAGCCAAAGGCACTGTATCATTACTCAACGACATTCAACCCTTACATTTACCTGGCTTAGGAAGGGATAAGAGACTCTGTTCAATAAACAAGCCTTGAGAGCAAGGCTACAGACTGAATGCACAAACTGCAGATGACCAAAAAAGTCAGACAAACAATGCAAGGCTACTAACTGCATCTGGTGTGATACTTACACTGGCAAGACTGAACTACAAGCGCTCTAGGTAGGGCTACACACGCTGTGACATGGGCATGGAGGATTGGTTCACGGCCTTGTAGGAGTTCTGGGACAGACGCCGCTTGATGACCAGCCCCAGGATGAAGATGATGAGGATGGCAGGAACCATCAGGATGAGGACGATGATCACCCATATAGTTGACAGCACGCCTGCACAATGAGATCAGTAGGAATTAGGATTCCACAAAAACATGCAGCATTTTCAGAGCAGAATAATATGAAGCCAGGACAACAATTACTTGCCAACAAGAAAGAGTGTTACACCTTCCAATACAAAACAGCAGTCAAGTCTGAATTAATTCTTGGTCACAGACAACCGGCGTCTGATCACTTCAATTCAATTCAATTCAAATCAATTCAAAATACTTTATCAGATCAATCCCTTAAAAAGACAATGACACTGGTGTAGGAACACCTCATTAAAAACAAACAAAATAAACACAAGCAATTAATTCTATCAAACACTCGATACAATTCATTTAAACACTCATGAAATACAATTTAATTTGTGCAAACATTCATCATCCACTATAATTCAATTCAACAAATTTTTCAAAAAGATCCATTCACATTTAGGCATATATCGGCATTGCAATGTCAAGCAAGGACAATTGAAAACTACAACCTGGGATTGTGAATTTGCAGAGGGAGGGGCAATGGCCGATCAAAGACCAGGGCCCAATGTCATAGAGAGCCTTTTAAGCGTGAAAACCTGCTAAGCATGGAAATTCCTCCATGATTATATAACAAGATTGCTAGCTATATTTCACTTGGCACTTCTTTACATTCAACGTGTATTCAAATACTGGGTGCTTAGCTCAGGAACTTTGGCTGGCAACCTGGTTGTATTGGACGACGCTTTTCATGCTTACGCAAATATTTGGTGCTCTATGAATTTGGCCCCAGACTGTGACTGGTCATCTCACTCATCTGCACCCCGAGTGATTTTTATTTTGTTCCCCGAAACTGATACATACTTGCAGACGTCTTGGGGGCCATGGTTGTTGATTTCCCCTCGCTCACACCGTCCTTGTCCCCGTCACCTGACACGTTGCCATCACCTGAAGCATCACCGTCACCTGAAGCATCACCGTCACCTGAAGCATCACCGTCACCTGAAGCATCACCGTCGCCTGAAGCATCACCGTCACCTGTGGCATCACCGTCGCCCGAACCATCGCCCGAGCTCACACCCTCAGTGGCTTCCTCCGACTCCCCCTCACCACCTGATGATGCAATTCCCAACCAGAAAAAAAAACCAGGGATTCCATTGCAGAGCAGCTATCTATGAACAGTTTGAAGAGATGACAGGTGTACGGTCTCCTCAATGCTGCGCTGAATAGACCGATTGCACGACCAATGTTTACATGACATCACGTGGCTTTTATAGTGGGTATTTTTGCATCTCATTTGGTGCAGAACAGGAGTGGAAACAAGCAAAGCAGTCAATTATATTGTCCACATTCTTCTTTGTACGTTGTTGTCATTGTTGTCTTCAAAGTCACAGTCATCGTCAGTGGTGTTGTTGTTTTTGGTGGGGGGTTGTATCGTACTTACCAGCAGCAACTTTGGGACTAGTGACAACAGTATTCTCTGTGGTGGTTGCCACGTCGGTGGTCGTTGCCATGTCGGTGGTCGTTGCCACGGCGTTGGTCGTTGCCACGGCCATGGCTGCTGTTGTGGCTCTGGGTGTGGTTGTGGCCACAGGCATCAGGGTGGTCGTTGGCAGACTGCAGGCCACGCCGATATCCAGGTCGTGGCTGCACTCCTCGGCAATGAAGGCGAAGAGGTGGGGACAGTCCAGCAGACGAGCCTCGATGCCGGTGCAGTCCACGGTGGAGAGCAGGATGGGCCTGAAGGCAGGGCCCTCGGTGTAGTAGTGGGGCACCTGGGTGTCGGCGCTGGGATAGCCCAGCTCCTGGCACACCACCTCACTGCTTGTCTCCCCCCAGCCTTGCCCACAGACGGTGGCCCAGATGCCTTGGTAGTACACCTCTAACCTGCCTTTCAGCGGTGCCTCATCTCCCACTAAGCGGATGGTTCCATCTTCAATTCAAACAAAAAATGGTAAATGATTGGTGATGACTGGCTCCACAAAAAAGGAACATTTTGTAAAATTTGCTGAATTAATTACATTATTATCAGCTTCAAATCTACAGTAAATTTAAGCTGATACTGTAACTAACTCATTTTGTTTTAACAAATTAATACCTTAATATCACTTAATACCTTTTTGTTGCAGAGCGAATCAAATATTTATACAGTGGTCAAGCCAGAAGGAAAGGTGGGGGCTAGGTCCCATCAATCAATCAATCAATCAATCAATCAATCAATCAATCAATCAATCAATCAATCAATCAATCCATCAACCAACCAACTAATCAATCAATCAATCAATCAATCAATCAATCACTCAAAAAATAATAAAAACCAGAAATTTATTTGGTTTTAAAATTATAATGAGATTTTTCTACCACATATTTGGTAATTAATTGGGTTTTGTAAATGCGTTTAAACATTAGACACCTTTTTAAGGGTAAGGTTTTACCCTATGAGTAGGGTCAAGACTGAAATCAAGGTAGAAGATATGTCAGCCTGGGATTGGGTACATCTGTACCTCCTCTATCATGAAACCTTACCGGAGGTATGGTTATACCCTATGAGTAGGGTCAAGACCGAGATAGAGGTAGATATGTCAGCCTGGGATTGGGTACATCTGTACCTCCTCTATCATGAAACCTTACCAGGGGTATGGTTATACCCTATGAGTAGGGTCAAGACCGAGATAGAGGTAGATATGTCAGCCTGGGATTGGGTACATCTGTACCTCCTCTATCATGAAACCTTACCGGAGGTATGGTTATACCCTATGAGTAGGGTCAAGACCGAGATAGAGGTAGATATGTCAGCCTGGGATTGGGTACATCTGTACCTCCTCTATCATGAAACCTTACCGGAGGTATGGTTATACCCTATGAGTAGGGTCAAGACCGAGATAGAGGTAGACATGTCAGCCTGGGATTGGGTACATCTGTACCTCCTCTATCATGAAACCTTACCGGGGATCCCACTGGGTGACATCTCCGCAGAGCACACGACGCTGACATCCTGTGAGTGCTCACACTCGTTCTCGTTCCAGACAGCGTGGTCGCAGAACGCCAGCCCGGACTCCGTGCCCTCGCACAGGACCTGGTCCAGGATCACGCCCCCCGACCCCGGGCCGAAGAAGGCCCCCGGCAGAGCGCCCTCTGCTGACGGGAAGCCCAGCTGGCGGCAGACCACTTGCGCGGCCTCCGGCGTGCTCCAGCCGTTGTGGCACACCGAGCCCCACTTGCCCTGGTACTTGATCTCCAAGCGGCCGTTGTGCGAGTGAGTGCCGGCGACTAATCGCACTCGGCCATCTGTTTACGAAGAGACCAAGATGGGGCACGATCACTTCACTAACTAGTGGCCAGCCAAGGGGCCAGGGCGGGTCTGGGGGCCAAGGCGAGTCTGGGTCAGGGCGGGTCTGGGGGTCAGGGCCAGCCTAGGGGCCAGGGCGGGTCTGGGGGCAAGGGCCAGCCAAGGGGGCAAGGCCAGCCAAGGGGCCAGGGCCAGCCTAGGGGCCAGGGCAGGTCTGGGGGCAAGGGCCAGCCAAGGGGGCAAGGCCAGCCAAGGGGCCAGGGCCAGCCTAGGGGCCAGGGCGGGTCTGGGGGCAAGGGCCAGCCAAGAGGCCAGGGCCAGCCTAGGGGCCAGGGCGGGTCTTGGGGCCAGGGCCAGCCTAGGGGCCAGGGCAGGTCTGGGGGCAAGGGCCAGCCAAGGGGCCAAGGCCAGCCAAGGGGCCAGGGCCAGCCTAGGGGCCAGGGCGGGTCTGGGGGCAAGGGCCAGCCAAGGGGCCAGGGCCAGCCTAGGGGCCAGGGCAGGTCTGGGGGCAAGGGCCAGCCAAGGGGCCAGGGCCAGCCTAGGGGCCAGGGCAGGTCTGGGGGCAAGGGCCAGCCAAGGGGCCAAGGCCAGCCAAGGGGCCAGGGCCAGCCTAGGGGCCAGGGCGGGTCTGGGGGCAAGGGCCAGCCAAGGGGCCAAGGCCAGCCAAGGGGCCAGGGCCAGCCTAGGGGCCAGGGCGGGTCTGGGGGCAAGGGCCAGCCAAGGGGCCAGGGCCAGCCTAGGGGCCAGGGCAGGTCTGGGGGCAAGGGCCAGCCAAGGGGCCAAGGCCAGCCATGGGGCCAAGGCCAGCCTAGGGGCCAGGGCGGGTCTGGGGGCAAGGGCCAGCCTAGGGGCCAGGGCAGGTCTGGGGTTTATACTGGTTGATACTTTACCGTCCTCATGCAGCACCGGCTTCCACTCCTCCGGCGCACCGCACATGACGCCCACGTCCATTATGTGATCACAGGCGCCACCACGCCACGTGTGCGTGCACTGCTCCAGCCGCTTCTCTGTCCCGTCACACTCCACGCTGTCAATGAGGACGGGGCTGAAGATGTCTTCCGTCAGGTAGTGGCCGTAGGAGAGCGAGGCGCGGGCCGGCCGGAAGTCCAGCTGGCGGCAGACCACCGTGGCATCCCGGATGGTCCAGTACTCATCGCACACCGTCCCCCACACCCCTTGGTAGTAGATCTCCACCTGGCCACTCTGGAAGTTGGGCCCGCGGGTTAGACGCACGTCACCATCTGCACCAGACAGCAATGAACCACAAGCACATTAGAGACTGTTTCTCCTACCCTCTCCCTCTCTCCCACCCATTCCCTCTTCCTCTCTCTATCACTCTCTCTCCTACTGCTCTCCCTCTTCCTCACCCTCTCCCACTCCCTCTCTCTATCACTCTCCTACTGCTCTCCTCTCCCTCTCCCCCTCTCTTACCCTCTCGCCTCCCACCCCTCCCCTCTCCCCCTCTCTATCACACTCTCTCCTACTGCTCTCCTCTCCCTCGTCCTCTCTTTACCTCTCACCTCCCACCCCTCCCCTCTCCCTCTCTCTATCACACTCTCTCCTACTGCTCTCCTCTCCCTCGTCCTCTCCCTCCCCTCTCCTCTCTGATTTTTGAGAGAGCCTTGGCCTACCTTTGGGTTGGATGTAGGTCTTGCAGCTGACCATCAGGTCGTTGTCATGGGCGCATCCATTCTCCCCCCACCTGTCGTGGGCGCAGAAGGCCAGCTTGGACTCCCGTCCGCCGCACACGACGTCGCTGAGCCAGACGGGCCCGGCGCCCGGCCCGTAGCCGCCTGCCAGCACGGCCTCCTGAGGGTTGGCCGTGGTGTAGCCCAGCTGTCGACAGACCACGTGGGCCGTCACGTTGTCTGGCTTCTCCTGGCACACCGTGCCCCACTTGCCCTGGTAGTATACCTCCACTCGGCCGTTGCTCACCTCCGTGCCGTCAGCTAGCCGTAGCAAACCATCTGTGGGGAAGCAGGCAACAAAGGTAAAGAGGTCTTAAGCGGCATTTACACTGGACTAGAAATTAACCGAGACGATGGTTAAATTGCTAATGGTCAAAATAGACCGTCGTTCCCACTTAGACTTTTGAGTCGGTCAATTTAATCGAGACGATGGTTAAAAGTAACCGAGCTGGCAATATAACGGCTCATGAGGGTCAAGTGTCAGCCGGATACACAACATATGTGTACGTGTACGTGTGACACAAAGCAGACGTTGTGAACAGTACCTGTACGTGTTACGTCATAGGCCGGATGTAGTTTTTTACAGAGTCACGTTTTACCGAGTGGTGCGTTTCCACTGGACTAATTGGCACGGTTAAACTTACCTGGTCATTTTTACTGGGCAGAGGTTGGCCTGTAAAAGTAACCATTCGGCTCAGCTGAAGTAACCGAGAGGAAATTTAACTGGGCCATTTCCACTGGACTTAAAATGGGAAAAGTAACCATCGTCTCGGGTTACTTTGACCAAAATAAGTCCAGTGGAAACGCGGCTTAAGGCCAACCAAAATAATAGTTGTGCTTCCGTTGTGAACACGTACACGGAATATAGATAGAATTGAAGCGCATAAAAAATGGAAAATAATGAGTAATTAAAACAAATGACCTCAGTGACCTTCCTTTGCCCTTATGACCCCTTCTGCAAGGCAACCAACAATGTGATTCCATGAGGGTTTGCCCTCGATGGGATGGGGCCAAATCCTGACTGGTGTGCTTGACTTACCCACAGGCTCCGTGGGTGCTTCCACGGTTTCGTCGTCGCCCGTCTGACACACCACGCCTACGTCGTCGTCGTGACCGCACGAGCCGTCGGACGCCCAGTCGCCCCGCTTGCACTCAGCCAGCACGTTCTCCGAGCCGCCGCAGTCCAGCCCCTGCAGGAAGATGGGGCCGGTGGCCTGGCCGAAGGTGACGAGGGGCGCCTTGACGGCCTGGAAGCCCAACTGGCGGCACAGGACGATGGCAGCACTGGGACTCCAGCCAGAGTCGCAGACGGTGCCCCATTCACCGGCGTAGTAGATCTCCACCCGTCCCTGGTAGGCCTGGAAGCCATCCCGCAGGCGAACGGTCCCGTCTGAGTGAAGCGAGGAAAAATCCGCACAAATTTGGAATTTCAAAGAGTTGCTTAAAAGCGTCCAAAGCTACTGTTATCTGTCCCTTACTCCTTAGTCAAACAAATCAATGAAAAACTGACTGAGGACTTTTGAACAAAACTTTTTGACTGGACCGGGATTTGAACCCATGACCTCTGGTTTTGACAATACGGCATGGATATTACTGATAACTGTCATTTTCACGACAGTCTAATTAAGTGAGTGGAAAGTACGCAGTTTGGTTCAAAATGGCCCAAGTACACAGAAAGGTATGTATGCAATTCACCGTAGCCCTTTACGACGATTAAAATAAAAAATGTTGAAGTGAGTTGAAATGTTGAGTGCTCACATCTTTTACTATTTTTGTATTTATACCCCAAAAATATGATTTGAAATAAAAATATATGACACAGCTGCACAGATATGAAATAGGGCTTCTGACTTTTTAATCCCTGCAGGACCTTTCTCAAAAGCAGTATGGAAAGTGCAGAAAAAAAAATTGTCTTTGCTAATAATATTCTGACTTGAACTTTTAAGAAAAATCCAGCCAGGAGAGAAACATGCACGTGGCTATGGGGTGCTACAGAGGGTTTTTAGAACGAACTGTACCGTGCATTAATAGAAGTAATGTGCCAAGGTAACGCCCAATTTAAACCTACCTGGTAGTAGCGAGGAGGAGTGTTGTGACGTACCACTGGACGAATCACTCTCGGCTGTTTTAAAACACCCAAAAAACAACCAAATAAAACGATTAGTTCGGTCAGTTTAATTTTTAAATAGCCCTCCGAAATATATCGCGTGTTGTGCTGCCGACAGTAGTCAACGTTGGGGGCAGCAGACAGAGGCGTCTCTTGAGCCCTTGACGAAAATGAAGGCTTCGGCTCGGGCTTAACCCTTCGTTTATCATATCACAGGAATCCAGAAACAAACCTTTGGCCCCAGTTTCTTGGTGAATACTCCGTCTTCAACGAGCCACCTTAACCTTCAAATTAGGCGACAAACAACAACCTGGATTTTCGGGTTTTGTCAGACAGCGACGAAGCCAGAGCCCGTGAGCCTGGTCGGTGACTACTGCGCATGTGTTAGCGCGGTGCGGGAATTCGACAGTGAGCTGTAGCCAACCTTTGACCTGGAACAGCGGTCGACCTAGACAAGCCTCTTGTTTGGGGTTGTTTGTGTTTTGTTTTCAGGGAACGACACAATCACCATTCAAATATTAATACGCAATGCGGCACGTGCTGAACTTGACACCGTGCTATAGCTGTGTCCGCGATGCAGCCGAGGGGTGGGGTCAGTACAGCCACGCCCCCTCGTGTCTAGCTGCCAGACTTGTATAGACGTCACACGTACTCCCGCTGATAGATTAACCAAAAAAGCCCTTTTGGCAGCAATAGAAACCGTGCCTCGCGTATTGATCTAGACCGTTTTACTTTCGTCTGACTGCTCGCAGTTGATTCAGCGTTGAATAACGGTTAGCGTGCCGCTTTTTTCACCAACACCTTTTTTTTTCATAGTCCCACTGGGTCTCTCGTGCGCCCCCAACAAAAATAACAAAATGCGTATTTGTGATTCGGCTAATCCCATTTTTTTTTTAAATAAGCCACGGAATGCTTCAAAATGAATGGTTTCCGGAAAGGTTGGTCCCTGCAGCTCAGTGCATGCACTTCCTCGAGTTATCCCGCGGTTTATTATAGAAAAATATACATCGAAGCTTATTCGAATTAACTTGTTTTGGTATTACTCATCATCATGATATATCAGGTGGAATGGTGATGTACCAATGCACCTGCCCATTACGTCCCTGTGGAATACTGTCATCTACGAAACTATCTAGGCCCTACATAATTTGTTGGGGTTCAACATCGGCCGAATCCCCGGTGGACCAACACCCGTGCAAAAAGCTCGCGCCGTACGTACGTGCCTGGACGAAACAAGTCGAGTGAAATTAATATACATATGTATCCAACATCTTTACCAACGTCGGGTAAAATACGATCTGGGAACAACCGAAGCCCGTGTATTTCGTGTTGGAACAAGAAAATTACAAAAAGGCCAAAAATGTCGGGTAGAAACCAGACCAATGATTGATAGGCAAACGATTTTCACTCGACAACTTTTGCCAAAGGTTTCTACAGAGTGTGCCTGTCCGCGCCGCCTGCCCGACTGTCTGTCTGCTTGTCTGTCTGTCTGTCTGTCTGTCTGTCCGCAGTATATCTGTATGACTGTCTGTCTGTCTGCCTGCCTCCCTGTCTATATATCTGTATGTCTGTATGTCTGTCTGCATGCCTGCCTTCCTGCCTTCCTGCCTTCCTGTCTGTCCGCAGTAATATCTGTATGGCTGTATGTCTGTCTGCCTGCCTCCCTATATCTGTCTGTCTGTATGTCTGTCTGCCTGTCTGTCTGCCTGCCTTCCTGCTCGCCTGCCCTGCCTGCCCTGGAGCCTGCCTTCCCACTTCCCTGCCTGTCTGTCCGTCCGTCAGTCTGTTCATTCGTTTGTATAGTAAACATCCCCCTAAGCAGGTACTCACGGTCCAACCATAACCACGCCTTTAGCGGGACTTTATACAAGCTATATTACTTTTAATATTCTGCAGGTAGGCCTAGTAGTGCGATAGCGTTCATAATGTGTGTGAAACTAACATCTGTCAAACTTCCAGTTCAATAGGTACCAAGTGATTCTAATGACGACAATATATACACAACCCGTATAGTAAACGACGAAAATAATGGCACATTTCATTCTGCATTATCCAATTTACATACAAACTAACATTCGACACGGGGTAGAAATGTTTTTCTAAGCGAAATTGTCAAAATTATACCTAATTTCAAACGTGTATATATACATCATTATTCAACCTGAGTTATAAAGCGCGACTTCACACGCTGGGGGAAAACAACGGATCAAATTTCAAAGATAGTTTTCAAGTAGTCCGTGTATAGATATAGAATTTCGGTATGAGTCCGTTTCCTAGCAAGCCTCCTTGAGAAAAAAAAAGGGCACTTGTGATAATATCGACCCTATAGAGTCGGCCTGTTTTTCCTTCCCGCGTGAAAACTACTTGCGGTTTGTGAGCGTGGGCTGGCACGCAGCAGACGCCGTTGAACTAGAGCCCTATGCTTTATTTTGACAAGGTACCCGTGCATTGTGCTTGGCCAGTCAACGCCGTTGGATATTCCATTGGCTGAGGGTGAATTCAATATGAGAGGAGGTCGTGTATAATACCTTCCAAACCAGGTACCTAATCCTTTGGGGTTGGGCAACTTACTGTTTACAAGCACACTTCACCCATACCTCGCCACGACTCGTACAAAACAACTCAATATCATACATTTGTGGCAAAGAGCAACGAATATAAATCGATGGAAAAATTTCATGAAATAAAACCTGAATATTTCTAGACGTCATTTTATATGCAACAATTATAAATCAAACATTAACCCATGATTTTCCGGAACGCCCACTTCGTATCATATGACTATCAGGCCTACAGTGTTATAATATAGTCAAGGAAGTGATTTGTGTGAGGTAAAACTACTCTGCCCACGCAAAGGAAATCTTTAAGATTACGAATTGCTCTTAGACCACTCATGATTGATTGACAATCGACATTTTAATGACACCGAATTTTGTGTGGTTTAATTGACGCTGCTGATTTTTTGCTATGCGAAAGAGCTTTTCTTTTGGTGTATAACTTCACTGATGCAGACCTAATTTCATGCTGGTCTGATTAATTTTTCCGGAATGGCCTTTCAAGGAAGATGTCTGAGTACTGTGTGCGTTCATTGGTGGCCGTTTTTTTCTTCCACTGACCAATAATTTTCAACCGATTCAGCACCAAAATGTCCTACCTGGATCCTGGGCCAAACAGATCGCCAGCAGTTGGAGCAGTAGCAGTCCTTGCAGACGGCGAGATGTCAGTAGCGATGCCATGCTGATGATAAGCGGCAGCAAGGACTTACGTTGAAAACGGCACCACCACCATCACGCATCCCATTGCCAGTAACGAGCAACACTCATACCCCACGGTCCCTCCCGTACTTGGCCGTGCGTCCTTAACGGAGGTATTACGTGTAGTCTTGATGCAAGGCGCGCACGGCGCTCACTCGTACACCTCGCACAATTGTTGTCTGCAGCCCGGGTACTATACCACTCGGCGTGATCGGCGTAGCCCCCAGCGTGACCTTCGCTGTTGTTAGAACGGGCCACGCTACACACACACAGGCTGAGATCAAGGCCAGGGTTGTCTTATTCTAATGTGACACATTGTCTACCGCTGACGTCACCGGGTTGCCCAATAATTGGCGCTAAAGAAATGCATGGCGCACGAACCGCTAGCAGGCGAACAAATAAATCATCAATCACACGCGAATCAACACTACGCATTAATGTTACTGAGCAAACACACAAATATAACTTCTGATTTACACAGCCATCCCAAGTTGACTTCTCAAGTATTTTAGAGGGCATGAGCGTTTCTATCCTAACAGGACCATGCAGAATCGGCATGCAATCTGATTTAAAGGACTGACACAATCTTTACAAAATAATGCCTGATATTTCGACCCTTCATTACTGATGGAGTATCTTTAAAGTCGAACAATCACACGCTCGATTTCCGTTGACATACGAACAATAGTAACGCCGGCATCAGATGCATGTTCGGGGATGTAGCATTACAGAATTGCATTTTTTTAAGGACAAATCAGTAAAAACAAAATGCGATCCACAATCGGTGTATTTTTTCCTTTTACTTGAAAAGATGATGCAAACTCACTTACTCAACTCACTGCTAGCATGACCAACATCAATTTCGAATCTCAAACAAAAAGCTGAATGCCTGACGTTTTGATCCCAGCACAGGACCTTTCTCAAACTGATAAAGAATTCTGCCTTTGGGAAAAATCCTGCTATAGTATACGATTGCAATCTCGTGCCGTCGCATTCTTATTCCATGTTTGTGTCTTTCTTAAAGCGCACACAGACATCGACGATCGATTGTGAGATTGTGACATGTACTATATGAAAGTAAATCAAGCTTATACGGAGACTTGTTGTTGGATGGGACTTTATATTTGCCAATATCCTGACGGTTTATCACACTTCATTGTCTCTGTAATTAGATGCAGTGATGCTTGGAACTGGAAAGTAATTCAAGGTGATTTGCCTCCGACATATTCATATTTCATTGTCTCCTTTGGCCGTGCTGTAGCTGCACAATGCAATAGCCAATCTCCATTGACGGGCTGTTGCTATGGAGGCATTCATCATTATTATTCAAGGGCGCCCTCTTTCTGTTAAATTACAACAGGCGGAAGAAATTAAACTTGATTAAGCCCGAATTCGTGCTTAATTTAGACTTCATCTCAAAAAGGGCTGAGTGAGTGTCTTTCACGAGAACACAGTTGCATTACAAAACAATTCGGGTGAACATTTTTTTGGGTGGCCATCTTGCCTACTTCTATAACGAGGTGACGTGTGTATGTCTTCTGTGCTGACCAACGGTGGTTATAATGCATCAAGATGTATCCTATACTCTACCAGTGAAGGTATTAATGTAGGAGTGAATTCGTTGCCCAAAGGTTAACTACATTAACTAACGGGTAATTTTGTAACTAACATTAGTAATTTGATGTGCCATATAGAACGTTCGTCCGCACATGCGCAATGGAAGCTGACTATGGCGTATTAGCAGAAAGTACCATGAGTATAGCTGTGTTTTATCATAATCTTTACCATCGTTTATCTCACTAAAGCCATACTGGGTGGAGTATGGACTTCGACCTTGGGACTAAGGTCCAAATGACTTGACTATTGCGCTGCCTATAGCATCGCATAAACATTGCAGTCGTCGAATATATAACAAGCATAAGGTATGACCTTTCTTATTCTTTTCATTAGGTATAGTGCTTGGGGATCTATTTTCATGAAAGCTAATGTTCCATTTGGAATTCATACAAAAATTGTCACTTCTGTAAAGCGGAGAATATACAAAAATAGGAAGAATTCATTCCCATTATACGTAACACGCATAAGGTGTGAAATTGTTTCTAACTCGGGAAGATTTTGTTTTAGGGTTCGTAATTTTCCTTTGAAAATTGAGTATTGCCCTTTATAGAACTATATGAATTTAGACTTTTTTGTTGAAAAAGAGCACAGAAAATTGTTTGGGTACCTTCACCATGTACACCATCTTTTAAGAGAAGGAGTGTGGCTCTCAAAAGAGCCTGTAACTCAACGTTTCGGGAGGTTTGGGATGGCGACACATATCATTTCTTAAGAGAAGGAGTGTGGCTCTAAAAAAGAGCCTGTAACTCAACGTTTCGGCTAGGGTGTACTCTGCCCGTCGTCAGAAGAGTCTCAGAACAGTCTGGAACCCAACGAAAAGGCAAAATCGCTCCATTACTTATTGTGTGTTTTTGTGTGCAGTTCTCTGGAACCGCCGTCATCAGTCGCCACGATGAAGATTGAGTCTTGGTACTTCACGCTGTTCGCCTTCCTGCCGGCCGTCTGGGCCTATGGCTCGGGTCCCCCGACGTCCCAGCACCCGGACCTCTGCGAGACCATGCTGCCGGGACATGGGGACACCACCGCCGTGGGCACCACGCCCTACGCCGTCAGGCTCAGCGTCGACCAGTACAAGAAAGCCGAGACCATAGACGGTAAGACACAACCCCATGCATAGCTCTCTTCAGCCATCACTCACCGCCTTCAAACATCTGGTGTCAGCTGACATTTCAACCAACTGGTGACATCCATAAGTCGATGAAAGCCCTATATGAACTGCATCGGTCAAAGTTGACAATTGACCATCAGCGATTGCCACAAATCTCGACTTAAGGGAAATTTTAAGGCAATCGCATTACTTAATTGGTAGAAATATGATACCAAAAACCAACATGTTTAAATATTTAGAGTAATAATTATACAAAAATGTTGCAAACTGCTCAACAACTAAATTTACCAAAATGTAAATCTCAAAATTGAGGCCTAGTGGGCCTGCCGTTTCGATCCTAGCAGGACCTTTCTCAAAGGCAGAGAGAAAGCCTTTCAGAAAGGCCCTGCGATCGAAACGTCAGGCCCACTAAATAATATTTGATAATATTTAAAGAATTTTGACTGTACTAGCGCTATGCCATACAGAGCTTATTCGTGGGGAGGGTCCCAAACACTGAACTATCTTTGATTAGAGAATAGATTGAAAAGCTTAACTTAATCAGCGTTGTCCATGGGCGTTGATAGTCAGTTAACCATTATAAAATTTAGAGCTATACACCGCCTGACCATTTTATCAGCTCCCTTATCAGAGAATTGTGGCTTCGCGCTCTACACGTGTTGTGTTCCTATCTGCCCAAGCAAATAACACTTTAACCTTCAATGACACATGATGACCTCAGCCCTACCAGTACAGAAGATATGATTATCGTCTACAAACAAACTCGTTATATACAACCTCATTTTATCATCGTAACAGACTTCGACTCCTGGAAGTCTTACGCGGACTGCATGGGCCTCATTGTACTTCCAAATTGCTTTATACTCAATCTGAAGTTTGGCCAATGGCGAACACAACTTTGACTGGACTGAGTATTGAACCTGAGACCTCCGGTTTTGCGTAACAGTGATCTTACTATCTGGGCTATAGTCAACTATGGTCAAATAGTCAACTAGTCTTTAGCTAGCAATTGGGGTCTATATAATCTCATCAATAATATGTGCATAGTATTAAATATCCACAAAGTTCACATTAGGAATACTTAAACTGTAAAACAAATTGTTTGACGAACCGTTTTCAACAAAATGGTTTGCCATCAACAATTTGTGATCCATTTTGATCGGCTAAATTATCGATTTTTCAATTGCAATTTTCACCAACACTGGACACAATGTTTACCAACTAAGATTTGTTTGGGTTTTGGGGGTTCACCGAGTATATTGGTCATCCTCTTTCAAAGTTTATGTTCCTTTTATGTTACGATTCAATTTGATTCTGGACTTCACGATATTTTGTATGAGTTACTCTTCCTTAATGGATAATGTGTGGCATTATTTATTCCCAATAGTGACCGTCTACGGCAGGAACAGCGGAGATTTCTTCAGAGGGTTTTTCCTTCAGGCTCGACTCAGTAACGGCCAGTCTACCACCGCCTATGGCAGCTTCATCTCTACTGCGTCCAACGATACCCAGTTCATCACGTGCGGGACGGCCAATGTAAGTATTCATCATCATCATTCTAACCCCGCTAGAATGATTTCTCAGCTCAGAGTGACAATTTTCGAAACACCCCAAGTTAGTAGAGCGTTTCGATCCTAGCAGGACCTTTCTCTGACTTTGAAAATGGTCCTGCTATAGGATCGAAAACTCCTTATTTTTGATAATTGTATTTTGGTCGATTTAGTCAGGATTTTGCAATTTTTGGGGGCATGTTAATAATCTTGAAAAGCTTATTGGCAAAATGTGACTAAGCTTCAAAGCGTGGGAGTGCCTGGCGTTTCGGTTGCACCTTTCTCAAAGGCAGAACAGCTTGGAGAATTATTCGACTAGGACGGACACGTCAGAACCTCTATTTTGTTAAATTCTCATCTCATCCAATCATTGTTTTATCATCTCAGATCATTTCTAATTGCCAACTTCTCTTTTGGGTTCTAATCTTCGTCAGAATACACTGATCAATGCACTCTCCCATAAACCTAGACGAAGTTGTCATAATGTCTGTATTGCATCTAAAAAACAATATCAAATTTTACCCACTTTTTTTTCAGAGTGCATGGGGTCACGCCAATAGGGTGCAGAAGAACAGCGTGACAGCGACTTGGATCGGTCCTAGCTCAGATATGGGCAACCTCGTCTTCACGTAAGTCTCTGAAAGGCCCTCCCGCAGTCGGGAGATTAACCTCATGAATATTCAGTTGTGACGTACGGCATTATTTTTACTTGGCCGTATCGAAGGTCTACCATTTTACACAAGGCGTTCATTAGAAGTACACTGAAACTTTTTGCGGTGTTATTTTTTTCGAACCCAGTGCGACAGTCGTGGGCCTTGAAAAGGAAAACTACTGGACTGGCGTGGTATCACCAGAGATTGCATTTGGAAGCGGTAAGTGTTACCCTCAATCTGTAGAATGTGTTGTATGAATGGGTTGGCACTAATGGCATACGGTATGCATTTTGTGCCATTTATAGAATAAAAATAGAACAGCATAATTGTCCCGGCAAGGAGGTCCAGCAGATTATTGTGACCCGAAGGGACCCTTGTCTTTTAAGATCTGTATTGCAAGCAGTTGAATCTATGCCAACGCGAGTTCCTTCCTATCTTGTCCTCACGGCTTCGTATCTCCAGCGACCCATGTGAAAAGCCAGGCTCTCATGCTGTCGCTGATGGCGCTCTTCGCTTACCTGATGCGCGGCTGAGCGGAAGTGACGTCTGGCAGCCTGTCCGTCCGTCCCGCGGGCTAAGTGTCGTCGACCTGCAGTTCTGACAAAGTGGAAAAAAGGCTGAGAGTGACGGGATGGAGTGTCATCGGACACAGTATTGTGGTTGGCATAAACCTCATGTAAATACGAGCGAGTTGTGGGGCATTCTACTTACATCCGAAATGTTCCTTTGTTGTATAAGTATGACCTCAATTTTATGGCAGTCAATGTCACAAAACCTTCACTCAATTCAATTTCAATAGGAGTAGCCTATACTAATTCGTCGTGCAAAAAGCTATTCGGCTGGTGTTTTTTTTAATCATTCGCTTAGCAATAAACATAATACAGATTTAAACAGCGACATTTACTTGAAGTCTTTTCTAAGCCAGTCGAGTTATTTTGACTTCAATGGACCCTTGGCTGCATACTATTTTTTCATTCAGATGCAAACAATCGGCAGTTGTTGTAAACCTGTAAAATGTTGTACACCTGGATACAGAAAATTAGTAAACACGTGGAAACATGTCTCGAGTCAGTTGTAAATGTAATTGATAATCTGAGGTTCGTGTTTTGCTGAGGCTACATAATTCTTATTTTCTCCTCGAAAAAATGTTTTGTCTTTTGTCACTTTTGGTTAAAATCATTTTGTCTTTTTCTCTTCCGAAGACCATTTCTTCCATTCCGTTCCCACACAGAAGCCTAACAGGCCTATACTGTACTTAAATGATTTTGTATTCGAAATTGCCAACTTATGTTTCAGTTGTTACAAATAAAATCAACTTCATGAGAAATATAAACTTTTAAAATGTAGTTCTCATCTCTCTTCATTATTGACGAGAGACTATGTTTTAGCATTGACTTTGGGCTAGCGATTTGGTGCTTGGATTGTTGATAAATAAAACGCAGTGGCTGTTGTTACGGCAGTCGTCCGTGTGATTCCCTGACTTCACAGTATTTGTCAGGATGTTTAGCTCTTGGAACCAGACTTTCAGCCAATAGACTGTTTCAACCAGCCTGCAATGCTGACGAAATACAATCAAGTCAGGGAACCACACGGACGACTGCCGTAACAACAGCCACTGCGTAAATCAAACCCAAAGAATGTTGCAAATATATGCGTATCGTGTGAACTTCGCTGCAATACCTGGGCAGAGGCAAACAGCCCCAACCCTTCGTCATAATCATACCAATGGGTTGCCTTTCATAGCTATGTCCTTGGGAGTTGTCGTCGGGGAAAGAATAATAATCGATACACCCACATGCAAATGATGAAGAGAAAGGCAGTGCCATCACATAGGCGTGCTGACACGCCTCATCGGAACAGACTGTCAGCGCAACGTTATCCAAATACACAGAGTTGGATATGATTAAACGCTCCGTTACCTTTCAAAGACCGGCCTATGTCATCGATATTGCGGTCATGCCCAATGTGAATAAGGACAAGGCAGAGATGTCGCCGGGATTTTTTTTTCAAAAAGAGTAAAAAAATATAGTTTCCTCTGTGTGACCTTATGAGAACAAAACGAGGCCACGGAATTCTTCTCAGATAGCTTCAACTAATACATCGGTAATAGCTCAATTTTTATCGGAGAGATTTTTTTCTTGCGGACAAATTACATGCTGATCACCACCAGGCGTATCCTCAACCATCTACTATCGTCTTCCCAAAGTACTAAGGTGAGTTCACATAATTCTATTGAAATTCAAGTAAAAAAAAACAGCACCGTTGTAGATCGATCAAAATGCGCTTGAGAGAAACATAACTATATTTTTAATTCAGAGCCACGGAGCCTAATATAAGGCATGTCATTCCCATACATCAACTCATAACGGTCTGTGATCTCCTTCGACACAGGTAAGCCTTCCCAGATTTCAAGTCGTAACTTTATTCCTTCTCGTTATTTCGGTGCACCCCAAGCGCCATGTTCGGGATGACCAGAAAACTGCGGGCACCACATCTATAGGTGGGATGCTGACTCAGTGGAGTAAATGTTTGGTGAACAGACATTCACGGATGGGACTGAGTTGTTTCCTTTTGCACGGGAAAACTTTGAGGCCCACTGCAGTTCAGAAACTTATAAACATTTGACCACCCTTGACTATATACCGGCAAAAATATGGCTTGTTGTGGCTTCATAAGATGTATCTTAATAATATTATGGACGTTCACGAAATGAAGGCTTAGCCACGGGCTTTGGCTTCGTTTGCATTTCTCTTGAACGTCATAATGTCACAGGCATCTACAAACAAGCGTTTGGCCCCAGTTTCTTGATGAATAGGCCTATATATCCTGTACTTATCGAGCCAACAAAACTTGAAATTCGGAAACAAACCACAACCTGTATTTTCAGGATTTGTCAGACAGCTACGAAGAGCCTGAGCCTAAGCCTTCATTTCGTAAACGACCTATGATATATTCTCTCATAACTCGTTATTCATTGAAATCGCTGCAGGGGATTGGTGCCAATGCTTTGCCCTTTGTTTTCGTGTGCGCCAGGTTACCGGCAGGACGAGTGAGCTAAGATGGCCGCCCTGAATCTCCTCCTGACACTGGTCCTGACTAGTGCTGTGCACGTTTGGTCCTATCCCGACGGCCCACCCTTGTCAGCATGCGGCTCAATGTCGCCGCAGGAGGGCCACAGCTACAGTATCGCTTCGGGTGGTGATGTACCGTTCGAGATATCGTGTCAAGGCAGCACCTATTCGTCGGGCCAGACAATCACAGGTGAGTCTCGCGGAGGAGGAGGAGGGGAGGAGGAGGAGGGGAGAAGGGTGGGGAAGGGGATGAGGAGAAGGAGGAGGAGGAGGGGATGAGGAGGAGGGGGTGAAGAGGATAAGAAGGAGGAGGAGGGGAGGAGGAGAAGGGGGTGGGGAGGGGGAAGGGGGTGAGGAGAAGGAGGAGGAGGGGATGAGGAGGAGGGGAGGAGGGAGAAGGAGGAGAAGAGGCCGATCATGAGGAGAACGAGGAGGAGGAGATGAGGAGAAGGAGGAGGAGGTGAGAAGGAGGAGAAGGAGGAGGAGGTGAGAGCTTGGAGGAGAAGGGGGCGAGGAGAAGGAGGAGGAGGAGGAGGGATAAGGAGAAGGAGAAGGAGGATGGGGAGAATGAGGAGAAGGATGAGAAGGTGACGAGGAAAAGGAGGAGGAGGAGATGAGGAGGAGAAGGAGAAGGAGGATGGGGAGAATGAGGAGAAGGAGGAGAAGGTGACGAGGAGGAGGAGGAAGAAGAAGAAAAAGAAGAATCATTCAGGTTTGGTCTGCTTGATTCCTGCTGTGTAGGACCTTATGAATGCATCTTTCTAATGATTTAAGAGGTGATAAACGGGTGAATTTGTTTTACATTGTCGGTTGGCGATACCCTCCATGATGATACAGTATCTGTCAAGTGGTAGTTCATTATCGGTTAGTGATACACCAGGCATTGGTTATCACATCATCGGTTGTAACAAGCGCAATACAAGCTTACAGTCTCGGTATACTCATTTAGAACAGGGCCCGTGGATCCAAGATAGCTGCCGCAAAATACACGCACTAGTGTCGGGCGTGGGAAGACATACCCCTGTATAGCAGTTGAGTTGACTCCTAAGCAATGAAAACAGTCTAGCCTGTCACAGACTGTACTCAAGCGTGTAATCAGACAAACAGAACGCTATTCTAGGGCGTTTCAAGTTCAGTGCATATTATGTCAGTTCTTGTGCCCGGAGTATTGATGTCGGGGAACCGGGAACGCTGCTCGTTTTCCAAGGCAATGCATTGGGGCTCGGGATCTCAGCCCATGCGAATGATGTCTGTGTTTACCAGCGTCGCATCGCATTGGAAACAGATTGAGGGAAAACACCACGTACGCCGTGGTCATGGGAGGCAAGGGTGAAGGCTAGCGGCGAAGGACTCTAGCAGAAAGGTGTCATTTAAGGCCAAACCTAGAGCTGCTTCGGACAAGATGGCGCCAGGAACACCCCTCTGGTTTTTAAACAGCCTCGTTATATGTAAACATGTTGCAAAACCTGAAAGTGAAATTACCAAAACGAATGTGGAGAATTAGGAGGGCCTGACGTTTCGATCCTAGCAGGATCTCTCTCAAAGGCATAGCCTATGTGTCAGTTACATTATTTGTTGGGAGGAAACACATTTTTGGTTGGAGTTTAGGAAAGTTACATTATCCGTTCGTACTCTGATACATTATTAGTTAGAACAATTACGGCCTATTCATTGGTGTTGCATTATCAGTTGGTGTTACAATATCGATTAATGATACATTAGGAGTTTGGTATTACATTGTCAGCTGTATAACAGCGTGGATATATAGACAGGCTGGGGATCGATATAATCGTTGGCTGAACCAGCTGTGTTGTGGATCCTGGTACACTGTGACCACCAGCAACCATACCCCATTCCACACACATACACACCCCCCCCCCCACACACACACACACACCACCCATTGCCCCACACGCCCCAGGTCTGGCCTGGGGCGTGGTGGTACGATGATGACACCATGGTAACGGGTTCGTGACTCAGCGCGTGCGCACTCGAGTTGAACGACGTCACGAACAAGGCCACCCGAAACGGGGACGGCAGCTAATGCAACTACACCAAAAAATAGCGCATGATTGAAGGCCGTCAGTCAATAACTGGACTTTCCCGAATCATTTGCAACTCTGGAAATCCTCGATTGATTCCGTGCGATTTAATTCCTGGATCTTTCTTTTGCATCGCAGTGACGGTGGAGCGGAAGGCCGACGATGTCACGCACGAGATGGAGGGTCTGTTCGTGCAGGCCCGTCTACAGGGAGTGGGCAAGCATACCAAACCCGTCGGCCTATTCTTCGACGCTCCCGAGGGAACCGCTGCTATCAACTGTGGTGTGCCCGGTGTAAGATAGAACTAGACCACGACCCCAAACGAAGGTTATCCCATTACGGGGCTTCGGCTGCAATTTGTCTGTAAAATGGTTCTGTCTTTGAGATTGGCCCTCCTACGATCGAGTGGGCATGTACAATGCGCCAATAGGGGTGATTCACAATAGTACGCGCGCCCTCAAGAGTTTGCAACGCGTTGGCCAATCACAATGCGCGGAATCTGTCGACCCAATCTGGAAAGGTCGACAGATTCCGCGCATTGTGATTGGCCAACGCGTTGCAAACTCTTGAGGGCGCTCTATAGTGGATCGCCCGTATTGTCTTTTAACTTAACATACTCGAGTATTGAGTGGCGGTAAGCCCCATAAATTATTGTATGATTCTTTGCATACTATAGTTATAATCATTGATCAAAGGGTTCTGTTTCTTTGAACACAGGATGCATGGGCCCACACAACTGAATTGGATGCAACTAGTGCACGTGTCAGCTGGAGGGCGCCCCCTTGCGACATAGGCCCCATTGCTTTCATGTAGGTCACGTGATGGATAGCCACTGAGTACACCCGATAGACCTGTGATGTATTTGTCATTTCCAATTAAACAAAGTCAAGAAAAACTGACCGTGAAATTTGTGAAAAATATGAATCCAAAACTAATTCGCCATTTTTGGTTATGATAATCTTGGGTTCTGAATCACACTTTCGCAATTCATTTTGAATCCTCAACGAAAAAAAAACATTGATACGAAATGTGTTGCAATATGGCTACCTTATGAAAACTAATTCTTGTGAAGTGAATTTAAAGATGTGAAATTTCGAAATTGGTTTTCCCGATTTTTAAAACGATTTCGAGGATAACAATATTCTATGAATTGTTATGAAAAGGGTTGAATTTTGAGTGTAAAAATAAACATTTGGACAACACTCATTACTGACCTATTGACATAAATGATAAAAATGTAAATCTGAACATTTCAGCCTGACTGTCTTTTCGATGCTATCATGAGCGTTTTGCTTATCGTCTGGATTTCTCTGTCCTCATATTTTTTTCGAGAATTTAACTGTTCGTTCCGAGCCACTGATTTTTTGGGGGAACATTGGTCAACGTTCCGATCAACATTCAGTGTTTAGACCTGCCCTCGCACGTCCAATGCACATGCACTTACATGTTAAAATGATTATGATTTGCGTAACCAGGGCAACCATTGTTGGGGATCCCAAGGAGCAGTACTGGACTGGGCTGCTGTCTGACCAGATCACATTCACCGGTGCCAACAGCAGCGACTGCAGCATGCAACCGCCACCAGACGGAGGTTAGTCGGCTAACCAAAACCTAGCGCTCCCGCCCAATCCTCTCGTTAATGATTCAAATAGATTCAAACAGTAATACAAAGAAATGTTGCAAAACTGCTTACTGACTAAAATGACCCAAAAGAGAATATCAAAAACTTAAAGAGGGCCTGAGCTTTCGATCCTAGCAGGAGAAAAGGTCCTGCTAGGATCGAAACGTCTGGCTCTCATAATCTTTGATAATGATTCAAACAAAAAAAGGAAAGACTCGACAATGACTAGATGGCAATTGTAGGGCTGGGTTGATCATATTGTACGGGGGTTTGTATGCAAAAAGTGCCGGTCCAGTCAATGTTTTCTTCGCCATTTCTATTTGATTTCTTAATCATTCTTCAGCGATTTTCTCACCCAACCAACCACCCACCCATTCAGCCATCCCTCCATCCACCCATCCCTCCCTTCCTCCCTCCATCCACCATCCACCCATCCCTCACTCTCTCCCTCCCTCCCACTCCCCCTCCCTCCCTCCCTCCCTCCCTCTATCCACCCATTCCACCCTCCATCCATTAATCCATCCATTTTTGTCTTCGTTCATTTCCAATCTCAAGGACCGAAGCCAGGTGATGGCGATAAGGGTGAGTAGATTTCAACCATTTTTATTTGATAAAACAAAAATCCCCACCTAAAAATGCTTCATCGACTTGTTCAGTCTCAAAATGTGTTCCTAAACCTGCTTCATGGTTCTAAATTCTTTGCTTTGCTTTGTTTTACTCAGGGCAACCCGGCGGTAATAATGGAGCGTCTGCTATAGGCGTCCCTTCAATGGCGGCTATTCTCGGCAGTATCATTGCCCTCCTAGGACGCCTGTATTTCTAACAAGGGCTAATTAATGTCTCTATCTCGATCGTACAAAGAGTAATTATGAAAGCTTTGTTTGTTTCTTTTTAGCAATTGATAAAGATTTGCTAATTACAAGGCTTGATTTGGAGGCGTTATTGAAATAATTATTGCTTTGCTGTATGAGTTTAGTATATACAATTGATCACGGTATAAGGATGTACAAGTCTATCTCTAATTGAAATATCTTAATATGGCTCGAAAAGTTATAGGTTGAGGGTTTTTATAAAAATGGGGCTGGGTTTGTAAAAGTAAGTTTGTAGATAATATTTTTTTAGTAGTTTCTTACATTCATGCTGAAATCCAAATGATGAAAAACTAACTATAGACCGCCGTAAAACTGCTGCGTTGTAATGGCCGTGCATTTGTCATGGCAACGAAATACCAAGATGTCGACATGTTGCACACAACGTGCTCCTCACTCGAAGATGAAGAGCTCTTACACAACTAATAATTAAACACTTTGCTATGAATGGTATCAATACAATAAATACTTGTTTTCTGAATAATGAACGTATACGTTTTTTAAATGATTAAAAGTAGCTAGATTTGCAACAATACAGTGCCTCACGTGTCGGTACATTGGCGTAGTGGTTTCGCACGAGAATGCTGGGTACCTTTCGCTGTATTTCACCGGTAGTGGATGAGATGATTTCAGGGTGTATATGTATATGTCACGAACTAATATTGTGTGATGAAACAGTAGGTATTATTGCGCGGTTGTTGTGGGATGACCGACTTTGTACCTCACTTACAAAAAATGCATTCAGGGTATTTGACCAACTAGAATTTGGAGCCTATCTACTCATCCCCGAACCATCTGGCGGCGTTTCTTCCAAGAGGTAACCGGCTTGCCTTTACGCATTTTCACGACGTCGTTCCGTGAGCCCTCCCTGAGGAACTTGTCCCTCTGACGGTACTTCTTGGCGCTGCAGTAGGGACTGGTGCGCAGCGTCTTCAGGTAGAAGGTCCCCGGCGCCGCGTGACGGCGACGACGCTGGTTCCCGGCGGCCTCGTAGCCCATGGACGGGCAGCCGGCCGTGCCGCAGGGGGCGCACTCGCCGGCCCGGAAGTCGGCTAGCGACCGGCAGGGCACGGCGGGGAAGTGGCAGTAGTCTCGCACGCTCTGGATGAAGTAGGAGTGAGATCTCGCGTGACTGCAGCCCAGCATCCACCACTTGCAGCCGGGCTGGTGTCGGCCTCCATTGGGGTAGAAGTCCATGTCGCCAACCTTTTGACCAAACACAAAAATAATGAACCAAGGTGATGAGCACTGTGGAGTATCCGAACGCGAGCAATTCACAATAGTGCGCCCTCAAGAGTTTGCAACGCGCTGGCCAATCACAATGCGGGGAATCTGTTGATCCAATGCACGTCTGGAAAAGATCGAAAGATTCCGCGCATTGTGATTGGCCAACTCTTTTCAAACCATTGAGGGCGAACTATTGTGAATCGCCCGCGTTCACTGGTATACAATATCGGTGTCCAAACTCAATTTCTAAACTTAACTTTCGTATGGGACTATCCAAAAGCAATGGAAGCTGCTATTTGACTTCTGAGCAATAGTGCAATATAGGGCCCTGTGAAGGGCCTCTTGAAGGCAACATGACAAGAACAGACTCGGAGATGGAAAGAGGCATAAGAGGAGATGGATAAGTTTGAAGGTTTGCTGTGAGACATGTAAAACATCTCTTTTGAGACGGAGTGTGGCTCTGAAAAGATAATTCCAGTGTTATCACAAAATGAAATAACTGAGCTTAAAGGATGGTGTTTTATATGCACTATACCCTTTGGAAACCAATTGAGTTCACTGCAGCCAGTCCCACCTCTTGCTCGATCCCAGCACCGCCCTCTAGCAGCCGGTTGCAGCTAGTGTGGATGACGTCAACAAAGATGGCGTCCGTGCGGTCCAATCGGCAGGCTGCGTCGGTGTTCTCAAAGGCGGGGCCGGCCGCGTCCAGTCCTGCCATCGATATCGGGAGAGAAAGTTACCGGCGGGGTTTTAATTCAATCCTATCCCATCTCGTCCGGTCCGGTCCCATCCCATCCAATACGTTTCCATTCGATAAAATGCGTTCCCATCCGATAAAATGCGTTCCCATCCGATCACATCCAATCCCATCCTATCCGATCCCATCTAATCCGATCCCATCAGTTCCGACCCAATTTCGTTGAATCTCATCCGATTGGATCTAATTCCATCCCACCCCACCCTATCCCATCCCATCCCATCCAATTCAGTTCCATCCCATCACATCCCATCCAATCACATCACATCCCATCCAATTCCATCTAATCCCATCCAACCCCATCCGATCCCATCCAACCCCATCCGATCCCCTCCAATCCGACACGGAGGGAGACCACGGGTCCCGGGCAAACTCACCAGTGATTCTGCCGATTCCCGGCACGTGTTTGCCGGCGTAGCCCGCGGCGTGGGCGCCCAGACTGTGACCGATCAGATGCACCAAGCCCAGGTCCAGTCTCTCCCGTCTGTGCAGGTGACGCACCGTGGCCCCCACCTGCCGACCCACCACGCGGATGTTCTGCACCGATTTCAGGTAGTTGAGCTCGTCGGCACCCTCCTGCCAGTCCACGGTGATCACATTCATGTCCTCCTGTTTCGGGGGGGGGTTTTAGCGGGAGAAAACTCATTCAATGAGGGTTTGCCCTGCAGCTCCAAGTGATAAGCAGCGAGTGCCCAGTGCTTTGCCCGATGCCTGATTGAAAACAGATTCAGGTAGGTCGGCCGGGACTCGAACCCGCGACTCCTGCTTTCTAGTGCAGAGGTCTAGAAAACAGGAGTCGCGGGTTCGAATCCAGTGACAAGAAAGCTTTGACTGGACCGGGACTTGAACTCCAGACCTCCTGTTTTGTGTATCAGCACTCTTACAAGCTGAGCTCCCGTCCTTAGATGGTGGCCTTCCCAAAATAGGCAACTAGTCTTTGCCAGGGTGGGGAACCAGTGCAGTCTGAAGAATCTTACCATTATAACTACAGTATAATTGAGATGCAAATAACCAATTGTTGCAAACCTGACTACAGCAAGTTCACAGTCAGTTTTTTCTTGAATTTGTTTCAATACATAATGATGGTAGCCACCCACCTTGTCCAAGAGGGCGTCCTTCAGCTCTACCACCCAGGCCTTGCTGTCCATCTCGCCCCAGCCGTGTATGATGAACACCGTCTTCCTCCCTCCGTCGAACTCGCCTCGCCACTGCCCGTCGGCGTCGGAGCCATTCAAGGGCACGGGATCGCCGCGGCAGGCCCGCGTGTGCAGCGTGAATCGCGTGCCTATCTCGGCCGGCGTCATCGGTGGAAAGAACTCCTTGTGGCACGCCAGCGTGTCGGAGAAGCAGCCCAGATCCCCGTAGCAAACTGCGCCACAAAAACCTTGAGCGAGACAACCACAACGAGAAGACGACATCAACTCAAACAGATATATCGTTAAGAATATGCTACTCCAAAAGAGAACAAAAATTAGACATTCGGATGGTTCTTCAATTCTGACTTCATCTTCACCTCAGCGGACTCAACACGGGCCGTTAAACAGTAACTTGAACACTTAAATTGGTAACTCTGACAGACGACTCACGCCCGTACCAAGTAGGCGCTACTGGAAATCTTTGGTGCTTTGAGGTCTTAACAGTTGGAAAAACTAGTCCAATATAAAGTGCAATGAACTTGCCAAAGTTCCCCCAATTCTGTTTAGGTTATGTCAGGCCACTACATGACACAAGCCCCCAGACCCGTACTCGTTACACTCACCTGACCAGTGGCATAGCTCCGTCATCCAGTGCCGGGGCCCCCACTCGCCAAACCACGCCCCCTCCGCGGTCGACTCGCTGCCATTCTGCGCAGCCGCCGAATCTGATTAATATTCATCACAATCAGTTCAGTGAGTTACTATACGTACTGTTACATATACACGTATGGCAAAAGGAACAAGATACAAAACGCACTCCAGGAAAGATGGGCAGGAATGAAAGATTGATGGACAAATTCACGATATTTCACAATACCACCTCCCATTTTTGAGCAGAGAATTAGAATGGAAAGGGTTCCAATACAAAGGAAGCTGTGTGGTTCGTCATCGAACTTACCTGGCACGGAGCCGAGTACAAGCAGTGCAAGTAAGATGATGGTACGGTGTGTCCAGCCGTCCATTTTGATCTGGTCCTGCATGGCTAAATGTCCCAAGGTTACCTTCCTCTGCCTGTAAATCTCAAACTGAAGACTGATTTAATAAAAAAAATTGTTTTGTTTTCCATTTCCGGCCCGAGAGATTCCTTCTTAAATTTCCGATCATAAAAATAAAATCCACGGCCGACTCTGCCCGTATTTCACTCAGAGCAAAAACCATAAATCCAAACCAAGCGGATAGGAGAAATTAAAT
This sequence comes from Luidia sarsii, assembly GCA_949987565.1. NCBI lineage: Eukaryota > Metazoa > Echinodermata > Asteroidea > Paxillosida > Luidiidae > Luidia > Luidia sarsii. The sequence goes on from OX465113.1 coordinate 1,163,303, forward strand.
CTAATCCGGTCACATTTTGTAAAAAGGCTTAGTATAACTGAATTATGAAATGGTATTGTTCTACCACCAGTCCCAAAGGTCACGCAGAAGGTGACACCATGACGTCATTCACTCAAGAACCATTTTGTTCAATTACACTTATCAAAATGTTGACGCTCACCGAATTTCAATCATATCATGGCATATGTAACTACTTTTTCTTTATATGAAGAATCGCCAACAACAGGGCCTAAAAGACCACTCAATGTGATGGCAAAGAAGCAGGAAAAGGGAATCAGTAACAAGGAAGGAGATAAAAGGTTAGTAATACATCTACAGTTAGCCTTAAATTGGGACAGGTTGTGAATATGTGGGATGCAGGTTGCGGGGAGCGAATTATATTTTGAGGGCGAAAAGGCCGAAGCTAAGAAAAACACAGATTTTCTGAAACCTCGAGAGAAAAATAACGCTGAGAAAACGTCGGGTATAAAAGTGATGAATAAAACCATTTGCCCAACACGTGGTCTATTCATATACGAAATGTTAAGAGTTTGTGAATAGGTTTGTCCACAAATTCAACAGATCAGTTATTATATTGACGTATGATGCTGACAAACGTCCAACGTTGATCATAAAAAACATTGCTTGGATGTTGCCCAAGTTCAGTTTTCACAGTGAAGATACCTGTGCACGATAACAGTAGGACTAGTATACAGTATAATTATGAATGGAATCCAACACAAAACGCTCAATATCAACAACACAGATATAGGCCAATGTTTCCCTCACAACGACTTAGTCACCGACAAAAAAGGGAAAACACACGGTCCAGTGTGTGCTACCCTTAATCTCTTTCCTTGGGCTGACTGAGAGCTGCGCACGAAGGGCTGCACACGTACATACCGAAGCTGCCCCTTTAGTTACATAATGCGCGGATTTATAGTCGTAATTTCTACCGACAGAGAGAAAAAACACTCTCTCACACGCTCCACACACACACGAAGACGCGGTCACACAGCGGGAAGGTCACAGCCATAACGCGGCCAGCGAGCCTGGGTTTATCTGCGTAGTAACCACGTGTTACGAGCAAATCCAGAGTGAAGATTTTAACACCTGTACAATATCTGACAAGTCGTCGGCCTGGATGTCTTGAAGGACAGGGGAAGTAGCTAAGGACATCGTGTAACACGAGCTTCGCTTCAACTATTTGTTTCTATTATTAGTTTCGCTTCAGTTTTGGGTTGTAACCATTTTCATATGCTATTTCGAGGGCCTGATGTTTCAACCTTAGCACAATCTTGTTCAAAGGAACAGTGTAAAAAGGTCCTGTCCTCATCGTAACGTCAAACCTACTCAATTTAGGGATAGGCCTGTTGGTATAGTTTCAGTAAATTTACTCAACTCAGTTGCAACACGTTGGTGTGTGGATTCAATTCATGAATGCAGACAACATCTGAATTTAAAAATATAATAAAAAATCTGGCCCGCTATTGGTACAAGGGTTCAAATTGTATGGAGTCCAAAATCGCCTGCCATTCACTCGGTGAAATTAGCAAGAGAACAAACATTAGAGGTCACGGGTTTGAGTTATGCAATTTTTTGGGTGAACGTATTCCCGTGAAGGTGGTAGGGGAAGGGGGCTATTAGAACCTCGATAGAGACAGTAATGGTAAACAGTTAATTGCACATCGGTTGATAGCAGATACGAACACGTTGGAAATGTTGCTTACCTGATTAATGAGTTGCTATGCAGGACGATTGCCCCAAATGGTACCACGTCTATGAAGTTATGAAGTTACTCCGCGAAACCTCACGCACTTTCTGCCAACTACAAGACCGACTCCGGCAGTGATAAAGACTTGGGTGTAGTGTGCTGTGCTCTACAAGGACAAGAACTTTCTTGCCACTGATAAATGCAGGATCACAGCGAAAAGGCGGTTGTTGCCAAACACAGCGACGTCACAATGGCGCAAGCATTCGTCACCGCGACGTGTCTCCAACCACGACCGCCGATTTGGGCGTGGTTTCGGGAGAGGCGGGTGCTGCACGCGCGGGACGTGATTGGAGGAAAGTGGAACAGCCCACCGGACTCCATCAGACTGTCGACCAATCAGATTCCTCCGTCGCGGGAACAATGGACGCTCGGATTGCGAACGACGAAACAACGAGCGAAAAATCAAAATAATAGCCTTGCAGTAACTTTGATGAAAATAACAGCGGGTTAACCACCAAAAACAAATAATGTTTCATGGAGGGTATTTTGAATGCAATTATTAACTAGCTCCTGGTCCTTCTGTGTTGTCGATCTGTTTCCGAAATAAGTTGAGAACCGGAAGGGTGTACTGTCGGGAGCTAGTGACGCGAAGCAAGGCTCGGTGATGTCGTTCGGGCCAATCTTTCGTTACCAATTGAGGCTCTTATCGTCACCGGACCCAAACCAGCCTTGAATTACCGCCACCGGAAAAAGGGAGAGCATGGGGGTTCGGGGTGTGGAGGCTGCGGTAAATACACCGCCGTCTCGGCACGGCTTCGGTGCGATTACGCCGCAACCTTGGCATAAAGCCCAGCTAGCTAAAACAGAGGCTCATCTAGAAGCTTGGACAAAAAAAAGTGGCGTCGAGATTGAGGACGGTACATGTCGATCTCAACAGGTCTGCAGCCGTTAAAACACAAATCGCATCAATGGCAAAGATAACCCCAGATAGCATGACAATTCATAGGATTGTGTTGACACCGACACTCCAATCCCAAAAGGGGGACAAACAGGAAGTGATGAATTCCTCCATAAAGTAGACCGAGAGGGTCCTCGGATGCCGACAATACGTGACAAATGAGCAAGAGAGAACCGCGTTAAAATGGGAGCCCACCGGTGTTCAGTCAAATGCCGCCGTCTTTGATCACCCGCCGCCCGGGGCGAGAGCGTGTCGGAACGGTAAACACTGACACCGAGTCCGCGTTCGGAATCTCGGGCCGTGGCGGGACTCGGTCGGTCGGGCCGACCGATGAGCGCGGCGCCTGGCCCCCTCAAGGCTAGCCGAGCCCCTGGCCGAGGGCCCGGGGCAGAAACCGACCGGGACTGGGTCATTAACGTCACTTAGCGACCGACTCGGACCTCGCGACGAAGAACAGCGAGCCGCCAGACCCCAGGGACCAATGCCGACGCCCGCCGAACAAATTAGCCCCCCCCCCCTCCTTCCTATTCGGCCATTTGTAGACTATTACGAGAGTAAACAAACCGTTTAATGGTCGTGTTCCTTCGAAGAGTAAGTTGTTTCCAGGCTTGGGTGTGTGCGGATGCCAGTCTTGTCTCCGAAAAGGGGAAATCGGTCTGTTTCGTAATTTCAGATGAATCTGAATCTTCACCAGTTTAAAAAAAAATAATTGCTCATCATGGCAGCAAGCAAGCAAGCAAACAAACAAGTTAGCAAGCAAGCATGCAAGCAGACAGGAAAGCAAGCAAACAAGTTGTCCATGTTCTGCTTGAATCGAAACGTCATTCCCGCTACATCTCTGAGATGTGTACTGGTCGTTTAAATCAGTCAGCAGTTCGCAAGATCTTTGCCCCCTTTTTTTTTTTTTGAGGGGGCATCAAAATGTTTCACAAAATTCCCGGCAAGTTTATTAATTTTTCGTTTACTTGTTTGAAAATATAGGCAATTAATTATTTAACCAGGGAAGCGAGTGGTTGACCAGAAACAGCAACACATGTTGGCAGAACAACCGACCAACCGACAGACCAAAACATCCACCACGGTTGCGATTTGAAGCTCTCAAACAGCTTGATCGAGAGCCGATCAACAGCAAAAGTGACCGGCCAGCATTGGTTGTGGCACGCCCGGCCCGAGCAGCCGTGAATTTACGGGCGAGCGGGCCTAGGGGTGAGTTATGGGCCGTCTGGGGCCCGGTTCCCCTCTGGCTGGCCCGGCCCCCGAGCCACGCTACAACACCGCGGAGCGCAGACCGCTCAACCACCGGACCCCAAATGAGCTGGTTGAGTGACGGCATTACACGCCCATCACTCTGAGATGAGCCGACCATATGCCAGCGGCAATCTCGGGGAAAATGTTGTAAAGGGTAAACATTTAGACATCGGCCTAATACCCATAAACTCCCATCCGTCTTTTGTTTTTGCATAACGGAGAGGGAATAGCGAGAGGGGTTACGAGACTTTTGATGCATTTGCATCTGTATTTCCGTTGTCATCAGTAATGCCAGGAATTCCTAGCTCTTGACTGAAAAAACAACAACAGCCCAACAAAATGTTGGGGAAGAATGAGACGACAGATGAAAGAATAGCTCTGCTGTGCTCTGTAAAATCCAAGAATATGTCCAGGCCTACTTGAAGGCTCCCTATACCAACAATGGTGCTCGTTCCCTGGCTTGTGTGAATGTGTTGTGGGCAGATCAATGCTGTATATCCTGAACGAAAGTTTAGATCCAAATTTGAGGTACTTCAAAAAATGGAGTAAATAAATAAAACTGTTGCAAACTGCTCACTGACTGAAGTGATCTGCAAAAAATCAATCTCAAAAGTTACAGGGCCTGACGACGCTTTGATCCTAGCAGGACCTTTCTCAAAGGCAAAGTGACAGAGACATACACAGACAGTCAGGGCAAGTTAAAACTCAAACAAATGTTACCACTAACTTGTTATATATTAAAACTTGTTATATGATATAACAAGTTATTGAGAAAGGTCCTGCTAGGATCGAAACGTCAGGGCCACTAATTAACTTTTGAAACTTAATATTATATTCTAGCTTATTATATATCAAAATATGTTATCCCTTACTTGACCAACACTATACATATCCCTGGCCCAACGTTTCGATCTTTGAAGGCATTTTCAGAAATGAAGAATGGAGGACAAAAACTGAAGGGAGAGGATGAGATACGGATGGCAAGAAATGGACAAAGGGGGAGAGCTGGTGAACAGTACAAAGGGAAGAGATCGAATAAGGACAAGAGGGACAAGTGAAGTGGACGAACCGAGGGATTAATAATAAACATGGCAAGTATATATCCGAGAAATCTTCACTCAATCATCAACAAATAGTTTACTACTCGCGAGTAATAAACTATTTCTTACACTACAGAACGGTGCGAAAACCGTGACGGTTTTTTGCCTTTTTCTACTTTCTCAGATTACCATTTGAGCTGAAACATTCGCAGGATATTGGAATGTTTAATGGCTTAACACACAAACTGTGGTAATCGTTTCACTTTTATCAATGTTGTATAGGGCCTTTAATTCAAACTCACATCGCCTATATCAATTTCATTCTTCAAACAGAAACGTCACTTTGTGGACGGAAAGATCATCAAATTCGAACAGCACCGTATACCTCTGAATACATAACACAACCGCAGCTGTCACGAAGACGCTTTGGAATTATTGTGGAGACAAGGTTTGACCAAATAATAATAAAGGGCGACTTGGGTGGGAATCGAACCAGATGACTGGCTTTTTGAAAGGTGGAGTAAATCACACCGAGACCGACCTGCTGTAAAACTCCTGCGATCACCGGACGGGCTGTATCAGAGACGGCTTCGCCACCTGATGGCGAACGCGTTGTAATTCTTGTTTTACTGCAGCAAGTCCCGTGTATGAACGATGATAACTTTAACGACGGAGTTAATGCCCGCATCATAAAGATGTTCCCCCCCCCCCCCCCTTCCCCTCCTCATCTCTGGACCATCGAGGGTCTGCGCGTCCGACTGACCACACCGACCTCAAACGGAAGATTCGAACGATAACTCAAAAAGCCTGGACGGTCAGGTGATAAGTGGTTTACGCAGGCACGTCGTCAATTCTACCGGGGGGAAAAGATTGCAGCCCGATTTGGATGATAACCAGCTTGTTTCAAGCCACGAATGTTTGCAGAGCAAGAATCAATACTGACTTCTGAAACATGTTGTCATCTTCCATAGACAATTATTCATGGAAACGAACATATCCCCACCAATTAAAACAATCTGCAAGTTCCTTCAACCTCGACCAGTTAAATAAAGAGCCATCTTTTGTTTATTAGAATAGACGGCGTTGGAAAATACAAATTAAAAAGTACAATCAGGGCAATACACATCGTATAAACCATCGCTCTTCCTGCTCGGTGAAAAGATAAATATTCACCTTTTCAATACTACTAGCATCGGCAGTTTATTTTATGGGCAAGATGTTGATACTGATTACATCCGAAAACCGATACACACCATCACATCACTGCATTTAAGCACGGCAAGGTAAGCTGCCTCAGAGAAGGAATAACATAAAACACTTATAAAGCAAAGCATTTCTCTTTTCAGAGCCACACTCCTTCTTGAAAGAGAAGTGCTACACGGTGTCACCGCAAACCTTCCGCGTTAGCATTTCCACCACCCAAACCTTTAAGTCTCATCTGACATTTCAATAACTATAACGCCATTAGACATTCAGTGCGCGAAACGTATCGAAAACTCTGGCACGACTAATACATGTAATGCTGAGCCTACGGCTAGAATAATGCCTCGTGTTCACGGGAATTATGGCACCTACGGCTAAAATTCCCAAAGAAAAAATATCAGACCACAATGCCAAGCAATTCCTGGTTAAATAAAACTCATAATATTGCGTAAAAAAAGGTGGTTTAAAGAAAAGAATCTTTGGTACAATACCTTAGCAATTAATTTGAAAATTCAGCAGCTGAAAACGAAATACACTGTGTTAATTCACTCTTAAAAAGTAAGAATTACAAAGGAAAGGGTGACAATCTGGGTAATTTTTAAGAACTTGGCCCCCAAAAATGACTGGACTGGGACTTGAACCCAGGCCTGCATGTATGTACCATTGCTCTACCACCTAAAAACAAAATTCTTTTTGGCCCAATAGCATCTCAGACGAGGTGCTATTTGAGCATTGTCCTCAGTAGAGCATGGTAGACATACTTTTGGAAGAGGTGGTAGAGATTCTTCGGTCGCGTGCTGAGGAAAGAACCTGATTATTAGCAAAACATCTCTCCCATGGACTCCAGAGGGAAAGGGGGACGTCCTAAGAACACCTGGTCGACACGCAGTGGAAGAGTGAGATGAGGAGCCTCAACCTGACCTGGAATTTCAACCCAGAGACTGGCCCAGGACATATGGGAGTGGAGTTGCTGCCCTACATACCAACAGGCATACAGTAAGTACATAAGCTCTACCAACCGGGCCAACTGCATCCAGCCCTTAGGTGCCCATCTGAAACAGTCAACTATCTTTGCGGAGGTAGGGGCGCAAGTCAGAAGCATTCCATGAATACCCACCGCGATCACTGGCGATCACGTCATCATTTTCAACATGATACAAACAAGAAACAGTGTTGCAATCAAGGATATAAGTAAACTTAACGGATAGAAAACATGTACATTCAACATTTCTATACAATCCATGACCAAATATTAGTACGCTGAGTACACCCATTGAGTAGCAAGACTTGTCTATTTTGTGACTTTAGGTTCTGCACAGGTACAAAAATCTAAGAAATAAGCCACAATTAAGTGGGTGTTAATAAAAAGGCAGCAGGGTATATTATGTGTGTGATTATGCTTTTATTATAAAAGGGTGACTTTTGTGAGATCCTGCACTCTATGATAATGACTTGATTGACAAAATACTCATAGCTTCAATTCATCTGTTCTTTCGTAATTTATAAACATGTACTGCAGACCATGGCCTTCAGTGCATGGCCATAGAGTCCTCAGTCACACAACCACTGCTTCACTTATCCACGGCTTATGAAGTCTGAGTTGTGGTCTCTCGTCCACCTACTAAAACGCAGTGCACATCGTATCGAGCTGAATATGTCCAGCGCCACACCAGGACCCAGCCCGGGTTTTGCAAAGCCTATGTAACCAATAAAATGAAAACAAATCTCTCCCAAGGAGACGAGTTGCACCAAGCAATCGCTCTGCCGGAAGACAGACTGCAAATGCCACTCGGTGACACCATTCTCAGTGCAGAAGAGGCGTTGATTCATCGCTTGAAGAACTTGTCCTGAAATAAAAAAGAAGATTTCAAAACGTGTGCATGAATACAGTCCTCGACAATTTTGAAAAAGTCCCCAAAAAAGATTTCACAGGGCTGGGACTTGAACCCGAGACTTCTGGTTTTGCGGACCAGCGCTCTTACCATCCGAGCTATCCAGCCCTTAGATGGTGGCCATCGCAAATAGTCAACTAGTCTTTGCCGGGGTGGGGGCGCCAGTCAGAAGCAATTCATGATGGCAAGAAAAAAGGGTGCGCAGAACTAGAGGTCGCTGGTCCAAGTCCCGGGTCCAGTCCAAGTTTTCTTGACAGTCATCTTTCAAGACTGTCTTCAAAGGACGCACCTTTGGCAGTGGCACAGGTTCTTCCAGGACCGCTTGCGCTTAGGCTTCTTCCTCCGATAGCAGCCAGACTCAGGCTGATCGTTGCAGAGGTCGATGAACTCCTCCAGGTGGGTGTGGCTCCTGTGTCTGCCGTGGCAAGCCTGGGGGGAACATTTCCGGGGGAATGTGCGGCGGACGTGAGAAACGTTGGGTTCAGAGCATTGTATCAAAGTGAGTCACATGCAAATCTGCAGTCTTAGTGAGACCTGCCTAGGGCTTACAGTTCCTTATCCTAGGACTTATAGATCCTTATCCTAGGACTTATAGTTCCTTATCCTAGGACTTACAGTTCCTTATCCTAGGACTTATAGTTTCTTATCCTAGGACTTACAGTTCCTTATCCTAGGACTTATAGTTCCTTATCCTAGAACTTATAGTTCCTTATCCTAGGACTTACAGTTCCTTATCCTAGGACTTATAGTTCCTTATCCTAGGACTTATAGTTCCTTATCCTAGGACTTACAGTTCCTTATCCTAGGACTTATAGTTTCTTATCCTAGGACTTACAGTTCCTTATCCTAGGACTTATAGATCCTTATCCTAGGACTTATAGTTCCTTATCCTAGGACTTACAGTTCCTTATCCTAGGACTTATAGTTCTTTATCCTAGGACTTACATTTCCTTATCCTAGGACTTATAGTTCCTTATCCTAGGACTTACAGTTCCTTATCCTAGGACTTACAGTTCCTTATCCTAGGACATACAGTTCCTTATCCTAGGACTTACAGTTCCTTATCCTAGGACTTATAGTTCCTTATCCTAGGACTTATAGTTCTTTATCCTAGGACTTATAGTTCCTTATCCTAGGACTTACAGTTCCTTATCCTAGGACTTATAGTTCTTAATCCTAGGACTTATAGTTCCTTATCCTAGGACTTACAGTTCCTTATCCTAGGACTTATAGTTCCTTATCCTAGGGCTTACAGTTCCTTATCCTAGGACATACAGTTCCTTATCCTAGAACTTGTAGTTCCTTATCCTAGGACATACAGTTCCTTATCCTAGGACATACAGTTCCTTATCCTAGGACTTATAGTTCCTAAGCCTAGGACATACAATTCCTTATCCTAGAACCTATAGTTCCTAATCCTAGGACATACAATTCCTTATCCTAGAACTTATAGTTCCTTATCCTAGGACTTATAGTTCCTTAATTTAGGGCATACAGTTCCTTATCCTAGGACTTATAGTTCCTTATCCTAGAACTTATAGTTCTTTATCTTAGGACTTCTAGTTCCTTATCCTAGGACTTAGAGGCCATTGTCCTAGAACTTATAGTTCCCTGTGGCAGCCCTTACCTTGACTGTCTCATAGGTGTCCATAATGAGGGCAATGAAGAGGCTGAGGACAACGTAGATGAAGAGGCTGATGAAGGAGTAGAGGTAGACCCTGCTGTACAGCCAGACCACGGTGCTCTTGTCCGACATCTCCTCAAAGGTGGCAAACATGTCGTCCCCATTGATCAGACTGTACATGCACTCAATGGCGACGTTGAAACTGCGGAACTGGGCAGACAAACGAGCCAAGCTTGGTTAGTGGCACCCTTATCACCAAATGCAGCGAGGAAAGGCAAATCTGACTGAGGACTTCTAGACCCGAGGACTTTCTGCCTTCTGTCTTTCTCCGGCCAGGACCAAAACGTAAGGCTCTTTGAATTTCTGAGAGTTGCTTTTTTTTATTACATCCCACATCGCTCATTGTACTTGCAGTATATCCAGCACCTCTTGGGAGATACTAAAGGGATGCTGCTACCAGACTAAATTGCTTCTCTGGCCCAAGACCGTAGCAGTTGGAAAATGATGATAATATCTCCAGGAATCACGCCATCATTTTCTGATGAGAACAATAATTATTGATAAACCCGGCTACAGCTATTCTCTTTGCTTAATCCCTGAACTTCTGACAAGTGTTGACTCGTTGAAACTTTGGAGAAGGCCACCACCAAAGGGCTGGATAGCTCAGGTGGTCAGAGCACTGGAGATGTTGTCCAAAGGCTATGTCTGGCACCCTGCCTTCTCATCCGCTCCACAAGTGATTTACCTTATGGTGGTATGGTCCCAGCACAATCCAGCCGCAGAACCCATACGCCAGGTACAGGATCAGGCCACACACAATGAACCGCATGCAGTTTGGCAGGGCACTCTTCAGTGTGATTATCGGAATCTGCAAGGGACAACAAAGAGAGAAGAAGCATGCTACAAGTATATGGTGTGGGAAAACACATGTGAAACTAGGGTCAAACGCTTGTTTCTTGATGCCTGTGACATTATAATGGGTAAGAGAAATACGACCAAAGCCTAAGCCTGAGCCTGAGCCTAAGCCTGAGCCTAAGCCTTCATTTCAGCCACAGTCCACAACTGGCATTGGCTTTACTAGATGTTTGTCAGAGCGACTTCATCACTCTAGTAAGGAGGTCTCTTCTATAGCCCCTGAAGGATTCTGACTAATTAAATTTCTCCTGCTCATTAGAATGTCACAGATATTAAAGAATGGGCTACTGACTAGTTTCCAGGGCTGACTGCTCTGCACTGAACAGCACAGCAAACCTTAACAAGGGATGGATCACTCCACGAGATGCAAAAGACGGAAGAAAGATCTTCCATCATTTCGTGATATACGGAGAAAGTGGTAGCCCACCCAGGGGGGGGGGGGGGGGGGGCTGAGGCAGGGGTTGATGAAGGGGCTCTGTACAGGCCTCAAGGACTCACGTTGTATTTAGGGAAGAAGCCCAGGTATCGCAGGATGCCCAGCCACACCAAGAAGCAGCCAGTGCCCAGCAGAAGGCTGCAGCTGTCAAAATCGGCCGTCACCTGAAGGAGCGAGAAAATTCAAAACGAGAATGCATCCAGGGATGTCAGTGACCGATGAATTCCTGATAATCACCGAAGGCCAATAAATTGTGACACTGCGAGTGAGCGCTTACGCGACCGAGATGTGCGATTGCGAGATTCACGGCAGGGGTGTAGGTGCCCTTCAGTTTTTACGGTTTTAACAGATAAAATTGAGCAGTTTGACAAAAATCACGCCATTCCCGGAAATCTGGAAATTTACATCCCTGAAAGCATCCTTCATGAGGCAAAGTTCTCACTCTTCTGTAAAGTTGGCGGTGACACGAAGATAGTCATCTCTTTCTGAGATGGGAGTGTGGCTCTGAGAAGAGCCACTAACTCAACATTTTGGACAATGTCAAAGCTGCTAACCTATCTCAAAGAAAATAAGGAATACTTCTGCTAAAAAGGAGGAATGAAGTTAACACAAAAACTGTTGCAAACTGTTCACTGACTAAGATGACCTGCAATACATAATTCTCAAAAAGTTAGAGGCCCTGACGTTTCAATCCTAGCAGGACCTTTCTGCCTTTGAGAAAGGTCCTGCTAGGATCGAAACGTCAGGCCCTCTAACTTTTGGGAAAAAAAGAGGAATCACAGAGCAAACATAGGAATGTGTACTTCCAAGCCAAAAACTTGGAGTCTGTCGGCAAAGTGAAAACAAGTAGAATTCCTTAGCCAGCCTTTCGGCCCTGTATCAGTTCCCAGAAAAAAGCCTGACTTTTGAGGAGAGCGTCTTACTCAGCAGCTTTAGCAGAAGCACATACGCAATACGCAAGATGGGGGACGTTTGCAGGAATCATACTGACCTTCAATTCCAGCAGTAGTTTGACGATAGACCCTGAGATGGTCATGATGTCACTGATGATGATCATGATGTACCACATATTCAGAAATTCTAACTTCTCGACGGAGGTCAGTTTCCGACTGTAGTAGCGATCAAAGAACTTCATTGTTTTCTGAAAAAGGGGAAAAGAAATCACCCATTAGTCATTGTGTCTCCATTCAGCAAGTTAAAACAAAAAAATAGCCTACAATCTAGAAATCTCAAAATTGAGACGGGCAACATGTTTCTGTTCAAGGACAGTGTTTGTAAAAGGCAAACAAAATCTGTAAGGGTTGATGAACCAGATGTTTCATTCTCAGCAGGACTCTCCTCAAAGGGTTTGCGGTGACACCATGTATAAGGTCTCTTCAAGATGAGGTTTGTTTCTGAAAAGAACCCGAGTGGTAACTCAACATTCCACGCAGTATGTTCAGGCCGTCATCAGGAGAATGACAATGGAGAGAGCATACTGGCCAGAACGCTGAGTTATCACTCGGGGTTCTCTTCAGAACCATACCTCTTCCTGAAGAGGCCTTATACATGGTGCTACCGCAAACCCTCTTCTATTGTACCTTTTTGAGTTTCCGTCCCCGCTGAAGCGATCGGCTGCAGAGGGTCAGAGAGACACAGCAGAGCAGCATGATAGAGACGTCGTAGGCGACCACCAGATAGCTGAAGATCCTGCTCTGCCTGTCTACAAAAGACAACAAACTCTCATGACACTCACTGCTCTGAACGAACCACATCCGTAGACAATCAATATAAAGACGATAAGATTTGATAGGTTTGCATGAGGGAAAGCACAATATGGAGAGTTTGTGGTAACATCATGTGAGTTTGCTCCTTCGAGACAGAGTATAGCTGTTATAAGAGCTGGTAACTCAAGGTGTAGAACAAAGAGGTATCAGAACAGCTTCTTCCATCGTTCAGCCTCTCTCTGGAATTCCCTTTCTGGTTCACGTTTCCCCCAGCCTACGATCTGGCCCTTTTTAAGAGGAAAACTTAGAGCCAAATGCTGCAAACACTAATTGCACCGCACCATTCTTACATATCCAAACCTTTCCACAACTACAGAAAGGAAGCGTTTTTGGCCAATGTTTAACAAATCGTTTGTGAAGTACTATCGTCCAACTCTGACCTTGCAAATGATTACTCCAAATCTGTTTAGATCAACTGTGAAAGTACATAGGTGCTTTGCATTCCCTAAAAGACACTCCACACTCCAGACCTACCTCCAGTAATGTGATCAGTGCAGTGAAACACAGAGTGATCGTCAAACATAGACACCGATATGCGGCCACCATGAATGCTGTAGTCGTACAAAATCTGGGGAAAATAATTCAACAGACAACCGGTCTATGAGTGAAAACAAATTGAGCTTGTCCATTTGAAAGGAATCATTCAGTTCCCGGGTTAAGTCGGGTCGGTGGTGGTGCGTTTATCCGAGGCCCCATACTTACCGTAATGTTAAACCTGACGCAGTCTGTGGTCGACAGAGTCTCCAAGTCCTTCACGTGGAGACTTCGAATGGAGAAGGTCAATGTCAGGTCAATTAAACTGAAAATGAAACAGACCCCCAAACAACAAAAACGCAAATTTGAATTTGAAACACGGCAAAGAAAATTTAAACTCGATGGGACATGGAGCCCGAGACCTCTGGATTTGCATACCAGCGCTCTTATCATCTGGGTCCAATTTCATGGGAAGCAAGTAACGCATATCAATTTCATGGGATCCGTTTAGAAAAGACTTTCGCAAAATACGCAAACCATAAGCAACGAATATCTTCTATGGTAAGTAAAGAATGGTAGCGGATTCCATGAAACTGGACCCTGATCTATCCAGCCCTTAGATGGTGGCCTTCCCAACTAGTCATTGCCAGGGTAGGGGTTACCAGTCAGAAACATTTAATCATTTACTGCCACCTATCTTCATGGATCACGTCCTCCTTGTCACTCAGATGCAAAACAACCAATCTTTGTGAGCCTGGCTGCAGCAATCCAGGAATCATGCAAGTTACGACAAACCCATTGGTCCGAGCCCCACCTGTCAAAGCCTATTTGGAAGTCCTTCTGTGCCAGAAACTCCTTCATGCTGATATTGGTGCTAGGCGAGACGCTAAAAGTCAGACAGGCTGCAAAGAAAATACGCAAAATACAGCAATGGGTATCTACACAAATGTAACTTCAACATCAATGAGCTTTGAGTCAATGCCGAACTTCTAATAACACAGCAAAAGTGCTTCCCCCTGCCTATGATCTTAGCCCCTTTCAAAAGGAATGTTAATTCCTATCTCCGGCCTTCCTGAGTCCTTCTCTATCTCCTTCTTTCTCTAGCCCTTAACCTTGAGTGGCTTTTCAGCCTTGATTCGGGCGATCTTGCATTAATTATTTTTTTTAAATTAAATTTGACTGTGAATCCCATCCAAGAATAAATGTTTTTATTTTGTACATAGGCAAAGTCCTCTAAATACCACCATTAATTGAGTTTAATCATTTAATAGAGTTTAATAGACTGCATCACATTCTATAATCTAAGACCGACTGTTACCTGTGTGTGTAGTCAGGTTCACGTCGTATTTTCCGTTCGTCACGTTCATGAGGGCAAATTGCTTCTTGCATATCTGCATCTGGCGCGCGTCTGTCGTCGCGTTGGTCTCAAACTCGTACGTTCCCACAGCGATTTTCTCCAACTGCGAGTACTGTTCACAGCAAAAAGTGAGAAACAAACAAAGCCTGTATGTCAGATTCTTTTATTAAGATAGAAATAGCAACTGGGAAGGGTAAAGGCTTCAGGACTAAGAAAAACGGAGGCAGACTTTGGCTTGATGGCTGGTGGACTCCTTTGTTTTATAGTTTACCACTTCGCACTGGTACCTCCAAATTCAGAGCACTTGGTGTGTTACTATGCTATGGCTACCAAATCTGCTGTCCAGGTTTTAAACAAAAGACTCTTTTCAGCCAACCACAAAACAAAATGTAGCATGACAAAAGCCGATTGAACAAGTTTTGACTCGCCCGTACACGTAGTCTAGTCTTATTTCAAAGGCATCTATTGTTTCCATTTGTTTATTGAGGTTTGAATTAGGCCAAAAAAAATAATAGTTGTGCTTCCGGTTTCCCGACCGACCCTATTTTGGAGCTGCGACCCTAAAAATTTTATTGGAAAAAAAAATGGAAAAAAATATATTTTCGGTTGACATTTTCCACACATTAATTTTTGTTCATAGAACTTTCTAATTACTGCACAAACACTCAGAAATATACAGATAAAAGTGGAGGAAAATGCGACCTTTTCGATTATAAAAAGCGCCGAAACACCGCGCTGTATAGCGCAAAACTTACACAGCGCATACAGGCTCACACAACTCACACAACGGCCAACATTATCTTGAACGCACGGTGCCTACACACAGCGCGGACAAGACCACGCGGTGTGCATGATTAATATGCTGTACGCAATGGAGGCCCCGAAACAAGTTAGCGATTGGACACGGTAAATCGAAATATCCCAAAGTACGTACATGATTATATTGTAGGCCTACATGGTTTACTTGGGCACGCTCCACTGGTGTGTTTTCCATACCAAGGTGACACGCTTCCAAGAAATGTTATCTTGAGCAGATCCTCTCACTGACAAGCCCCTTTTATCAAGCCAAAAGTTACATGTACAGCAAATTCAAGTCCCGTGCGCGTGCGTATTAAACGGAAAGTCCCCCGTAACTCTCCCCTCCACACGGTACGAGTTTGCGCTGGTACGAGATACGAGTTGGTCCGAGGTTGGGAACGACTAGTCGAGATTGCCATTCGCTTCAAGTTCATTATGCCGTACGTACACAGTTTTCCCACGTGCAACACCAACATACGGTAGGCTATAATATTGTATGCAGCTAGGCCTACGCGCAATGATTAACATATAGGCCTATTTGTTAACGATGTCGGGGGCATTTGGCAGCTGCATCTCTGTTTAGTAATTTCAATAAAAAAACCTACTGTTCTTAAAAATGGCAGAACGTGTATTACAGAAGTTCTTATTTGGTAGTCTTGATGTTTTACTATAACCTAATATGCCTTTAATACACACAGATACCTCCATATGGTTGTGCACAAAAAAAATTGGTAAAAAAAAAAAAATTCCGACCTACCTACCCTATTTTGAAATGGCATGTAATCGGAAGCAGAACTATTTTTTTTTTTGGCCTTACCATCAATTCATAGGCGCTGAATAATCTTCAGCACCCTTCTTGTATCGCAGTAAGTTTCAACATACGTGCTATGTGCTTTGCTTTCATTTGACGGCACAATGCCCAGGGACTTCCTGACTGCAAACCACACAGTTTCCTGTTGATAAAAATAGCACGCTGTCGATGCACCTAGTGGTTCCTTATCTACACAATGCTGTCAACTGAGGATTTCTCCTGTCTGCCTGTCCTCTGTACATCCAAATTCTAATCCATGGAACATATATCAAAGCTCATCGTACTTTACGACCAATCGCAGAACGGTGAGCGATGAAACCATACAGTCTATCGCAGCTTACAATGGGTTAGCTGTCGTAAGTTGAGTTACGATGCATCGTAAGGCTTTGTGAAATCCATCCCAGGTTACCCCACAGACAGCTAGACTCAAAACAACAGGTCTCTCTCTACCTTTGCAGTTGCTTTTTCGTACGCTAACAAGAACAAAAGTTTGCATAAAGGTAGAAGGCACTTACTCTGTACACAGCATAATCCAAGTGCTGAAAGAAGTCGTCCTTCAAGTAAATAGCATACAGCTGCCGGGTCTTGGGATACGCAAACGAGTCGTAGCCGGGGTTCCAGTCCTTCAGGAAGATGTTGTTGAACGCCTTCCCGTTGTCCTCGAAGAAGTTCGCTTGTCGGAACTGGCTGGTGCCGAAGATGATCAACTAGACGGCAGAACGAAACCGCACAACGTGAATCTTAACTGAACAGCAAGGCAGTGGTTTCAGAGCGATGCGCCAAAGATGTCGCCCACTGCCTCAAATGAACCAAATGTAAATCTCAAAAAAAAAGTCGAGGGCCGGACGTTTCGATTCTAGCAGGACCTTTCTCAAACGTTCTGCCTTTGAGAAAGGTCCTGCTATGATCAAAACATCAGACCCTGTACTTTGTGTTAAACTGCTTACTGTTTTAAAATGAAAATCTCCTTTCAATCCTAGCAAGACCTCTCTCGAGGGCAGGAATCCTCATCGCGAGAGGTCCTGCTAGGTTTTGGAGAGCAAAAACTGATGCAGTGGTCCTCAAGCAGGCCAGTCAAATACAGCCTAACGGTGAAGGCACAAAGACTGCCACTGAGCACTGCTGGTCAGGGCTGGCGCTCTCACCTGCACAGTCACCATGACAATCTTGACCAGCTGCACGCCCAGCTTCCACGGTTTGCGGCCCTTGGCCTTGAACTTCTCGTAAGGGTTCATGAAGAAGAACTTCAGCTCCCGCCTCATCTTCTCCTCGACGGCGGGCGGCGGGCCGTACTTGTAGCCGCCCGTATAGAGGTTCCCCGACTCCCCCGACACCTGAATGCTGTCGTCATCCTGGATGGCATCGTGGGAGCCGCCGTCCTGTAGACGGTTGCCGTGGGCGCGGTTGCCGTGGGCGTGGTTGGCGGGGGCCCGGCAGACCTCGACGAGGTTTTCGCAGCTGCGACTGTCGCGTGGGGTCGGGGCGGGGCTGTCCAAGTGGCAGCCGCCGTGGCGTTTGGTGGCCGTGTTCATGCTCTTGCCAGTGTTCAAAATGCTGAGAAGAAAACATGAAACTAGATTCTCAAAAAAGTGGCTGAAAATACCTGTTGAAGATCTAACATCAATGTTGTGGTTATTTGTTTAGTACAGATGTGAAACTCTTACCTTGTAGATACACATGAATAGAGTAAATATTGGGGTAGCACTTTAAAGGTACGGTACACCATTTTCCTTATGAATATAAGTAGTTTTTTTAATTTGAAATGTCTGGAAATCAGGCACTTTGCTAATGATGCACCCTCCCCTTCTAACTTAGTATACTACAAGTCTACAGACTAGTAATAATACTACTAAAAGTACTAGTACTTGTAATAGTAGTAGTAGTAGTACTACTACTAGTACTAGTACAGTAGTAGTAGTAGTACTAGTAGTAGTACTAGTAGTAGTAGTACTAGTACTAGTATTAACTTAGTAGTACTACTAAAGTACTAGTAGTAGTTTGAGTACTAATATTAATAATATTCTTAAGACTAGAGAAGTACTACTTCCTAAAACACCAGTTTTATCAGTTCTAGTTCAAGTTCTGATAGAATTCTGGAAGGTGCTCATTAATATTAATATCAGAGTCAAATTAAATCCTACCTCATATGTTGTACAGAACTCATGCTGTGACGACTATGACCCAATAATATTTCCTTCAGTAGACTGTAGTCTGATCCCAAAAAATGAAGGCTTTGTAGATTGTTTTGCCTTGATCAAGTCGATGTACAGTACAACTAACAGTAACAAGTACAACTTACAAAGTGGACGTAGAACTAGAACTAGGACATCAAATCGCTCCTACTTTCTGAATTTCTGTACAAACGATGAATCAATCAGTTGTTTCTTCGACGTCGGTAGTGAACTTAGACCCTTGGAATTGGATAAGGTGAAAGTCGCGGCACAAACATGTATGATGTAGTTTACTTGAGACACACACCCACCAGGCACCATGCACCCACCAATACCGCACCGACCATGAATCATGTGAAGGCCATTCAATCCACTGTCACGCAAATCGATGCAGAGATTCAGGGTCACTCAGAGCTAGACCCTTTCTCAACTTCACGTGACAAACTTGTTTTCACTCTTCAATACAACTTACAATGCTATTCTTGATAGTTATAATACTTACTCCCTATGACAAACGTGACTTTCGTAGTTCCGTTCAATTGTCATCGCTTGGCCACTTCCAGCCTCCTATTTTGTTGGCAAGCAGCCGACCGTGCAATCAATTTGAATGCGTGCATTGTTGTTACTTGTGTAATATTTTAGTAATAATACACAGAAAAGTGTGCTTCCGTACGTATGGAATCATGTGACGACTACAGGTCCTTCCAAGACTGGTAACTATGTCCTAACCGGTTTTGTGAGTGTTTAGTTTAACTTAAATGCCATTTTACAATTTCGACGACAAACTCCGTCTTTTTTTCGCTCTTTGATTTAGATACATAAAATATTAAAGAATTTAGTATCTACTTTTTCATTTCGAGATCATAATTTGGAGAATGAGAAGAAATCAGTGACACTCAGTGCAGAAACCAGTCTAATAAGTAATAATATACCTCCTTGTACGCCATACTTTCTAGACGAATCAACTCTCAAGGCATTTTTGTGCACTGTCAGAGGGTTACCAGTTTTGAAGCAACTGATACGCGCATACGATGGTAGTGCGCACCAGTTAGGTCTCCTTGAACCGCATGGGTTTTACGTAAGTATCATTCACGTGAATGACTGGCGTATTCGACGTGTAACGAAATGCTATGGCAGCCCAAGATGAACTCGGTAAGTCACTTCTAAATTCACATTTTATTTATTGCAGGGAAACACTGTGTGCCGTACGTACACCAGATAGTCAGACTGAAAGTAAACCTGTGTGCTTCCAAAAGAGGAGGGGAAAGTAACGCTTTCTACCGCTTTATTTCTCCAATAATCAGCTGATGAATTTCGCCGTGACATTTCATTTGGACTCTGCGTGAATAAGAAGCACAAAGCAATTGATTAGACATGGGCGGGGACAGTGTGTGGAGTGGTAGGGGGTATGCTTAGATAATTTGAAATAGTTATGAACAAAATGTACAGTGTTATTCAGATGTTTTTAAACAGGTTTTCCTCCTCAGTAAATAAAATTGATTAAAATAAGCCGGTAATCTCTGTATGGCTGTCACACTGACTGTGACTGAGACTCAGTGTGAGGTGTGAGTGTGAGCACAAGTAAAAACAATTAAAGTAAAAGAAAATCGATGGCCCCATTTTCAAAAAAATCAATAATCCTGCCCCTGCCAAGCCCTAACACAGTAACAGTAACACTAACAGTAACAGTAACATTCTGCCTCGCGAATGTTTTAAACTTCTCTGGTGATATGGTGGGTGTGAAAATTGCACTGCCATTTTTAGAGTATGATTTTTCCTAGTTGCGTTAACCGTAAACCGTAACCCTCATCCTCCCGAGGGTTACGGTTGATTAGGGATGAGGGTTACACTTACACAGTTACCGCAACTAGCTTTTGCCAAATTCTTTTGCAATGATTAACACTAACACTTTGGTGAGGATTAGCATTAGGGTTAGATTACGCAAAGGAGGTTGTGCACGGCTTTGCATAAATTTAAATACAGTTGCCGATAATGATGCGCTTTGGCGTTTGATTTTGCAGAGCTCTTGGACAGGGTGTTTCTGCGCATGGGATCGGCGGAGACCGACGAGCAGCTGCAGAATGTCGTCTCACGATTCTTGCCGCCAGTTCTCCTCAAACTATGCAGCAGCCAGGAAGGTGTCCGGAAAAAGGTAACTGCCTCAAGAGAGTGAGATTGAAGTATCGACTCTTCGGCTCGAAAAGAAATTGGATTGATATCATAGAATTGCTTTCAGATGAAGCAGAGAAATTGAAATATTCCTCTCTTTTTTTTTAGTGTCAAATAAGCTCCTTAACAAATTTAGGGAGAAATTGAAAAATTTGCCCAAAACAAATTTGACTGGACCAGGACTTGAACCCGAGACCATTTGGATTAACGTACCAGTGCTCTTCTATCTGAGCTGTCCAGCCCTTAGACGGGGGCCTTCCCTGATAGTCTTTGTGGTGTGGGGGCCAGTCAGAAGCAATTAACTGCTGTATAATCCTAAGGAGCGTATTTCAAATTCATGGAGCTTATTGAGTTTATTGAGAGGAGTCCAGCGTTTAAGACACACCCTGCTACTTGCCAGGAACCAATCATCATTCGTCATGCCCTCTAGATTTTGGAGCCTCGTTTCAAAAATGTTGCAAGGCTTGCTGACTGAAATGACCAACATTTTGAATCTCGAATCTTGAGAGGGCTTGATGTTTCGATCCAAGCAGGATTTTTTTGGTTTTCTCTAAGGCAGGGGGAAGCATTTTAAGCAAGCTTAGTTGAGGGTGTTTGGTCACTGTATGACTGGATGATGATGGCTTTGCTTTCTCCTTGTTCAATCAGGTGCTGGAACTTTTAGTTCACATCAATAAGAGACTGAAGAGCAGAGCCAAGGTCCAGATACCAGTGGACGTTCTACTCCTGCAGTACCAAGACCCTGCCAATGTCACCTTTGTCACCGTGAGTCCAAGAATATCATCAGTGGACTGTGTACCAGTGGCCTGGGTGTTAGTGACCTGGGTGCTAGTGTGTCTGTGACCGGGGTGTTTGTGGCCGGGGTGTCATTAACCTGGGTGCCAATTGCCTGGGTGCCTGTGATCTGGGTGCCTTTGGCCTTGGTGGTAGTGACCTGGGTGCTAGTTACCTGGGTGCCAGTGGCCTTGGTGCCTGTGATCTGGGTGCCTTTGGCCTAGGTGCCAGTGGCCTGGATGCCTTTGGCCACACCTCCCCACAGCACAGGGAAAAACACCAGCGGGCCAGTTAAGGATGGCCTTCAACAAGCCCCAGACAATTTCAACTGTCAATTAGCCAACATGCAACCACTGAACCAGAAACCACTCCATCATTCAACCATTCATCCTCCCCCTGTTTCCTTGGCAGAACTTCACCGTCCTGTACCTCAAGATGGGCTACCCCAGGCTGCCCATGGAGAAGCAAGCTACCCTGGCCCCATCCTTGATCCAGTGCCTGGAAGGGAAGCCGGTGCTGCAGCAAGACAGGTGAGCGACAACTCCCCCCCCCACTCCCTCCCTCACTCAGAGGTCAAAGATCAAGCACCCTCAGGTGTTGCCTCGGTCATTGACTCAGTCCCAGATGTCCGGTCAGTGTCTCAGCTAGACGTGGCAGTCTTTCACGCAGGAATGCCAAACTGCTCGTTGACACAAGTGGCCAGAACATTATAAAAACGGGGGTGTGATCCCTGGAGATGTATGGCAGTTAATGGTTGAATTGCTTCTGACTGGTGCCCCCACAAAGACTCTGTTGACTATTAGGGAAGACCACCATCTAAGGGCTAGATAGCTCAGATGGAAGAGTACCGGTATGTTAATCCAGAGGTGTTTGGGTTCAAGTCCTGGTCCAGTCCAAGTTTTCCTTGCCATTTTTCAAAATTGGCCAGGATTTTTCTGTTAGTTTTTTCTTGATTTCTTTGCTCTTTTCTCGGCAGCTTGCTGCAGATGCTGATCCCCACCTTGCCCCACCTGAAACTGCCCAAAGACCCCACTCAGAGGAAGGTCGTCTTTGGTCTGAGCGAGAAGCCAGGCACGGTGCAGCTCCTGCTGGGCTTCATGCTGGACTACCTGCTCCTCCCCTACACATTCAGGTCAGTAGTCACCACACCATCCACTCACAGTCTACCACAGAATGCAGTGTGTATTGTATTAAGGTGCGTGCAACCGCAAGGGAATCTCCATAACGGAACAAACAAATGCATGAGCTGGAGTAATAGGTTTGCGCTGACACCATGCAAAGTTCTCTTTTTGTGAGTATGTGTGGTTGTGAAAAGAACCGGAGGAACTTGACATTTCGAACAATGTACTCTGTTCACCTTCAGGAGACTGTTGGGTTGTAACTTGGAATGGGGCTTAAAGTAGTGTAGAGAGGGATCCTGATGAGGGGATTAGGCCAGTGAAGGGTGACATACAAACTCATCTTATGAGGTTTGAATACAATTTATCAAACAATGTTTGCATTTCTTTAGATTATGCTTTAGAGTGATACTTCATACAAATGTTTAGCCTCTTAAGATTTGTATTGAGGAATTGGATTGTGGCGCCTTCACTCACAGTGCACCCAAAGCTGAGGACCGTCCCACAACGGCCTCCGGAGGGCAGCAGACAGCGGCGAGCGCCTCCTCTAGACCGGCCTCGGCGCCTGCGGGGAGCGGCGGCGCCGCGGCAACGGCGGCGGTCGCCTGGACGACGCCACCGGGCCTGAGCGCCAACGCGCTGAAGAGAGTGATGGGGGAGAGCGTGCCAGAGGCTAACACCATCGAGCAGGTGAGTGGCTCTTCATCGCTGGGAACAACTGTGGAGGCTGGAGACCTCAAGGAATCCGCTCGATGGCACTTGATGTAACGCAGTTCAAACCGCAAATCTCAAAAGTCAGGAGGGCCTGATGTTTGAATCCTAGCAGGAGCTTTCTCAATGGCAGAACGACAGGGATGAAACCAAATAGGAAGGGGAGATAAACATTGACTTGGATGACTAAGAACAAAGAGGATAGCTGGTAGGTTGGAATCAAAGAGAAGGGCAGATGGTTTGGTAGGGATTAGGAGGTAGAGGGGGAAAGGGAAAGAGGGTACCGGTAGCGGGGAAGTGAACACAACGAAAAAATTAATGGTAAACATGTTCAGGTGTTAATCATTCACCTCCTGGATGTTGAAGCCATTTGGTTGAGTTGTCAATGTCCAAGTGATTCTTTGCCCAGTACACTCGTATCAGAGCCGTTCTCCTCCTAAAGATATGACTTACTTGGTGTCACCGTAAACTTTCCACTAGGATTTCACCTTGCAAAGTGTGGGCATGGCAGACTGTATCACTAGTGTTATTCAGACTCATTGTCATATCATTGATTTCTCTAACGTGACAGTAATAACATCTTATGGAGATCACTTGAAGACTAACCCATAGTTAGAGTTCAAAAGCTTTTGTAGCAAAAACCACTTCATCAGATGCAGTGTGGGTCAGTTGTGCCCAGTCAACCTACTGAATTTGATCCTCAACGTGTGACCCACCTGACCAACTGCCAGTTGTGAATTGATTGGTCTTGTCTGTCCTGTCCTTCTCTCCAGTGCAAGGTGGGCATTGTCAACTTCCTCGCCGCTGACATTTTGTCTGAGGAGGACATTGTGTGCCATCTGATTGTGGCCTGCTCAGATACAAGATACAGGTAATGCAGTTTATCCCGAATGCTGACATTCGTACGGTGCTGGTGTATAGATTTTTTTTTAAAAGGCGTCAGCTGACCGCCAAAGGCTGATGAGCAGGTCCACAGGAGCACTCCAAATCCGAAAAATTATTGCAAATATCAAATCTGAGTATTTCCATTGGACATTTGATGATGCGAAGGCGCGCATTCTGCATACATCCGCGTTAATTAAATGCCGACTGTCAAAAATCATGCGACTGAAAAACCTCTGTTGACAATGCAGATCAGAGTGACTCTGTACCATGGAGATGCTCTAAGATGAAGTCATCTAAAAAAGGAGGTCTGATGTTTTTATCCTAGCAAGACCTTTCTCCAAAGGAGAATCCTTCTCCAACTGAGAAAGGTCCTTCGAGGATCTTACCGTCTTGGCTTCTCAGGATGTGAGTTTTGAAAATGCTGGTCCTTGAAATCGATGAGCATTTTGCTCAATAGTTGTATGGCTGAAAGTTGTGAAGAATCTATGAAAAATAGCAAAGGGAAATTTGACTGGACCGGGATTAGAAATCAGGCCTTTGCCTTCACATACCGACACTTTACCACTTGAGCTATTCCATTGTTTATCTGGTGTAGTTTTTCCCATTCGAGAACCTTTTTTTTTCCCTCGTAACTTTGCAGCGTTGCAACAGCCGCTGATGTGGAATTGAAGAAGATTAACAACATCGTGGACTGGAACAACACAACCATCATTAGTAAGCTCTACAGCCTGTTCAAAGGAACCGTCGTCATCAAAGGGCAGGTAAGTAATTGCACAAGAGGAACAGAGAAAGAGCTGGTCATTCCTCATCAGTACATTAACCCTCACACTACCTGGCCCTTCGAAAAGGATGACTGTAATTACCTAGGAATAAAAAGTCATTGACCCGGCCATGATGTGAACCTGATTCTCAGGTTTAACATTCGCGTCTGAAGAACAGACCGCCTGAACTCAACCTATGATTCCACTTTGCAAACCTTCAAGTCTCACACGTGCATTGAATCCCCTCTGTGCTTAATCCACAGCACTAATCCCGGGGTGTTTTTTTCCCTTACCTATTCACAGCCGGCCATTAAGCCCGAAGATCGTCGGCTGCCGGTCAGCACCAGAGTCCGTCTGAAGATCTTCCCGTACTTCCTCAAGTCCCGTGAGGCAGCCGACCAGTTTCCGGCCTGCATTCAGGTAGGAAGACGGCAACAACTTGCCAAAGTCTAACGACAAAAATTACCCTTCGAGTCCCCTGCTGTGGACATTGAAATTGTGAACACAAGTCCCTACACAAGAGATCTTAACAATGTATTCTTTACCTCATTGAAATGAGCTTGTGTGCCAGAAATGTGTGCAAATATTAATGTAAAGACAGATTTTGTGAATATTATTTTCAGTGGAAGCCATTGAGTCAATTTGAAATTTATCTTTAATATCAACTTATTCATATTTATCCCGGCTATTCAATTTTTAAAACTATCCTCCTGGCTTTCTGCCTTTGAAAAAGTTCCTGCTGGGATCGAAATACCAAGCCCCTCTGCATTTTTGAGATGACTTCATTGTCAAGAGTTATCTACACTATAAAAACACTAGCATTGCATTTACGTGTAAGGTATTTAACACTAAGGTCACACTGATCTTGCCTTTCCCCTACTGTAGGTGATCTTTGACTGTCTGTACGGCAATAACACCAATGCCAAGCTGAAGACCTTTGCCGTTCAGTTTGTGCACCACCTGTGCGCCACTTGCAGCACATCACGCATCCAACCCATGGGACCCATCCTTCTCTCTGGCATGGGCAAACTCATCTCAGAAGCTAAAGATGTGAGTAGTTGTCTTCACTCTGAAGGAGGAGTCAATAAATGACGACAAGAAGGTTTTTTTTTATTTCGGGAAAATGCAATTTAATTTTCAATTTTCAATTCAATTTTGAAAATCGATTCAATTTTCAAATTCAATTAAATTTTCAATTTCAATTTCATTTAAATTTTCATTTAAATTTTCAATTCAATTTTTAATTCACTTTTCAATTCAATTTTCTATTCAATTTACAATTTAATTTACAATTTAATTAACAATTTAATTTTCAATTCAATTTTTAATTCAATTTTCTATTAAATTTTCAATTCAATTTTCAATTTAAATTCAATTTTCAATTTCGATTCAATTTTCAATTTCAATTCAATTTTCAATTTCGATTCAATTTTCAATTTCAATTCAATTTTCAATTTCAATTCAATTTTCAATTTCAATTCAATTTTCAATTTCATTTCAATTTTCAATTTCGATTAAATTTTCAATTTCGATTAAATTTTCAATTTCAATTCAATTTTCAATTTCATTTCAATTTTCAATTTCAATTCAATTTTCAAAACCAACAGATTCTAACAAACTAACATTTCTTGGTTTGTTCCTTTCAGAGTGCGCAGCTGAGGGGACTAGCCTACATCGCTGTCGGAAAATTATCCAAGTAAGTTGAGCCAATGAAGTATTGAGTAGGGTCAGAGTGATGGGTGTGGTGGATATTGTAATGGTCACTGTTTAGTCAAGAATGGTTTCATATAACCAAATCTTTGCAAAAGATGTCATCTGTCTTTTTTTCAAAAAGGGCCTGTTTTCATTTGTTTTACAGACGATTGCCTCAACTCTTTTTGAAGGACATGGCATTGTTGCAGCAGTTCTTTGATGCACTATCTACTGTAAGTCTCATTCATACTCAGCTGTCACACAGAATAGCTCTGTAAACAGACATCCCAAGATGTGATTCTCTTACAGCCTGTATTTAATGGCCCTATACAACATTGATAAAGGTCAAGAGATTGCCACAGTTTGTGTGTTAAACCATTAAATATTCCCAAAAAGAAATCCTGCGATGGTTTTAGCTCAAATGGTAATCTGAGAAGGTAGTAAAAGGCAAAAAAACCGTCACGGTTTTCGCACCGTTCTTTAGTGTACGAAATAGTTTATTACTCGCAAGTAAACAGACTATTTGTCAATATTTGAGTGAAGATTTCTCGAGAAGTACAGCATCCTAGACCGTAAGATTTCAACATGAGGATTCCATCGTGACCATCTACAAACTGTTAATAAGAAGGAAATCTATGGACATCGATGTTTTCCGATCTTCCCAATGTTGTATTGGGCCTTTAACCCCAACCCTTTCTGAACGGCCATAATGCCATGACCGTGTTTTATTCCTTTGCCCAGGAGGACACCAACATTCGACTGCACGTACAGGAGGCCTTGGCACTCATGGCCTCAGCCTACAGGAACCTAGAGGGACCCAACCTTCAGATCATGCAGACACTCATCATGAGCAACATTGAAAAGGTGACCGCACTGTTTGTAGCGAAGACGCGCACTACCTGTGCCTATCGGATACCAAGGCCTCAAATGAAATTACGGGTTCAAACCTTCATACCTAACCATCCATTGAGTATAACAAACCCTGTCTGAATGACAATTAGGCGTGCGAGAACTCAGCTTTTTAGCTGATTTCAGCTTTTTTTTGTTTAGATTTTTACTCTGAATTTGAGCTTTTTTATGTACCTGCTCTGTTTAAAAGCAAAGGAACTTCAGCCTTCTTTGCGGGCTGGTTTCAGCTTTTTTTTTGTGTGAACACTCTAACTGACACAAATCAGGATAATTAGGTGTGGTTCTGAAAAGAACCGGAGGAACTCGACGTTTCGAACAGTGTACTCTGCTCGTCTTCAGGAGAATGCTGGATTCCAACTGGGAGTGGGGATTATGTAGTGTAGAGAGGGATCCTGGTGAGGGGATTAGCTCAGTGAAGGGTGAAGGCGGGAAGTGTAAAGTGACACAAATCACCAGACAGACAGGCATCGGTCATCCCCTCATGCTCAATACTTGAACTCAGATGAAGTGGGTGGATTCATGGGATTGTTTTCTTATTGTTTTTTGGGGTATTTTCTAGTCTGAGCCTCAGGCTCGTCTGGCTGCCGTCCAGTATGCCAAGGTGGTCTTCCCAGGGGATCACATCGCCTCCCGCTACGCTCTGCTTCTGGCCACCGGAGATGTGTAAGTAGTCTTCCTACCTCTCCAAGATCCGAGTCCTCTGTGCTCAAGCTATAAGCTGAGACGAGCCACTCGCTCAAGTCTCTCGATGCCGTGCCATGCTCTCGAGATACCTCCATCCAGAACTCGTTCAACTGGCAGGCGCTATCTACACATTGCAATCACAACCTGGAACAGACTAGCAGATGACATAGTTGGCCTGGTTGAAGTTTTTTTTATGTCAAACTGGTCAATTTTATCTGCTAAAACCCTAAAAACTGAAGGGCGCCTGCACCCCTGCCATGAATCTCACAATCGCATTTCTCTCGGTCGCGTAAGCGCTCACTCGCAGTCGCACAATTGATTGGCCTTCGGTAATTTTCAGGAAAGTCACTTTGTCGGTCACTTACATCCCTGCGGGGACTAAAGGAGCCCAACACAAGCCCCATTGTACACAATGTTAACCCGTATGCGAGTGCCGATGACGGTCTAAACTTCACAGCCCTGCCATTCTTGAATTCCCCGCCTGCAGGAAGGAGGACATCCAGCAGGAGGCCACGAAGGGACTGAAGATCCCCCGGGCCGGGGCGGAGGCATCGGAGGGGCGCAGCCAGGACGAGACGGGGGCGTCCTGTGACCCGGTCCTGGTACCCGCCTTCCCTAAGATGGTGCTGTACATCAGTGAAATGGTGAGCGGAGGGAGAGAGACCAGTGGGCCAACGCCGTAGAGCTGCTTCACCACTCCGTAGCAAAAATCGTAACATGAGACACATCCCCTACGCTGTAATGATAGTATGCAACACCCTTGACCTTAGTTGCATTGTGCTCAGACTCGGACTCTCAGACCTCAATGAAAAATGCAAGAACAGGGTGACACCTTTATACATATTCATATGTCAAGTAGGGCAAACCCTCACTGAATAACAAACACAAATCACAAGGCAGTCGGGCAAAGCACCGAGCACACAGTGCTTGCTTCACGCTGGGTAAGCAGATTGTAATCCGAAGTGATATACAAAAATGTTGCAAACTGCTTACTGACTAAAATTACCAAAATGCAAATCTTAAAATTTAGTGGGCCTGACGTTTCGATCCTAGCAGGACCTTTCTCAAAGGCAGATTTACAGTTTGTAATCCTGGTTTTTTTTCTTCTTCTCATCCAGGCATCCAAGAGAGTCAAGAGCTCGTCTCGTTATCTGTCTGGCAACACATCGCTGCCCTTCAAACCTGACACGTTCAACCAGGTATGCATGACTGTAGACATTCTCTCGTTATCTGTCTGGCAACACATCGCTGCCCTTCAAACCTGACACGTTCAACCAGGTATGCATGACTGTAGACATTCTCTCGTTATCTGTCTGGCAACACATCGCTGCCCTTCAAACCTGACACGTTCAACCAGGTATGCATGACTGTAGACATTCTCTACAGTGTGAAGCGGCTGACAGTAAACAGGAACGTTCCTTCTGTTTTTGTTCAGGTTATTTTCTACATGCGTGCCTGCTTGCTGTACGGCGCGGGCATTCACATCCAGCCGGACGCGCCCTTTGACCTGGAGGCCAGCGCCCCCGCTGCCAGTCGCCACGTCAACCAGCTGCTCAACCAATCAGGAATGAGCGAGCAGAGCCCGGTGCTGGTCTACGTCGGCCTGATGCGCCAGCTCCTGAGCGCCCTGGGGTCGCACGAGGTCATGCGCTGCCTGCTGGAGGTCGTCGCCATAGCGCCGGGTCACATGGCCGGGCAGTTTGTGGACAAGCTGGCCTGGATTAAGGTGCAGTCACTGAGCCCATCACAATTATCAATCAAAATCCAAAGGTTGCCATAGGAACGAGGTTCCCAATCAAAATCAAAAGGTTGCCATAGGAACGAGGTTGCTTTGACAACAGAAACTACCATTCACATATTTGAAATGATGCAACAATTATGTATCGGTGTATTGGATGGTAGGTTTTCAAACCCCCTAGTCTTATCTACACTGACGGGGAACAGTCTTGCTTGACCATTGCTTCATCTGGGTTCCGGAGGTCCATGGTCCTTAATTCTTGCCTTTTTAGTGTATTGTCCCTCGCAAGCAGAATTTTTTTGAATGGTAACCACGCCAACATGCTAAACGCAAAGATGCTTTATCATTTACGTCTCCCCACAGAATTTTGTGAACGGTAACCACGACAACATGCGGAGGACGTCTGCCCAGCTGTACGGGATCGTGTGCGACGCCTGCAGCACGGCCAGACTAACAGAGAATGTGCAGGAGTGCATGAAGATGGCCAGGGACCAGGTGAGCTGACAGCCCTGTAGTGTAGACACCGTGTACCAGCGCTGTTATCATCTCAGCTATCCAGCCCTTAGATGGCGGCCTTCCCAAATAGTCAACTAGTCTTTGGCACACCAGCGCTCTTACAATCTGAGCTGTCCAGCCCTTAGATGGTGGTCTTCCCAAATAGTCAACTAGTCTTTGGCACACCAGTGCTCTTATCATCTCAGCTATCCAGCCCTTAGATGGCGGCCTTCCCAAATAGTCAACTAGTCTTTGGCAAACCAGTGCTCTTACCTTCTCAGCTATCCAGCCCTTAGATGGCGGCCTTCCCAAACAGTCAACTAGTTCTTGACATTTCCTGTATTGGACTCTTTTCATTTCATTTTTGGGTAAACCTATGGTCACAGGAACCCACCTCTCCTGTAAGTGTTTTGGTCTTTGTGTCCTTACTGTCTTGCTGTGTTTTGTGTTCTTTCAGTCGCGTTCCTTTGAGGATCACCATGGCTCCATCTTGGCTCTGGGCTACATCGTCGGCCGGTATCTCTCCCGCAGTCGCCGTGGAGACTCGGCCATGATCACCGAGGAGAAGCCGTCCGCTAAACAGGACAAGGCCACCACGCAGCTCAACAATGCAATAAGGGAGGCTGTCAAAGTCATAGGTGCGGCCTTTGATTGGATTTGTTTTACTGTGTGGAATAGTTAACAATAGCCCATTCAGTGTGCCTGGTGACCATAGAGCCGCTTAAACACCAAAAATGTCCTTTAGCGTGGAAAGCCTTCCTCGATGGAATCTTTTTGCCTGGCAAAGTTCCGATTGTATTTCAGACATATGCACTACAAAACCAGGAGTCACAGGTTCGAATCCTGAGCTGCCTGAATTTTTTTCGTCAGGCCTCTGCTTGTGAGTACCAGCACTCTTACCGTCTGAGTTATCCAGTCCTTAGATGGTGGCCTTCCCAAATAGTCAACTGGTCTTTGCCAGGGTGGGGGCGCCAGTCAGAAGCAATTCAACCATTAACTGCCGTATATCTCCAGGAATCAAGCCCCCATATCCATCCAGATGCAAACAACCAATTGTTGTACAGTAAACTCGTCTAAGCTATCCAGTTTTGAGATGGCAGCCTTCTCAAATAGTCCACTAGTCCATGTTCTTGTTTCCTGGCAGTCTTGTCGCTGGACAGCTCCAGCGCTGCCCTGAGCACGGCAGCCTGCATCGCCGTGGGCGAGATAGGCCGCAACGGCGCCCTCCCCCTCCCCGCCGGTGGTACGGCCCAACTGCCCGATGCGTCCAGCACGCCGGGAGATACCAAAGAGGAGAAGAGGGGGAAGGGTTCCGGCAAGCAGGCGGAGCTGACCAAGGCATCGGTGGTGGAGAAGCTGGTGTCCAAGCTCAACTCAACCAAGCAAACCACCAAAGTAGGTGCTCAGGATTCCGGAGTTTCCGGTCCCACAGCAAACTCAATGAATATTCAGAGCTTGCAGCAACATCTCTCAAAGCAACCCCCCCCCAAAAAAAAAAAAAAAAAAAAAAAAATATTTATATATATATATATACAAATATAACCCCCCCCCCAAAAAAAAAAAAAAAAAAAAAAAAAAAACTAAAATTAAATTTAAAAAATATATAAAAATATATCAAATAAATAATAAAAAATGGTGTAAAAAAAATGATGTAATAAAATCTGGAGGAAAGAAAGCTGGCTGATTTTTTGTTGTATTTCTAATGACGTATGATGGAAAAACATTCACGTTGTTTGTTGAGGGTTTTCCCTCTCTGACTTGTAGTTTGTGTTGGTGCTTTGCACATTGTGATATGAATGTTAATGATATTTGTTGATCAGGTGAAAGAGCAAGCAGCATTGAGTCTGGGCTACCTTCCCATCGGTGACGTCCAGTTTCCATTTACTCAGGTGGTCCTAGAGGGGCTCCTCAAGTCTGCTACTGTAAGTTCTCATCTCATCCTATCCATATTCTATCCTGTCCCATCCAATCCCATCCCATTCCATTCCATCCCATCCCATCCCATCCCAACCCATCCCTTCCCTTCCATTCCATTCCATTCTATCCCATCCCATCCCATCCCATCCCTTCCTATCCCATTCCTTCCATCCCATCCCATCCTATTCTATCCCATCCCATCCCTTCCATCCCATCCCATTCTATCCCATCCCATCCCTTCCATCCCATCCCATCCATCCCATCCCATCCCATTCTATCCCATCCCTTCCATCCCATCCCATCCCATCGCATCCCATCCCATTCTATCCCATCCCATCCCATCCCATCCCATCCCTTCCATCCCATCCCATCCCTTCCATCCCATCCCATCCATCCCATCCCATCCCATCCCATCCCTTCCCTTCCATCCCATCCCATCCATCCCATTCTATCCCATCCCATCCCATCCCATCCCATCCCATCACATCCCACCCCATCCCATCCCATTCCATCCCATTCCGTTAGAAAGTTCTCTACATATTCCTGGATAAACAAAGCCTATTAATCAGCTAACCTGCCCTCAATGTTCCCTCCCCCTTCCCCCCTGGCCCCCCCCCCCTGGCCTGTCCAGACCAAAGAGTTGGAGCTGCACTTCAGCGTGGGCAGTGCGCTGAGCCAGGCTGCCCTGGGGACGGCCTCCCCAGCCGCCCTGGATGCCTGGACCCAGGAGCCCAGTGCAGACGCCGTGCAATACCGTCAAGGAGCCTCCAGGGAGAGGGAGGATTGGCTGGAATGGCTGCTCAACAGGATCCTGAGGGAGGAGATCGTTAGTCAGAACCCGCACAAGAGACAGGTAAAGGGCTCCTCATCATTCCCTCCACTCCAAGCCACTCTATAGTGCCCATGACCGCTTCACAACTTTTTCTTATTGATAATGTTGCCATTTTTAAAACATACAAAGAAAAAACTGACTGGGAACTTCTGAACAAATTGAAAAAAATTGGCAAAGAAAACTTTGACTGGACTTGGACCTCTCATTAATCCAAAGGTCTCGGGTTCAAGTCCCAGTCCAGTCAAAATTTTCTGATTAATAATGTTGCGCTAAACAATCCTTGATGGGCCAATGAACATGTGACACTCTCAACTGGCATTCAGAGCTCAATTTGACCCCTGACCCGAATGGCTAGAGTAAATCCAAGAGACAGGTATAGGCCTCATCAGATCATCAACCACTCCGCACTGGGCTACTCTTTAGTGCCCATGACCATCACACAGGTTTTTCTTATTAATAATGTTGCCATTTTTCAAGCTTTAGATTAAACAAAATCCAGTTTCCAATCACACAAATATAGAAAATGTGGACACTCACGAAGCAACAAAAACCAACATCAGAATTTTTTTTTTTTTTTTCAGTCTCCCAGTGACTAATTTTCTTAGAGCGCGTCAAAATTTGGCCACAGGGCTCAATTCGACCCCTGACCCGATCGTGACCACAGCCCCCTTAACCCGTGTTTGCAACGGCACTCTGCTTTCTCCTGCAGGCAGCCTGCGTGTGGCTGCTGTCCATAGTCAAGCAGTGCGGCATCCAGCCAGCGACACAGAGTCGCCTGACGGACATCCAGCAGCAGTTTGTCAACTTGCTCTCAGCGAGGGAAGGTAAGGGACGAAAGGAAGCCAGTCGTACCAACAGTGACCCTCTTGACTGAGTTGATAACGACTTCAGGCTGTATTTCAGTGGCTGTATTTGCTGTGAGACTGTGTGACAGGAAAGCTCTTGTGTAGGGATGTAAGACTTCCGGATTTCCGGAAGTGGTTTTTTTTATGGCAAGCAGGTATCTCAAACTGCTCATTTTTGTCTATTAAAACCCTAAAAACTGAAGGGCGCCTGCACCCCTGCCCTGATTCTCTCTGTCACGTAAGCGCTCACTCACAGTCTCATCTATCGGTCGCCTAAGCGCTCACTCGCAGTCGCACAATTTATTGGTCTCCAGCGATTTTCAGGAAATGACTTTGTCGGTCACTTACTCACTGCTTGTAGCCCAATGGAATGGTAACTTGAAGGGACTAAGGAGGGATGGAGAAAGCTGGTTGCACGGTCATCCATAGCACCTCCACGGTCTTCCATACAAAGGGATGGCTAGAGTAAATCCAAACATTGTCTCACGTTGATTTTTTTTTTTTTTTTCCAGACATAACCCAGGAGGTTGCTTCTAAGGGCCTGAGTCTGGTCTATGAGCAGAGCACTGAGGGCAGACGATCAGAGCTCGTGTCTGTTCTGGTTGAGGCTCTCATGACT
Organism: Luidia sarsii; assembly: GCA_949987565.1. Taxonomy (NCBI): domain Eukaryota; kingdom Metazoa; phylum Echinodermata; class Asteroidea; order Paxillosida; family Luidiidae; genus Luidia; species Luidia sarsii. The sequence continues at coordinate 1,197,838 of OX465113.1, forward strand.
GGCAAGAGGTACGTAGGACCACTTCCACCAGAGCCAGGTCTATCCCTGTGAAGCAGCTCACCTCACTACACCATTGAGCCGACTCGTATTTCTGACTGGCTCTTCAAAATAGGCCCTTATATCTAATCAAAACCACTGTCAGTTTTATACAACCCACACTCAGAAAGAGCGTGAATTAATCTTCATTTTGATGCAAGTTTGACCTCTGTAGCTCATTCCATTCCTGAGATATATTGAAATTCATGTAGTGATATCTGTCACTGAAAATAAAAAATGCCTTATGGAGAAATGGGTATTTAAACATTTGACTGGCGGATAGAAGTGGCAAGGTGAAGCTCACAATATGCATATAACCTTTCTTGTTGTATTTGTACGTGCAGTGCTAAGCAGACAGTGACCGGTGACACCCAGGTCTTTGCAGAAGGCACCTTGGGAAGTAATCCTGCAGGGTGAGTCTAAGACAAAGGGCACTAGACTAAGGAACCAGACTATTACATACTCTATCTTTATCTTAAAATTTAGTGGGCCTGACGTTTCGATCCTAGCAGGACCTTTCTCAAAGGCAGAGATAAAGGTCCTGCTAGGATCGAAACGTCAGGCCCACTTAATTTTAAGATTTGCATTTTGGTAATTTTAGTCAGTAAGCAGTTTGCAACATTTTTTGTATATCACTTTATACTATATTTCTGTTATATATCACCAAAAAGATATTCTAAAACCACTGAACAGCTTCCAATGCCATATAATCACATAGAAAAATAAATCTTTGCATCTGATGAAGTGATTAGAGGGCCTGACGTTTCGATCCTAGCAGGACCTTTCTCAAAGTCCTTAGCCTTTGAGAAAGGTCCTGCTAGGATCGAAACGTCAGGCCCTCTAACTTTTTGAGATTGGTGTATTACAGGTCATTTTAGTCAGTGAGCAGTTTGCAACAGTTTTTGTAGTAACTTCATAATCCCATAGAGAGACTGTCTGCCATCTTTCTTGCAGTGGGACATTATCCACCTACAAGGAGCTGTGTTCACTAGCCAGTGACATGAACCAACCAGACCTCATCTATAAATTCATGCATCTAGCTAATCACAACGCTATGTGGAATTCACGCAAGGTGAGCTCGGAGCTTAGGGAGAGATAGACTGTAAAAGTGGCTTGCATTGTTTCTGGAACAAGGAATGAGAATGTTTTGTCTAAGCTTTCGTCCGTAATAAAGGCTTTTTGCCTTTTCATTGTCTCCAATTCTTATCGGATTTTTCATTTTAGGTTTTTTTGTTGTCGTCAAATCTTATTTTTTTTTTCATTTTGGGTTTTTTTTTTGTCTCCAATTCTTATAAGATTTTTCATTTTGGGTCTTTTCGTTGTCTCCAAATCTTAACTAAAATTTCATATTTGACCTTTTTTGTTGTCTCAAATTCGTATCTGAAATTTATTTTTTTGGTTGGTTCCCTGGCAGGGTGCCGCATTCGGTTTCAGTGCCATAGCCGCCGAAGCGGGGAACCAGCTAGCCCCATACCTGCCCAAACTGGTACCCCGCCTGTACAGGTACCAGTACGACCCCAGCGGACCGGTGCGGCTAGCCATGTCCAGCATCTGGAGTGCCCTCGTCAAGGACAACAAAAATGTGGTAAGCCGGCAGATCAAACCATGGCATCTGCCTGGGCTACTTGGGGATTGCCTTTGACCATCTCAGGATCATTTCAACCGTCATTTGGCCACAGGGACCCCTGCTAAATGCTAACCCTTAACCCTAACCGGCATTGAAACCACAATTAACCACACATGGTTTTTCCTGTGGGAGGATAAGGGCCATACACCACGACATACCACAGCGTGGTTTTTGTGGTATCTTGTGGTATGTGAGCCTGCACCCCTGAGGGCACTGTGGTAAATTGCGGTATACAGTGTATGTCCTGTGCGGGAGGTGCAAAGCGTTAGGGTTAATGTCTGTGTGTCACACTGCCGCATTCATTGTATACAACGCATAGAACTCAAACTCATGTATGTGCATTGCTTGTTTTGTGTGGTTTAGGTCGATACCTATCTGACGGAGATAGTCCGGGACCTGCTCAACCACGTGACACACCATGCCTGGCGGAATCGGGAGTCCAGGTACCTGTCCATTCATACAAAAGGATACTAAGAGTGGTCTGTCCCACTCGACGTGTACTTAAAAGCTTAGTGCTTTGCATGATTGCCTGCTGAAGAAAATACTGGCTGCTCGGATGAGATTCGAACCCGTGACTGTCGAATCTGTTTTAAATCCGCCACACAACCTCGACCAGCCCGTTGGTCCAGCGGTTAAGACATCTGCTCTACAAAGCAGGACTCAAGGGTTCGACTCCTGCCAGAGCTGCCTGTATTATTATTTTTTTTTTTTAGAGCATGTTATCGTGACAAAGCACTGATGAGCATACAGTGTTTAATTACACATTCAGTAGGGCTAACCCTCGTTAGTGTTCTAGACTTGCTACCTTCACAGATGGGGAAAAATCACTCACAGTGATTACTTTTAGAGAGTTACCAAACTTACAATGTACCCCCTCAACAAGAAAAGATCCAATTTTTACAATGAAGAGCTTGTGATCTCCTCTATTGTCGTTCCCACTTTTGGATGCTGCGATTTTCACGTTGATTTGTTTGTCTGTGTGATAGCTGCCTGGCTCTGAGTGATTTGCTACGAGGGAGGAATGTGGACAGCCTCGTGGAATTCCTGCCGGAGCTCTGGGAGAGTTGCCTGAGAGTGCTGGATGATATCAAGGTGAAGAATCAATGATTCCTGAAGTTTTATGCTAGTTGATGACCCCGTGTCAAGCATCTAGGGAAAAGAGCCGGTAACTCAATTTACCAGCTCTTTTCAGAGCCACACATCTTCTCAAAAAAAGATGTGTTACACAGTGTCACCGCAAGCCTTCCACTTGGTACTTCCACCATGCAAACCCTCAAGTCTTATCTAGTTTTAGTTACCGGCTCCTTTCAGAGCCACACACTCCTTGTGTCACTGCAAACCTTCCACTTTGCAAACCCTCAAGTCGTGTGGTAGTTGATGATTTACTGCCTCTGTCTGGTACCCCATCCCCTCCCTCCCCCTACCCCCCTTGAAAAGACTGTCTGACAATTCTGGGCAGCCCCACTGCGCATAAGAGCTGGACAGCTCAGCGTGGAGAGAGTCTGGGTCCTTTTCCATAAACACTGGATAATCTGTACAAACAATGCTGTCCCTTTTTCCTGCCAGGAGTCCGTGCGCAAATCTGCAGAGGCTGCTTGTCGTTCCCTCAGTAAGGTAGGTCAGGAGGAACTCTCTTTTCATATCCAGAAATTTTCCAAGATCGGTTATCACTTTGGGAGATTGGTGATCACTTCTGGAGATAGTTTATCACTTTTGGAGATTGGTGATCTCTTTTGGAGATAGGTTACCACTTTTGGAGATAGGTTACCACTTTTGGAAATAGGTTACCACTTCTGGAGATAGGTTACCACTTTTTGGCTCAAAATGTTTTTTGAGGTTTGTGTATTTGTTGCTCATTCAAGTCAGTATTAAGCTACATTTTATCTATTCCTTTATTAGAAAATGAGTAATTGGGAAAGCAGTTTATAATTTTTTTTTATTACTTTCAAAAATGTAATTCTGAGAAGTTCCCCAGAGTGTGTGGAGTTTGATTGGTAGCATGATCGCTAGTGAGAATTCACATCCAATCCTGGCTGTGTGATTGTGCCCGGCAGGTGTGCATCAAGATGTGTGACCTGTCCTATGGTCGGGTAGGGGAGCAGGCCTTGGCCCTGGTGCTGCCCTGTCTACTGGAGCACGGCCTGCCCAGCAGAGTGGAGGAAGTACGAGCCATCAGGTGAGACACGGCAAGGAGTCGGCCACAAGAAACATGACAAATGAAGAAAGGGAGGGAAAAAAATGACTCCTAGTTCTGTGAACTTGGAACCCTTGCCAATCCTTCACAATCCTCCACAATCCCCCAACTGGAAATGTTCATACTTGCCTCAATCCTCCACAATCCTCCAACACAACCCGGAGGATTTTGGCGGACGGAGGAAGGTCAGCGAGGGAAAAAAAAAATTGCCGCGTTCCTAATACACCGCCGCCCTTGGTCTGTCCCCCATAGCCTGTACACCTTGGTGCAGATCAGCAAGAAAGCAGGCAGCCGGCTCAAGCCGCACATGGCCGTGCTGGTCACTGCCCAGTTGGAGTCGCTGAGCGGTCTGGAACACCAGGCTATGAACTACGTCAGTCTGCACATCGGCCAGAACCAGGACAGCCAAGAGAAGGTCAGTCACCCCTGACCCCTGGTCAGTCACCCCTGACCCCTGGTCAGTCAACCCTGACCCATAGCCAGTCACCCCTGACCCCTGGCCAGTCACCCCTGGCCAGTCACCCCTGACCCCTGGCCAGTCACCCATGACCCCTGGTCAGTCACCCCTGACCTAGCCATTCACCCCTGACACCTGGTCAGTCACCCCTGACCACTGGCCAGTCACCACTGACCCCTGATCAGTCACCCCTGACCCCTGGTCAGCATCTCTGCCGGACTGTTGCCAATAACAGAATGTGGGTCAGATTGTTCCATGTTTGACTTGCTTGTACACATACTGTACTCTGTGCTAATTTGAGTGGCTCATCCGTTTGTTTTCATCCTTAAACCATGACTAGTCAGGACTGAGTTGCTCTCAATTTCTTTCTCTTTCCCCTTCTTACAGTTGGACAATGCTCGCATTGCCATGAGCAAGTCCTCACCGATGATGGAGATGATCAACATGGTGAGACAGTAACCTTACTCATGTCGTTACTATGGAAACCATCATGCCCTTAGCAACACAGTTTCAATTGTAAAAATAAAACCAAAAAAACTAGAAAAGAAAAAAATACAAAATTTACTAATGTCCACGATTCTTTGTCACAATTTATATCCTATCGCATGTATGGAAATAGAAATGAAAACTTGACTGGACCCATATTTGAACCCAGGACTTGGGTCAAATTCAGTGAAAAATGCCAGACCACCCGAGCCATTAGGGCCCTTAATGTGATCTCACCACCAATTAGAATTGTTTGAAATTTCCCATTTTTAAATTTTTTCCCATTGTTTGTTTGAAAATCAGATTTGATTTTCACTCGACCGTTGACTTGGTTGCTGAATTGGTGGCCCAGACATGAATTGAACAGAGGGTAATTGGAAGGGTGATATTTTTTATGTTACCACAGTGTGCGCAGTACGTGGATGCTGACGTCTTGATGGAACTGGTACCCAGGGTGTGCGAGCTGGTCCGCAGTGGAATTGGCATGGGAACCAAGGTAGGACACCCAGTGGCACCATGCCGGATCACACAGGGCGACCGCAAGTAGAGCTGCAGCGTTGTCATGATACCAGCGGCCGGTTTCATCAAACTCATCGTAATTTACGATCCATCGCAAGACAATGAGCAATGCTCAGAAACCATACGGCCTGTTACAACTTACAATCTGTTATCCATTGCAGTCCGAGTTACGATGCATCGTAAGGCTTTGTGAAATCCACCCCTAGCATTGATTTCACCAAACTCATCATAACTTACTATCCATCGCAAGACTATGAGCGATGCACAGAAACCATACGGTCTATCACAACTTACGATGGATTATCCATCATAAGTCGAGTTACGATACATCGTAAGACTTTGTGGAATCCAACCCAGGCTGGACTCATCTCAGACAGAATCTTAAAGCCTGACTCCTTCTCAACATGGCTTTCCAGAATTTTAACTTGTGAGGGGGAATTCTGAATATAAAAAATCCATAGCCTGAGTGAGATAAGATTTGAAGATTTAGGTGGTGGAAACACATTGTTGAACATTTTTGATAACACCTTGTAAGTCATCTCTCTTCTCAGAGCCACGCTCCTTCTCAAGAGAGATGACTCACATGGTGTCTTCAAAAACTTTGCTCATCATAGCCTGGGTGTCCACACTCTGTTGGCACTAACCATAGCAGAGTTAATGTGAACGTACTTGTAACTGTGTCTGTATTCCAGGCTGGGTGCGCCAGTTTCATCATTCTCCTGTGCCACCAGTGTCCACTGGACTTGTCACCATTTGCGGGTGAGTGGGATGATGCTCAGGCAGCTCCAAGGATTGGTGGGATCTGGCCTCTTGAGGGCTCACTTCATCTGCTGTCACATGTGGACAAAGACCAAATGACTAACATTTCGAAGGCCTGACTTTTCGATCCTAGCAGGACCTTTCTCTGCCTTTGAGGAAAGGTCCTGCTAGGATGGAAACCTCAGATCCTCCTAATGTCTGATATCCACTTTTTAGTCTCTTTATTCAGTAAGCAAATTGCAATATTTTTGAATGATCCTTTTCATTTGAACTCTGTTAATGTTTGCTAGCTTAAGTCGAACAAATAAATGGAAAACTGACTGGGCACATTCCCTTTTTTACTTGCCAGGAAAGCTGCTGAGTGCATTTCTCTTGGGTCTGAACGACAAGAGTTTAGCCGTCCGAAAGAGCAATGCAACAGCCATTGGACATCTGATCGCTGTAAGAAAAAGTCCAGATTCCTTCCGATTTAATCTCAAGAGAACTGGTATTCCTGGTTCCATATTTTGTGGCAGTGTCAAATAGTTTGGTAGATAACTTGATAGAGTTTTTGTACATTTTCAAATCTCTAAATCTTTTGGAAGGAAACTGACAAGGGTTTTTCTTTTAAACAATGCATAAAAATCTGAGCGATTTATTTGTACGTACTGACTTTCTTTTCCCAGATTGCCAAAGACAGCAGTGTGCATAAGTTGATTACCAAGCTGAAGACATGGTACACGGAGAAAGATGGTGAGTACCGGTCGTACCGTGATAAGCAATGGGAAGATTGGCTGGTAATCTGTGTCTCATACACAGCACACTAATCCAGCAATTAGCGTCATCGTCTCCTGACGACGGGCAGAGTACACACTACCCGAAACGTTGAGTTACCGGCTCTTCTCAGAGCCACACTTCTTGAAAGTGAAGAGATATACATGGTGTCACCGCAAACCTTCCACTAAGTTTCTCCACCATGCAAACCTTGAAGTCTTATCTAAATATAGAGCTGCCGGCTCTTCTCAGGGAAACTGATACTTTGTGGAAGAAATGACACAAGTTGTCCAAATGTCTTAGTATCATATTCATTGTGTTGCTGTCTCTGTGTCGCAGATGAGTTGCTACACACAGCCTGTGGTCTGGCCTTGCAGGCTATGTCAAGGCACAGCCCGGACACGTTCAAGAGGCACAGCGCGCAGACGTTACCCTTAGCCTTCCTAGCGATGCATGTCAAGAAAGAAGCAGGTAAAGAAAGGAAAGAGTTCTTCCAAAGCCAGTTGCTTACAAGATTGTCGTTACATATGCTAAGATTTTTCCCTCCATTTGAATTACCAGTAAAAAAAAAAAACTGGAGGAAACCAGGCTGGGAGATTAAAAACAAATTAAAAAATTTAAATAAATTTTAAAACTGACTGGGAACTTTTGAACACTTTAGAAAAATGGCAAACGAAGCTTTGACTGGACCGGGACTTGAACCAGAGACCTCTGCTCACAAAGTGAATCTGCATCATATCTCTGATATCATTTTGGTTGAGATTATCCAAATGATCGTAAGATGATCGTGAGACTAAATGAAGTATCCCGACACCAGGGAGTGGTGATTGGAGTATTGCTGAAGACTGCATCGTTTGTGTGACCACCTTTTTTCCGTTGTGGTTGTTTCTGTGCAGTGGGCAGTCACGGCGAGGAGAGAGAGTGTGTCTGGGAAGAGGTTTGGCTGGACAGCACTCCAGGTAAGTCACGTCATTTCTTGCCAGTTTTCTACTTCCAGCGCTCACACCCATCAGCTCATCAATTCTTCACTTGCATCATTCAGTCAGTCACCAATCAGACGGCGTAAATGCATCGGTGAATGAAATCTCAAAACAAAATCTGACTTTTTGATGCGAGCAGGATCTTCCTCAGAGTCTTTCTGCCTTTGAGAAAGGTCCTGCTAGGATCTTACCTGCTTTGGTATTTGAAGTCAGAATAAGTGATGGGTTTGCGGTAACAGTTCGTCTCCAGGAGTCTCCTGAAGTCGAACGGAGCAACTGTTTGAAATGTCAAGGTCCTCCGGTTCTTTTCAGAACCACACATACTCACACAAAAAATAAATTGCATGGTGTTACCACAAACCCATCACTTATTCTCATCTTGAAAACCTTCCAATCTTATTTTGAAAGTCGGCCGCCCAATTGCAGCATTTGATGGTGAACTTCTGTGGAATTGTTGCAGGGACAGAGAGTGGCATCAAGCTGTACCTGGGGGAGATAGTCGGCCTGACCAAGGAGGCTCTAGCCTCGCAGTCCTGGCCCAGGAAGGCACAGGCCGCCCGGGCCATGAGCACCGTGGCCAAGAAGCTGGGCTCCAACCTGCAACCCCCCCACCTGGGCAGGCTCCTTGGAGCCCTGGTGGGCGGCCTGGCTGGCAGGACCTGGGAGGGCAAGGTAGGGCACCTAGGTATAGTCCAGAAATAGTTGGGGATGAGACTCGGGAAAGAGTCTCACACCAAAGTGAAAAGATGTCTGGTTGAAGACTGCCTGGATTTCTCAGGCCTCATGATCCCCACAATAGTCTCAGGGAGAGAGTCCGAAAATTGTGTATAGTATGGAGTATGAAGGATCGCACCAACTGCACCCACTGTACCCACTGCACCCACTGCACCCACTGCACCCACCACACCCACCACACCTAGACACCATGGGTGTGGAGGGTAGGTGGGAGTAGCAAGGGGCGTATGGGAGTCAAAGCATGCCATTTTGTGCTTCCATTATGCAAACCTACAAAATGTGATTTCTTTCTCCATTTCTCCCTCTCAGGATGAGTTACTCAAGTCCATATCAACAGTGTGTGTTTCCTGCAGGTATGCAACCATTTTAGTCTTGTCGTATCTTGAGGATTTCGTTATGTAAGCAGGAAGAAACCTTTCTTTGAACACTTAGCACCAGGACCGCTGAATACAGTGTGCTGATGTTATTACAGTCCAGTCAAAGTTTTCAAAAAACATAAAGATATTTTTCAGGGATGTAAGACTTCCGGAAATTTCTGGATTTCTGGAAATGGGGATTTTTTTTTTTTTTATGTCAAACTGGTATCTCAAACTGCTCAATTTTATCTGTTAAAACCAAAAAACTGAAGGGTGCCTGCACCCCTGCCGTGAATCTCGTAATCGCATTCTTTCGTTCGCGTAAGCGCTCACTCGCAGTCGCACAATTTATTGGCCTTCGGTAATTTTCAGGAAATAACTTCGTCGGTCACTTACATCCCTGATTTTTGTCTTGGTTTGGGCATTCTAGGAGTGCTCTACAGTCTGGCACTGACCCAGACCAGCCCAGTGTGGAGACCGTTCTGTCGGCCGTCTTCAAGGAGTGCAAGAAGGAGAGGCTTGACTACAAGGCTGTGGCCATCCAGTGCGTTGCCTCCGTCCTGGAATCACACGGCATCGACAAGTTCCAGAGGCTTGCTGGCATTCTCTTCCCGCTGCTGTCCAAGGTGAGGGGCTGGCCCCCTGGGGCTGGGGGATTCCCCTGGAATGGGGCTTCCCCTGGGGTGGGGCTTCCCCTGGGGGTGGGGTGAAGCGTGATATTGTGTGCTTCAGCAAATGTTGGTGCCTAAAGGCCCAATACGACATTGGTAAAAGTCTAAAGATTGCCACAGTTTGTTTGTCAAACCATTAGACATTCCAAAACAGAAATCCTGCAAAGGTTTTAGCTCAAATGGTAATCTGAGAAAGTAAAACAAAGGCAAAAAACTATCACGGTTTTCGCACCGTTCTGTAGTGTAAGAAATAGTTTATTACTCGAGAGTAATAAACTATTTGTCGATGTTTGAGTGAAGATTTCTCGAGAAGTACAGCATCCCAGACCGTAAAAAATTCAACATGATGATTCTATCATGACCATCTACAAACTGTGTAAATTAGAAGGAAATCTGTGGACATCGATGTTTTCCGATCTTCCCAATGTTGTATTGGGCCTTTAAGCAGCTCTATGATATTGGTCTCTGGTTTCAGTGTTTACCATTGTTGTGTTGTTGTTGTTGTTGTTGTTGTTGTTGTTGTTGATCAGGACAAGAAGGAGGACGACGATTCAGACGAGGAAACGGATCGGACCCGCCAAGACCAGAAACTGCTGCTCAAGGAGTGTGCCTACGAGAGCCTGGGCAAGGCCTGGCCCAGAGACAGACAGACACAAGGTGAGGGCTCCCTCTGGAGGACGGCTCGACTTGAAGCATCCTGGGGCCAATGTCAGAGAGCTAAATCTGTCTCAAAAGTTAGAGGGCCTGACATTTCAATCCTAGCAGGACCTTTCTCAAAGGTCCTGCTAGGATCAAAACGTCAGGCTTATCAAGCCAAAGTTCACCATTGTTTCACGCTGAGAGAAGAAATACAAGGTGGCCCACAGCACAAGTATCGAGTTGCAAGAATATCTCTTAAGGTGATATACAGAAATGTTGCAAACTGCTAACTGACTAAAATTACCAAAATGCAAATCTTAAAATTTAGTGGGCCTGACGTTTGAGAAAGGTCCTGCTAGGATCGAAATGTCAGGCCCACTAAATTACTGGTCAGAGCATACTGGTCGAAACGTCGAGTTACCCTCAGGTTCTTTTCAGAACCATACCTCTTCCTTTAAGAGACCTGATACATGGTGTTCACCGCAAACCTTTCCTATATTGATTCACCCACCATGCAAAGCCTTAAGTCTCATTTAATATCTCTTCTGAGAAGTGGTGATGGTCCGCTCTCAGCATTTGTCTTTCTCTGAATTTGTTGGATTTCTTTTGGGGTTTTTTGTCGGGCTGCCTACAGATTTGTACCATCAGGACCTGTGCAGGTATTTCTCAGAAGGACTTCACTCGACGACCTTCAAGGTGCAGGTGACAATCCTGAAATCGCTGGGCCTCTTCCTGGACAGGTGAGTTGGCAGAGGGTAGATCCAGGATATGTGGTTGTTGCTGGACATTCATCGTGCCGGGACCTCTAGTGGTGTTGCTATGCCCTGGGCCCTCTGAATCCGGGCACCGCTATTGTCCAAGTCCAACAAAGAAGGTTTTCAGGCAACCACTAAACAATATGCAGCATGACAAAATTCTCACAGATGTCAGATTGTGCCAGGTTTGACTCGCTTGTACACACAGTGTACTCCTGTTGAGTTATTTCACAGGTATTTATTGTTCAAGATTGTTTAGTGAGTTTTGAAAATGCCTGACTAGCACCCCCTACCCCAGCAACAATTTGTGGAATTTTTTGGAAGGACGCCATCTAAGGGCTGGATAGCTCAGGTCTTAGAGCGCTGGTACGTTAAACCAAAAGTATATGCTGAATTCCTGCTCTATTCAGAATAATCTAGAATAGCCTTTGAGAAAGGTCCTGCTAGGATAAAAATGTCAGGCCTCTCTAAACTTTTGAGATTTAGAATAATCTTTGATTAAATGATGCTATATCTTTTTATAAATTAGTTTGTCTTCAATCTGAGTTTTTCAGACAATTCTGCTTGTTTTTCCTCGATCATTGCAGGCTGATGTTTCTGAAGCCAGGGATCAGCGATATTGACTGCAAGTTCCTGTCTAGCATCCTGCTACGCATCATACCTGACCTGTGCAAATGCCTAGGTGGGAACCAGACTATTAGCAGAGCCTTATAAAGACCAAAGTTCCTTGACCTGCTTCACAACAGAACACAAACAACACACAAAGACAATCTTTAGGGCTGGTTGAATCAACATCTACCATTGCTGTGATATTTAATCTCAGAGACTTTTAGTAAGCTATCATATGCATGACAAGTGATGTCATTCAATTATCCACTAACACATTATAGTATACACCATTCTGAAATGAAAACGCTGCATGCACATTGTGTGATCCCTGAGCTGCTGTAGCCAAGTTTATACGGAAATTGGTTGTTGCATCTAAACGATAGCTTGGGCGTGATCCCTGGAGATATACGGCAGTTAATAGTTGAATATTTCTGACTGGCGCCCCCACCCCGGCAAAGACTAGTTGACTATTAGGGAAGGCCACTATCTAAGGGCTGGATAGCTCTGATAGAAGAGTGCTGATACATTAATCCAGAGGTCTCAGGTTCAAGTCCCGGTCCAGTCAAAGTTTTCTGTGCCAATTTTTAGTTTTGTTTTCTTCTGAGATCTTCCTCTTGGACCTTTGCACTGAATGTCCATTGATCCATCCTTTGCAGGTATCGTCAAGTATGTTGCCCTACGGAGGCAGGCGCTCACGGTCTTGGACTCTCTGACCACCAAGCTCCAAGGTATTTCCCGTCGGTCCCTGTCTCCATCAATCCCCAACACTGCGGCAAAGTTTCCCCTACATAAGATTATATTCACATCAGCCGTGGAGTTTGTTTCCAACTGACCAGCCAGTTGGGAATGCCTTCAAATGGCCTTAAACAACTTCAAGAGTCATTTGGATCACAAAGACACTGCTAGATTCAAACCATATGAGAGCCAGTCTCCTAAGATGATGTTTGTAGAGTGCTATGTGGCTTTGCACTTATACTGTTTCCCCCTGTGATTGTGTCGCTAGACATCGGCCAGATGACCTTGCTGACCTCCGACATGCTGACCAGCCTGGACGATGCCCTCCACGGGATGACCTCTGACCCGGAGCCTAGCCTCAAGGACAAGAGCAGGCAACTGAGGAAATGTCTGTGGCAGTACAGAGAGAAAGACGCCACCATCAACGAATGAGAAAGTAAATGCAACCAAGCTGTTGCAAACTCTCACTGACTAAAATGACCTGCAATACATCAATCTCAAAAAGTTAGAGGGCTTGACGTTTCAAATCTAGCAGGACCTCTCTCAAAGGTCCTGCTAGGATCGAAACGTCAGGCCCTCTAACTTTTGTGAATATGAAACATGACAGACAAGCTCCGACATCTTATCAATCGAGGAGATACATATATGGTCCTTAGCTGACTCTCAAATTTCGGAATGAAAAGTACACAGTGGGTTGGTTTTTTTTAATGGGTAGATTTTATTCAGGGCACAAATTTGAGACCAGTATTACTGTATGTCCGTACGATGTAGCAGAAGGCGTTTGCAATAAATCCTAAATTCTAACCCAGTCCTGTAGATTTAACTCTTGACGTTTAGACAGGGGGATTCGATTGAGGGAAAAAACTGAGCAGTGTGTGGAAACTTTGACTTTTCTATGGTGTGTAGACCTGCTGTGGCCAGGTTTAGTGGTTGATTTGCTTCTGACTGGCGCCCCCACCCCAGCAAAGACTAGTTGACTATTATGGGAGGGCCACCATCTAAGGGCTGGATAGCTCAGAGTGTGTTATCCATCTACAGTATGATGGGCAGAGATTTATTATGATAATCATGCGACTGGGTGAACTGAAAATGTTTTTTCCGTCATCGTTTTGCAGGAAGAAATATTACAAGAAGGTCATGGGGCTGTAAAACCGTGTGATTTTTGATATCATATGATCATATGATGTGATTTAGATATCATATGATCATGTGATGTGACTTAGATATCATATGATCATATGATGTGATTTAGATATCATATGATCCCATGATGTGATTTAGATATCATATGATCATATGATGTGATTTAGATATCATATGATCATATGATGTGATTTAGATATCATATGATCATATGATGTGATTTAGATATCATATGATCATGTGATGTGACTTAGATATCATATGATCATATGATGTGATTTAGATATCATATGATCCCATGATGTGATTTAGATATCATATGATCATATGATGTGATTTAGATATCATATGATCATATGATGTGATTTAGATATCATATGATCATATGATGTGATTTAGATATCATATGATCATGTGATGTGATTTAGATATCATATGATCATATGATGTGATTTAGATATATGATCATATGATGTGATTTAGATATCATATGATCATGTGATGTGATTTTGATATATGATATATGATTTAGATATCATATGATCATATGATGTGATTTAGATATCATATGATCATATGATGTGATTTAGATATCATATGATCATATGATTTGATTTTGACGTCTGCATATGAAAGCAGGAATCGCGGGTTTGAATCCCGTACGAGCTGCCTGTGTTATTCTCAGCAGTCCATCGTGCAAAGCACTCGGTGCTTATTGCATCGAATAAGGCAAACCCTCACCGATTTTTGTGTGATTTGGCAAAATCATGAGGTATTTTTTATCCACCGATGGTTGAAATCAAGCACATGGGAACATTTTATGAAGTGTGACATAACAGGATTTTTGCCCCTCACTTATTGACTTGTTAGTAAACACCAACAGTGTTCAAGAAGCAAGTTTAAAGATTTATTTAAAAACGTGCTGAGTTCCTGAAGAGACTGTTTTCGTGCGGGTTTTTCGTTTTCTGGAGAGATAAAAGCTGCCAGTTTTGTCACTGGAACTGTGGTGTAATCACCATTGGCATAATGTATGGACTGGCTCTGGCTCCTAGCTGGCAGTGGATCTGTTTAATAAATGGTTGTCACCTGCCAGTATCAAGACACGGCCATGTTTACATCAGTGAGAATGTATTTCAAAGGTTTGCCCTACTTGACGTATTACAGTCAGCACTGTATGCTCAGCACTGAAATCAAGTGGGCCAAACTCTTGATTGAATCGAATCGAATCTATTTTTATTTGGTTGTCGTTAGTATTATTTTATCGAGGTGGCACGAGTTTTGGTTTTGTGTATAGTTTAACCCCAGCCAGATTGTTTCATAAAAAATGTTCGCCGTACATAACTTGGCTTTTTTTTTCTGATAACAGTGGACGTGGACGGATGAGGCTGTAGTTGTTCATTCTCTTTTGCCAAAACCGATTATCTGATCAATAAATTAACCGATATCTGATCAATAAATTGAAAGGAGAGGCCGTGTCAAAGATTTGAGTTGTGTTTCCTGTTTGTTTGTCGCACGGGAGGAGTAGGAAGTGCACGTGTTTGTATCTGAATGCTTGCTATGGTCTGATGATGACCAACATTGTCTGAAAGATCTTAAGGTGGCTCCAATGACCCTTCCCCACCCCTCCCCTCTCAACCTGGAAGGTATCTCCCCCCCTACAAGACACGATTGTGAACCTTCTCTCCAAGAGGCCAATATGAAAAGCTAATCCCTTAAACCTTCCTACAATGGTTAGGTCTTATTTTATATTAATTTGAATATAACAATTTTGAGGACCTGAAGTTTCGATCCTAGCAGGACTTTTCTCAAAAGTAGACCTTTCTCTTTCTGCCTTTGAGAAAGGTCCTGCTAGGATCGTAACGTCAGGCCCTCCAAATGTTAATATTCGCCTTTTGGTCATTATTTTTAGCCAGTAAGCAATGTGCAACATTTTGGCATACTACTTTAGTCATATCAATTTGCCTAGACTCAGATCTGAAGAACCCCCCACCGCCGAAGCCATCTTTGTGGCCCCGACTTATATCAAAAGGTTCCGAATTTAACCCAAATCGGGCAGAAATGTAATTCCCACCCCTTTCATATTATGACCCCGACATTTCATGTTTCATAAAATGCTTGGTATTAACTCTGTACAACACTGGAGACCCTTTTCTGAAAAAGAAATATCACCCCGACGCCATCCAAATGCGAGTTTGGAAAACGCAATAAAAAAAAAATGGATTGGCCAATTTTCTCGAAACTTGGTGGATATTATCACAAAGGGAATGGAGAGTATGAAGTGAGTATAGAAAAAAATAAAGAAAAAATAACTAAGAACTTTATAAATAAAAAAAAATGAAAATGGGAAAAAAACCTTCACCGGGACTTGAACCCGGGACCTCTAATTTTGAGTTTAAGTGTCGGCGCTCTTACCATCTGAGCTATCCAGCGCTAGACTAGCTGTCATTTAAAAAAAATGATAGTCAACTATAGTATTTGCCGAGATGGGGGCGCCAGCCTACAAACGCATTAATTAGCAGAACAAAACAATCAAAGTAGAGAAATTCTTTGTAAAGTCTTCCTAAGGGATTCAAGGCTTTTCAAATCATTATCTAGCCAGTCTTATTCAAGAAATTAGTTTTTGATTATTTCTCCCGGTCCGCCTAAACTTCTATTTCTAGTTTCAACCAGCTGAACGCTAGAGGGCTCACTTTACATTGGAACCACATGCGGCCATTTTTAAATTCACGTGCATTTAAAAAAAGCCTTCCAAAAGTTCTTCTCTAAAGTGCTTAAAATGACGGCTAACACCCACATCCACCAGACAGGGTAAGCTTAAATGAATATAGGTGTCCCTTAGGTTACATTAGGAAGGTTTCCTTAAGTTTATAAGAGTGATTGAAAGTGAATAAGACTAATTTAGTAATTAATGATATTTTTGATATTGAATACGTATACGGCGAGGCTTGCAGTGCGTTATGTCTAGTAATGGCGTAATGCCTTTCTAATAGTAATAATTAATGGCAAATGATGTAGTTTGTACATCGTTTTATTGGCCAACTTTGCTGTTGCGGGAATAATTCTTGTCCCAAGGGAAAAGGCCCAAAAGTTTCCAACGAAATGATATGATTTATATCAATTAATTAGGCCCAAAAAAATAATAATAATAATAATGAGAAAGGTCCTGCTAGGATCGAAACGTCAGGCCCACTAAATTTTAAGAATAATAATATTAATAGTAATACATCTTGTTATGCGACCGACCCTATTTCTAGCCTGCGACCCTAATTTTATTATCGGGAAACAATGACGTTAAAAATTCAATGTGGAATTTTGATCATTTTATTATTACCCTTAATTAAGGTTTGACCGCATGCAGATGCCACCATTTGATTGTACATAAAAAAATTGGCCCCCAAAAAATCCTTACCTACCCTATTTTGAAATTCCATGTAATCGGAAGCAGAACTATTTGGAGGGCCTTATATCAGGAGATGTCAAAGTTTGTCTCAAATGTGTTTACAGTTTGTAACTTTCAAACTCTAATTATTAAAATTGATGTTATTTTCCCCCTGTCTTTTCTGCAGTGATAAGTTTCACCAACATGAGTTGAACTTAATAGAACGTCACAGACGTAGGCAGATTTCCAACCATGCATCCATACCAGCAATCATCCATGAACCATCCATGAAGCTGTCAGTCAACCAACCAGCCAGTCAACCAACCAGTCAACCAACCAGTCAACCAACCAGCCAGTCAACCAGCCAGCCAGTCAACCAGTCAACCTGCCAGCCAGTCAACCAGCCTGTCAACCAACCAGTCAGTCAAGCATCCAGCTGGTGAACTATTCAAACAAACAAAAACCAACCAGCCAGTCAGTCAAGCATCCAGCCGGTGAACTATTCAAACAAACAAAAACCAACCAGCCAGTCGACCAACCAACAAGCCAGTCAATCAACCAGTCAGTCAAGCATCCAGCCGGTGAACTAATCAAACCAAAAACAACCAACCAGCCAGTCAACCAGCCAACCAGCCAGTCAATCAACCAGTCAGTCAAGCATCCAGCCGGTGAACTATTCAAACAAAAACAACCAACCAGCCAGTCAACCAACCAACCAGCCAGTTAACCAACCAACCACCCAGTCAACCGACCAACCAGCCAGTCAACCAACCAACCAGCCAGTTAACCAACCAACCAGCCAGTTAACCGACCAACCAGCCAGTCAACCGACCAACAAGCCAGTCAACCAGTCAAGCATCCAGCCATTGAACCGTTCAAACAGCCAGTCAACCTTCCAGTGAGTGAACTATTCAAACATTATATCATGGCACCAGTCATCTAGTCAACCACTCAACAAATCAACTTGCCAGTCAGCCTAGCTAACTGCCAACCAGCCAGTTAGCCAACCAATGAATCAGCCAGCCAACCAGTCAGTAAGTCAACTAGTCAACCAACGCATGCCAACTTGTCAGCCAGCCAGCCAGCCAGCCAACCAGCCAGCCAGCCAACCAGCCAACCAGCCAGCCAGCCAACCAGCCAGCCAGCCAGCCAGCCAGCCAGCCAGTCAACCAGCCAGCCAGCCAGCCAGTCAACCAGCCAGCCAGCCAGCCAGCCAGCCAGCCAGCCAGCCAGCCAGCCAACCAGCCAGCCAGCCAGCCAGTCAACCAGCCAGCCAGTCAGCCAGCCATCAAGCTAGCCAGTCAATGAATCAACCAGCCAACCACAAGCCAGTCAATCAGCCATTCAGTCAACCAATCAGCTAATGGGGGAAGCCAGCAGTCAGTCAAGCTGCCATCTACTCACCCAACCATTCAAGGCTTTGTCTAAATGTAAGTAAAAAACTCTTTACTTTTTTACTTTCTCACAAACAATCTAAAAACCACTGTGAACATTCAGTCTTGGTGAATAGGGGTACACATCTCAATAAAACAATCACCAGCGTTACAAACGTTTCTAATAAGATTCTATAATCTGTTGTTTTTTTCACAGACCTAGCCTCGTGAGATGGGAAACCAATCTGCCTCACGCTCCTGGCTGAAGTCAAGACATTGGTGCCCTTGACATCATCCCTCCCATCAATATTGGCTCTGACAGCACACTGCACATCGGCTGATGAAACTCAAGTAAGTACAAAGCACAACACGTCAAAATTTAGCGGGCCTGACATATCAATCCTAGCAGTAGCAGGAGCTTTCTCAAAGGCAGTAGGAAGCACCATAAACCTTTTAAGGACCTATGGAGTATGGCTCTGAAAAGCATGTGATTTTTAATCAGACATTAATTTTTATATTTGAGTGCCGTTTTTCTTTTTTTCTTTCACTCTGCCTTTGAGAAATGTCCTGCTAGGATCGAAACGTCAGGCCCACTAAATTTTAAGATTTACATTTTGGTAATTTTAGTCAGTAAGCAGTTTGCAACATTTTTGTATATCATTTTTCTTTTTTGTGCAAGAAAAAAACTCTATAGGCACTAGTACAGTAGCTGGTCTAGTGTGGTCACGCACTGCACTAGACGCTGAAATCACAAGACTTATGCTGAAATCTCAAGACCGACGCTGAAATTACTAGACTCGGTCCATGGTCTAGCGGATATTTCGACCCCTACTAACTGATCTGTAATACTTCTTTCCTTGCTCAGGTGATCTTGCCAAGACATTCCTCCAAGGAGATGCTGACTTTCCACCCAGTCTTGCCGCCCGTCCCGCAGAAACGGAGACAGAAAGTAATTCACTTCAATTATTGATTCAATTTTGGCTGAACTGTCTTCATATCTGAACCAAGTTATTAGCATGCGACAAACCCTAGACATTCTTTTGGATCCTGGCAATGGCTGCCTGAATTGCTCCCAAGAACTTTCACTGATAACATTATTATTTATTGTAATTATATACCATAATTTTCCGACTGTAACCCACAGCTAATTAGCCTATAAAATTGGCCAGTCAAATTGCTGCAGCACTTGTTGGCTCCAACTCCAAAGATAAACTCCAAGTTTATCGACAAACTCTGAAAAAACGCAATCTTTTAATAAACATGCCATTCTTGTTTTATTTGTTTGAAATAATTTAGGCTTTTTTTACACATTCGATCACCAAAGTGTGATCATTGATTCATGATCCACCTTTTACTTTGTGGAATGAAAAATTGCGCGCAGAAACTAGCGAATATACTACCATTTGTAGAACTTTCAAGCATTTCAGGCAAAAGGCCTTTGGTTTACAGTCCAAAAATTATGGTATGCGTATTTATGGTTTACAGTAATTGTATGGTTGATAATTGCATTTATTAGTGTGGGATGGATTCTTTGGTCGTTAATATTCAACATTCAGTTAAACTGATCAGAGGTCTACCACTTACATGCCCTGATTCCCTGGGTGGGGATTATCCTTGTGTCACTTCTTGTCATTCCTCCCCTTGGTGGGGATATTGTAATCATTGAACCCATTGAGTCTCTTGGCTCAACGTTTTACCAATTCTTTCCCCTGGGTGGGGCAGCACCTCCCAAAACATTCCATCTTTGATGGCGCGAAATTCATCCCTCAAATTGTTGGGTTTTTTTACTTGATATATTTACAATGCTATTCACTAAGATGTTCCTTTTTTGTTCTAATCCTAATTCCTACACTTCCCCAAAGAAACCACCCCACATTTTGTATATTTTAATGCTGTACACACATGTATGTATTTCTGACCCAGGATTGACACTCATATGAAATGGTCCAGTTTCTGGTTGTTTGAAATTAAATTGCATACAAAAATTTGCAATATAACTCAAAATTTAGTCATCCAAAATTATACAGCTTTGAACAAATTTGCTTTTGAGAACAGTCCTGCTAGGACTGAAAAGTCAGGCCTTATAAATTTGTTTATCTTATTAAAAAAAATCCTAAAGCAGTCATTTCCCTGGGTGGGACGCATTTCTTTTTTCTCTTTTTTCCCCCCAAAAATTTGACTGCTTTCATTATTACTTTTGCACCATTTTTTTCTCGATAAAACTCTCATATTTGATATGATGCAATCTTGGGCCATGCAGTAATTTAGATTTATTTATGTGTTAGGAATCTTTCATTTCATCTGGCAGGGGAGCAGTGATGAAAACTTGTGGAAAACCAAAAACCGAACCAAAACAAAACAACTTTTTACCCTGCATTTTTAGAAAACTGAATCTTCAGGTTATTATTTTATTTCATTATTCTTTTTTTCATTATTTCATCTTTATTTCATCATTATTTTATCTTCTTCTCTTTTTCTTTTTTTTCGGGGGGGATGGGATTTGTCCCCAAAGAAAACAATTCAAAAAATTCAAATTTGTTTAAAATACTGAATCTTCAGCTTAGTATTTCAGTACTTTTTTTATTGGGAGGGGGGGGGATAACAAATCTATCGTATCAAATCTTGAATATATCTAGGTTCCCCTGCCATTTGAAATTGATGTATTCTACTTTCGATCATATTCAAATCTACCACATGACCTTGACCAGCTTGGTGGTCCACTGGATCACCAAGGTGGCCAGGTCCTGTGGAAAATGTCTGCATTTGAAAGCGGGACTCGTGGGTTCAAATCCTGCCCAAGCAGCCTGTATTTTGTCAGCAGGCAATCGGGCAAAGCACTACATACATGTACAGTACAGATACATGTACACTACGTGTACAGATTTGAATCCACCACACGACCTCGACCAGCTCGATGGTCCAGTGGTTTGAAAGACGTCTGTACTAGAATGCAGGAGTCATGGGTTCAAATCCTGCCCAAGCAGCCTGTATTTTGTCTGCAGGCAATCGGGCAAAGCACTGAGCGAAGTGTTTAATTACACGTCAAACCCTTGTTCTTGAACATTTGACAGACATTCTCCTCAGCACAATGCATTGTGGTACCTGCCACTACATGTACAGATTTGAATCCACCACACGACCTCGACCAGCTCGATGGTCCAGCGGTTTGAAAGACGTCTGCACTAGAAAGCAGGAGTCATGGGTTCAAATCCTGTCCAATTAAGCTGCCTGTATTTTGTCAGCAGGCAATCGGGCAAAGCATTGAGCGAAGTGTTTAATTACACGTCAAACCCTTGTTCTTGAACATTTGAAGGGCATTCTCCACAGCACAATGCATTTGTGGTACCTGCCACTACATGTACAGATTTGAATCCACCACACGACCTCGACCAGCTCGATGGTCCAGCGGTTTGAAAGACGTCTGCACTAGAAAGCAGGAGTCATGGGTTCAAATCCTGTCCAATTAAGCTGCCTATATTTTGTCAGCAGGCAATCGGGCAAAGCACTGAGCAAGGTGTTTGATTACATGTTAAACCCTTGTTGAAGGACATTCTCAACACAAAATCAAATCTATGATGCAACGTGGTACCTGCCACTAAATTTGTATCCACCACACGGCCTGGACCAGCTCGATGGTCCAGGGGTTTTTCAGAAAGTAGGAGTCGCGAGTTTGAATCCTGCCCAAGCTGCCTGTATTTTGTCAGCAGGCAATCAGGCAAAGCGCTAAGCACACAGTGCTTAGCACTTCGAGTAGGCCAAACCCTCATTGAATCACATTCTCCTCGATGCAAACATCATATTTTTTATATCTATGATACAATGCAGTACTCGCCGCTATACATATTCCAATCAGCCACACAACCTCGACCAGCTCGGTGGTCAAGTGGTCTAGACATCTGCAATAAAAAAGCAGGAGTTGCTGGTTCGAATCCCGCCTGAGCTGCCTGTATTTTCAGCAGGCAATTAGGTAAAACAAAATTAGCACACTGCTTATTTTGTCGAGTAGGGCAAATCCTCATTGAATTACATTCTCCTCAATGCAAGCATCATATTATGTGTATGATGCAATGCATTATCCGCTGCTCTACAGATTCAAATCCGCCACACGACCTCGACCAGCTTGATGGTCCAGTGGTTTGAAAGACGTCTGCACTAGAAAGCAGGAGTCATCATGGGTTTGAATCCCGCCCAAGCTGCCTGTATTCTTTCAACAGGCAATCGGGCAAAGCACTGATGAGCATACAGTGTTTACATTCACCTCAAGTAGGGCAAACCCTTCTTGAAGTGCATAGACATTCTCCTTGACGCAAAATCATGTTGATCTAGAATGTATTCCAATTATTTGCTATTGAAATTGTTTGCTCTTAACCCCTACACAGCATTGGTGAGATGAAATCACACCTAAAAATTATCACAATTGTTCCTAAAAAGGACTCACTTTTTTTTTTATTCATCTTGAACGTTTTGGCCCTAAAATGTTTTTTTTTATGAGTACCAAATTTCTCTCAGATATTCTGAGAATCACTCTGCCCTTTTCTCATGAATTTATATTAATTAGCCAAAATTACCAGAAATATCATATATTCACATAATTAGTTTTTTTGGATTTAACCAAAATTTCATGTCATCAGCCAATGCTCAGTAGGGCTTTTATTTTAAATGTGAATTTTTAAAATGTATCTATCCGAACTGCTCCAACAACAAAATCAAATCAAAATTGAACATTCTATAGATGAAACATCTTTTCAAATTATCATTTTCTTTTTTATTCTTTTTTTCTGAAAATGCCAAATTTTGATGAAAATCTATCAAATCAAAATTGAACATTCTGTAGATGAAACATCTTTTCAAATTATCATTTTCTTTTTTATTCTTTTTTTCTGAAAATGCCAAATTTTGATGAAAATCTTGAGCACAATTTGAAAAACGACACCTTTTTTAAAATCCAAAATTTTTTTTATTTTTTTTTGGACTGTTTATTCTTTTTTTTTAAACAAAACATGTAATGTTGGAGCAGTTCCAGTTTGCATTATACATGTATAATAACCCGTTTTGCTGAAATATGCAAACCCTCTGTGACTATACCGCACGAAAGTGCAAAATGCGAGCGCCGGCTAGTGCGCCCTCTACCGTCTGGAATGCCGAGCGACCTAATGGCCCGGGTGCATTGGTCAGTTTCGCCCCTTGCCCGGCGGAGCCTGGCTTTTATGCCGCTGGTTCCCTGCTCTACTGGTATTCTGCCTCACATGATTTGACAAGCTCATTCCAAAACCCCCCTCTAAAACTCTATAGGAAGGAAGGGAAATCATTGTTGTACTCTTAGATGTTGATCTGCCTGTATGGCTGGTGGGTCGGACTGAGGACCCTTTTTTGCACTTTTTTGATCCTTTTGTTATCCTAAGTTGGTACCCGTGACTCTTTGTTCCTGTGTAAACAGGGTGCTTTTCAGGCCGGTCACCAGTGACCACCCCATTTTTCTCACAGGACGTCTGCTTCTGATCAGAGGGGGTTCTTGACCTGATGGATGATGGTGACCTCTGTCCAGTTGGTGGTGTGAGGATTGGAGAAATGGCATTTTGACATGGTTTCACAAGAATCAATTTTTGGCATTCTGTTGTTATTTTTGCACACACTTGTGTGTTTGTAAGCAAGTTCAAAAACAGGAGGTATCAAAGATGACACTGGGATTGTGTAGGAATGGGAGAGGGTCCCCTAATTACCTAGACAAAAACTAAACCATCTTCTTTTAGTTGCCAAACAAGCTGCTCTACCTCTAAAATATATCGAAATTTACCTTTGAAAAACTCATTCTCATAGCTGCAAAAATTATCCTTTGAAAAAAAAAAGGATATCTATTACTTTTTGGCTTTTTTAATGCAAAGCGTCAGTCCTAACTATTTAAAACTACTGAAAAAAAATGCCAGGGGATGGCAATTTACCGAAGGCTAAAGAATCATTTAAAAATCAGATATCGTTTTAATATAGATGATGCAGATATCATCAATCATTTATGATATCGATTCTGAAATTTGAATCCTATTTTATTTGATTGCTGCCAAATTTCTTCATTCAAATCAGAATTTTGGAAAACCTAAAACTGTGTAATCCTTTTTCATTTGATTACTGCCAAATTTCTTAATTCAAATCCGAATTTTGGAAAAACCTAAAACTGCGTAAGAAAAAAGAAATTCCGAAAATCATTAATGAATTAATAACAGGAATTTTTAATTCCACAAAAAACCCCAAAACAAATAACTATAAACCAAGAAACAGAAAGTTTCTTACAAAAGAAATTTCCTAGCGAGTTTCATTTTCCTTTGCTATCAAAAGGAGTTGATTTCCTTTTGAGAATCAGTTAGCACACAAAATTCTAAAATGTGAAAATCAAATCAAATTCTAGAGCGGATTGATAACTTAAAAATTGTAATCACTCGTAGGATCATTGATAGTTTATTTTTTGGAGCAGCTTGTAAGGCAATGTGAAATTTATTGACCATTTTAGTCTTTTCCTTGGGTTAACTTTAACTCCCTGATACTCCCATATCCCTTTAAAATCCTTTAGGCTAATTTTAGGTACCCTATCAGGAATCTTAGTTCTAGGATGTCTGTCGAGGTTAAAGGTCAGCCTAAGACTTAGTAGTGAACAATTCACACCTTACTCTTTAGGAACAAACGTCAAAGGCTTTAGTCTGTTAAATTCGGTCAGATAAATAGGGGAAAAAAACGCAAATTACAGGGGCAAAAATTATTTCCTTAAATTTATCCTTTCGGCTCAAAGTAGGCACAGAATCAGGAACTAGATTTAGGAGTATCTGGTCGGGTTAGTGAAACAGGATTAAGTCTATTAGCAAAGGCATGTTTGAAAAAGTCAAAGGCTTAATGCATGTATTTATCATACTAGGGCAAATCTCATTTAGTTATGTTCTAATCGCAAAAATCATATTGCATTATGATGCAAATCAGATTTGAATCCACCACAAGACCTCGACTAGCTCGATGGGCAAGTGGTTAAGACTTCTGCTATAAACAGCAGTAGTCAAGGCTTCAAATCCTACCTGAGCTGCCTGTACTTTATTCAGCAGGCAATCAGGCAAAGCACATGAGGATGCACTGCAGTATAGGGCAAGCACTCATTAAATTCCAAAGGCTTCAGTCAGTTCAATTCTGTCAGCTGCACAGAAAATAAAACATTCCAAAAATTACTTAGCCCAAATTGTGGCGATTTCTATCAAGAAAGACCTATGGCAAGGTCACTGAATGTCAACCATTCAATCTTTTATCTGAGATAAAAAAAAAATCTCAGCAAAATATTTGAAAAAAAGCAAAAAGAGTTCTCAACAATGCTCTTTTCCTTAGAAACATTTGTTTTTTGGCTCTCAAACTAATTCTTATCAACCTAGATGTCTTATTTTGAAAAAAAAACCAGCCAAACGAGTAATTTTCCAGTTGGTTTAGATCTCAAAGTCAAAGGTCACTATAGTCCCACTTTTAATTTAATGTATTAAGAGTCCGGCATTGAAAAAAGGTGGTCAGGTTAAGGGAATTTTTTTTTCTTAGAATTAATTAGCATATCATTATCAGTTAAGATTAATTAAGTTAGCAATTCAGGATAGATCATCCCCCATGACCCCAATGTCATCTACGATACCTCCAGTTAACAAAAATTGGCAGAAAATGTACTTTGAAAAAATGCAAAAAGCAAAAATAAAATTGTTTGGATATTTTCTTTTGTCAGACATGCTGCATCATTTGCAGCAAGTGAAATTGAAAATTATGAACATCTTTACTTCTATTTTGGCAGTCCTACTTTCTTTAAGAAAGCAAAACGCTTGCAGCCAAAACGGCTGTGGGCAGCCATGTTGGAATATTGTTTCTCCAATCAGCACATCGCCATCTGGACTGAAGTCGTCTTCATTTTGAGGGTCAAGGACTCAATCGGTGATGTTGTGGAAGAGTCCTCCTAAATCGGCCTTTTTTTTTTCTTTTTTTTACCCAAAGTTCACCTCCAAAATTTCCCCCAAAATCAAATGGCAGCCTGATTGCCCGAACAGGGAGTGACGTCCCGCCCCCCCATACGGATGTATGAGCATTTAACCGTACAACAATGACTCCCTTCTGACCTTTGTTCAGGCCCACTACACACTTAACAATGCCAGTGGCATTGCAATGAGCTTGTTGAAATATGTGTTGCAGAAGACCAGTGGGGCGGGGAACCAGTGGCATATTAGTCAGGTGCCGCTGGACTTGGGGTGAAACTGGCCGATGCACCTGGGTCATTCGGTCGCTTGGCATTCCAGGCGGTAGAGGGCGCACTAGCCGGCACTCGCATTTTGTAAATAAATTTTTTTAAATAAAAAAAAAATTCATAGACAAGAGTGATCTCCTGTAGCGTTTTTATTTCTCACAACTTGAAATCTCCCCCCCCCCTTACAATTAAAAAAACGGTAAACAAAGGGTACGCTTAAGTGGTTTGAAGGGGCTACATTGCAAACAGCTCCCTCTAGGAAACAGTCAATATCAAGAGGGCGCTATATTCACTGAGTATGAACAGCGCCCTCTATCTAAAGACTATTCCCAAGGAGCTTATTGGAATGTTCCAAGAGCACAAACCTTGGTAATTAGCATATGACCTTTGTGCACACCGTATTGATGCAGCTCAAAGGTCAAATGTTAACAACCTCGAGTTGTGGTCATTGGGGACATTCCAACTTGCAATGTAGCCCCTTTACAAAGACACAATTTCAAACTCTGTGTGTGACCTTTCTTCGCAGCGCAGACTTAGTTTGTGAATGCGACGCATAATTAGACAAATTTTCGCCTCCAAAAACAGTGTACTGTAGTGTAGAGTGGGCCTGATGTTTTGATCCAAATAGGACCATTTTCAAATTTTGTACTCGCATCTACGCGCATTTTGGACAAATTCAAATGTTGCTGTCTATGGGACTTTCATGTGCTTTTCTGCTAACTTTTTGCGGTTTTTGGATTTTTCTCTATTTGCTGCAGGGAATTCAAAGCGCAAGATGAGATGCAATTGAGAGCAAGACAACGCAAAGTGCAGAGTGAAGGAACGCAGCCAAACAGATTGCTTTAGACAGTCTTGTTGGAAAGGTCACAGCACAAAGTATGAAACAATATCCTTGAAAACCACTTGTAACCTGCCACGTTGAACGAGTTGGATAAGAATTAGCAAGGAAAAACAGCGCGCAAGTTTTTGGTGAATTTGTTTTTAAGTAAGAACCATGATTGTTTTTTGATAAAATTTCGATAAATTGCAACGCATTTTGGCGCCAAATTTTGGCAAAGTGAAATTTTGTTTGCAAAAGAAATTGAATTTAGCTCAAGTTTTGGGCAGCGCATTTGAATCAATGCCAAACATTGTCTCAGATTGTGTAAGAAAATTACCAATTTCAAAAGTTTTGGAATCTTTCAAAATTCAAAGTGTAAATTCAAAGCAGGCGCTTACGCAGGATTGGAAAGGTTCTTTAGTGTCCAGCTCAATTCAAAGTGGCAGGTTACGCGTACCCAGTGTTAACCGTCTAAGTATGGTCTCAATCATGCCAGCTTATTACCTCGATTCTCAGTTTTAGGCAATTTTGGGGCAGCAGCAGAATCAATTCCTTAAGACAAAGATTTATGCATCAAACTGTCTAGATTTTAAAGCTTTCTTTTGCGCGGCAGTTTCTTTGATGGCAAAAAAAAAATTTGGTTCAAACTTTTTAAAAAAGCAAATGTTTGATAAGTGTCTAATGCAGTTTTTAAATCAGACAAGATAAAAACATTGAGTATGGTTTTTTTTTGCGGTAAACAACATTAAAACTTTTAAGCTTTCAAGCAAAAATAGCGCAGTTTTGGCTGAAGCAATCACAAAATAATTGGCGAATGTTTTTGAGAGAATCGGGAATTTAAACTGGCATAATTGCAACCATACAAAATGCAAAGTTAGTTCTCCCTAAGAAAGACCAGTATCTGTCTTGCGTTTAAGAATTTGGATCATGCGTCTCATCGTTTTAGAGTTTTAGAGTTTCCAGTTATCTACTTAGTCGCGCACATTGCTTTTGAAAAACAAATTCGCAAATCTCAAAAATTCTAGAGGGCCTGTCCTTTCAATCCTAGCAGGCCCTTTTTCAATTCAAAGACCAAAAAGAATTATGAAGATAGAGAAAACCATTTGCTTGAATGACCAAAATGTTGTTCAAATTAGGATCAAATTAGTTTCCAAATTGTAAATATGGCAGAAATAAAAATAAAAATGCAATTTTGGCAACGCAGCAGCAATTTCAGTAACTAGCGTTGATGACAGATACTGGTTCTTTTTTAGGGCTATTATAGAACACACGACTAATGAGTGCACAAGGCACTCCACTTTAATTATTTTCTTTACAATCAGTAAACGTTAAGGGACTTGGGCTTATCAGAAAAAGCTGGCATTGTTAAAGCCAGTCCATAATGAAAGTTTCAGACCGATAAATGCTGTGGAATATTTGGGAATTGTCCACTTGGATCTAAAAACGGCTTCGAGTCAAATGCATCTATTGCCATGGTTTCTTGATTGTCTCCAGAAGGCCAGCACTTAATTTGTAACTTATTTGGATAAGTTTTTGAATTCCGAATTGAAATGGTGGTCTTTTCATCAGCATTGTCCTTAATGAACGTTGCAAATAATATGGTGCGGTTCGATACCTTGATGATTGTTCCGTTTCATCGGTAGTAACTATTGGCTCAACTTCAGTCAGTTTCTTAGTGACTGTTAAATCTCGGCTTTTGTAGCACTGTATCTCTAGAATTTGGAAAATGTTCAGTTTTGGCACGAGGCACTGAATTGAAGGAATTTGAGATTGAATTAAGATGCACTGAAGTCTGGTAGTCTCTTGAAGTCTGTGGCCCGGGTAGACTGCAGTCTCCTCGTCTTCAGGTAGACATCACGAGTAGCCTCAGCTTTCCTCCCCAGATTCCTCTCCAGATTCCTCTCCAGATTCCTGGAGGAATTAATATCAAAAGAAAAGGGATATTGTTTTAGAATTTATTTTGTTTCCATGTTCATTGTTAAGTACAGCCCCCCCCCCCCTGTCCCTGCTAAATAGACCTTGTTCTTGTTACTTATACTTCATTATCTTTGGATTCCAAAGCTCTTGAATGAACAACTGACAACGTGTATTTGGGAATGCCGCCATTTTTAAGGGCTGCATGGCTCACGTGATAAGAGCGCTGGTACTCCCCCCCCCCCCGACCCCCTCCCGGCCCCCTCTCCCCCCCCCCCCCCCGGCCCCCGAGTTTTCGGGTACAATTAGCCCCATTACAGCCATGATTTCTTTGCCAATTTTCAAACCCTTTTTAGTAAACGAATAAAATAAAATATGTATTCAATCTTAGAAGATTTTATAAGCCGATATATGTCCACAGTTATTCCCGTTGCTGTGTTATTTGTGCCCCTCACTTACAGTATAAAAATTATATCTAACGCCAAAAAACAACCTGTAGTTTTAGCAGATGAGTGACTCGTAACCTTATATCTCTCTTCAATCTTGCTCTATATGCTTTTACTAGCCAGGGGACTGTGTATTCATTATAATGGAGGGCTCTGTGACCATTTGCCTCGTGTCTGAAAATGGCAGCAAACAAAATGGCCGACGGTAGAAAATAACGACGACGAAAGCACCAAAATATCACAAAAGAGGGGAAGAAAAAACAGAAGAGGACACCTACTCTGCTTCACATCATGATTTTCGAAGTTGACCACAACATTCGCTTTTGACCAGACCACTGAGCACCTCCTTGGGCCGGGACAGGAAGGTTTCAGGATTTGTCCGAGACGAAAATGTGGCGATGTCTGTCCAGCCAGCTACAAACACGTCCGACCCCGACGACTCGCTGGCATGGAATGACGCCACATACCTCTAGACAATAGAAAGCGCCCAATTTCAAAGCACGCATTCAGCTATTCTATTCAAAACGCGCGTTGAAATAGCGCCCTCTATCGCATTTTAATTATTTTGTTTCCTATCGTGGTTGAGGGAAATCGGTTATTTCCCTTTGTTGTAAGTCATAATTAACTTATATCATTAAATATCTGTCATATTGTCAATCCTTGCACAGTCCCCGTCCAGACAATGACTTAAATTAATGGTAAAGATACTTTTTGAGGTTCATTAAGCAACATTTATTCTCGCCCCCAACCTACCTAGGAAAAAATACGATTGCTGGAATGGGGCCAGAACCTGGTTTTTATCATTTTACGGGGGAAGTCCAAACTTCTTAAATTTGATATTTAAGACAAATGGTGATATTTTGAAGGACAATTGATGGTATTTTGGTTCATAAATCGTAAATACTTCTTTTTGAGCTAAAATTGTAAACTACTCCTAATTTTTGTTTTATCAAAATTGAAATTAATTTTTTATGTAATAATAAGTGACATTTCAAATATCATAAATAACGACAATTTAATCTTAATTGGACTCTTGATACAAATATCTAATAAATTTTGCTTGTTTTATTACTTTTTTTCACTATTTTAATTCTTAGAATTTGGAAATATGTATCTAGTATTAATTTATTTGTATGGACATAGACTATTGGACATAAATAGCGCCCTCTCCCGAATTGAGGGGCGCCCTCATGTGTTAGGAATGCGTCGAGAAAGGTGGCTTAATGATTTATTGAAATGATTTGCATCAAAATAGATTTAGAAAATAGCCTGCAGCCGAAAAAAATTAATAGTATCGGGAATTAAATAGCCCCCTCTTACGACGAAATGTGTTTAGGGTAAACAGCCCCGTTTTTCATTAAATCCTTCACTGGGTTTTAAAAAAATTATTATTTCTTTATTATTATTTATTATTCTTTATTAATATTTATTATTATTATATCTTTATATGTTTTTGTTTTATAGTCAACTGAAGAATGCGCAAATATTAATCAATTAATTTCTAATTATTGAGCTGCGGTTCTTTGAAAAATAATCAGTTGATGAATATCAGAGCCCGCCGTTCGAAACGTCGATTCAAATGTCCTGAGTGCATGAGTACAGCAATCGCCTATGTCCCCAAATAAACCATAGAAAGAAAACTCCACACTCAAGAAAAGAAACACTTCGTACACTTCGACATTTCGTCATCATGAGTTTAATGATTTCCCGTGTAAGATAAAGACTTGAGCAAGATCCAAATTTACAAATCAACAAGTTATTACAAGTTAATCAACAAGTTAAAATCCTTCCACTTATTAACAATATAACTTCCACTTATTAACAATATAACTTCGACTTATTAACAATATAACTTACACTTATTAACAATATAACTTACACATATTAACAATATAACTTACACTTATTAACGATATAACTTACACTTATTAAAACATAACAAATTAACTTAACTTATCAACAAATAAACTTACAGACAACAAAGTTTTTCCCTAGCAGGAATTTCGACCAAATTTCTTCAGAAATGTGTTCTATGGGTCCCTAGACGTCTCCTCAGCAATTTTGGAGCCAATCTGAAGACATAAATTTTGGGTCAAAAATGGCCAAATATGACAAGGCTATAGCCTTGCCAAAACCCTATTTTCCGACCAAATAAGACAAAGTTTTTCCCTAGCAGGAATTTCGACCAAATTTCTTCAGAAATGTGTTCTATGGGTCCCTAGAAGTCTCCTCAGCAATTTTGGAGCTAATCTGAAGACATAAATTTTGGGTCAAAAATGGCCAAATATGACAAGGCTATAGCCTTGCCAAAACCCTATTTTCCGACCAAATAAGACAAAGTTTTTCCCTAGCAGGAATTTCGACCAAATTTCTTCAGAAATGTGTTCTATGGGTCCCTAGAAGTCTCCTCAGCAATTTTGGAGCCAATCTGAAGTCATAAATTTTGGGTCAAAAATGGCCAAATATGACAAGGCTATAGCCTTGCCAAAACCCTATTTTCCGACCAAATAAGACAAAGTTTTTCCCTAGCAGGAATTTCGACCAAATTTCTTCAGAAATGTGTTCTATGGGTCCCTAGAAGTCTCCTCAGCAATTTTGGAGCCAATCTGAAAATAAAAATTTTGGGTCAAAAATGGCCAAATATGACAAGGCTATAGCCTTGCCAAAACCCTATTTTCCGACCAAATAAGACAAACTTTTTCCCTAGCAGGAATTTCGACCAAATTTCTTCAGAAATGTGTTCTATGGGTCCCTAGAAGTCTCCTCAGCAATTTTGGAGCTAATCTGAAGACATAAATTTTGGGTCAAAAATGGCCAAATATGACAAGGCTATAGCCTTGCCAAAACCCTATTTTCCGACCAAATAAGACAAAGTTTTTCCCTAGCAGGAATTTCGACCAAATTTCTTCAGAAATGTGTTCTATGGGTCCCTAGAAGTCTCCTCAGCAATTTTGGAGCCAATCTGAAGTCATAAATTTTGGGTCAAAAATGGCCAAATATGACAAGGCTATAGCCTTGCCAAAACCCTATTTTCCGACCAAATAAGACAAAGTTTTTCCCTAGCAGGAATTTCGACCAAATTTCTTCAGAAATGTGTTCTATGGGTCCCTAGAAGTCTCCTCAGCAATTTTGGAGCCAATCTGAAGATATAAATTTTGGGTCAAAAATGGCCAAATATGACAAGGCTATAGCCTTGCCAAAACCCTATTTTCCGACCAAATAAGACAAAGTTTTTCCCTAGCAGGAATTTCGACCAAATTTCTTCAGAAATGTGTTCTATGGGTCCCTAGAAGTCTCCTCAGCAATTTTGGAGCCAATCTGAAGACATAAATTTTGGGTCAAAAATGGCCAAATATGACAAGGCTATAGCCTTGCCAAAACCCTATTTTCCGACCAAATAAGACAAAGTTTTTCCCTAGCAGGAATTTCGACCAAATTTCTTCAGAAATGTGTTCTATGGGTCCCTAGAAGTCTCCTCAGCAATTTTGGAGCCAATCTGAAGACATAAATTTTGGGTCAAAAATGGCCAAATACGACAAGGCTATATATAACCTTGCCAAAACCAAATTTTCCGACCAAATAAGACATAGTTTTTCCCTAGCAGGAAATTCGACAAAATTTCTTCAGAAATGTGTTCTATGGGTCCCTATTAGTCTCCTAAGCAATTTTGGGGCCAATCTGAAGAAAAAAAAATTGGGTCAAAAATGGCCAAATATGACAAGGCTATAGCCTTGCCAAAACCCTATTTTCCGACCAAATAAGACAAAGTTTTTCCCTAGCAGGAATTTCGACCAAATTTCTTCAGAAATGTGTTCTATGGGTCCCTAGAAGTCTCCTCAGCAATTTTGGAGCCAATCTGAAGACATAAATTTTGGGTCAAAAATGGCCAAATACGACAAGGCTATATATAACCTTGCCAAAACCAAATTTTCCGACCAAATAAGACATAGTTTTTCCCTAGCAGGAAATTCGACAAAATTTCTTCAGAAATGTGTTCTATGGGTCCCTATTAGTCTCCTAAGCAATTTTGGGGCCAATCTGAAGAAAAAAAAATTGGGTCAAAAATGGCCAAATATGACAAGGCTATAGCCTTGCCAAAACCCTATTTTCCGACCAAATAAGACAAAGTTTTTCCCTAGCAGGAATTTCGCCCAAATTTCTTCAGAAATATGTTCTATGGGTCCCTAGAAATCTCCTCAGCAATTTTGGAGCTAATCTGAAGACATAAATTTTGGGTCAAAAATAGCCAAAAATGACAAGGCTATAGCCTTGCCAAAACCCAATTTTCCGACCAAATAAGACAAAGTTTTTCCCTAGCAGGAATTTCAACCAAATTTCTTCAGAAATGTGTTCTATGGATCCCTATTAGTCTCCTCAGCAATTTTGGAGCCAATCTGAAGACATAAATTTTGGGTCAAAAATGGCCAAATATGACAAGGCTATAGCCTTGCCAAAACCCAATTTTCCGACCAAATAAGACAAAGTTTTTCCCTAGCAGGAATTTCTACCAAATTTCTTCAGAAATGTGTTCTATTGGTCCCTATTAGTCTCCTCAGCAATTTTGGAGCCAATCTGAAGACACAAATTGTTGGTCAAAAATTGACAAATTAATATGACAACAAGGCTATAGCCTTGTCAAAACACAATTTTCCGACCAAATAAGACAAAGTTTTTCCCTGGCAGGAATTTTGACGCGATTTCTTCAGAAATGTGTTCTTTGGGTCCCTAGAAGTCTCCTCAGCCATTTTGGAGCCAATCTAAATACAACAAATTTTTGTAAGAAATGGGCAAATAGCCTATGTCAACAAGGCTATAGGCTAGCCTTGCCAAAACGCAATTGTATATTATAGTCAGTTCGCAACATTTTGCGTATGTATTAATTTTTACACACTTTCCTGTATTTATTTTACTTGGGGCCTGCATAATTTAATTAAAAATCGGTGATCCGTGACTCTCAGGTACTTGGGCAATTGACAGTCAGCGGTCAATGTTTGTACAGCAATAAAAACACGGCAAAATTGCTCCAATTGAAACCTTACCGTA
This sequence comes from Luidia sarsii, assembly GCA_949987565.1. Classification (NCBI taxonomy): domain Eukaryota; kingdom Metazoa; phylum Echinodermata; class Asteroidea; order Paxillosida; family Luidiidae; genus Luidia; species Luidia sarsii. Next base: position 1,232,512 of record OX465113.1, read on the forward strand.
ATATAGAAGATGTAATTGACTCTTCTATTCCAAATGCTTGAAAATGCGGGTACATTTTGAGCTTAAACAAACCACTCTTACCACTGTGGTGTGATATGACAGCCCGATACAATAAAACAGCTTTTTCTTTCTACAAAGACATAAATACGAGTGCTCTCTCTCTCTATGTCGTGTTTGTAAAAAACAATCTCAAAAATCATAATAATTATTTCGCGTGTACCATTATAGATCGTCTGCAATAAAGCCGTGTCCGAATACATTGGCTGCGGCTAGAAGTAACACGCAACCCTATGGGAACTGGCTGCAGCCGCTCGTTGACGACTTAGCCGTAGCCAATGAGTTCGGACGCAGCCTTAGCTGAATGCCACGTGCTTCGTGGCGCCTTAACGCATGCGCAGCGCGCTCCTGCGTTGGGACACGTCTTCCATACGCGCGCGTAATGCGTGCGCGTAATGCGCGCGTTGTTCAAATAAATGAAAAAAAAGTAGGGCGTCTTCTGCTACACAAGTACTAGTACGACTACGACAGTACGAGTGCTAGCCGACAAGAATGGTTTGGGGAGGCCTACATTCTGTGATATTTTCATACATTGTATATTGCTGCTGTGGAAAAAAGAAATACACCTAAGCCCAAAGGATACTTTCACTGAAACACAGCTAGCCCATATTTCTAGACTTAACGCTGACAAGTTGCTTGAAACTGTATCAACATGAAGCGAAATCGCCTTCACTTGCGGTGAGTAGAGCGCCATCTTAGATGAGAATTGAAATCTAACTTAACAGTAACACCTTGTAAGTTGGTCTAATCTAAAACCACCGGCACTAGTAACAGTAACGGTGCAGTGACATCAATCATTCGGCATTATGTTCGGTCCTAATGCCATTAATGTCATTATTTCGGCTGTGTTTTGCTCTCTATGAGTATGAGTATGACCTTGTAGTTAGTTGTATTGATGTGATGTGGTGAAGGTCAGTGTCAAATCTTGCTGAAAATTAGTCAAAAAACGAGGTTCTTTCACTTCTGAGACGCATGAGCACAAATAGATTCGAAGGAGGGCTAAGGTCAAGCCCACTGGCTAGGACGACACGAGTTTGGGTTCCGCACTTGAGGGATGTCAAACAGGCCCTTCCAACCTATGCGGTTAAAGTGCTTACACTGGTTGGAATGGGGGCGTATAACCGAGCCATTTGCAGGCTGATCTTTGCACGAGTTCGTTTCTCAATTATTGGACGATGCTGCAGGTCACCGGCCAGCCTGTCCCTCCCCAGATGTGTCCTGCTTCTTGTTGCCATGAGTCTACTGGTGGAACGAGTCCACCTGACCACACCAGAGCCGGAACCCACCGGCGAATCGGAACCCACCGGTGAACCGGAACCGGAACCCACCGGCGAATCGGAACCCACCGGTGAACCGGAACCGGAACCCACCGGCGAACCGGAACCCACAGGGGAACCGGAACCCTCCAGTGAGCCAGAACCGGAACCAACAGGAGAACCAGAACCCACCGGTGAACCGGAACCAGAACCGGAACCCACAGGAGAACCGGAACCCACAGGAGAACCGGAACCCACAGGAGACCCGGAACCCACAGAGGAACCGGAACCCACAAAGGAACCGGAACCCACAGGAGAACCAGAACCGACAGAGGAACCGGTTGGCACATCAGAAAGAGGTTTCCGGCCCTCAACATTCGAGATAATAATGCCTCCCATAGGACTAATATGTGTTATGCTGGCAGGTAAAGTATTTGCAATTCCTATAGAAATATTATTGTTACTTCATCAATACAGTTCCGAGCAAGACGAACTATGGTACATATGTAGCTCTAGGCAGAATAACTAACTTTCAGTTTCAAACCAGGGGTAGCAGGTACGAGTTCCTGCTATTCAAGCAATCAATCAGGCAAAGCACTGAGCACACAGTGCCGACTTCCAAGTCGATGTATAGGGCAAATCCTTAATACGGTTGCCATGGAATTCACCGACTGAACATTCTCTCTCTCTCTCTTCCTGATGTAGGTCTGTCTTACCTGGCTCTCAGAACCGAACTAATGAGACGGAGGAACCATGACAGGCGCATCCACAAGCTCTTCCTCTCACAATCATGCATGACAATGTCGCGAGTAGGCGCCGTGCAAGAACCGTGTAAGTAAATAGGTGTAGGAATCTCATCGTTGATTCTGTCCCGAATCGAAAAATAGGTGTCAAGGTTGCGCTATAGGTGCAGCTGTAGTTGCGTGAGAATATTATAGCCACACTTTGTCTAGCACGGGCATTTTATGATTACGTCATTACCACACGCATTTTGTTAGCAGTCTTCTGGTTACATTTTGGGGGTTTTTCGGTCTGGTTTTTCTCTCCAGTTTTGTCGGAGGAAGACTTTGATATTTTAGACAGCATGCAGAGTTTCTTCAACCGTCCACTGGGGCTGTGCAGGATCGCCATGCCGGGCCTTCTGTCCCTGGCTCTCTGTCCCTTCGTGCTCTTCATCTACTCCCCAGTCACCGAGTTCTTCTGGCCCAGCGCCCTCTTCCCCAGCGGTCAGCCCAACATCAACGAGGTCATAGGTATAAGATTGATATCATATTGAACAGACATGTATTCAATGCTGCTCATACCATGACTGCAATGACGAATATAAAGTCAATTGCCTTAGGATGTGCATTGTCAAACAGAAAAATAATATATACATTATTTTAAGAACAAAACTTTTAGGTGAAGGGTGAAGCATAACATTACTCTTGTACCCCAACCTATTTGACAGACTTACATACTGTTTAAGGACATTAGACAATTACAGTACATGAACGTGTTTTAGACAAAAATGCACAAATGGACAACGGGAGCTGAGACAAAAAGAGAAGTCATCAAAACTCAACATTTCAGACTGAAGTTAGACTGTGAAAGCCCGGCAGCTGGCTTAGCTGTGCGATTCAGGGTGGGCGTTTTGTGGTGACACCGTGTGAAGCATCTCTTGTGAGATGGAGTGTGGCTCTGAGAAGAGCCGGTATCTTTTCATGGCCACACCCTCATTCTCATGCAAATCCTTCAAATCGTATCTCCGTGAGGCCCCGAGGGGCGGGGAGGGGGTCTGTTTGGTACACGTTGACCTTTGACCTCGAACGGGGGAGGGAAAAGGGGCTGGGACAAGTAGGAAGAGGGACTCGTGAATATGAATGAGATGAATAATAAAACTTGTAGTACATGAATATGAATGAGGAAGGGAAGGAATTATTCATCGTTGGTTGTCATTGTTAATCCTTCCAGCTTGCTTCCTTGCTCCGGCGGGTCTCGTCTACGCGTAAGTGTATCTCTCGTTTAATTATTATGTATAATATATATATATATAATATATATATAATTATTTTCAGCATTATGAAAAATATTGTTAAAAATCCTCACTTTGGAATACAAACGTATGGAATTGGTACTCGAATCCGCACTTATGACTGAGTCACTCACAATGATTTAGTTTTTAATGAGTTAACAAAAAGGTTTAGCTTTTGAGTTGGATGTGCCTTCATAGTGGTGCTCCACGGTAGATGTGAGTTGGTTCCTGAGTAGACTACACAGCACATAGAACCTTGTTATCATACGGCAGAGGCATACTGGTTCTACCAATAACCCAATCATTTGAAGATCATGGTTTCAGTGTATGTGCCCCACACAAAAAATGTGGAATGGAATGTGTTCGCAACGCAGGGACTGAGGACTGATTCAAGTCTAGGTTGAAAACCATTTTGTCTAAAATCATCATTTCAATGATTGAACTGCATTTCTGTTTGATGATATCCACTTACATGTAGGACATCTTTCGGGTTCTCCTACCAGTCGGCCATGAACAAGCAGCGATCCCTCATCAGCATCATATCCCACGAGATCGGTCTCCTCGATCAGATTATCATCCTGACGTCACACATGACGACACTCACGTACGCGGAGAAGGCAACGGTACGTGCAAGGGAATCCTCCCTTGAGCGAATCTACATTATTTTACACAACAGGACCTCTTCAAAGAGGACGATTTTGCCTCGCACTTCGGTCTAGATCTGACACAAAAACTGATGAAAAATACACCAGATTTTTTTTTTTTTAATCTATTTATGCAGATTCGCCCAAAACAAGGCTATAAAGCCACTCAGGGTTAAGGGCTAAATAAATGAGATAGAGAGGAACTCAGGAAGGCCAGAGATAGGAATTAACATTCCGGCAGTTTCCTGAAGACGAACAGAGCATACTGTTCGAAACGTCTCTTCAATTAGAAGAAACTGTTCTTTTCAAAACCACACATACTCACAAAAGAGCACTTTATATGCATGGTGTCACCGCAAACCTTTTACTCCTGCTATTCTCACCATGAAAACCTTCAAATCCCATTTGACGTTCCTCTTAAAAAAGGGCCACATCATAATAATTATACGAGGGTGTGAAACATGAACAAGGATATACGACGCTGCCTTCACTGATATGAATGCAATGGCGAATTGCGCACAGACGATATCGGGGTTTCAGCTGAGCAGACATGCGCTGTCTTGATCCTGAAACCATTTTTGGCATGGTGCGATCACGAAAACCTGCCGACACCTTGAGCGCACAAGACGAGGAAAGAACCGAGCTACCTGCCAAGAGAGTAATAGAGGCAGATCCAATTTCCGTTTCCACACCAAGTTGTATACTTTGTGACGCCGTATATGTACTGCTTCTCTTGCACCCTGCTATCTGACTGCAGGTCTATCGAGGCATTAAGGAGGAGGTCCTCTCCATCATCCTTCAAATCCAAGGGCAAAACGGTGAAAGCACGTGCGACTACAAAGGCGTTAGATCAACTGGCCAGCTATGGAAGGTAACTGAAGAGCGTGGATTATCATGCCGCTATAAGGAACGTCGTTTGAATTGGAGAAAGGCCCATTTCTAAGGAACAGATCCGAGTGAAATTGAAACATCTTACCCTCCGATTTAAAAGAAGAAAATACAGTGAGTGTAGCATTGCAGGTTAGATTCATTCCCTTTGTTTTAAACAGTTTTAGTGATTGTTTTGCGTCCACTTTGAATGATCCCTGAATTGCCACAGCCCAATTTACAACAAATTATTCTTTGCATCTGAATAGGAAATTCTAAATTTGGGGTGTGATCCTTAGTGATATATCGCAGTTAGGTCTAATGATTTAACGCTTCTAACTTATGCTCTACTCCACCTAAGAGCTGGATGGTTCAGGTAGTAGAGCACTAGCACGTTCAACCAGAGCATCAGGTACACATTCAAGTTTCTTAACGCTTCCATGATGGCAGAAATAAAGGATCAAACGAAAGAGGCGCAGATATTCTAAGACATTACATTCTTATTTCATAAGATTATCTTTCGTTTATATTCCAAGACCCTACCGACGTTTCGGGCGGCTTCGCAGAAGGAGGACAAATGGAGTCTTGACAAGGACATTGTGGTAAGACATTTCCAGAATCAATTCCCTTATAGGTCGAAGATCTTTGAGATCGAAGATGTTTGGTCCTACTGAGATGGATACGTCAAGACCTCGAGATTTTGTGAGAGCTTGGAATACTTCCATATCCAAACAACACCAATGCTCATTAGCTTGTATTGATAATCTTTCTACGTTCTCTACAGTCTAAAATGCTGTCGCATTTCTTGATGGTGAACTCGGCCTCGTCGGAGCGGTACGAGATCATGACGGCGACCATCCACCCGCTCAAGTGGGTCTTCCTGGAGACCCTGGGATTCTTTGCCTTCTTCGGCATCCTCCTGCTGAAGGTACATACGGTGGCCGTCTCAAATAGTCAACTAGTCTTTGCCGGGGAAAGGCCGCCAGTCAGAAGCAATTCAACCATTAACTGTCGCATATCTCCAGGGATCACACCCCCGCTTTCATTCAGATGCAAACAACCAATTGATGAAAACCTGGCTACAGCAGCTCAGGGATCACACAAAGTGGATACAGCTTTTTCAATATATATTTATGACCGTTTAGAACCGTACATAGACAACCTAATGTCGCACATGCACTGATGCCGACCTGAACTCTAATGACATCATGATTGATTTAATATTCGGTCAAACCACAGACAAGCGGCAGCCGGTGCTTGGAGTTCAAGATAGATGGGATTGTCAAGGGGGATTTGGAAGTCCTTTTTGGAACTGATCAGGCGTGGCAAACTTTGCCTCATCATCTGAGCGACAGATGTATGTGACGAACGTCCCCATTCATATCGTCTGCATGCTTTGGTCATAAGTCCTGCTGGTATCGAAAGTTAGGCCTTGTCATTGTTGGCTTTCGAAAAATAATTGTTGTCACGTTTGTTTAATTTTTTTCTGTCAGGCGGAATCCTATCGGATGGAGCTATGCATGTGCATCATGACCGTCTTCTCCATCAGTATTCTTTGCTACGTGGTCGCTGATCTGGACTCGCCGTTCAATGGATTCTTTAGGGTACAACATAATCTACTTATTTCAATGCCTCTATACTCTATGATGAACTCACGCAGCACGCAATACAGATCCTGAACCGGTGGGCTATCTAATGCTATCTAGCTAGAAAGCTTGGGGAAAGGACCTTCCTCAAACATTCGACCTTTGAGTCTTTGAGAAAGAATATAGGGAGGGTTTGCGGTGACACCATGTGTAAAGTTTCTTGAAGAAGAGGTGTGGTTCTGAAAAGAATCACCTGAGTGATAACTCAGCATTCATTTGAGAAAGGTTCTGCTAGCTTCGAAACTTCAGGACCTCTACAATTTTTTAAATTTGGCGTTTGGTCGTTTGCAATGATACAATTGGGTGGTTTTTAGGGGGCAAATAATACTTCCAAATGTTTGATAAGACTTGTAAGGTTTGCATGGTGGAAATACTAAGTGGAAGGTTTGCGGTGACACCATGTAGCTCTTCTCTTTCAAGAAGGAGTGTGGCTCTGAAAAAGAGCCGGTAACTCAACGCTTCGGGTTGATGACGGGCAGAGTACACACTCGACCCGAAACGTTGAGTTACCGGCTCTTCTCAGAGCCACACTCCTCCTTGAAAGAGAAGAGATACATGGTGTCACCGCAAACCTTCCACTTTCCGAATGTTTCCAATTCTCTCTATTATGTTTGAAGTCTTAATTTCATTGCTATGAAACCCCTGCTTTCAGGTGAGCACCTCGGCCTTGTCCGAACTCACGAAGAAGACCGAGGAGATGTACGTGCTCGCCAGGCAGGGCAAGGACCTGTACAGTCTGCATGGCAGCGGGCGCGACGCACCCCATGACGGGGCAGACGGGCGCGCGGACAGCGACAGCAGAAGCGGCAGCGAGTGCTCCGAGATCGAGATCGAGGCCGTCAAGGTGGAGGCCAATTTCGACATCTTATAGCGCGCATCGCATACTCACTGAACCAATCGTCGAGACACTTCCTAGCGCCCATGACCGCCACACGGGGGTCCCTGAGAACTGTGCCATATTCAACAACTCGCTGATCAATCGGGTATAATAAATACTTGTGAAATCAATCAACACTATGGATACAAGCGAGCCAAAACCTGGCACAGTCGGACATCAGTGTGTTTTTGGGGTCATGCTTCGTATTGTTTTGTGGTGGGCTGAAAAGTCTTTGTTTGAACACTTTGGACACTCAGTGGTGCCCGGATTCGGAGGGCCCGGCACGTAGCAATACCAACAGCGCTCCGAGTTTGGAGGTGCCCGGCAGGATGTGGTTCATTGGGGCTAGGCGATGTACAGCACCAGCCAGCACAGTGGCCCAGCTTCGTCTCCCATGGTGGGAGTCGGGGATTTTGAGCCAAAACGACACAGTGGAATATCGCCAAGCCGAGTTGGATAACATTCTAGCATGAAGAGCACAGGCACACTGGGCTAGTCGTCTTCTGCTTTGATCATGGAGCTCTATAAATAGAGCTCTATGGCTGTGAAACACTGGAGGAGAGAGTACAGGTTGCAGTAAGGGCCAACACTCCGTCTTCCTTTCATCAGATGTGTTGGGAGTTTTTAAACTGATTCTGACGAACACGGGTAGACCCATGGACATCCTTTGACTCGTTATAGCATGTGAGGGCAGTGGCATCAAAAACGCCAAACCAAAACAGAACAAAACATGTTTGGCAAAATCATTTGGCCAGACGGTGTTTTTAAATCAGACATGTTGAGGGGTGCCTGATTTGGGCACACACAACCCAACAGTTGGGGATTGGGCCGACCAAAAGGCATCACCACATGATAGGCTGGTTTGCGTCGGTCCAAATTCCATCACAGCGTCAACTTCACAACAAAGTGGTCACGAGACAAACACGATTCAAGATCCGATTACTATATTTTCATATGTATATATCCCGATATAGCCATACACCGAAAAAGAAACAACACAATCTGAAATAGAAGATAAACCTTTTAACGACTATTTTACAAAAATAGTTGCATCGCTATAAACTACCGCGACCATGGAATAATACAAAAAGAAACCTCTTCACACCATTGCAAAGCACCCATTCTCTGCCACCTAAAATATTGAAAGCAAAAGTTATTTGTAGAAAAAAAACATAACGTAAAAAAAGTAACGTGTGGAGTTGTATTGCCGTTTGTAACGGGCTCATGTATGTGGGGCAAGACACGAACGAGGGAAAGAGCAAAGAGAATTCGTTGGAGGAGTGTTCCACCGACATAAGATAAGCCATATCCATCGTTTTGGATATGGCTGGTAGTAAGTGGGCAAGTCAGTGGTCGCAGCCGTTACCGTCAATACATCCGTGGGCTATTTTCAGTCACAGCCTGAGCCCCCTAGGAAAGTTACTCAGAGGATGTAGCATAAGATTACAACAAGTGCAGCAACTCGCTGGTTGCTTGGCATGCCTTCCAGTCACTACCGACTCCGATACACACACGCAGCGCATGAGTTGTATTCCACTCGCATGGCGTCCTTCGAAGAGTTTGAAAAAAAAAAAAAAACCAGTGAAGCTGCAAAGGAATGCGAGCCAGTCATAATGACTCCATACCAGTTTGTATAAGTTACTGCCCAGTCTACCGCATCGGTCCTGGGTCAATCGTGGACGGCTTCCGCCTTCGCACCGATTCAATGAGGATTTGCCTTAACACAGTCTGTCGGCCTTCTGGCTGCTTTGGAAAGAGAAACAACGGAAATAGAGACCGGGCAGCTCGGGCGGGATTGGAACCAGGCAGGGCTTCATGCTCTACCACCATGGCCCTGCTCTGCGGGAGGCCGCCCGGCTTGTGCCTGACCGCCCGTCTGTTCTTACTTCTGGGTGGCCGAGGCGCTGCGCTTGTTGATGGCCTCGGACTGGGCATGCACCGTGTCGATGAACGCGCGGACGTGCTCCGGGTCAAAGTCGGGGTACACGCCGTGGCCCAGGTTGGCAATGTAGCGCTGCGTGCCAAAGCCCTGCAGCATCTTACCCACCAGACCCTGGATGTTGTCCTTGGAGTCGTAGACGGCGCAGGGATCCAGGTTGCCCTGCAGGCAGACTGCGCTGGACGTTTGCTTCCTGAGTGAGGGATACAATGACATTGTAGGGATGATGTCATTGCGGGGAGTTAATGGTTCATGTGGGTAGGGATGATCATCATCACCATCATCATCACCATCACCACCATCACCACTATCTATTCACCATCACCATCATCACCATCACTACCATCACCATCATCACCATCACTACCATCATCACCACCATCTGTTCACCATCATCATCACCATCATCACCATCATCATCATCACCATCACTACCATCATCATCACCATCATCACCATCACCATCATCACTACCGTCATCATCACCATCATCACCACCATCTGTTCACCATCATCATCACCACCATCACCATCACCATCATCACCACCATCACCATCACCATCATCACCATCATCATCATCACCATCACCATCACCATCATCATCACCACCATCACCATCACCATCATCACCACCATCACCATCACCATCATCACCATCATCATCATCACCATCACCATCATCACCATCATCATCATCACCATCATCATCATCATCATCACCATCACTACCATCATCATCACCACTACCACCACCATCTGTTCACATCATCATCACCACCACCATCACCACCATCACCACCATCATCCTCAGCATTTTCACCACCCTCCTCATCCCCATCATCACAGCCCAGTCCAGACCAATTGGCCGGCATTACAATCAGAGTTAGTGCCCATGTCCCTACCTGGCCACCTCTGGCTGAATGGTCCAGTCCAGGCCGATGACATCATAGTCCGTCTTGGACAGCTCCTCTATAGCGTAGTGAGCTCCCTTGGCAAAGACAATCTGCAGAACAGTCAGACAAACACAGGCATTGCATACCCTTCTGCTACTACTACTGATTCAAAGACCATCAAACCAATAGAAATTTCAGGGCTGTGAATGTTTTTCAGGGCTCTCGTTACCATGGGAACAGGGTCGAAGTTCATCTCCTGAAGGGTGTTCTTCACTCTGGTCACAATCTGCTTCAGGTAGGGGAGGGCAAAGGTCGCGAAAAGATCCGGACCCAACACGCCCACGTTAGAGTCGAAAACCTGTAGAAGCTGCGATTGAAACGAAATGAAATAAAATAAGAAACTGTACATGAAAAATGTGTGTTTTGTTGAATTATTGGTGCCTTTTTTCCGCCTGGAACTTCATGTTTATCGTCATCATTGATGACAATTGAAGGCCTGATGTTTCAATCTGATCAGGGGTGGATTTCACAAAGCCTTACGATGAATCGTAACTCAACTTACGATGGATAACCCATCGTAAGTTGTGATGCACCGTATGGTTTATATGCATCGCTCATCGTCTTGCGATTGATCGTAAGTTACGATGAGTTTGGTGAAATCGACCCCAGGACCTATCGTTGCCTCGAAGAAAAGTGCTGCTATGATTGACACAGCAGGGCCTGATTTGACCAAAGGCTGAGACGGATCTTTAAATACCTATTAGTCTCAGTTGCTAAGCTACAAAATATCGCCAGAGTCACTGGCATTATGACATCACTCTTCGCTTAGCAACTACGATTGTTGTGTATCCATGACCTCTATCCAAAACCCGGCTTAGGCTTCGTCTCTGTAATCCAAAAGCTGAAACACACAGGTTGAAGTTCTTTGCTGAAGATGAAGCTTTTGATTTTTTTTTTTTAAACGCAGTGTGCCATTCAAAAACTGAAGCCAAAGGCCTCCCGTTTTCATTCCTTGTACTTTAACAATGGATGAAAGACATGGAGACAATACCGGAGCCTGAGCCTAAGCTGGGTTTTGGATAAAAAGGGGCCCGGAGATGGATCAATCACCTGGGCACCTGCCAGCACCTGTCCCACCAGGTAGTCCACTATCTTGTCGGTGAGGAGCTGCAGGAAGTTGTGGCTCTGCTCAGGGTGAGCATACAGCCACTTCTTGGCCTTGCTCAGTGTCATAGAGTTACCAGTCCCCTCGATGCAGTACCCCATCAAGGTCCACTGGAGAAAAACCAAAAATCCCGAAAAAACAAGGGTCATTTATTTGATAAGATTTGCTGGTTTGCATGGTGGAAATACAAAGTAGGAGGTTTGCGGTGACACTATGTACACCATCTCTTAAGGGAAGGAGTAGGGCTCTGAAAAGAGCCGGTAACTCAAAATTTTGGGTAGTGTATATGGACAGTACTCTGCCCATAGTCAGGAGACAGAGGGGCATTTGTCAAGATCTCACATGACTTTTCCGTTCGATAACGAAGGCGATGATGGTCGACTATTCAGGAAGGCTCCCCACCTATATTTTTTTTTCAAGCATGATTTTGACCACCTGAGGTGACAAGTTTTGGAGACAAACACCTTAGGCAGTCCATAGAATGGATGAGGTGGGCCACCTCACAGTTTGATATGCAGGGGAGCTTGGAGGGAGAGACGTCAGGGGCTAACTTCACACAGCTGCTGAGGCAACCACATTTGCTTCAGCCCCAAATGTCCCCAATCATAGGGTCAACTTGCCGACCCACATTTCACCGTTAGCTCATGCTGAGTAAGCAATGGTGGAATACCAGAAAAAGCAACTGACATCACATCACAGTTTTAATCCCATTTGCACAAGGAAGACTTGTCACGCTTAACGGATATATTCACGCCTAAGCGACTCTTATGTGATTGGCCCCTGGTACATTAATCACGAGGTCTCGGGTTCAAATCCCGGTCAAGTCAGGTTTTTTTTTTCCTAACAATTTTTCATAGCTAAAGTAACTCTGCTGATTTCAATGTCATGTGATTGGAAATCCTGGTAGCTAAAAAAAAAACCTGACATAACAATGGCTTCTTTCAAATTTTATTCAGACAGCAATTCACAAAAATGTCTGACACGAAGTTACTCACAATAGAGCTGCATCCATACAACTAACAACCATGTACTTTTCCCTATTGTCAGCCAGAAGTTTTATAGCCTACAAAAAATCCCCCGCAAAAACTGCACAGTCACTCCCCCTATGGGCATGGGCCTATTCAATACCCATAGATTGCATTCTTCAGTTCTTCACAATGCTCTGCCTTAAAATGTCCACACTCGTGATGCTCAACATTTTTTCCCCCTTTTTTTTTCAGCCGGTTTTCAGGAGTGCTTTCAAAAGGCAATGGTGTGATTGGGGTCAAACCCACTGCTACAGTGGGTCTGCATGGTTGGGTTTTTGTTATAAGTCACGAGTTGTGCATAATACAGCTAAGACTTGGCTCTGGGATTGGCATTTGGCTGTTGCTCACTGCAGGCTTACATGTACAGAGTTACTTCAAACAAGATTATCACAAAGATATTTGTCCCCCCAAAATTACACACCTCCACCAAAAGACAAAAAAATCACTAAAAACTACTGGATTTAGGCAACTACCTTCCTTTTGGACCCTTTTGAATAAGACTCATATTAAGTACACTATTTAGTAGTGATATACAAAAATGTTGAAAAATGCTTACTGCTTTTGTTCAATTTTTTTTTTTCTTAATTAGTTTTTAACCAAAATACCCCGAGTCAGATTTTCTTTTCGTCTTTTGATTTCCGTTGACTTGGTTACGGGGATCAAACGCTGACAGCGAGGGGCGACTCACCGGGGCTCCTGAGAAACCGATGAGGGGCACTTTTCCTTCCAAGCGTCTCCGTGTCAGGGTGATGGCATCAAAGACATAGCTGAGGGCCTCCGTCACGTCCACGTCACTCTGAAGCCGTGACAGGTCTTCGGGAGAGCTCAGCGTGTTGTCAAAGACCAGCCCCTTTTTCCAGACAGAGAAGAGGAACCAATAAAACAACCAACATAAAACAAAAACTGAACTTGAATATCGCTCGCACATAATGAAAATAAAAAAAACGGCACAGAGCTAAGGTTAGCAGAATCCCCTGCAATATACAGTTGTTTCATGGGGGTCATACAGACATCTAGATCAAATTTGTTTAATCTATAGGAATGTATTGATGTTAAAGACACCAACGAACCCAGAATTAGACCGTTGACAACACATTACAAAAGTGCCTTCAACTAATGTCTGATCTGAGGTGCTTGTCAATCAACCTTACAATCCATACAATCCATCGTGCCATGATATTAGCATTTATGTGTGAAGTCCACAGTCCAAAAAAATTATGACCTTGACAAATTCAAGCGCTCAGGAAGTCATTCCAAACAATTCAGCGAATACTCAGAACTGGAATGAGCCCGAATTGAATTCCAGCTGATATCCGGGCCATTGCCTATCAAATGCGGTGACATACCTTCCCTGTGACCATCTCTACATGAACTCCAAGGACCTGGGGAATGACCAGGATATCCGAGAAGATGATGGCCGCATCCAGATCAAAGCGTGCAATGGGCTGAAAGCAAAACCAAGACACCGTCAGATACTATCACCTCCACCCAAAAAAAATGAAATAAAAAATACAAAAAATAACCCAACTTCAAATTGAATCAAACTAAAAGGATAAACTTTTACCCGATGAACACTGGAATGATCTACCATCTGACTAGACTCACAATGTCTTTTTCAAACCAACCTCAAAATCTTTTCTATTTAGGGAAAGCATTAGGTGATGTGTAATGTATGGTTGTTCTGATCTGTTTTAAGTTCATCCTCATTGAACATACTCAGGACTGCGTTCACCATTTTATCTAGTTTTTATTGATCGATGTAATTGACTGTATCAAATGATGACAATTTAGAGTTTATTTCCTTTCTGTTAGGAATATCTACAATGCGTTGATGGAATGTTGGATTTGTGGAAAAACCAACCGATTCTTGACAACTCACCTGCAGGGTAATTTCACACGCTAGTTCCGGTGTCTGGCATATCTCAAAGAAGTCATGTTCTTTGCGCACAGCCTGGAACTCTGCAAGCAGTCAGGGAAGACAAAAAACTCTACTTTTGTTCTTTCTTTTTTAAAGTAAATCTAGTTATCTACACACTAAGGGCAAGTTAGATGTAAGATGCTTACTTAGCACATTTACTGTAGGTCTGTAAGAATGATACAGACTCGGTGTGACAATAGATCTAGAATGTTATGACTTTGTATGCATCACCAGTTCTTTTACTATCCAGTCTGACTTTAACCCCCAACAGCTGCCAACCTATTTTAATAATGAAAATTAGGAATACTTCTGCTACAAAAAAGAGGAATCACAGAGCAAACTACACAGGAATGCACGTGTGTATTTCCAAGCCAAAAATCGGACTCTATTGTAAAGAGCTTGTAAAAAGTTATATTTTTTTTGCCAAAAGGATGGGTGATTCCTCCAAAATAAGGAATGGTTGGCAGTTATGACCCACTGAGATGGTAGTTTTGGAGACCTGAGGTAGTCCCTCACAGTTTGATATGCAGGGGCAACCATTGCATCAACCGTACAGCAAGACTCAAAGACTACGGCACTTTGTTGCTAATACCTGGTAAGTATCTCCCTGCCTGTCTCATGACCCAGACCGGCACTCGCTCTGTCTTCTCTCCCCTCGCCGCACGCAGAATCAAGTCATTCTTCAGCGGGGGGAAATTCTGGTAAAGAAAACCCCACGATAGCCACTTAATTAACCGGTGAACGTAAGATTATTAGGCACTTTTCCAAAACCCAACTTAGGCTTTGGCTACGGCTTCGTCTCTGCTATCCAAACGCTGAAAACACAGGTTGCAGAACTTTCTTTGTTGAAGTTGGAGTTGTGTGGGTTTTTTTTTTCAAAATAGAGGGTAACATTTAAAAAATCAAAGCCAAAGGCCTCCCATTTCCATGCCTTGTACTTAAACAATGGACGGAAGAAAGAAAGACAAAGCCGGAGCCTGAGCCTAAGCCAGGTTTTGGACAAGGGCCTAGAGGAGCTTTGCAGCAGTGAGATTCGAAATTCAATGAGGGTTGGTTCTCCTAACCGACATACTGTACATTGAACACAGTACAACAAAGAAAACAACTAGAAATTGACAAACCTCCCAAATAAATTGAGCCGAGTATCCAAAAAAAAAGTTTTAAAAAATGGAAGAAAAAGAAGCCAAAAAAAACCCCCAAACCTGATGCTTTTGTAGAAGTGTAACTTTCTTGCGAATGTCTCGAAAGGCTCTGAAGACCGTGAGGATTTCTTGTGTTTTTTCCTGACGGACTCTGAGTGGGAGGAGAAAGTCCAGGCTGCAGAGCTTCTTTGGGGGCGACATCTCAGAGGAGTGGTTCGTCTCCGCGGCGTCGGTGAGCGACGCAGACGCCTGGTGATGGCGACTGCTGGTCGCCGCGGCAACCTCCTCAGCCGAGCGCCTCGGGCGCTTCTTGGAGGACAGCCTGGACAGGTGGATGGGCACGATGGCCTGATGGAGACGGGGCTGCGCCGATGAGTCTGCGTGAGGCGCGGAGGCGAACTGAGGCGAATCGCGGCCGATCTCGTTCGTCGCGTAAATCGCGGCCGCTTCCAAGTGGCTGTCCTGGCTGCCGCTTAGAGTAAGACGCAGGCTGGGTTGGTCAGTCGGATAGACGGCTTTTCCACGTGAAGTTTCGGCTTCGTGGTGCTCGGCAGGGGAGCCTCCGTTGCGCGGTAGCTCCTCCGAGGCGAGGGGATGCCGGTGAGGCAAGTCGGCGGGCAGCGTGGGGATGATCTGGCCCAGGCACTGGTACGTGACCAGGCTCTCCACGGACGTGCAGGAGGTATCGTGGCCGCTGCCGGCCAGCGAGACGTAGTTCAGCCGGCTGATGATGGCCCGCGCCTTGCACGACCGGTTGCGGCACTTCAGGTACATGTTGCCGTTGCGGCAACGGTCCCGGATGAAGACAAAGTCCTCAATGACGTAGCCTTTACCGCTGCCCTTCAGGGCAATGATGGTCACGCAGTCCCTCACCGAATGATGGGAGGGCGCCGCAAACACCTCACTCCTCCCGCCCGCATCGGACGGGCCGGCGCTCGGACCAACAATCTCGTAGCATATCTCGTCACCCCATGAGTCCCTCTCTGCGGACCCGGAGAGATTGGGATTCTCGCTCTCCCCCGACACGTCCTGCAAGTAGCTCTCCAGTTCCTCGCTGGTCGGTTTCTGGTCTTCCAAATGATCCATATTTCGGGTTTCTAGTTTTCTCACTGGCCGACTGTTCTGATGAAAACGAGGTAAGTACCAGCAAGTCCCTTTTTTCAGCAAAATCAGCTCTGAACACAAACAGACTAGCCCTAATTCAGGAGTGCTGATTATAAAACAATGGCCTAGTCCCATGCAAAGACATCCACTTGCAACTGAATTAATTAGCTAGGTTTCCATTAATTAATTAAAATACACCTTTAAGTAAGAAATAGTACCATGTTATTGTTAGACCATAGTTAGACCATCTGTAAGGTCCAAGGGAGTTATTATGGTTAAAATAAAAACATATTTAGTTTAATTTCTCAAAGAGTCGCTTTCAGTCCAGATGTCGACAGAATCTAGGTTGGAGACGTGCTGCCGATGCAGAGAACAATGAAAAGATGCGGCCACCGATGCCGACTGCGCATGTCGACACGGAGGAGGCGTGTCGACATTATGCAAATCCTTGTCGACTGTCGACCGGCACGGAACCCAAAATAAGCACTTTTTACAAGAAATCATAAGGCTGAGAATTAAACTGGAAGTGCAGATCTGACGTGTGTCTATCAATGGAAGGGATGAGATGAGATCGACTTACCGTTTCTTTCTGTACACCACCCATGGCTAGAAAAATGTCGAAATTAAGTTCAGTTTGGTCCGCAGTACCTCCCACAGTCGACACGTGCGTGATAATAACACAACATCTCTGTGCACTTGCCTACTTATTGGATATTCATGTTTACAACACATCGCTGGTATCCGCTTTCATTGTGCATCGCTAAAGGCAAAACGTAGGGAGCCAGTGTTTTTTTTCTCAGACGGCTGTTTCATGAAGTCTATTTTGGTATTACATAATTTCAGAACATGGGGCCATTTTTCTTATTAAGCAAGAAAGCCTGCTTAAGCAAGAAAGCCTGCTTAGCATGGAAAGTCATCCTTGTTTAATTGAAGAATGCCAGCCATATTTCACTTGATGCTTGCTGCCCTCAACTTGTATTCCAATCATGGAATTAAAGTGGAACTTTGGCGGGTAATCAGATTTTATTCAGCATTGCATCGGTAAAGGTCAAAAGATAGCCACAGTTTGTGTGTTAAAGCATTAAATATTCCAAAAAAGCAATACTGAGAAAGTAGAAAAAGGCAAAAAACCGTCACGGTTTTCGCACCGGCCTGCAGTGTAAGAAATAGTTTACTACTCACGAGTAATAAACTATTTGTCAATGTTTGAGTGAAGATTACTCGAAAAGTACATCATCCCAGACTGTAAGATTTCAACAAGAGGATTATATCATGACCATCTACAAACTGTGTAAATTAGAAGGAAATCTGTGGACATCGATGTTTTCCGATCTTCCCAATGTTTAAGCAGATTTTGATACTTATAATTAAAAAAAGACATGGACACATTCTGTAAGACGGAAGGAAACAGATCCAAATATGCTTTATTTGGTTATGAGAGTCCGTCTCGTGGGAAAACTTACAAATCATTGCAAAGGTCGTTTACACTGTACACAAACACCTGTCATAGCGGAGTGGATCAGTCTGTGAACAATCTCGTTCACTTGTTGATAGGAGAAACAAAAAGTATATCGAAAAGGTGCTCACACAAACAAAAAAATACCCAAACCCTCTTAACTTGTCACCAATCAGGTAAAAATATTCACAAGCCAAAACAAAAATACTAGAACTTCTACAAGAGAGTTGGCCATAGTCCCAACAGGATAAGCAATATCAAAAATTAGGGAGGGGAGGTGTATGAAAGTTGGGGTTAGAGTAAGACTGAATAGTCGATTTAAAAAAAGATCTTCTTTTTTTTTAGGGCTACAGTCATCTTTGGAAGAAATGATAAGAGCTGAATACAGGAATTGTCATTTATTACATTCTGAATGATTTTGACAATAAACCGATGAATCAAAATAGATACAAATATGAAGTTGCGGTGTGATCCAGTCCGACGGACTGATTTGCATATGGGTTACGGGAAGAACACAAAATGGACTTATTAAAATCAAGCAACAAAACAAAACGATTCCTCACAAAATAAGGATTTACAGAACTGGTTGCCCGGCAAATCTGCATGTGGTAGAGAGGGCGGGGAACCAGCCAACATGGATATTCGGCCAAAGTTTCTGAAGAAAGCATCTTCATTCAACGAGTCTTTGAATCACGTCAACCTCTACACTGAAGGTCTGAGATGGGAACAAATTACATTCAAACCCTTTATCAAAAAGTTATGTTTTTTAATCATAAACTTCTTTACAAGCCAATTAGATTACCCAAAATACCTGTTTTTTTATGAAGTTCTAGTTTTTGAGAGAAAAATCCCAAAACACTGACCCAAAGCAACAAAAGCACAGCCAATCCATAGCCCCAAATTCATCTTTTGTTCACACTGGACTGTGTAAACTTGAACAATGGCTTCTGTGACCAAGGTAGTGGGAACCAGTTACATCCATACAGATGTGTGGATTTTTTTTTACGGCTGGTAACCATTCATCGCTTGAGAAAACACTCCATAGGTTTATGCTGTGATTGGTTTGAATGGGGCAGGCTGGCCACTGCCTGGAGTGGTTGCATCCAAATCACTCTGGATAGGGCTAGGGCTTGGTCAGACATCAGAGGGGATGCACTGATAAAAGGAAGTAGCCATAGCCCTTGAAGTCCACTTTAGACCTATGGAAGGATGGGCTCACTTGGTGAAGTTCCGGCCTTGCTCACGGAAGTACAAAAAGGCTCACGATATCAGCAGAGCAGTCAGTACAGTTTAAATATTGCCAATGCTTGGAGTTAACAAACAAACAAACAAAACCAATTGATTGCTTCTCTTCAAGCCAAATCATTACTCCAATTATGCTTGGGATAAATATAAATACATGCGCCGAGTGTAACGGAATATGTATATCTTCAAAACGGCCAAAACCGCGATCTGAAATCACGTCAGTGGGCATTCTGCTGACACACCGCACTGATATATGGTGGGATGATTTCCCGAAAGCATTTTTTTTTCCCTCTTGGAATTTCGCATCAGAAGCTGCACGCAAAGAATGCACGTCTTATTACTCGTGTGAACTTAACTAATACTAGCCTTGTGAACTCTCCACACATTGTCCAGATTCTTTAAACCGCCCGTAAACCTTAAACACTAGATACATCATTTAAAGACAGTGTCGTCCGCATCTGAGAAGTAGTAGTTAACAAAGCGTTAGTTTGATTTTTTTTTCCTGAGAATTTGTGTCTGTTCCGATGCTACCCCATTCATTCTAAGCTTCTATTTCGGTATGAATGTAAGAATATTATCAATCCCAACGTGTAAAGATTGCAGAGTGAAAGCACACATTATTCCTGTGATGTTTAAAACGATTTACTCAAAAAAAAACGACGAGGAAAAAAAGAGAGGAAGTAAACTGAAGACAAAGTGTACACAAAGAAATGTGGGTAAGGCCATTGTGCAAACAAATTATTTTGATTTCAAAAAAAGCCAAATAAATAAGCTCAGACAACAGATGCAATTTGTTTAAATTGTGCCGTCAAAATGAATTTAGTTTCCCTACTGGTAAAAAAATCAATGGATCATCCCCTATGTATTAGTGTTCCATGTACAAGGTTGAGAAATAACCATTGCAAATATGAAATGCTATTGCAACGCATAAAAAAAAACTTGATACTGTCCATGAGGAACAAAGACTGTCCGAAACAGACTGGTCATACTGAATGATGTGCACGGCTAAATGGATGGCGTTTGCCAATGCACTACTTTGGCAGATACAATCTATGTCGTCGTGGGTGGGTCGGTTTAGTAAATCACATTGCTTTGGGCTTTTTCCCTTCTCTCATTCCGCTGTTGACTCGCGGTTGATTCCGCCGACCGTCTCTGTCCGTGTCCGTACGACAAAACTGGCTCGGGAAACGACGGGCTTTCGGAGACGGGGTAACTTCTGTGGGATTTCTTTGGGTGTGGACTCCAAGGCCTCTGTTGTCTATTGGTGAGCGTCAATCGATTCTACGGGTGAGGGTCACTCCGGTCCACTCGGATCTCGTCTCAGCTCTCCCCGTCGGAGGAGGAGGAGTCCGAGTCGCTACTTGTGGAGCCGTCCTCCAGACTGACCTGGGCGATGGAGCTGAGGGGAAGGCCCACGCTGTTCCTGGCGGTGGGCAAGGCCCGGGTGAACCCGTTCCTCTTCAACTGTGAACGAGAAACAAACGGTCAAATCAGACAATCAATCGGACATCTCCAAACGGATCACGGAGTACGTCAATCATAAGGGCCCTTTTACAAAACCTGGCTTAGGCCTCTTGTCAAAAAGATCATCGGTTGGGTATCGGATGATTTGACCCGTCCGATGTCGTTTCCACCGTATAGCCATTGTGTATTTTTCACCTCAGAGGCCAGTACAATCGGCTTTCTACCGGGGGAAAATTTATCGGTCGGATGAATTCAACCGGCACGCAACCGATGGTCTTTTTGACAAGAGACCTTAGGCTCTGGCTTTGTCTTTCTATCTCTCGTCCATTTTAAAGTAAAATGGGAGGCCCTTCGTGTTTTGTTTTTGAATGCTATACTGCATTTTGAAAATGAATTCAAAGCTTTAACTTCAACTAAGAACTCCATCCTGGGTTTTCAACTTTTGGATGACAGAGACGAAGCCGGAGCGGGGTTTTGGAAAACAGCCACGGTGTGTCAGCTTCCCAAATGACCAGAGCCATGTTTGACTAAAGTGTTAGGGCTACTCATAAGGTGTGGCTTTTTCATTTGATTCGGCGCTATGAAATTGCTCAATGAAATTGGACCCAGGTTTTTCCTCCACTTCTTGAGATCTGCTCTGTAAAGACGAGTTTGTGTGTGTGTGGAATCAGTCTCCGTTCTGTCATCAATCAATGGCCAATAGTCCAGATTGCATCCTGACCTGCTGGGATCTCTTCTGGAATTCCTTCAACTCGTCCTCGGTCAGCGGTGCATATCCTTCTTCGTTGTCACTGTGCTCATGCCAACCCATCTCATGAAGAAGCCTGACCATCGCCACCCGAAGAAAAAAAAGAAACACGGAGGATTTTGTTATAAAAAACCAGATCAGAAAGGCAACACAATCTCAAGACTAACTCCAGGTGAAAAGGGTGCAGAGGTAGGCAAACAAAACAGATTTCGCTGGAATCTGGAATGTCCAATACTAGATCATAGACTGAAGGGAAGTACATATCTCAAGGAAGTACATATCTCAATCGCAGAATGCCACAAGAAAAACACGCAGGCAAGCAAATGAAAAATGTGTTTGAAGATGGGGAGTGGACGGAAGAAGGCAGAAAGCTCAGGTGGCAGAGCGCTCATATGAACAAGTCAAGGGAAGAGTGCCTTTGAAACGAGCCCAACCTTTTCTCGGCTTCCAGACTGCTGGAGATGTCGGGGCCGTTCCCTACCGGCGAGAAGACCGGGTAGAAATTAGGGATGGACTCCTCTTCCGCGCCCTTCTCTAGCGCTGTCAGGCGGTCGTTGTCAATGTCGATACCGTTCGTATTGATGAAGTGCTCAGTCTGCAGTATAGTCTTCTGTAGGGAGGGGGGGCGAGGAAGGAAAGTTAACGGTTATCCTGTGAAACAAACCAAGGAAAAACTGACTTGGAACTTTTGAACAAATTGAAAAATTGGCAAAGAAAACTTTGACTTGACCGGGACTTGAACCCGAGACCTCTGGGTTAACATACCAGTGCTCTTCCATCTGAACTATCCAGCCCTTAGATGGTGGCTTT
This sequence comes from Luidia sarsii, assembly GCA_949987565.1. Lineage (NCBI taxonomy): Eukaryota > Metazoa > Echinodermata > Asteroidea > Paxillosida > Luidiidae > Luidia > Luidia sarsii. Next base: position 1,254,787 of record OX465113.1, read on the forward strand.
CGCAAAAAGTCAACTGAAGCAATTCAACCATTAACTGCCGTTTATCTCCAGAGATCACATATAACCCCCACTTTCATTCAGATGCAAACAACCAATTGCTGTAGACCCTGGCTACATCAGCTCGGGGACCGGACAGAGTAGATGCAGCTTCAGTAACAGCAGTCAGTTACCTCACTGATGGCAGGTACTGCCACCATGCAAAAACCTTCCAATCGTACTTGACCCGAGTTGACCTGGCAATGTTAGATTTGTGGTGAGGGTTCCCGGGCACTTACTGGTCTGGGAGTGGGGTCGTTCCTCTGCCACACAGACCTCTCCAGCCCCCTCAGGTTCTCCTGGTTGTTCTGACTGACCTGCCTGGGCAGCTCGCCGTTGCCCGAGCGCCGAAGCTCGTTCAGGAAGTCCAGCTTGTCCACCTTGCGCGGCTTGGAAGACGTGGGGCTCCGCGAGGGCACGACGGGCGAGACGGAAGCGGGCACGGGCGACGGCAGCTGGAACGGTGTCAAAGGTCAAGGGTGAAGGTCAAAGATCAAGCGTTAATTATTAACCCTGGTAATGGCATTTGAGTTCAAACTGGCTACATAAGAGGGCTGAGGGTGGGATGGGATAGGATGAAGAGATAGGGAAAGAATTAGGAAGGGAAAGAAAGAGAGAGAGGGGGAAGAGAGAGAAAGAGGTAGGAGAGAGGGAAGTGGAGAGATAGGATGAAGAGAGAGAGGGAGTGAAAGAGAGAGAAAGAGGGATGGAGCAAATGAGAGAGAGGAAAGAGGAAGAGAGATAGGATGAAGAAAGAGAGAGGAGGGGAACAAGAGAGAAAGAGGCCGAGAGACAGGGAGGGAGAGGAAGAAAGAGAGGGAAAGAGAGAAGAGAGAAAGGAAGAAAGAGGGATGGAAAGAGAAAGAGAAAGAGTGAGGAACAGTGTGATGGTGTAATCTGACTGAGGACTTACTCCTTTGGTAAGTGGCTGTAGGGTTGATGCCACCGAGCTGACTGGAATGGGCTGCAACCCGCCCTGGCTGGAGTTGTTGGCGGGGAGGACGACCGGGACCGGCGGGGGCCTGTTGGCGGCGGACAGGGGCGGCTGACGAGAGGAAGACACTGGAGCTGGTCTGGGGAATACAGGGGCTGGTCTACCGGAGCGACCGGGGGCAGCCGTCATGTTACCGACGGCCGTGGGCTTGGCGGGTGTCATCGACGCCGGCTTGTCCAGCGCCGACCCGCCTTTGCTGGAATCCACGAGGACGGGCATGGGCTTGGCGTTGACCGAAGACGAGGAGGGTACGACGGAGCTAGCATCTGCTTTGTTGGTCACCGGAGGCTGCTGAGCGGATAGAATCGGAGCGGTGCGGGTCGAGGAGCTGAGAGCAGGACGCGTCGTCGATGCAGATGCGTTGGATTTGACGGGAGGCGAGTGGTTGATGACGGAATTGCTAACGGGCGACTTGGCGGAGGGCGCTTTGGTGACGGGGAGCTTGCTGACTGGGGTCTTGGCGATGGGGGCGGGCGGGGGGTTGATGGGGATCGGGGCGGACCGGACGGGGCCGGGCACCTGGCTGGGCTTGGGGACCGGTGAAATGCGGCTGGCTGGCATGGGCGCTGATCGAATACCTGGCTCCTTACTCCATGACGAACCCTACAGACAACCAAACACACCCACAAGCAAACAGATGAGCAACAAGATAACATTAGACGGCCTGAATCTTCAATCCCAGCAGGACCTTTCCCAAAAGCAGACAAATTTTTCCTTAGAGAGACTCCATCCTCTGATTGAAACTTCAAACCCTTCAAATATTCAGTCAAACAAATAAGTAACCCATCCTGGCAAAGACTAGTTGACTATTTGAGTTTTTTTGCCAATTTTTCAATTTCAATAAAATAAATGATAAAAATAAAATAAATGATAAATATAAAATAAATGATAAAAATAAAATAAATGGTACAAATAAATAAATGATAAAAATAAAATAAATGATGAAAATAAAATAAATGATAAAAATAAAATAAAGGATAACAATTCCAATAGGTCACATTATGAGTATTCAATTGCTATAATTTGGATGATTTCAGCTGTGCGCAATTTTTTGAATCACTCAAAAGTCTTCACAGAGGCACTGCTAAGACGAGTCCAATGCCTTACCATCGGAGTGACAGACGTCATGGACTTCAACACGATGGTGGAGCTGGCACCGGAGCCGGCCACGACCTTGGAGGCCTGACCCGCCGACCCCGTCTGACCCCCGACCTTTGACCCGGCGCTGCTGTCCACCAGCGGGGCGGAGCCTGGGGCGAGGGGGCGGGCGGCCGCTTTGCCGTCGGACGAGCTCGGGATGGACTTCTTGATCAGCTGAAGCTTGCGACCGCTGATGACTTTGGTAGTTCCTGGTGGTTTTTCTGCGTCACAGACGGGAACAAAATAAAAAAGAATGTTGCAAACTGCTCAGTGACTAAAATGACCTGCAAAACATAAATCTAAAAAAGTTAGAGGGCCTGACGTTTGGATCCTAGCAGGACCTTTCCCAAAGGCAAAGTGACAAGGACATACACAGGTAGTCAGGGGAAGTATACCCGGTACAGTTTGGCCTTTTACTTTGCCTTTAAGAAAGGTCCTGCTAGGATCCAAACATCAGGCCCTCTAACTTGAGTTAGCGCCGTATGCTCAGTGCTTTGCCCAATTGCCTGGTGATTTGCATCGATGAGAATGTAAATTCAATGGTCGTTTGCTCTACCACACATGCAGTTAGCACTGTTTGATCGGTGCTTTGCCCAATTCCTTGACGATTTGACTGAAGGATTTGCCATAACCTTATTTGAAGTATGCACCATATGTTCACTGTTCAGTCCTTTGCCTAAAGTTTCAATCAAGGTAGAATCAATTCTAGAAGTTCTTGACATTAAGATGATTTTGGGAATGGATCCCTGTGAAGGGCACTTACCCCAAGCGCCAGGTGGTACACTGCTCTTGACTGTTGTGAGAGTCTCCACATCATCTCCAGAACCAGACAGGGAAGGCTTGGAAGGAAAGGAAAAACAAATTGCTTGTCATCGTTCTCATCCTCTTCATCCTCCTCAACCTGGTCCTCCCTATCATCCTCATTATCAACCTCATGCTCCTCATCTTTCTTCCCATCATCCTTATCCTTCCCTTCCACCTCACCCTCCCAACTTTCTGAACCTCCTCATCCTGCCCATCATCTTCACCCTCCCCTTCCTCTCTAACCTCCCCACCTTCCCCACCATCCTCAACTTCCCCTTCCTCCTCATTCTTGTCACCCTCCCCAACCTCCTCATCCTCTCTAACCTCCTCATCCTCCCCTTTCAACTCATTTGTCACCCTCCCCAACCTCCTCATTCCCCCCTTCCTCCTCATTCTCATCCTCCCCACCATCCTCATCCTCCCCTCCTCTTCCCCTTCCTCCTCACCCTCCCCAACCTCCTCATCATCCCCTTTCTACTCATTCTTCTCATTCTCCCCATCATCCTCATCTTCCCCTTCCTCCTCATCCTTCCCTTCCTCCTCACCCTCAACAACCTCCCTTTCCTCGTCATCCTGCCGACTATCCTCATCTTTCCCTTCCTCCTCATTCTCCCCACCCTCCCCAACCATCTCATCCTTCTAACCAACATCACCAAGTGACACAGCAGATTACTCAGAAATGCCCTAAGTCAGCATCAGTATATCCTCCTACAACCTCGTACCCGATCCCACAGACAACCACTCCACGGTACTCACAAAGTCCTGATTGGATAAGGCACTCTTGTTGTCACCCTCCTTCCCCGTCTCCTCTCCTCCCTCCCCCTGGCCCTCCTCCTTGCTCACTACGTCACTCGGGTGCTCGTCTGAATACTTGGGTCCAGAGTTGAACCTGAAACCACAGATGCAAACACGCACTCTCATAAATCTGTTAAATTGAATCAAAGGCTGCATCGACTTGGTAGCCAGGTTTACAAAAATTTACTGTATGCATCAGAATGAAAACAGAGGCGTGATACCTGGAGATATACGGGTGTCAATGGATAAATGGTTCTGAGTGGAAATGTCAGAGTACACACTGCACGAAACATTGAGTTGCCGGCACTTTTCAGACCCACACTTCATCCCACAAGAGATGATTTCCATGGTGCCACCGAAAATCCTCTACTGTACGCACATACACCTACATATCCTGGAATCAGACACCCCATTTTCATTCAGAGCACTGAGCAGAAAGTGAAATTCAGGAGGATTTAGTAATGCGGGGGAAATGGCAGTGGCTGACCTCTGTCGTCCGGACGCCTTTCCTTGGTGAAACCCCCCACGGCCGTTGTTGTAGCCACCCCCGCCGCTGCCACCACCGCCACCGTCAAAGCGACCATTGCCCGAGTACTGCTGACCGTTACGCGGCACAGAGCTGCCCCTGCGGGCATACCCCGTCCCGTAGCTGTGGCCGGCACCGTCGCCAAACTGCGAGTGGTTCCAGTTGGTGGTTGGGTCCGGATCCCAGGGCAGCTCATCCACGGAATGGTGGCGGGCGCCGGAACTGGAGTAGTTGCGACGCTCTGAAAAAAAGAAAAAAAAATCAAACAAAATAAAAAACCCACTTATTTATGCTAACTTTATTAACGTTTGCAAATGTGATGTTGTGAAGGCAAAACAACTTCGCTAGAGGACGGACATCATCATCATCGTCGTGCAATACTAGTTTTTAGTCAAGGTCTATATTACAATGACACATGAGCATGTACAGCATTTGGGGTTTCAACAGAAGTTAACCGAGTGGACCAAATCTGCAGTGCCTATCCTATCCATGCATTGCTATCTCTCCATCTCTCCTCGTACACGGATATCTATTTCCCTTCTGCCTTTGTAAAGGCACCCGCCATGACGGAAATGTCCAACCCCCTCCTATTTGGTTTGGTCCTTGTCATTCTGCCTTGGAGAAAGGTCCTAAGGATTGAAACATCAGGCCCTCCTTATCATTGAAATTCCGTTTTTCTTAAAGAGATTCACACTGTGAGTTCCGCTGAGATGAAACACAAGACAACCTGGAAGAGGTGGAATGGTATGTCTCCCTAGTGCCTGGTACTCACCGTCTCGGCCGCGGAAGCCAATCTGGTCGTGCGTCGGGGACCGGCCAAAGCCATGCTGAGAGTCAGTGGAGTAATGCCGGGACCGGTGTTTGTCCTCGGCACTGGCGGCGCCCAGACGACTGCCTTGGCCGGTGTAGCTTGCATGGGGCTGCCTCGACGACTGCGGATCAAGCCAGCAAAATAACTCCAAAAGTTATGAATGGATCATTCTGACATTTATACAGCAGGGCTTGACCTTAGCACTAGTCCGGCGGTCATTGTCTAGTAAAAACAGCTGCAGGCTAGTAAAATGACCCACTTTGCTAGCCCGGCGGACTAGTAAAAAGTAAACAGCGGTGTGGTGGCAAAAAAATGATGCGGGCAAGGGTAAGAAAGTAGAAACTAAGATTTTGTTTTATTAGACCTAATAACCTTGTTTTAAATTCAATATTAATTTTACAGGGCTAGTAAACCTTGCTGCAGGCTAGCAAAAAACTCAAATTACTAGCGTGGTGGGCTAGTAAAAAAAAAACTTAGGCGCGAGACTTGTACAGTATTTCCGTCTTCTCACTGGCTCTAGGTGATTCTCTTTAGGCAATGATCCGAATCAAATCCTGGATTCTGGATCACTTTGAAATTTGTATCAACATTGCAAGAAACGGTGCTTGCCGGAGGTCTGCACTCTCCGAGTGCTTTCCTAGCCGTGAAAGGCTCCCGCGAGTCAGACAGAAGACGATGCAATACAATTAGACTGACCACAGTGGACTGGACTCACCTGTTGGCTCGAGGGAATCTTCAGCCAAGCTGGAGCGAAGTCATGCTCAGGAGGGTTGGCCATGTCTGCCAAGACCATATCATACTGCCCCTGAAAGCCACCCCAAAAAAATGAAAAAGGAAAAATTCAAATTTTCATCAAGTAGGATGTCAAGACCTCAAGATGTAAATACAAGTAGAAACTGTTGCAAAGTGATCGCTGACTAAAATGACCTGCAATACATGAAACTCAAAAGTTAGAGGGCCTGACGTTTCGATCCTAGCAGGACCTTCCTCATTTGAGAAAGGTCCTGCTAGAATCGAAACGTCAAGAACTCAAGATGATAGACTTGACTACAAACAAGCCTTTAACAAGGTCATACATCTATGCACCAACTGCAGCTTGTTTATTTCAATAGTGGAAGGTGTGTCATGACACGATGTAAATCAACTCTTGTGAGATGGAGCATGGCTCTAAAAAGAGCAAATAACTCAGCATTAACCAGATGTCACTGCAACTGCAAGCCTTCCACTTCCACTATGCAATTTTCCAATCTTCTCTACATTCTTGTTTCAACTGGCTAGTTGAGTCACAACCTCCAATGTTTGATTTAGCGTCAGTCTGGTAAAATCAATGTTCCATCAGGCGTGCAGTTTGGCAGTGTGTAGCACCTGCAACTACCAAACCTATCAGAACGTGAGACGTTAAACAAAGTTGGATACAGTACGCTTTCCAGTTCAAGACGGAAGGGGGTTAGGGTTGAAACATGCGAGACAGTTGGAGAGCATTGCATTGCATCTCCACCATGCAAATCTTATTTTACGAGGGTCGGCTTGACTCTAGGAGTCTAGGGCAACCAATCTTACCTCCAGAAGTGGGCAGACAATGAAGGCGGACCGCGCTCACTGTCTCAGAGGGCAAAAAAAAAAAGGCACTTATTTGCGGGGGGTCCTCAAAGCGACTTCCCTCTTCTCGCGTACACGACAAGTCTCCGAGTCTCTTCTGCTGCACAGGGCAAAGCGGGTTGCCTGCGGGCTACCTGGCCATCTTAGTCCCGGGCCTTCCTGTCGTAGCAGGTTTGGTACGGGGTCGGGAAGGGCGATTTGGCGTCACTCGACCGTTCTATCAACCCTCTCCCACGCTCTCATCCAGTGTCCGCAAGCAAAGGCACTTCAAATTAAAAAAATCTCTAGAGTTTTTTTTTTTTTTTTTTTTGCTCGTCTGATCTGATCAGAGCATATCAAGTAGGTAGGAACTCCGAAGCGAGATGTTATAACGCCCACTCAACCATTGTACTGCTTTCTTGAGGGAAACTTGCGACCAAAAGGTATCAAGCTTTCAAGAAAAGCAGGACGAAAACGTGACGGATGAAAACGAAACCCCCCAAAAATCAGCTACTGTATAACTGAGACATGTCTGCTAGTTGGTGCAGCTGCTAAACACCATTGTTGTACTTCTTGGCGTGGCAAATGAGAAGAAATCAAGAAATGAAAGACAGCCCCCCTTTTGGGTGGAACTTACGATAACGTGCCAAAAAAATAAAAATTGGAAAGCGAAAAAAAAATGACGATCAAAAGATTTCTTTCTTGGAAGCACAACAGCACGGTGTTTGGAAGAGCAACAAGGTTGGACGTTACATCGTGAGACTGGCCATCACGAATGGACGTCAAGTAATGCCCCTGTTGGGATGTTTGATCTGGCGTTCTAACGTGGCAGAAGTCCGTCTGCTTGATTCGCACAGAACTCAGCGTTCCAAAACCGGTCTCATGTTGCGCGAATTTCCAAAGTCACTTTCAGTTTCGATCGGGTCTCCGGTTAATACACGCGCTTGTGCCGCTGGTTAGAAAAAATTCCAAGATCGGCAACGAAGCCCAGAAATCAGTTGATGTTAATGTCGGTAGCAGTTCATAGTCCAGAGTCCCTGGACCCAATCTTTCCTCACGGCAACTTTTGCGAAAAGCCTTGATCAACTTCAGCCGGACGTGATTTTTTTTTTCTCCGACGATCTCCCACGAATTCTTGCCTGCAACGTTTCTCTGGGGCCAGTAGGAAGCTGACCTGTTGAATAAACAGAAAATGAAGTGTAAAGGTTATTAGTTAGCTATTAGCTATTGCTAGTAATACAGGTGGGCAGAGCTCAGTAGGACCAATGACAATTGGCCAATCAGAGTAAGGGACCGGCAGAATTGCGGAAAGGATACTGTTGCTGGGTGAAGATACACTGCCTTATTTGTACAAAGGTCGTACGTATGAAACTCAATGTCGTCAATGACCATATGCCATGGTCTGTCATAGTCCGAGTAACTTAGACCCGACAAGTCACCCTTTTCTTATCGAATTTTGAAATTTTGAGATTCAGGTGACTCAAAATTTCAAAATTTGATGATAAAAAAGGGTGACTTGTCGGGTCCAAGTTACTCGGACTAGGTCTGTCACTTGTCAGTGTCATGGAAAGTACCGGTACCGACTACTTCAGTACTAAGTTAAGGTGATATACAAAAATGTTGCAAAATGCTTACTGACTAAAATTACCAAAATGTAAATCTTAAAATTTAGTGGGCCTGACGTTTCGATCCTAGCACTAGCAGGACCTTTCTCAAAGGCAGAGTGCCTTTGAGAAAGGTCCTGCTAGGATCGAAACGTCAGGCCCACTAAATTTTAAGATTTACTTCAGTACTTGTGAAATGTCAGATGCTTCTACATGTAAATAAGTGGAAGGAAAGCTACCAGTAGAGTAACAGATTTAAAAGCTTTTTCAATAAACAGAGGGAAGTCAAATTATTCAGGGTTTAAAGCGAAGGGTACGAGTCGCTCATTTCATTCGGCAGTTGCACAAACAAAGTTGTGTAGAAAACAGAAGTTTGAAGTAAACTTGCCAAGTTGATTATGTGTTCAAATTTTGTCACAAGGTAACAGAATGCAACGTGTGCTTGAGTGCATTAAGTATTCAAAGTCTGGGTGTAGCTACTGCACAAAAGAGACAGATAACCATGGTAATATGAAATGCGATGTTCGAAACCTGCGAATATCGCCATGGCATTGACGTGCAAACTGAATACATTGCCAGTGTCCGTAGATTGTCACACTGTGTGTGATGTTTTGTAAGGGGAAAACATTTCCAAGGAAACAATCCCGTGAATGTGTACTTACTCAAAAAGTTGTCCAGTCCCAAAATCACTTACGGGCTTCCCTTTGGAAATGGCGGCGTGCTCAGAAATATCCAAACGAAGAAGTTCTCTCTAGAATCAAACTCGAAATTGTCAACAAGTTTCACGACTTTCTCGCACCAACATGGAGTCACTGAGTAAATCACGTTAATTCTCGTCCCGAACGCTCGGTCACGAGTTTTTAGGTATTCCAAAAAAAACATGCGTAAGTTCACAATTACAAAGAAATTTATCAATTTAAAAAAAATTAAGGGTGAGATTTTATCACTATTTTTGAATAATAAAAAAAAAATACGAATCGTTTCAGAAAATGGAAGAAAAAACCAAGAATCGCTTTCCAGGAATGCGGTTAAAGGTTACGGTATTAGCGCGCGCAGGACCGTCAAAGCCAGCTTTCAACATCGTTCCCAACGCGCTGGCGTGCTCGCGTGTGGCTCGGTCGGTATGGCTGAGAATAACACTACACTCTATGGAAGCCGGTCGTTAGTGGCTGCAGCCAGTTCTCGTTGATCTGTGTGATTTCTGCAGCCACAGCCTAAAAATAATTACCGTGAACGATCCCAAGTATTTCAGTACCCCTTTACTGAGTGAGTGAAGCAGCTGTTGTTGTACAGTACATGACTAATGTACTGTAGTTTGAAAACGTAAACACTGAAGTCACGTGCGGAAATTATGTAATTATTTTTGTTCAGAAATTTGGGGTTTTTTTTTAAGAAGAGGCCTGACATTTTGATCCCTACAGAAAAGGATGATTCTGCTTTTGAGGAAAGTTCTGCTGGATCGAAACGCCAGAACTCGGTATTTTATTTTTTAAATTGTTAACATTGAATTAGATTTGTCACTGAGTAATTGACTGAGTAAGCAGTCTGAATAATCATTTGTATTCGACGAAATTAAAAATCAAATGGCTGCCTTTGAGAAAGGTCGTGTTAGGATAAAAACGCCAGGCCATCCTAATACTAATGATTAATATTAGTAGTATGAGATTTGCATTGAGTCAGTATAGCCTAGCTATACAGTTGTGTATACATATATTAATTATTATTCTAAATTGGATGTTTGTGCTCATTTCTGTTCAAGATTGTGATATTACTGTGGAGATGTTGCGCCATCTGAGTTGGTGCCGCGGTGTGGCAAGTTTCAAGGCTGCTGTCGGTCCCAGGACACGCCTCCTTCAGGCAGGGAAGGCTGGCAGACTGCTCGACCATGGCTTGCCTTGTCCTCACCGGTTCCCCGCTCCAGGAATGTCTCCCATCTTGCCAGCATGCCAAGGGCACCATGGAAGCATGCAGAGCAGTGCCTTCTCCAAAGTTGCCTGTGAAAGACACGAGGACTTCGGAATCAAGACGCAGTCGCATCTGACGAGCCGGTTAAGACGGGCCTCTATCCGTCAGCCGAGTGCATCAGGATTGCCGTCGATAAATGCCACCCACCTCCACACCTCCGGGCACCTCAAGTCCAGGGGAACTGACTGGGTGCGGAGTTTGAAGGAGGCACCTACGCCGGCCCTGACGCTGGGCCTGTCCGGATTGATTCCGTTCGTCGTTCCGGCCATCTACACGGCGGCCACCTTCACCATCAGTCCCGGCCTTCTCTGGGCTCAGGTGGCCTACGGGGCCTCGATCTTGTCCTTCCTGGGCGGGGTGAGGTGGGGGCACGCCCTGACCTCGGCCCAAGGCCCCACCTGGGCCGCCTTAGGCTACAGCGTCCTGCCCTCCCTGGTGGCCTGGCTTGGCCTGCTCATGCCTCTCCAGGCCAGCCAGCTCTGCCTCGTGGCCGGCCTGTTTGTGGCCTGGGCGGCTGATGCCAGCCACAAGGCCTACCCGGTCTGGTTCCGGTCTCTCCGTCTCCTCCTCTCCCTTGTGGCACTGATGTCCCTGGGGGTCTCGTACGGCTTCTGTCTGGTCTACGAGCCCACCTCCCAGTCGCACGGCTCCAACGTCATGAAGCTCATCAAAATCGTCCAGATCATATTGGAGGACTGAAAACCAAAGGGTTGACCCATGTACTTCCATTTGTCTTCCCCTGACTACCTGTGTATGTCCTTGTCACTTTGCCTTTGAGAAAGGCCCTGCTAGGATCCAAACGTCACAGATCAGGCCCCTAATATCCAAATCAATGTTTGATCGATACATGTGTGTTTGTTTCTGTGATTATTGGGGAGTTATTATGTTTGTGCTTTGTGTTTATTTTTCAGTCCAGCTCGGTAACTTGAGGATAACTTACAAGTGGCCCAAGGAAGACAATTCTGCATGGTCACAGGTCCACAGTGTCATCCCAATCCTGGAAATGCACCTGCATTCTACAATGAGTTAAAGCATGATCTTTTAAAATGCATTAAGGGCAAGAGGACTTCTGTCTTCCAGCATCTGATTAAATCTCATGTCAGTACCTTTTGCAGGGTTTTGCATACATGGGAGAAACTGTCTTGAGTTCTTATGGTAAATTCTAGCATCTAGAAGGGGTGTAATTGCATAGAGTTATGGACACATAGGTCAAGAAGCTTAGAGTAAGTGTCAATAATTATAGGATTTAAAGTTAAAGCTATCTTATGGAGATGAAGTAAGAAGACTGTACCTCCCAGGGATATGCTTCAGAAGTGATGGGTTTTGTTCCCCCTGAAATATGTTGTACAGTAGTTGGCTTTTTCTCTCCATATTTTGAAAATCAGTGAAATTGAAACTTTTGTGTAAAATTGCATAACCATGTGAGGGTACTATGGGTTACCTGTGAAGAAATGCATACCAGTGATTGTTTACTGCGCATTGTGCATTTAGTTGTTTAACTTAAGAAAAGTAGTTTTGTACTAAAATGTTTAATAACACAAAAAGGTGCTATTATATTATTGAGCATGGTAAAAACGAATGTTTCTGTTTTCGAATAAAAAAAGGGAGAACAGAGTGGTAAGTTTTTAACGATGACTAGAGTCATTGCTTGTGACTGGCGCCCCATATCTTGGGCTTCAGATAGCTCAGGTGGTAGACCACTGGTAGATCAAACCAGATGCCTTGGGTTCAGGTCCTGATCTGGTGGCATTTTCTTCGGCTACGGCATGTTTGCATTCCTCTAGTGTGGGGATCTAAAAATGTCCAACACCGAGCCAGAGATCCCGTTGCCCAAGACGGCGCTGATCCATATACCGATACCACGTGTTCCACGCGAATTAATTGTCGATTGGCCAGTTCGAGTCAAGCGAGGGCGCGATACTTGTGCACCGCGAGTAGTCGACCCAACCTAAAGACGGACAATAGCGGGCGCCAGACTGTAATGCCATGGAGGCTGCCATCTTAAAAAAAAAAAAAAAAAAAAAAAAAAATATGGGCGAAAGTCATAGATCTTTGCATTTGAACGCGCGTCATACACGAATACAAAATGGGTGACGCTAGTCGGGTCCCCTACGGTATAACAGTATCCTGACGTCATTTCTAATAAGTAATAGACCGTGCGAAACGTGACAAAAGAACAAGCACGCTGCGCACGTACGTCACGTGACGTCACAGGGGCCGCTGTGTCAATTCCCATTGCAATGGGCCGCTTAGAGCTTTTAAGGCCGTGTCCGAAACGGGCGTTAGCTAGAGCTATAGGTCTAGGTCTTCCCCCGTTGGAAATACACGGAGATGCAACGACAATAGCCCTTGCCGTAGCTCTGGAAGCTGGTACCCGTTTACCGTTTACACGGCGGCAGAGACTGCTCTGTTACAACATGGGTCAGCGTGCGTGCACTGTGGGTCCAGCTATACTGGTACCCGTTAACCATTTTACAAGACAGCAGAGACATGTGCTGTTGCATCACGGGTCAGGGTACGTGCACTGTGGGTCCAGCTATAGGTCCCTCATCTGCTTTGTTTTCAGCGACTGAAGTAAAGCGATCAAGGTCGGATAAACAAGATGTAAAAACAGCGGGTATCACCTTCCTCCATGCTATCACCTATCTCTCGAAAAAATAACAAGTCCAGGATATAACATGCAAAGGGTCCCTGACCTGTCCAGGGTTATATTTCAAAATGAAGTGCAAAAGCAGTTAGAGGAATGTAAAACTGTTGTAAAATTGACCTCAAAAACCAAATATTCAAATAACAGTAGCGGGCCCGATGTCTCGATCCCTGCAGGACCTTACTCAAATCAGTTATTATATTATAGTGATGTGCTGACGTGCGCTCAGCGTGATTGCCCGTACTTGTCCGATAATGCCACTCTTTGCATAACGGAAATCTTTCTTTTTTGGGGGGAGGGGATTTCAGACCCGGTGCACTGCAGTACCGACATTTGAAACGAGTGTTTAGTTTGGCGTAGCCCAACATTTTGTTTTTTTCTAAACAACTTCCGTCAAAACTGGCGCCAAAGATCTCTCACACACACCAAAACCCACAAACAGAAAAAACAACCAACGGAACAAGTGATCTCGTAAAGTAAACACGGTAGGCCGCTGCAAAGGGGATGTATAACTACTGTACATGGTAGTGATCGATAGCGCGTTTAATATTCTCACACTCTCACTGTATGTAACGCCCAACTGTAAGCCTGAAGTAGTTCCTGGTTGTGTCGCCGGGTGTGTGGACGGTGGCGAAAATAATGGCTGTTTCTGTGCTGATCATTGCCTGCCTAGTGGGGACGGTTGCATGTGAGTTAACCCCCCCCCCTCCCCCTCTCGATCCCCACTACCCACTTCTTTTATGTTGCTGGTTTTTCAAATACAGCGTCTACCATACTGCGGTGGAAAAAACTTGGTTTGTTTGTATAATGTACAACTCATTTAGGTCACATTATAGGCTATGTACCGAATCTAATAGCAGGACATATCATTATAATACTCATTAGGTGTATCGTCTAATGATGCAAGTAATGCTACCTTGAACTGCTAATTACTGATTGAAAAATGATGTTTACAGTTTCCATACATTCCGAAGATCTGATCATTTCGATTCTAACGTTTGGCGCCTTTTTCAGAGGCGGATTATAAGAAATGTCCCGATAGGATCGAAACGCCAGACTCAACACAGTCCTTTATTTTAAATATCGTATCGTTTTATACTTAAGCTGGTGATAAGTACAGTGAAAACCAGTCCCAATTTTGATTATTCTTAAAAATCACATTTTATTCCATCGTGTGAAATGGCACAGAATGCTTTGACCGGACCGGGACTTGAACCCGAGACCTCTGGTTTTGAGTTGCTCAAGAGTGTATGATTGAAATGATTCAAGAACAATATCCGATTATCCAATTTTGACTTTAAATCAATCGCATTAATTTTTCTAAATTTGTCCATAAATTGCAAAAAGATATTTGTTTTAATACTTTTGTTGGATCATTCATCATCCATCTAATTTTAACCTTATCAAACAAGCATCCACACGGGAATGTAACTACTCACAACTCACAATAAAAAGAAACCGAGCATCCCTGAACAAGATAGGATTTTTTTTTTCACCCCGGCGATACTGGTTGCAGCTCTGCAGCCCGCTCAGAATGTGACCAAGAGTTGTTTGAACTTGGACTTGGAGCTACACTGGGACACCCCCAGTGACGCAACAAGTGACACGTTGTACACAGTGGCAGGCTGTTTCAACAACGAGTAAGTGTTGAGAAATGTGTATCATGTCTGATCTTTGGCTCGCTACAGTACTTGGATTTGTTGAGAATGTATTCCCGTATACGTATCTGCCTGCCTGTCTGCCCGTCTGTCTGCCTGCCGGCCTGTCTGTCTGTCTAGCTATATGTTTGTACGTATGTCTGTCTGTCTGTCTGTCCGTCTGTCTGTGTATAGTTATGCTTATAATGTATGTGTGTATGTATGTGTGTCTGTCGTTTGCCTGCCTGTCTGCCTGCCTATAGTGTTTCTATGTCCGCAGGTCTATCTGTATGTCTGCCTGTCTGCCTGCTATTCTTTCAATTCATACATGACCATATTTTCATACATGTCACCGTGTGATTTCCTTCCAAGGTGGAAGGACATTCCAGCATGTACCGACATCTCCGAGACGAGGTGCATCAACATGACGAGCGCCCTCGTCGCCCTGTTTGGCCAGAGGAAAGTTCGCGGGTCGCTGGATGGCTGGATCGAAGCGCGCGTTAGCCGTCACGAAGGTTCCCGACGGACCAACGCATCCGCACAGAATGCCTCCGTCCGCTTCGAGGTGTACATGGAAGGTATATTGTCAAGTGTCTTTTCCGAGCAAGCGCAATGCGATCAGGTTTATAAATTCTATTCATTAACCTAGAATCCTCCATGACTCACAGAATACATACACTGATTCGTTCAGCGAGGAGCGGTTTGGATTGAGCTGTTCAAAACGATGCTTGACGAAGATTATCGATGTTTATAAAACGATGCCCAAAAGGTTTCAAACACTGACTGACTTGAACGAAGGAAATTACCAAACTCAAAAAACAATTGACCTTTCTATTCCCTCAGGAATACAACACACCTTTCAACTACTGTTCTATGTCAGTATATTGACTTCGAATCAAAATCGGCCTCAGCGGAAAATTTACCAATAATCGGTGTGGTTTTTTTTTTTCCTTTTTTCGTTTGCACAATTATAGCTACCATTAGTGCTCCAGAGATCATCGAGGAGCTGGCAACGGCAAACTCTGTTCTCGTGACCCTGGTCGGGCCCTCGACCCCATTCACGAAGGGGAAAACGAGAGAACCCGTGCGCATGAATAGCGGACTGAAGGGTGTCTCCGCGGTGTACTACAACTACACGCTGTGCCCGGTACCCGCACCACCTGCAGGTGCTAGGTCATCGCACTCGTGTACGGTACGTGACGAGGGTACAGGTGCATGGCACTACTTGGAACTGGGGCCTCGCGTGCGCACCTGACAGAGCGGGGACGGACAGACAGACAGGCAGACCGAGAGACAGACTAAAAAGCCCAGACAAACTGACAGAGAGACGTCAAGATAGCTCCTACGGACAGACGGACAGGCAGGCAGGCAGGCAGACAGGCAGGCAGGGCAGGCAGGCAGGCAGGGCAGGGCTGGCAGGAAGGCAGGCAGGCAGGCAGGGCAGGGCAAGGCAGGGCAGGGCAGGACAGGGCAGGGCAGGGCAGGGCAGGGCAGGGCAGGGCAGGGCAGCGGCAGGGGCAGGGCAGGGCAGGACAGGACAGGACAGGACAGGACAGGACAGGACAGGACAGGGCAGGGCAGGGCAGGGAAGGGCAGGGCAGGGCAGGGCAGGGCAGGCAGGCAGGCAGGCAGGCAGGCAGGCAGGCAGGCAGGAGTCTCTACATGTATAATATATCCAACCAAACTGCTTTGCACGCCTCCTGTTTGTGTATAGAACCAGGGCAGTCTCTCTGATGCCTCCAAGGATTCTTCCCGACTCTCCTTGGATGAGCTACAGCCCAACACCCGATACTCGCTGGCCGTGCAGAGCAGGATAGGCCTGAGCGTCTACAGCAGGGACACGGCACAGATCTACCTCAGGACAGAAGAGGCAGGTAATGGCGCGGTTTGTGGTTTTCCTGCCGATGGCTTCCGTTCTCAGGGCCAATTTCGAGGCCGGACCAAAAAACAACGTCCGGGTTCGGGACCCCGTGGGACAGCCCCTTGCACCGCGCCGATATAAAAAAAACCAGACCCATTACATGTCGGTTCCGGTTTCGTGGAAACCACCATAATTTTGTGGTCAGAGAAAGGCCACTTTGGCGATGGAATTTGCACGTACACGGCACAGCGAACGCATTGCGTTAACACCCACACCGACGAAGACTATAACTATAAGGGAAGGCCATCATCTAAGCGCTGGATGGCTTAGATGGAATTAAAGAGCGCTAGGTACGCAAAACCAGAAGTCTCAGGTTCAAGTCCCGGTCCAGTCAAAGATTACTCTGCCTTTTCTGTTTTAATTTTCAAGACGTTCCCACTCAGTTTTGGCTTAAATTTTCTTATCTAAAAGCTCGTTTATTTCTCAAAGGTTGGTGCAAAAGCTTGGAGGGTTTGTTGCCCCTTTTCCCCTCTTTCAGATTATCGCTTGAGCTAAAAACTTCACTGTTTCTTGTTTAGTAGGACCTTTCCCCTTTTTGAGAACGTCATCAGGCCCACTAAATTTTGAGATTTTTGCATTTTGGTATATTTTGTCAGTAGGCCTATTTTAGCGGTTTGCAACATTTTTGTATATCACTTTAAAATCTGCTATGGGAAAGGTACGGCTATGTCAAAGGTAACCAGGCCTTCTACTTGTTTTCACCAGGCATTATAAAAGGCATGCAGAAGTTGTTTTGGTTTGAATATTATTTCGGTTGTTTCTTGCTTCACGAGAAATATTATCTCTTTCGCAGCTGTTGAGTAGTGCTCGTGTGTCGGATAGCTATACAGCCAAAACATAAACAAGGAAGTGTTCCGTGTTCGCCTTTGATACTATTCGACGAAACGCGAAAACACACGAACCGCACACGCCCAGTTACTTAAGTTACCTCCTCAAATTCGTTTGTTTTCGTCCTCAAATATGGAATTTCTCCACCCCACCCCATAGCCCCATCACAAGGACCGGACTTACTACCGCCACACTGCCTGCAAATCGACTGCGATGAACCAAATAGCAGGGATGTACTCATCAGATGGAAGGTAGATACAATATGATATACGCAGTGGCTGTTGTTATGGCAGTCGTCCGTGTGGTTCCCTGACTTGATTGTATTTCGTCAGCATTGCAGGCTGGTTGAACCAGTCTATTAGCTGATAGTCTGGTTCCAAGAGCTAAACATCCTGACAAATACTGTGAAGTCAGGGAACCACACGGACGACTGCCGTAACAACAGCCACTGCGTATAACATAAGGACTCGTCAGTTTGGTATTGACGATGGTGGTGGTGTTCACAATGGCCAAACCTATTAGTGTGAATACACAAAACTGCATCTGAGGGTCGGAATGGCCCCTGTCGACGTTCCGCTTTCAGTACTTTTTTTCCGTCTGGAAAGAGTGGACAGATTCCGCGCATTGTGATTGGCCAACGCGTTGCAAACTCTCGAGGGCGCACTATTGTGATTCGTCCGTATTAGAGAGAGCGTTTTCTTTAAGCACATTGTATGAATTTGCGTAGATTTCTCCCATTAGGTGCTGGTTTGAGCATCCATTTTTGTTTAAAGCACTTTTGATTTCTAGAGAGTAGGTCGAATTCAAAATAACAGGAGTGGTTTCGAATACTGAGGTTCGTCGCCAGTGTGAATGTGGAGTCGTGCGAATTTCGAAGAATATCTTCTATGTGGTCTTAGCTTTGTCCTTTGGCTTGTGCTGATACAAAGCAATAAATTGATCCGACCTGCTAATGTCCATGTCAATTACCAGGTCACTGGTCTCTATCCACCTCGCTTTCTCCGTTCAGGTTTTTCAAACTTCGGTGGTGAAAATCACTTAATTCATCCGAAGTAATTGTCATAAAGATTTCCTTACTTATTATCATACAAAATGTTGCAAACTTCTTACGGGTTTTGGAATGATTGGCGTTTTGTATTAGCCTCCGCCCCGTGCTTCATGGAATGGTGACCAGCTCGCCTTCGAAGTTCGCTACACCAAAATTGGACCGGAGGGGCACCACGTGGCAGTGCCCGTTGGACAGGCCAACTCGACGACTCTTTACGGTCTGAGCCGCTGGGACCGGTACGACATCGTGGTGCTCGCAAATACCACTGCCGGCGGGACACCGAGTGTGCAAAAGTATCTTCCTAAAACAGTCGTCGGTGAGTAGCAGATAGTAAGGCATTATTACGTTTAATTGCTATGTTTTAATATCAAGGGCTTTCCTTCCCCTGACTGTTTGTGTATGTCCTTGTCACTTTGCCTTTGAGAAAGGTCCTGCTAACTTTTGAGATTCATGTTCTGCGGGTCATTTTAGTCAGTGAGCAGTTTCCAACAGCGTTTGTATTAACTTTATGTTTTGGTATACAAAGTGAGGCAGTGGGTATATTGAGTTCCATACGGCATCTTGCTCAAAAGGAATGGCCAAGTCCAGCCCCCCGAACCTAACAGTCCTGGAGAATACCAGCAATTCCACCACGATCGTTACCTGGGAGCGGGACGCAGCCTACGGGGAGTGCATCTACGGTTACCTGGTCAAGCTGCGACCTCACTCCGGGGTGGCTGGTGCCCGCGAGCAGACGGTGCGGAATTCGCTGGTGGCCGAGTTCGTTGACTTGAAGGCGGGCGCTTACACGGTGGAAGTCGTTCCGCTGGTGGTGACCGGCTTCGGTGAGCGGTCGCAGGGTGTGGCAGGAACAATCCGTCTGGACGTGGGAACAAGTACGGGTAGGTTACACCATTATAGCAAGCTATAAGACCATGTAACGGCTGTGGCTATAATTTACACAAGACTCTGTGGAAGCCACAGGCAAGTGAATATTGATAATCCATACACAGACGTGTGGGTGTTTGTCTACGGCATTCATTCAAACACGAGTCTATGGATAGCCTATAATCTGACCCTTCTCGGGCCGAACTCGGCTCGAGATGTTGTGACCACGGGTTTTTGCAATGTTAGACATTCTCTTTTGCCATCCAGCCCTATCCTGGGCAGCACGAACAGCCTGGGGCCAAGTTCATAGAGCCGCTTAAGCATCAAAATGTGCTTAAGCGCAAAAACTCATGAGCCACGGGATCCCCTTGCCAACCCAAACTTCACTTTTGTTTCACGCTAAGTAAAGAAGAGTGGAATACAAGTCAAAAGCAATGAACATCATATCGCAGTGCAGTTTGTAACCCTGCTTACACGAGGAAGACTTTTCATACTTAACCGATTTTCAAACTGAAGGGGCTCTATGCAATTGGAGCATGGTCATGTCGGAGGCCGATGGCGTTGAGGGCGTCTATGATCTGTGCTATGCTTCCACCCTGTGGAATGTTAATCCCAAGGCTTGGGTTCGAATCCTTTGCCCGTCGAAATTCGACGCTGTGAGACACTTTTGAACATGAGTGCATTGCTACAGACAGACTGTTTGGTCAATGCAGGCCTATCTTGCTCTTTTGGCGTTCCGGTGTGGAGAATCGGGGCCGCAATCTTATTCCGTGAGGCGATTTTCTTAAGGTTTTTGTTTTTAATTCGATTCTTTGTTTTTGTTTCAGGGCAGAGAATGCTCATTGTCGTCATCATATTCGCCGTTATGACGTGTATCGTCTTTTTTCTGGCCTTCTTCAAAATTAAACACTGCCTGAACGATGACAAATTCACCCACTTGAATGTGACTAAGATACAGGCAAGGAGACGTTTTTTGATACTGCTAAATCCATTTACAAAATAAAAACCTGCTATAACATAACAATAAAGGTTAAATAGGGATATGCTGGATAGCTCAGGTGGGCATAGAAAACTCCAGCCAAAATTTGCTTGAAGCCCCTACACAATATTGGTAAGATCGAAAACAGAAATGAAACTTATATGAAACTTATACAGTTTGAAGATGGTTACGGTAGCAACCTCGCACTGAAATATTTCTGCCTAAAATGCTGTATTTATTTTAGAAAAGAGTGAAAGAAATCGTTTATGTCTCACCGAGATATGCCAAAATTGCCAAAGTTGCACCTGCATGATCCTATAGCCTGAGCACACAATATTACTTGAATACAAGTTGAACGTAATAAGTACCAACCTAAATAACGGGTTGCTTTTGCCTCTGCCTTTGAGAAAGGTCCTGCTAGGATCGACACGTCAGGCCCACTCAATTTTGAGAACCTAAATAATAGTACGCAATCAAGGAAGAATTTACATGCTTGGTAGGTTTTCACGCATAAGCAGCCCTGTGAAATGGGCCCTTGGTACATTTAATGAATTGAAGTTTCCCACAATCTTTGCTTGTTCGAAAAAGAACAAACAAGACACGCCACTCAAAAAGGGTTTCTCTATTTCGACAGAATCGAGCAAGTTCTAAGGAGCTCAGCCCGTCCCGACAACAGTTCACCGAGAGGGAATTCTTCGATTCAGTCTTTCTGCCCCCCACGGTCGACCGTGCAAACCGAACCCCGCCGCTACCTCCCCGGGAATTATTGACCGGCCCCGACCCGTGCCCGCCGTTTCGTCACGGCGACGTCAGCCCCTGCACCCCGCCGGCGGAGGGGCCCCGCATGGCCGCCGGGAGCCGCGTGGGAGACGGGGCACCAGACGAGGCCATCGACCCGCTCCAGCTGCCCGACTTTCTCCGCTTGCCCCAGTGGAGCGCCGGTCGGGCTTTCGGGAAAACGCCTGCGGCGGAGACTAATCATCAGGCCACTTGCCTTGTCGGCGGACCGGGCGACGGGGCTGTAGACTCCGCTCGAGACGCCGTGGCTGCTGCCAGCTCTGTGCGTGCGGCCCAGCCGCCGTGGGATGCGCGTGCTGACAAATTGAGCCAGCCCGTGAAGGTATCGAGGATTCTGATTGAGGAGCAGAACCAGACCTCCCCGTACCTTCGCATGGATCAGGCGGGAGTGCTGGGCTACACCGTCCTGGCCAACTCCGCATTCAATCCCGTGGCAGCCTCGGCATTTCAACAGACGAAGCCAGATCCCCAATACCGGTGACGACATTAGAGTTAAAGACGAACACAAACACAAGTATATCACAAGACTGTTGCAAGCTCACGACAAAATGACTAAAACTTTGACATAGCGCCTATCTGCATGGTCTTCAATGACCTGTGTCCTGGGACCATTAGCAGCTTTGTAGATTGCCACACTGCGGTACCATTTCAGATGGCGTAGCATCGTACAGTAGTGAGTAGAATCTTAGTAGAGTGCGCCCTCAAGAGTTTGCAACGCGTTTGGCCAATCACAAGGCGCGGAATCTGCTGTAAAGGGTCAACAGATTCGGTGCATTATCGCGCTAGCAGTATTGACTGTCCGTATGTGTCTCACTGTTGTCCATTTTGTTCTTTGTCACTGTCTCTGTTTCTCTCTGTCATGTCCACTTGTCTGTCGATATAAAAATTATAGGTCACAAAAGCGTGACGCTTTAACTGATACATAAATGTAAATTTGTTCAAGTATTGATCCATTATTAAACACAATAACATATTTCATTGCATTTTGCTCTGTATAATAATAATGTTTGCACGGCATTGTAGTATTGCATGCTGGAAATGGCAACATTTAATGTTTCTACTGTTGTGAATCGCCCCCTATTGATTCAGTGCAATGCCTTCGTTGTCATGGAAAATGGGGTAACGATGAACAGACATCATCGCCATAGAGAAAAACCTCTCCACCTTTTTAATCAACAGACCTCAAAGCATAGCGTACCAACATTGCTACGCCCTCATTTGAATGTCACACAGTTAAAGACAACTAATGAACAATGTTACATACGTTTAATGATTAACGCTAGAATTATGGAGGGCTGGTTAAACAATAAGCGAGTGGAGAGGTTTCTACTAGGTGCGGAGATATGTTTTGGAGGATTACATTGACACAACGGCCCATTAGCGAAGTATGGTCTCCGTTTCGACGGGAGACAAACTTATCCAGGTTTCGAGCAAACACACTTCACCTGTACATAGCTAGCTGGGTTCGGTGACTCATTCGCTTCTGAACGAACGCTTTAGATTATTGTGGGTCTGTTTGTTCGTTCGTTCGTTCTGTTTGTTTGGTTTTGTATTGGGAGGTAAAAACGGAAAAGTTGAACGAAGGATGTATTAAATGCGTGTAGGCCCTATATTCTGTATAAAATACTGTAAAACTATAATCCATGGCTTGTGCAATACTCGCTGTTCAGTAAAAGCTTAATACTTAATACTTAATACTTGAAATAAGGTGATATACAAAAATGTTGCAAACTGCTTACTGAATAAAATTACCAAAATGTAAATCTTAAAATTTAGTGGGCCTGACGTTTCGATCCTAGCAGGACCTTTCTCAAAGGCCTTTGGGAAAGGTCCTGCTAGGATCGAAACGTCAGGCCCACTAATACTTGAAATACTTAATACTGTATGATATTTATATGGGAATAGGCCTCTATGCAGAAAGCTTGTGCAATACTCACATACAGCTATAATATATTAAAAGCTTATTGTAGAAAGCATGCAATGTGGTAATTATCGGGGTGATTGCTAGATCATTTTACACCAGAATGTCACTATTGAATATAAACAAAAACAGTAAAAAAGATCCCCACAAAAGTGACAACTGTTTTGCCTTTAGGACTCATCTGTTTATTTTTGTTTCTATTCTGACGAGGATTGTACAGCGCGCGGCAGTTGAATATCGATGTCGCAGTGCGTGTGACCTCCACGATGTGGTGACGGCAGTCTTTCTGATTGGTTTATCGGTTGTCACGTGATGTCATGGCTGAAAGTTAAACGAGACAGCGCTGATCATCAAACGTGGTAGTAAATATGATCGTCCCTTTTTGTTGCTATGGGGCTGGTTGTCTTTTACATGTAGCAATAGTGATTAGGTTCACTTTTAGGTTCATTTTTTAGCTTCTGTCATCTTGTCTTGAATTGTATATAATGCTTTATCTTGTCCGGTGTGATGATGACGTATAAAATAATAAAAATAATACTGATTGTCCAATTTCAATTTTTTTTTTTTTGGGGGGGGGGTGGCGATTCCAAGCGGTTACTTTACCGGGCTCTTTCGTCGGTGAACGATCGGATTTCCAGTCAGACGTCGGTGGGGGTCGGCCTGTTTGTGTCAGGATTCACAGCCGCCGAATTAAAAGGACAGGTCCGATATTTTTAATAATCATTTCTAGGCCAATACAGATCCTATTTCTGGGTTTGGTTTTCGCCGCATGTTTAAACTGCAAAGAGAAGTTGGCCCTTTTTTGTCCTTATACTATATTGTGAACACCGTTCGTAATGAAGGTTATAAAATTGAAAAACGACACTGCGAACTCGTGCCGAACTCCCGCGAAAACAAAACAGCCCTAAAAAGGCCGGCAGATGTTTTTGGCAAGTGTCGCCAAGTGCCGTAACCTTCTCACGGTCGGCTGACTAGATATTGCCATCAGAAAACAACCCTCCCCTTTAATGGGGATCTGTGCCGTTGACAGAATCATTCGTTGAGAGGATTTTCCCGTCACGAAAGGCTGCTTTGATATGGTGCTGAATGCTCTGTATCGCTAGTTTACCTGGCTGTAAAAAAGGGCAACTTGGGTTGGATTCGATCAGATTAGTTATCCTTTCAATACAGTGTAAAACATGTTGCAAACTGTTTACTTATTACAATGACCTGCAATAGTCAATCTCAAAAGTTAGAGGGCCTGACAAAGGTCCTGCTAGGATCGAAACGTCAGGCCCTCTAACTAGTCTTTTGAGACATTTTTAGCCGGTCTTTTCTACCGAAGCTCCCGAAAGGACGAATCAGCTTGGGACATGACTGCGGAATAATAATAATTTGTACCCGCTCCCATGCAGGAAACTGACTGCTAGGAACAACACGGGTGTTCCCCGAAAGTCGCCTGGTTTTTTCTTTTAAGGCAGTTGACCGTGACCTCATTTCCGGTCCATAGCTTCCCATCGTCCCCTCAAACAGGAAGTGAAGCTTGTCAACACGACACAGACAGGGCCACACTCTGCATTCCAATGCAAGTGTTAACTCGATCTCGACCTCAATTTCTGTGAAGTTTCCTGAAAATTAAGGTGAACATCTGTTTTCTTATTAAAAAATAGGAGGGCCTGACGTTTCGATCCTAGCAGGACCTTTCTCAGACGCCGAACGAATGTTTTGTTTTTCATCAAAAGGTTGGTGAGATATTGCAATATGTAGGGATTATGGAGGGGCTTATAAAATGGGTTGAATTTAATGAAAGTGATTCATCTTCTACCTTTTTTCATATTCTAAAAAAAAAATCCAATCTCACAGAAAACAGTCGTGTCCCTTCTCCACGGAATCGGACAACGACCGTAGACTATAGGACGCTGCATGGGTCTGGCGATTTTTAATTACTCGTGAAATTCTAATTGAGGCAAAAGCTGCTCCAGTCATCCGCGGCATGCACTGTCCAATGGACGCGCTGAGCCTCCGTAGTCCTCGTGCCGTTGACACGCTCCATCAAGCGCTCTTTCTGGCGGCATCAGTTCGGGAACGAAGACAATTTTCCAATCACTTTCCCGTCAGCGCGGTCAAGCTACCGTCACTGATTGGCCCAGGCCAATTATGTCAAAGCTTAAACCGCTTGTGTGTGTGCGTGTGTCCGCCGCTGACTGGAACGACGGGCGAGGCGTGTTGACGAAGTACAGATGCTTGGACAGAGAAGCAAGCTGAAACAAAAGTTCGAGATCTGAATACATGTAGTAGTTATTCAGTGTGTACGGGCTGGTTCCGACACCGGAACGGTGGTAGGCCAGGTGTGGATATCCCGTATACGGTCTGGTTCCGACCTCGGAACGGTCGTAGACCAGGTGTGGATATCCCGTATACGGTCTGGTTCCGACCTCGGAACGGTCGTAGACCAGGTGTGGATAACCCGTATACGGGCTGGTTCCGACCTCGGAACGGTCGCAAAGTCCAGGTGTGGATATCCCGTGTACAGGCAAGTTCCCACCACGGAACGGTCGTAGGCCAGGTGTGGATATCCCGTATACGGGCTGGTTCCGACCTCGGAAAGGTCGTAAAGGCCAGGTGTGGATATCCCGTGTACGGACTGGTTCCGACCACGGAACGGTCGTAGACCATGTGTGGTTAACCCGTATACGGGCTGGTTCCGACCTCGGAACGGTCGTAGACCAGGTGTGGATATCCCGTGTACGGGCTGGTTCCGACCACGGAACGGTAGTAAGCCAGATGGGAAGCATGCAAACAAGTGTGAAAAGCCAGTTCTCGACTGTACGCTAATGAAGGCTGGCCTAATTGATTTGCAACACGTTAGCGTCAAAGGACACACTACACTCTCACCTTACCTTACCGCCTGATCATATCTCTGCACTCTTACACTGAGGCTAATTACTGAACCTGATTTGGCCAATGAGGCGAGTCAAATAATGTATAGAGAAAGTGCAAGTAGCACAGTCTGCCAGCTGCCTCAGTGCCCTTTTTACTGAGTTTTAGCAGCCACGCGATGCTTCTGAAGATCAAGTTTTTCGACCAAATTAGTTGAGATTGTGATCAGCACCGTTCAAAAGGTTGCCTAGATATTGCACGACTTTTCTTTCGCAGTCTGGCACATGAAAAACAAAACAAGCAATGATGAGTTGTCGGTGGCATCTTGTATTTCGCCAGTTGTCAGCACTCGTTCTGGAAAGAAAGTTAATATCAACGACAGCTGTTTAATTGAATGCCGGACCTATTACTGTTGAACCACGTACAGATTACAAACCACTTCTGTGCCATATTTCATATTGTACCGTCGTCTGCTCGTACGTTGGCAGCAGTTCTAATTCATCGTATCGCAGGTCTGGTATTCTTGTCACCGAGATTTGGTCACGCTTACAGCTTCTAGTAATTGTTATTACTAACGCATATAACTCATAGTATAGGCCTGAAACCATGGTGTGTATTGGATATCGTTTGACTAGCTGCGTACGTACATCAATGCGCATATGCAGCACGATTTGAAGCAGAGAATTCAAGACGCTCATTGCGTATACAAAACCCTATACACAACTGGTATCCTGTTTGAGCGTGTCAGTGCAATGTATTTCCGTGTTACCAATGAAATGTATGCCTCAAATCGTATTGTGTACATTAATGTGCGGTAGGAATGGAGTACAGTATTAGGTCCTGTAGTACAACATTGAAGACGGCTATATACTGGGAGGCTGATGCCGCGTACAAAGTCCGATATGACATGCCAGAACGGAACATCTCTCATCTCATTCAATTGAGATGTAATAATTATAAGCAAAGCAACACGCGTGAGTGCACGTGATGACACACGACATGCGCCCCCTATAGGTCCATGCGTTGAGCGTTTTCCCATGTTGCCTGGGTGATTAAAGAGACATGAATCTTGTTAAGAAGAAATAGCTATATAAGCATCTGTGAATAATTAGACTAGAACGGAGAATGGAACAGACGGTGTGGGGGCAGACAGATAGACAGAAACATAGAGGCAGAGGGGAGAGGGAGAGAGGGGAAGAACAAGAAAGAGATTCTGAGAGAAGAGGAGAGAAAGAGAAGAGGGAGAGAAAGAGAAAGGACGAGACAGAAGAGACACGAGAAATAGAGACTTGGGAGAAAGGGAGAGGGAGACAGACAGACAGACAGACAGAGACAGAGGGGAGAAGGAAAGGAGAGAAGAGAGACAGGCAGACATAGACAGAGGGGAGAAGGAAAGGAGAGAAGAGAGACAGACAGACAGAGAGGGAGAAAGAGAGAGGAGAGAGACAGACAGACATACAGAGACAGAGAGGGTGAAATAAGAGAGAAGAGAAACAGACAGAGGGAAGAGAAAAAGAGAGAGGAGACCGACATAGACATAGAGGAAGAAACAGAGAGGACAGAGCTAGTAGTGAGCGAGGGAGGTGGAGAGGGGAGGGGGAGGGAGGGGAGGGAGGGGTACAGGCGGAAGAAGAGGGGAAAATGCGAGATTTTCCTCCTTCCACAGCAAACATACGACGGCATTATACAAAGCGATGCATGCCTAATCATTCAAAGGACGGGTAACATATAATACATTGGAGAGGTGAAAATGCAGATGCACACGGTAATAAACCAGCAATTATATAAGAGAAATGAGAAGTGCAAAGCGATATGGTTTAACGTATAATGTGTCGGACGCAATGCCGACGTTCATGTATTTTTGTACCATGGGGTGAGGGGACGGAGAGGGGAAAGTGCAGTTCAGACTGCAGAGCGGTGCGGATTGGCACGGTGCGGATTGGCATGGTGAGGATGGGCGGTGCGGATGGGATGTGCGGATGGACCTAGGTCGTGCGCATATAAAAGGCGGTGCAGCCGTTCGGTTTCAGCCACTGATCTCCACCATTCTAACAGACAGCATCAGCGACGCGAGGGTGCCATCACAATCCTGTCTACCATCACCGTGTCCATCCAAGTTGTTGCAAGTTAGCACAAGGTAAGGTACGACTACATCCCAGCGTGCAACCGATTTCTGGCGAGCCAAACCTCCGGTTCTTTTCAGAACCGCACATGCTCACACAAGATAAAATTTGCATGGTGTCACCGCAAACCTATACCCCTGCTATCCTTACCATGAAAACCTTCCAATCTCATTTAACTCCATTTCGGAGCTTTTATTTATGGACTCAATGATTTTGTCATGAATGTCGCCCAATACAAGGCCTCAAAAGGCCATTCAAGGTGAGGGCTAAAAGAAAGGAATAAGGAGAAGAACCAGGAGCATGATAGATCAGGAGGAAGAAAGATTAATCTTTATGCTTCGTTTGAATTCAGACAACTTATAAGAAAGGAAGAAACAGGTTGCAGGTAGAGAATTCCATAGTGCAGCAGTGCGTGGGAAGAAGGTAGAGGAGTACTGCTTAGTATTGGCTTTAGGTGCCATAACTCCATTGGCCTATTATGTGTGCATAATTATTTATGAATTTCATTTTACCACAGGATATGTTGCTCATTGTCGACCCATGGATCACTGTTACCATAGTAGCCATAGAATAAAATTTGTTTGCTTTTTCTGAGCAGTAGCGAACCATTTGATTCGACTAATTTTGAACTCTCCTAAGTAGGGATACCTGAAGTAGCTATTGTTCGCTTTTGCACAATTTCATATACCTCCCAAAAAGTCAAGGCCACCAAATCGGCAAAAGAGAAATCAGGACTTAATTCGTTTGTAAATACAAATGACATTGTTGAATACTATACTCTTCGTGTGCTGCCTCTATACAATCACTGGCTGGAACGTCGAGTTATCACTCAGGTATCACCCAGAACCACACCTCTTCTTTAAGAGACCTTATACATGGTGTCACCGCAAACCCTCCTATATTATACAGGTTTTCTTTGTTCTTTTCACAAATTGTGAAAAGATGACCGAAGCCTGAAGCCCGAGCTTAAGCCTTCAATACGAAAACGGCCTAACTTTAGTGGTGTGCACCCTCTCTCTATCTCTCTCTCGAGACATTTTGGGATTCAGGATGAACGTGCAGTTGGTGTGCCTCATGTTGGTGGTGGTCGCAGTGCTGGGCAATGCGGCCCCGTACGCCGAGGACTTGGCCGAGGTGCGGGCTGCGAGAGACAAACGCTTCCCCACTCGGAGATTCACCCCTGTGGCTAGTAAGTACCAATCAGAATCGAGCATAATATAATGCCCCAAGAGAAGCTGATTCTCTTAACCCTCTAAAAACAATCAACATGCAAATCTCATGAAATTGAGAGAGGGGCTACTTCCGGTTCATTACTAACGACCCCGATCCCTTCACCTTCCCTCATTATTTTGATACCTCTCCCTGCGACCCTGTCATATCAACTGATTAAATCGTCGGCCATTGAAGGATCAAATACTGCACTTTGTTGGCACAAAAATGGCCCCAAACTTGCGGTAGGTAATCACGGAGGCCAGAAGCCTGGCTATAGGCGCGGGGATTTACTGTTATACGCACGGCAGAGGTTCGTCGCTTAGCGGTTTCGTTTATTATTTTCATATCAGATACTGACACAAATAAGACAAGTACAAAGAAAAGGGTATCATAGAATAAAGGAACGTAGACTGCAATGAGAGAGACAGGGACGAGACAGAGTGACCGCATCCATGACGTATTGCCCCAAGGCGATCTCAATCATTGTCATGTGGACATCCGCACCTCCAGAGCTGCCACTAAACAGGGCACCATAGCTAAACAAAAGCATAACACATACAAATAGCGTGAACGAAAGACATCAAAAAGTGTGGAATAACATCGATGTAGTATTGAACTGGCATGAGTTAAGTCAAACAAAGAACGCGTGATTTAAGTTTGCTGTTGAAT
This sequence comes from Luidia sarsii, assembly GCA_949987565.1. Lineage (NCBI taxonomy): Eukaryota > Metazoa > Echinodermata > Asteroidea > Paxillosida > Luidiidae > Luidia > Luidia sarsii. The sequence goes on from OX465113.1 coordinate 1,284,549, forward strand.
CATTTTAAACTCCTTTTGGTAAGCCAGTTCTACGGCAAATACCATGAGCCAGTATAGGCCCTGTCATCGCATACATTCCGACCATTTCCAATGCTTGCTTTCCCAGCTTGCTTCGACGAGGAGACGAACATGCAGTGTTTCTGTTACTACAACAGACAGGGGGAGATCATCAACATGAAAAACTGCTACGTAAGTACACAGTGTCTCCTTGGCTGAACTTGGCCTGCCAAATTCTGACGCCTATACCATGGAGGAAGGAGTACGCTCCTTCCTCCATGCCTTCACTGCCCGTAACGTCCACTTACCGCACCTTCTAAAAGACCCAATCGTTGTCGGGACAGATAACGCACGTGGTGTCACTGCAGGCATCCTTATAATACATGCATCGGCACGTGCGTTTAACTGCGTTCGATTACTTTCCCACCGTGCGTGTCCGTGCGTTTATCCTCCGGATACAAGACGCGCACGCGCAGTTTGTAGCGACCGACGGGCGGTCTTGGGATCACCCGGGATACCGTTGACCAATGAAACGAGCAGTCGGGGAGGTCAAGAGGTCACGACGTTCACAGAGGTCATGGGAAACGGACAAGACCTAGGCCGTTTTCGGAATGATGGCTTAGGCTCGGGCTCGGGCTTCGTCTTCGTCTGACAAAACCTGAAAATCCAGGTTGGGGATTATTTCCGAATTTGAAGGTTTGTTGGCTCGATAGGTACCGGGTATTCAGCAATAAACTGGGGCCAAACGCTTGTTTTCAGATGCCTGTGATATAATAACGAGTAAGATAAATCTGACCGAAGCCTAAGCCCGAGCCTAAGCCTAAATTTCGAATACGGCTCTACACTGACTACAAACGACCAATGTCACTGACACACGGACATACCTGAATAGAGAAATAACTCATTCACAACTTGGGCGTCGAACACGTAATAAGCTAAGCAGACTGATTTCAAACACTCGCCATGCACCGACAGAACTGAGACCGTGTTTCTTTCATCTTGTTCACACAGAGACGATAAGTTGACCGAGCGAGGTCGTTGCCTACAGCGGGCCACTCGGCGTTCCCGTACCGTCACATTGCGGCCCTCGCCCCGGTCCTTAACGCCACTGCATGCTCCGTGGAGACCGACACTTGATGTCTAGTTTCTTCGCGAAAAGCATTTGGCGCAATCTGTAGACAAGTGTCGATTTGACTTTTAAAAAATCTTGTTTTAAATCTGCGTGTGTCTGATGTACGATCCACCAAGAGCCCAGTGCCTATCTCAAAGGTATTGCACTGCAATGACGGGTGCATTTGACTTACTATCTAATTTATCTTTGCTTACAATATCTCAAAAATGAAAGTACACATGTAAAAGGAAAACCATTTTCATTTGGCGAGGACTTTTTGCTGAAGGCAAATCTTCATGTTTAAGAAGCTCTTTAATGTTTATGTGAAATTGGTCTGTGTTCACAAATCTCGATTTTCTTCGTGAACCTATATATTATCTCCTTTCCCCCTATCTCAATTTATTTCTGAGAGACATTTTCAGTTTTCAGTTATACATATAAGTGCGATCAATATCATATCAACGTGTATTTGGTGCGTAACGCTTCGGGCGCTTTGCCCGATTGCCTGCCTGCAGTGCGTGACGAAAGCATTTATCACTAACTGCATGTCGGGCAGGCCTGACCCTCAATGACTTATGGGGGTCATTGACCTCAGATCATCTTTACGGTGCTATCTATACCTGTATAATGTATCGCAATAAAGTTATTACAAATGGCTTCAATCAAATGATTTTTGTTTTGAATGTTTTCAATGCAAAATCTGTTAAATAGGAGGCTAATTCTGATTGGTAAAGACTATGATGATAAATATATATGGCTTTTTAATTTATTTATAAGGGATAATCCGCCGAAATATACAGAACAAAGCAAACTAAAATGATTAAATAAGTTGCGAAAATAGCATGGATTTGTTTGACTTGACCGGGATTTGACGCAAGGCGTCTAGGGTAACTTACCGCTACTCTCTATATACCATCCGAGCTGCCTATCCCTTATAGATGGCGTACTTACTATCGTACGTCTCCCGGGATTACACATTTGCTTCAAAGTTTTGGGTTTCCAAACTTGAAGATGCGGGAACGAAGGTGTTTGCATTTCGTGAGTTTTGATGGTAAGGTCTTCAGACACGCTCGTGGAAGACAGATCAGGCGATTGCGTGCGGGATTGGGACTGAGCAGTGGTTTTAGTAAAGGCTCATCAAAGGGTTCTACCCCAGGTCCTTATCAGATGTGGAAGAAAAGATAGCCACACTACGAGGAAGACGGCAATATCTACAGTACTTATATAAATGCCTTGATTTCACTCAACATGAAACTCATCTTTTCGTTAGATTCATTTTTGCTGGTTGAGCGCAGAAGCGTTCAACTGGGTTACAAGTTAAATAAGACTTAAGGCTTTGCATGGTGGGTGAATCAATATAGGAAGGTTTGCGGTGACACCATGTATCAGGTCTCTTAAAGGAAGAGGTGTGGTTCTGAAAAGAACCTGAGTGGTAACTCGACGTTTCGACCAGTATGCTCTGGAACTCATTACGGCATATCTTTCTTGCGAACAAGGAGTCAGCGGTCACGCCTATGAAGTCCACGCTGTGTAGCTCACAACACAAGTAAGTAATTAATGTAGGCCTACATACAGTATTTCAATAAGGAGTTTAAATGCATTCCACCTGTTAAATGCCTAAAGTGAACAACATGATAATTACATGTATTTCATAAAATGGTCAGTTCAAAGATAGTACTGTTCTGAGTAAACTGAAGTACATGTAAATAAAAAAAACTGTTGCAAACTGCTCACTGAATAAAATGACCTGCAATACATAGGCCTAAAACTCAAAGAGAAAAGCCTCTGAAAAAGGTCCTGCTGGGATCGAAACGTCAGGCCCTCTAACTTTTGAGATCCGAGTAAATTGAGTTAATTTTCTGCGTAACCCAGACGCGATAGCATTGCCTCTTACAGTATATACACAAAACAAAAGTGCTGGGTAAAATATAGGCCTTATTCAACCACGATCTTGACCGCTGATCAAAATATTGCCTAGTATCATCATTGGTCTGTACCAAACCAACAAGGTGGATAGTGTCGCGGTCAGGATCGATAAGAATCGCTGCTGACAAAACCCGATCAAACGAACGCGCATGCCAAGTACGTCTCTGGTCGTTCAATAGAGCTGGGGAATCTTTACAACACCAGTCTTAGTCTACAGGGACTGAGTGCTGTTGCTCACCGCCGGACCGCGTGGAGTTTAGCGCCACTGGCAGACGATAACGACTCCTGATAGGCCAGCTGTGGTTGGACTGGGGGTGAGGGTGCATGGTGTAGGATTTAATGAGGCCGAGGTCGAGCTCATCTTGGAGTAAACGGACAGTAGATCGTTCACGAATGAAGGGTAAACTGGTTTTCCTTAGTCGATCAGGGAAATCTGGGCCTTCGACTGCTCGTTCCCAACCGAAACGTCCAGGCAACTGGACTGCTCTTCTGTCGCACTCGCTCCCGGACTGCCAGCACTGGTTGCAACAGCGCCCCCTACCAAGTAGGCGACCACCGTGGCGTGGTCCAGCTTTCCGGGCAGGGCGCGGGCGTGCTGATAGAGGGCGTCCTTGCCCGTCCTCAGCGAGGCGCTGGCCAGCTTCTCCCGCTCGCACGTGTCCAGGATGTCGTTGGTGGCCTCGTAGGCCTGCCGCTTGCCCTGGCTCAGGTTGACGGCGTGCTGCAGCAGCTTGCTGCACAGACTGCTGGCGGACGAGCAGCCCTCGTCCGGCAGCGTGGCGTCTCCAATGACCCGCCCCATGGCTTCCGTCATGGCCACCTGCCGCTCCCGGGGCGACAGCGCCCTCAGCGTCGACAGGCGCCCCCTGCCCTCGGCCAGACGGTCGCTGTGCACCACCTCGACCCGACTCCGGCCCGACTTGAAGCTGGCGTGGGCCACGGCCTCTCCGGCCACCACGGGGTCGAAGTTGTCCGACACCCCGTCCGAGGTCAGGTACACGAGGTCGCCGGCCTCGACGGAGGTCAGGGCAAAGGTCAGGTTGCCCAGGTCCGGCTCCTCGCCGAAGCACGGTCCCAGGGCACCGTCGCAGAACCGTATGTTTCGGTGGAGGTCGTAATCCCTAATGCCTGCAACCAAAATGACAAGTCTCAACTTAGATCAACAGGAATCTCTTCCAGCCTGTGGCCTGATACACACTTTAGTTCCCTGCAAGTAGAGCTTGGCCTCCGACTAATTAAAATACTATGAAACCCACCCACCTCGTGAGTCCACCCATAGCTGGCCTATCAGGGCTCGATTTAACAAAGCCTTACGACGATCGTAACTAACTAAACGTACGATTGGTAACCCTCCGTAAGTAGATACGGACCCTATGGTTTGTGTACATGGCTCACTGTCTTGCGTTCAAGCAATCCTTATGAGGATGCGGGCAGATGTCACCCGGCACGACAGCGACAACGTCTCACCTGCGGTCACCTCCCTGACACCTCGCTGTCGGCTGAAGACGAAAGCGAGGCTGTCGCCCACGCTGGCCACGCAAAGGGCTCTGCTGTCGCCTGTCCCTGTCCCTGTCCCTGTCCCTGTCACGTCTGCCACGACGGCCAGGCACAGCGTTGTCAGGGAGCCATTCTGGTCGATGATCAGACCCTGGGCCTCATCAATGGCACCCCTCAAGCACTTGTACCAACAAACAAAAACCGGCCGATTCATTTACAGGCGGAAATCAAGAAATCTGTTGATATCTTTTTGATATCTTTTTGATATCTTGGTGATATCTTGGTGATATGTTGCTGATATTCTAAAGATATTTTGGTGATATCTCGGTGATGTCTTTGCAATATCTTTGGTGGTATCTTAATGATATCTCGGTGATATCTCGGTGATATGTCCATGTTATCTTGGTGATATCTTGGCGATATCTTGGTGATATCTTGGCGATATCTTGGTGATATCTTGGTGATATCTTGGTGATATCTTAGTGATATCTTGGCGATATCTTGGCGATATCTTGGTGATATCTTGGCGATATCTTGGTGATATCTTGGTGATATCTTGGTGATATCTTGGTGATATCTTGGCGATATCTTGGCGATATCTTAATTATATCATGGTGATATCTTGGTGATATCTAGGTGATATCTTGGTAATATGTTGGTGATATCTTTAAGATATCTGGGTGATATCTGGGTGATATCTGGGTGATATCTTAATGATATCTTGGTGATATCTTGGTGATATCTTTGTGATATCTTGGTGATATCTCGGTGATATCTCGGTGATATCTTAGTGATATCTTGGCGATATCTTGGTGATATCTTGGTGATATCTTGGTGATATCTTGGTTGTTTGACACAAAACATCTTTTTCCTGTATGCACTGAGGCATGGTGACTTTCAAGTTTCTCAGACCAAGACCTACCTTGAAGACATCTGCCGTCGTGATGTGCTCTGAGGGACACTCCTGCCCGTACAGCGTGTTCCACGTGTGCTCCATGGCCCCCTTCACAGCACACCGGGCGGCCCTCCGTGACCCTTGACCCCACCCCACACCGTCCGCCACGGCCATGACACAGCTATTGCTGGTCGTGCGTATAGCAAAGACATCGGCAATAGGATCCCCTGTCGAGACAGGAACACAAGGTGGGCTGTTATCAATGGTGTGGGCTCATTTTTCAAATTTGGTATTGTTTGTAAGATGAGTAAAAGTCTTTTCATGAAAACTGAGAGCGACTGTGGAGGACAGGGAGAATGAGAGAGTTTGAAAGCAGGAGAGGGGAGAAAAGGGATAGAACGGAGAGGGACAAGGGCAAAAAGGCACAGCAACAGAGATGCACTAGAAATAGAGAGGGAGAAAGAGGAGAACATTGGAGGAAGACAGACAGACAGACAGACAGACAGACAGACAGAAAAGAGATATGGGAGCAGTGAGATGATGTTCCTGAATTCTATCTCCCTTAACGAGTTGAACCTTTATGAAGAGTTCTGGGGTTTACTAGAGTGTCCTTGACAAACATTTAAAAAAAACCATTACATTAATCTCTGTATAAAATTTGTTTACACTTAATTTCTGCAGTCTTTCCCATTCGTACCTGTGCATTCGTGCTTCTGACTATTCTTGTATTCATAGAGGGATACGGACATCCCGTAGGCTGTATCAGTGCGTAGTCTCCACCTCAAGGGACAGTTGTCCGCCCTTTCATTTGTCTCTGTGTCAGCAAATAGACAAGTTCAATGATGCAATAGAAATGACCATCACAAATTAGGACCTTTCTCAAAGGCAGAATAAGTAAGTAAGCACTTACAATAAGCATCATGCATGCACATGCACATTATAATTTATTGGTAGGTCTGACAAACTGGATTTCGCTACACACATCTGGTAATTTTTTTCTCCCATACTTTGTAACTTATCAAAAATAAAACAATCAAATATGCAATGATCAATTAACATTCAAGAAAATGCCATAGAACTGCAAGATTACTTTGTCCGTGACAGAACGATAAAATATATTTTAAGAAAATGGTGACTACCGAGCAGAATATAATGATTGTTATAGGCTTATGCTTTCTTTTTCAACTTCAGGTACTTTTTTGCAGGTAAAAAAAAAAAAGGGGAAAAATAAATCGTCATTATCGCATTCACCATTTCGAATTCAATGTAGAAAATGATTTATGTCGAAATAAAAACAAAAAAAGGAAAAGTAATTGGAGATGCCGGGATTCGAACCCGGGGCCTCACACATGCGAAGCGTGCGCTCTACCACTGAGCTACATCCCCAATGAGGTCAACCCGTGCTTCACGTAGACTATAATCTATTAACAGCGTATTGCGCAATATGCGCACGCGTAGTGCAGCCTGTTGTTGACTCTGCCGGACCCTACAGCTGTTTCATGTTTCATTCAAAGGCCGTATTATCGAAAAGAAACAACAACACAGTCAGAATCCCTTTCAGAATAGATGACACAATGTTTCTGGTACTTTGAACGTGCACTTTATAATCATATACAAAGCTTTGATTCGTCTGCGTGATTGAAAAAGGGTTATCCAAATTATGCCTTGTGAAATAATGTACCTATGGAGCTTTGACTAGTCTTATTCCTCCATGGTTACTCTGAGTTTGAGTTTGAAGGTTCCATTGACAACCAGCTACTAATTACGTACTGGCTACGATCCAAACTGTCATGTGGAAAACTTCAAGTAAAAACTACTCTATTTTACCCTAACCATGAAGATATGTGCACACTTAATTGCCTTAATTGCAACACTGGGTGACCACTTAGTTATACTTATACTATTACTAGTACTATTCACCTACAAACACAATACTTATCGAGTAAATACTGTACAAAATGGGTACTAAAATGACCTGAAATACATAAATTTATTACATTAGGGGGCCTGACGTTTCGATCTCAGCAGGCATGCTTTGAGAAAGGTCCCTCTAACTTTTCAGAAGTTTTAATCGAGATTTGACTGTACATTGAACCATGGAGCAAGGAAAGAGACTGAACCATGATTGAACGACTCGAGAGCGATAAGAATAAGATTGTTTACATTTGCAATTGGGATCACACTGATGTGTGTACACTGCACTTACCGACACACTGATGCACACTGTCAGTGTCACCGATGTCCGGGCTGCCATTGTCACGGTCGTTCCGGGAAGACCCGCTGGACGACAGCTCGTCGTTGGTGGTGTCGTGGTCGTGGTCGTGGTCGTGGTCGCCGCTCGGAGACGCCCGGCAGTTGACCAGCCCCCCGTTGGGTCCAGAGAAGGCCGCCGTGATGTCGGCGCGCAGCGGCCGCAGGCTCCACGTGGGCAGGGGGTCAGAGGTCATGGCCGAGGAGTAGACTCGGCTCGAGCCGGCTGTTTTGGAGCGGCTCAGGAAATTCCTGGGAAATAATTATTCATAGGAGAATATGAAAACAATTATATTCTGTGGGAGCTCGATGGAAGTGCTTGTAGGCTGATCTGTAATTGGTTTATAGTTTTAACAAACGTTTCGAAAAGATCGAGAAAAAAATAAAAAAATTACTTGACCGAAGCTTTTGCTGAGTTTTAATACAGAATATGGAAGTTAATGGTTAAATCTTACTCATAGTCATAGGCACAGTTTTCTGTATAATTGTGTCTATGACTGGCACCCAGACCCCCGCAAAGACTATTTGTCTATTAATTGAGAACAAAGCCGCCATCTACTGAGATGCTGGATAGCTCAGATTGTAATGAAGAGCAATTGGTTAGCAATTTGAACCAGTATCCAAATCTGGATCCAGTCATTGGCTTTTATTTTGCTGTGATTCCGATTGACTTGTTTTGTTTTCTAACCGGCACAGTTAAATGTTTTTTTATAGAAAAACAAAGCCTAATGGAGATGTCTACTTCATGGCATGGAAAAAAAGAGATTCAAGTAGCAATTTTGAGCTATAGTGGTACATTGCTTTGAATGTACATTCAGGAAGAAATACATCATCAGAGGTATTGTTTACCCAAGTTTGCTGAGAAGACGTAGACCGATTGGCCCTCTGTGATGGTGCACAGTGACGGACAGCGGGTCAGACATGCTTCGTCGGCGTCGACCCTTGGCCATAGTGGTCGCTGGATGGTCACTCATCGGAGGAAGCGGGGCCCGAGCCTGCGTCACCGGCGGCGTGCCCGGAGGCGGCTCGGTGATGACCGGCCGCTCGGTCGATACAGCGGCGCGACGGTCATCGTCGTCCGCGCCGGTGGTCGGCGGAGCGGCGCTGGCGGGGAGGTCTGCCGTCGAGCGCGGCCGGGTGTCCGGGGCGGTATCCGACCGTCGCCTGGTCACGTAGAGTCCCTCGATGTCGAGCATATCGGCCATGCTGCGATGGGGCTCACTCGTGAGCCCTACAACAACAGAGCATTATACAACGAAGTTGTAGAATGATTTAATTCCTGCAGCATCTCTTAAAAAAATCAACCATGTCAACCACAGCCTTTTTACATAGCATGAAACAGTTGTGAAGTTTGGGTCGGCAATTTGTGATCCTGTCAGATCCTATTATGAACCCCGTGACTTGTTGTGCAATTAATTTTGATGCATAAACATTTCTATGAATTCAAGGGCCCCTGCTAATAGAAATTGACCGTTTAACAGAGCAGCCGACCGTGTCATGTTCTTTGCTTTTCAATTGTCAGTTTTCCCGAAAGGGAAAGGATCGAAACGCCGTGCCCTTCACAACTTATTTGAAGCAGTTTCTACAGTTATTTCTCATGAATACCCAAGTCGGCATAGAGGAGTGTCGGAGTTATCGATACTGTAGCTAACTAGGAATCAGGCCTAGTCATAAGAGTAGTCGAAATTTGTCGATAACGAGTAAATTAGTGAAGCGGAGGTTTGCCACTGGACCAGCGCATATACCGTGGGAACCATGCAGTTATTATATATACTCGTGCCATTTCCTCATGAGTTGAATAACGAATAAACAAGGGTAGTACAACAAACTACTCACTGACTATAAAAAAATAACCTGCAGTACATCAATCCCAAAAGTTAGAGGGTCTGACGTTTTGATCCTAGCAGGACCTTTAACGTTTTAGATGTAATAAACAAGAGCGTATTAATAAGCCGTTAAATATAATGCACCGGTACAGAGTGCAAGAGTACGTGTGTTATCATTAAACAGAAGAATCCATTATGTACATGAATGTCAAGTTTTAAGCGACCATATGCCGCCATTGGAGCTACACACAATGTATACAATACAATCATGTATGATCATACACCCTGTACATGTAATATTACACGTATACATGTATACCATGGAGGATACTTCTTATTCCTCCATGCACGTACCGATTGAATTAAGGATACTATACAGACAATTAAACAAGCCATTTTGGTGTAATGACCCATAGGCCAACTAGCCAGATAGCAAATCAGGCGGATATCCTTGATCGTCACACTGGCAAGTCATACAGTGTCCCAGCACACAACACGACACATGACCCGTACTGAAATCATTCGTTATGAAAACACCAGCATCCTCTTTCAGTAGAGATTGGCACATGCATGTAGTTTTGGAGAACTTGAACAGATGAGGTCAATTCTGAAAATTAGACAACTTCCACTCGTTTGCTGCAGGCATGAATTATTGTGCATACCCTGAGTTTTGTTTACAGTCCGTGTGTTAATTATGACTGATTTATGACTGATTCAATGAGGGTTTGCCCGACTCGACGGTAATATAAGTACCGTATGGTCAGTGCTTTGCCAGATTGCCTGCTGAAAATAAACCTTGTAGGACCTACAAGCCGCTCGGGAAGGATTTGAACCAGCGACTCCTGCTGTCTTGTGGAGACGGCTTCACTGAACCACCGTGTTGGTCGACGTCGTGTGTCAAACTTTCCCATTCGACCGCGAAAAAGTATCCCTTCGCAATTGACACGAGACAGCCAATAACCACATAATATTGTTGTGTCTAGATTATTGTAAGGCAACAGTCATGATGATATTTCCGCCTCGATCCCGACTTACCTATAACCAATTCACCCGCATTCATCAGCCGTGTCAGGCACGAATGGCATGCTATAGTATTATAACACTTGCACAGCATAGGTGAGTGTTATGGCAATTATGTGAGGGCCTGACGTTTCGATCTTATAGCAGGACCTTTCAAAAGGTACTGCAGTTTGCCAGTAGCAGTTTGAAGCATTTGTCCATATAACCCTAACGAATATAATACTGTGTAGGGCTACGTGTTTTCTCTGACTCGTTTATGATGTCGGGTCGTATACATGCACTTACCACTTTGAAGGACTTTGTCCAAGAACACTCCCCCAAAAACTCCAGACTAAATTGTATACACTACACACACTGCCTGTTAGTCACCAACACTTAAATCAAGGCAATTGTCATCAAACAAGACTTTGTACACATCAGCGCATCCCTATACAATGCTCATGGAGTATATGCCAACGACGAACTGTTGGAGGTATAATAGATCCCTATGACAAGAAATTGGGCCGAAAATCGCACATTACACACCAACTACTGGCACCAGGAAACTGTACTCATCGAAACCGGACAAAGAAGCCGTGCGTTCCATCCATGACCGAGGGCAATGGTCCGATGAATGGTTGTTTACCAAAGTCCATGAACCCGCTGTGAACTTGTACATGGGGGACTAACAATGTGCGACTTCGTGGACAAGCT